>JH651231.1:352701-1012516 GCA_000260095.1 Tetrahymena borealis | reverse complement strand
ATTGATTTCGTAGCATAAAAAGTAAGAGCATTTATATTAAATGCACTAAAAACTAATATCTACTTTTAACTGAGATAATATCAAGAAGGATTTAGAAATATCCTTATTGCTATTAATGATTATATTAAATCTTCAGAGTCTGGAAACTAAGGGTAAAATATAGGAATTAACTTATATATGAGGACAGGAGATAATATTTTCCTCTCTAATACGATTAGACCAATGAATGAAGAAATATTACCTTACTTGAATGACTGGAAAATCTTACTATAAAATGATAAATCATTTAGAAAAATAGATAAGAAAAAGGAACTTATTTTATAATGTGAATAATTTTGTATGGTTAAAGAAGATTTTGCTACTTAGATCAAAGAAATAATGTTAACATCGCATTTATTCAGTAATGAATAATTATATGCAGATTTAAAAAATATATATCCACTACAGAATTAATTATCTAATATTGGGAATAATATGTATTTTTTAAAGCTTAAAAATATTAATTTATGAATATTAACATAATTAATATTATTTGCTTACTTAATTGGTAATAATTAGTATTATATTAATGTGCAATTAGTTTATATTAAAAAAATAATTTTTTTAATTTCAACAAGTTTAAGTAGATGATTCTTCTTTTAATAATTGCTATTTATTTATTTTAATTATTTTTTTCAGTTTTTATTTAAAAATAAGCACTAATAAATTAAGAGATCAATATCTATGAGATTGATATTTTCTTTTTGATTGAAAAGTTATTTATTTGATCAGAAATAGATTTGAGTGAGTGAGTCAGCTAATTAGAGAAAATTTATTGCAAATCAATTTTAAATTCCTATTATTTTCTATTGATAAAAGATTGTCAAGTAGCATAAATCTTTCTACTCATTTCATAATAAATTTTTTAAAAATTAAATAATTAAAAATTATTATTTTATATTAGTAAAAAATAATAAAATTATTTAAAAAGTACCATTTAAATATAAATTAAAGTTATTGATATTTTATCAACTTTTTATATTTGATTAGCTTATTTTAAAAGTAAATAATATATATTCAGTCTATCCGAAATAAAAAATATAAAAGAATATCACTCTTATAGACTAATCAATGGGCTGTTTTGTTTTACTCTCTAAATTCTTATAGTCCTTTGAGGGGAAAGTAGCAAATGTAGATTATGAATTTGCATGCGAGCATGAAAAATAAGTAAGACAAGATAATTGTTCTTATTTTATTATAAAATTAGATTCTTTGTATGTTGACCATAAGGATAAACAATAATGGTAGAATAGCAATTAGTAAAATAATAATATTATTGCTGGTATTTTCTATAGCGATATTGATTTCGTAGCATAAAAAGTAAGAGCATTTATATTAAATGCACTAAAAACTAATATCTACTTTTAACTGAGATAATATCAAGAAGGATTTAGGAATATCCTTATTGCTATTAATGATTACATTAAGTCTTCAGAGTCCAGAAATTAAGGATACAATATAGTAGTTAACCTATGTATGAGGACAGGAGATAATATTTTCCTCTCTAATTCAATTGAACCAATCAATAAAGAAATATTTCCTTACTTGAATGACTGGAAAATCCTACTATAAAATGATAAATCATTTAGAGATATAGATATGAAAAAGGAACTTATTTTATAATGTGAATAATTTTACATGGTTAAAGAAGGTTTTGCTACTTAGATCAAAGAAATAATGTTAACATCGGACTAATGCCATGGTGAATAATTATATAAAAATTTAAAGAAAAAATATCCACTACATAACGAAATATCTACTTCTAGAAATAATATGTATTTTTTAAAGCTTAAAAATATTAATTTATGAATAGCAACATAATTAATATTTTTTATGTGCTTAATTAACAATAATTAGTTTTATTTTAATATACAATTTGTATTTATTAAAAGCTTAATTTATATAATTTTAATTGGTTTAAGTAGAAGATTCTGCTTTTAATAGCTGCTATTTATTTATGTCAATTTTTTTTCTTCAGTTTTTACTTATTAATACACACTAATAAATTAATAGTCCAATATTTATGAGATTGATATTTTCTTTTTGATTAAAAAGTTATTTATTTGATCAGAAATAGATTTGAGTGAGTGAGTCGACTCAGATAATCTAATTTGAGTAAATTAATATTCAAATCAATTTAAAATTCTAATTATTACTACTGATAATAGATTGCGAAGTAGTATAAATTATTCTACTCATTTCGAAAGGAAATTTTATAAAAGCAAAAAAATTAAATAATTACAAAATTATTATATGAGTTTTGCTATTTTAAGCAATGACTTATTGTTTTTAATAATTAATAAGCTAAAAACATAAAATATTTGTCTGTTAGATTGGATTTAAAACAAATATTTAAGCCCTCTTTTATTAATTAATATCAGTGATCTAAAGTTTATGCTCTCAATAATAAAATAATCCTCTGGCCTTTTTTTATAACAAAATTATGTTAATAATATCATTCTTTTTATGAGTATTTCAAAAATTATCTTATAAATGGGATATAAAATTACCCCCTACTTAAAAATGAGTAAGTAATAGATATTTTATTAAATATTTTCCCATATAAATTAAATTTAAAATAATCATAATATAAATTTTATTATAATTGCTCTTAGTTTTTAATAGATTATTAAATAAGAATTAATAAGAACTTAAAATATGAATTAATAACCATTAATAATTCATATGATTGAATTATCTTCAATTTCTAGAATGTATTCTCAATTTTTTATCAAAATAGATTTCAATTTGGAATTCTCTATGATTTTTATTAAATTATTATTCACAAAAAAATTTCAGTAGAAATGAAGACTAATTTATTAAAATACTTTTTTAGTTCTAAACAGGATAATGATGGTTATAAATTGATATTAGCATAATTTTTCATTAGACATGGTGCAAGATATTGCATGAGAGGGCACTATTTAAAGGGCCATCCTTATTATTAGTAATAGATAGAGTATAAAGGACATTTAACTCCCGTTGGGATGGTATAATAAAAAAGATTAGGAGATTCTATGAGGAGAGAATATATTTTACAAAAGTAATTATTGGAAGACACACAAGACATAAATAAAGTATCTATAAATTCTTCTAACTCCAGTAGATGTTTATAAAGCGCTTAAAGCTTTTTACAAGGATTCTACCCTCAATCTGTATTAAATATGAGTTAAATCAATGTAGAAGATTCTATTGTTAATCCTCCTTATGAATCATAATCATAAGGTAAAAATAGATAATATGAATCAACATCTGAGTTATAAAAGAATACTTTGTTAGCATATCCTTTTCCTATTAGAAGCTTTGGGATTAATGACTACTTGCTAAATCCTCCAGTTCCTAAAAAGAAATTAATTATAAGCTAGTAAAAAAATCAAAGCCATTCTAAAGTTTTACAAGAGCTGAAGTATTTTGAAAAGGAATTAAAGAATATTAAAGATAAGATTGGATTAGGAGAAGATTTTAATCATTTAGATGCATCTTCTTTATTTGATATTTCTTGTAGTTAAAGATTTTTTGGAATAACCTATAAAATTACAGAATTTGAGTACCATTTGTTAAACTACCTAAAGTCTTTATCAAAGCTGAATAGTCAATACACAGAATAATATAGTAAAATAACAATAAGCCCCCTTTTTTCCTACTTATAAAAACTCTTTGATAGTAAAATAAAAAATTAAATAACGTTTAATATGATATTTGGATTCACTCATGACAGTAGAATAGTCCCACTTATGCAAGCCTTTGATTTAATTAATTTAAACAAATAAAGAAATGATCTGATAAATTCTACACAAACTACAAAATAATATCCTCCTTATTGTTCAAGTTTCATTTTTGAATTGTATGAAAAAATTAAACTACCATAAGGACCAATATAAGATACTTAACAGACTGATCAATATAAAGTAGGTGTTAAATATAATGGAGAGTATCTTTCTTTTAAATAAAATAGGACTAATCTAATTAATTATTCTGATTTTTAATTATTCCTCCAAAATCAAATAGTATCAGATGAAGAATATAATTAATTTACAGGATCTGATTTGAAGTTTGACTCTTTTTTTTAACAATATCTATCTTCAAATAAATGATCATACTTAACATATTTACTTTTAAGATTTTATTTTTATATATTTATTTATTATAAAAGTTTCAAACATTTCTTTATTTCTATTTCATTTATAAATGTTCTAAAAAAACTTATTTATTTTCTAAATTTGTTTTAAAAAAAGCAATCAAAATGCTATTTTAATAATCATCATCAAACAAAAAATGAAATTGTAGAAATCCTATAAATCTCCAAAATTTAAATAATTTAATTTTACTATATGGGTTTCATTTGACATAAAGAATTAACTTACAAATAATTTAAATATTTTTTGAAGAATTAAAGATTAAAAATCTTACTAAGAATGAGTTAAGTAGGCTTTTCAAATATTTATGAATATGTATTAAAAAAGCAATAGGTAGTATAATAGAATTAATGTAATGGGTTATTGAATTTTGATCGCATCTTTACTTAGTGTATATTTTATTTCTATTTCAATTTTTAAGATAAAATAAAGAGTCATTTTAGTTATAACATATAGCTTAAAAGAGATTCTTTAAAATTAGAGAAATGAATAAATCACAAATAATTTTTAATAGAGAAACAGCTAGTAAAGCAAAGTCTTAAGAAGGAGACTCTTGATACTATTTCTAATGTTAAAACAGAATTAGAGAGAAAAGGGTATTAGTAAATTGTTTATATTGGTAAAGGAATATCTGGAATTGTTGTTAGCGCAGTTGATCATTAAACAGGCATTAGATATGCTATTAAGGCAATAGGATTTAGATCGATTAAAGAAAATTAATTTATTGACAATGCTTTGGAGAATATTAAATCTGAAATTAGTTTCTTAAATAAATTTAAGGGTAGTCCTAATATCATTTAACTGATAAAACAGTTAAGTGTAGATGAAGAAGACGAATACTAATACTTAATCTTTGAATAATGCTAAGGTATTTAACTTTATAAAACCTTACTAAATTAATGTATATTCTTATTAATTAATGATGATAGGAAATCTTTAGACTCTAATAAATTCTAATTAATTAAATGAAGTGACAATAATTAAATTGATGGAAGATATTCTAACAGGATTATAAGAACTAAAGAAAGGTGGAGTAGTAAATTAAGATATAAAACCAGATAATATACTTATCAGCTATAATGGAAATGCATATTTAAGTAGCTTGCAATTTATTTTTATCATTTCGAATTGTAATTTAAAATGAAATATATAAGGTGATTTTGGATTATCAGAAAATACTGATGAAGAATTGTATGCCTACAACAAGGTAAATAAATATCTCTTAAATTAACTATAAATATTTATTTTATTCTTAATAATAATAATAATAGAAAGGGAATATTATGTTCAGAGCACCTGAAATTAATTCAATATTTCAAGATACTTTAGGATAAAAAGGCATAAAATCTAGAGGCAAACCTAGTGTGAGAGTACTTTGATTTCTCCTAAAACTTAATTATTTTTATTAATAGAAAATAAATAATTCATAACCCATATTTATTATAAAATAGAGTGAAATGTACTCTTGTGGTAAGTTACTTATGCTATTTATTTAAGATTAAAAATATAGAATGCCAGAATAGTTTATTAATTTAATAATTAATTTATTAATAATTAAAATAGGTTTAATATTACTTTATATGATAGTAAATATAAAATTCTTTTCTATTAATATGCAAGATGGTTTTAAACCAAATGCCATAAAAGAAGAAATATAAAATTTTAAAAGTAAAGAGGAAATTTAAACTCTACTTATAAAGATGTTAGATCTGAATCCTTAATAGAGAATTAGTGCAGAGGATGCTTTAATGGAAATTCAAAGTATTAGTTAGTTTTACTTTTCGCTCATACAAAATTCAAATTAGTTTAGTATGGATTAGTGTTTTCTTTAAGAATATTAAACACACTATAAAGAAGAATTTGATATGATTGAGAGTTATAATAAGGCATATATTCCATTAATGTATTGTTTATTTAATTGATTACTTTTTCAAAAATTTTAAATCAAAGATAATTCAATAAGATAAATTACGAAGTCAACAATTATTTGTATTCTTTGCATTCAAATATAATAATCAATTTGGAAAATGAAGTAAAATATCTTTAAGATCAACTTCTTCATCAATAAATGAATGACAATAAAATACCTTAAGAAGTAATTATACAATAAGATTAAACCAATATTATGATATATTTTAAATTATTAGGATAGCTATATAAATAATGTTTTACAAATAGATTAAATTCCAAATTTTAAGTAAAATGAACTCTGTTTTGGAAAAAAAACTCCTGTATCTAAAAATATCTAACCATAATCCTTTTAAGGCGAACAGAAATAAAAAAATAAACCAGGTAAAATCTAAAGGGGTAATAGTAAATAATCATAAAAATCTAATAAATCGAAGGATTCATAAAATTCAAGAGCTTCAAATTAATCTATATTATTTAATATAGGTCGTAAGAAAAAATGTTTATCTCCATTAAAATTAAAAGAAAATAAAAAATAAAATCCCTGCTCAAATAATTAGAATACCCCTCAAAACAACATAAGATAAAATAAGTGGGAAGATGATTTAAGGAGAAATAACTAATCTATATATTCAAGGAAAACCAGTAATTCAAAAGGCAAATCAATTTATAGTGACAGATCAAATAGCAAATACTCATAACATTCTAATAAATCTAAAAATTCTCAAACTTCTGATAAAACTTTGGTATCTAAAGGATCTGTATTTTCATGTAGACCTCCTATTTCTTAAAAATAGAATCACTTATAAAATACAAAGTCTACTCTATTAAAATAAGTAAATAATAATTAAAGCTAAAATTATATATATTTTATTAGTTTAATAACTCTTCTAAAATTTTTTTATTCAAGAAATAAAATAATTTAGAAAGGAAAGATAGTCATTAGTTAGGTGCCCTAAAAAAAAATAATAAAGTTGTATCACAACAAATTTCTAGAAAATAATGTAATAAATATCATAAAATAAAAAATAAAATCAAATTATTAATAAAAAATAGCGATTCATTAACAAGATTCTAATTCTAAAAAGATTTTGCATAAAGGAGTTATTATAAGATCTCATCAGAAAAACCAATAAAATTTAGGAAATATTATTGGTTAAACGAAGCAGCAGCAATACATGCAAAATTAAGAAAATGTAAATAATCAATGATAAAATCTTTCTTTAAAAATAATTATTTTTATAGAAAAAAGTGTCAATAAACAACTACTTAAGTCCTTTAAATAAATAGGAACCAAAAAAAATTTTTTTTGAAAGTAAAATAAAAGAGGAAAGCTTAATATATTAATCTAATTTATTCGTTTGAGTTATTATTTAATGTCTTTATAAGTTCTATAATATAAATTAAAATCTAAATTTAAATTATTTAAGGTATTATAAAAATAAATTCATTTATTAATCAAAAACTGTAATAAAATTACTTCTTTAGTTAAATTAATTAAAACCATTAGGATAGCTTTATCTTCATATTAAAATATCAATTTTTTATATTATTTATTTGAATTACAATCTTTTTATATATTAGTAAGTGGGAGGTCTTAACAATATCAATTTTACTAAGATTTATTAAATTTTTTAGATAAGAAATTATGAAAATTGATATTTTTAAAAAGCAGAATTGTATTTATGGGACTGCTCATATTAAATATTTTATTACTAGAAAATATGATTATCTTAATTAAAATATAGTGAACTTAACTACAACAACTATTCTAATAATTCAATTAAAGTAAGTAGGAAGTTAAATCACCAAATTAAAAATAGAAGGGAAGAGGAAAAAAATGAAATCTAATAAAAATTATAGGGAAGGAGTTAATATAAAATAAGCTAGATAAAATGATATCATAGAAGCTCTTTAAGAATAATTTACTAATTAAAAGTAGTTGGATTTAAATAATAATTTTTCTCAATAAAATAATTTGAAAGAAAATCAAATACTCTCCAAAGATAAAACTAATTAATAGCAAATCACTTTTCTAAAACCTACTATGATAAAAAAGGAATTTAAAAATCCTGGAAGATCAAATATATTAAATAACTATTTAAAATAGGAGGAATAAAAGAGTTTAAAATTAAAAATATCTTCAGCTTAAAATCCTGATTTAAAAGAAAATCTAATTTAAACTTAAACAGAAAGTCAATTAAATTTATTTTTAATATTAGATGAATAGACTATAATATTTATCCTTAAGTTCTTAAATCTAAAAGATTTATCTCGCTTTTCTCTTTTATCTAGAAAAGCAAGGAATATAATACCTTCTGCTCTCTTAAACATAAATACTTAAATTTTTAAAAATGAAATTAACTAAATTGGATATTAAAAGTTATATGGATTCAAGCCTAATTTACATTGGTTCATTCTAATAAATTACAGCAAATGGAAAATAGAGGCTGCAAACAAATACTTATAGTATATGAAAGAAAATGAAGAGACTTTATTACAATTCTTTTAACAAAATTTAAAGAAGAATATCATGAAAAAATTCTAAATGGACATCTTATTTTATAACGTTAAGAATATGGCAAATTATAAATAAAATAAAGAAAATTTACTTTAATTTATCATATAAAACGGAATAAGAAAAACTTTTGCAGATATGGAACTCTATTATTTCTAACCATTAACATTTTAAGTTTTTGAACATTAAATCCCCAGTACAAATTAAGATTAGCTCTCTTCCTCTATACCTATTTAATTTTTTAGTCTGCTTTATTAACACTTAAAAAATTAAATAACCAATTCCTATTCTATCAGAGAATAGAAAAGAGCGATTCTCCTTTATTAGAGAAAAGATATGCTTCAAAAAATAATTAATATAAAAGAATAATTTTAATTAAAGTACAATAGGCCTATTTGGCATCTTAATAGGAAAACTAATATCTTTGATTATCTTAATAAAAACATAATAATAAGGATCATACCATTTTTAACTGTTTAAGAAACAGCTATGCTATTGTAAACATGCAAGACTATGAAATTTCTTATTTAATTTGGCTTGAATAGTTTACTTGTAAAATATGAAACGATAAAAGTTGAAATGCTCTAAGCGGCTAAGCTTACTTAATAAGAAGCAAGCTGCATTGCAGATTTATTAGAATTCTAAATTGAAAGAAAAATATATGGTAAACAGCTTTAATAAACCTGTAAGTTTTACAATACTACTTTCTATTAACAGATATCTTAGTTAATAAACTTTTAGATATATAATGAGTATAGCGATGATGTTTTTTCAAATGATATAATGGAATATCAACCAAAATTAAAGAGTGTATTAGCTTTGTATTAAGATTCTGTATTAGAACAATAATTTCATACTTGCGAGAATAAAATCAAAGGAGAAGAGCTTATTAAATTTGTGAGAAGATATTTTAATGTCCTAAATCTCAGATAGGATTTAGATATTTCATTAACTAAAAAAGATGCTTATATTGATATGATATTCTTTTTTGATATCAGAATTAATAGATTTAACAAATTGCTACAACCCCATTTCAATATTAGTTAGTTATTTCAATTTGGTATCAATTATTACTATTCATTTTTCAAAAGAAAATAAATAATACAAGAAGATGATTTCTTTCTAGAATGATTACTACTATTATTTGAAAATTAACAATAAATAACTAATTATAATACAGAAATTAATTGAGATTGTAAATTGTATAATATCTATCACTTTTAATACAATAAAGGCAAGTAGAAAGATTTATTAGTAACTTTAAAATTCTAAAATTAAATTAATAGATTTAACTAATTTCATTATTTTGTTTAATATCATTTATTATTTTATCAGATTTTTCTTCATTAATTTTATATACTTAAGAATTATACTTTTCCTCTATCAGTAATTAGAACTATAGAATTTTCTATGTAATAAATGCCAATTACTTTTTAAGTTAAAAATTGAGTTACAGGTATTTCATGAATGACCTTATCTTCATTCAAATCATACATTATGATAAAATCTATCTCTTTAAGCAATAAGAATCTATTTCTGTAGACTTAACAATCATGAAACATTTCCCATTCAAAAGAAAACTTGTTTAAAATATTATCACTAAAGGGATGCAAATTATACAATCTCAAATCTCCAAATCCACAAACGAATGATTTGGGATTCACTTTTACTAATTCTATTATATAATTTTCTAATTCTATTTCTGGGAACTAATAAAATTATTTGATTACTTTCCGCTCACACAAATCTATAATGCTTACTCTTCCATTCTCAAAGTTTTCTATTTATCCAGCTAGCTCATTAATAATTAAATTTTAAATATTTAAAATCATTTTACTTAAAAATATTAAAAATACCTAATAATATATTTGGGGAAAGCAATAGTAAGGAGATAACGATTTCATTCAACTCAAGTCTGAATTAGAAAATAAACTTTTTAGTTAAATAATTGAACACATGGATATCTCCTAAAGTTGATCCTAAGTACATGATATTTTTCTAAATAAAGCAAGAAGAAACATTAAAATTAAATTTATAAACATGAGATACTTTATTATCATAGATAGACCTCACCTCTACAATATTTTACCCAATATTATAGTAAAAAAATTAACCTTTTCGTGAATAGATTTTATTAACTTCTACATCAAATCCATGCCTTAATTAAATGTAGGGAAACATTTTCCTAATAGATTGTGTTTAAGCATCAATTAGTTTAATACTTCCCTAACTAGCTATTAGGATAGATTTATAATCTATTTGACAGAAACAATATTTCCCATCTAATAAAGTTATGCTATTCATTCTTTAAAATCCATTACTATTTTACTTTCCATTAATATCTATTGTATGTAGAAGCTTATTCTGATTTATTAGTGAATTTGAGTTTTAGAAACTTTAAGCAAGATCATGAAAGTAATGCTTATCACTAACAATATTATTAACTGCATTCGTTATTCTTTCTAATTCTCTTTAGGTGTCTTATATTATTCTATCAAATCCTAACTTACCAGTGTATAAGTGAACTAATTATTGTATCTCAAATTAGGATATATTAATCTCATTTTCTTGTACATCTTCTTATTTTGAATTGATTAAATTTTCTAAAATATTTAATGTTAAAGAAGCTTGTTTTTATTCTCTTTTATGTGATTCATACTTTAATTTTAAATATTTCTATATAATTTTAGATTAATGTGTGAGATATGATGTTATCAACTCTATTTACTATTTGATTTGCTCATCAATTTATTTTAAATATTGGTTGATATTTAAGTCAGAATTAACATGGTTATGAAGAGACCCTATAAATGCCAAGAAATCAATAACTTCATGGCTCTTATGTTTCCCAATCAAAACGCATTGAGAACAGATAGCTTCAAATTATTTACTCTGAAGATAGCATTCAGTATTCAGGCAAATATATTCATTTGTTCTTTTATGAGATTAGCAAATAAGATGCATCTATTATTAATTCTTTGCTACGTTTTCTATTAACTTATTATTAAATTTGAATTATTATCATAAAATTACCGCAAATTTTAATAATCATTAGTTTTTTTTTAATTTTGAAAATTATCTTAAGAATAGATACGTTTAAAAACTCATCTTTCATTTGTTTCCTGAAATTTGATTTTAATAAATACCTACCTTATTAGCCAGTAATTTATTTTCTAAAACAAAGGAATTAAATTAATATTTGAAAATAAGAATGAAAATCTGCAAAAAATGATTTAATATATTTAATTTTACAAGTATAACATGAATTTAAGTTTTATTCATTAAGTTTAACTGATAAATAAATTTATTTTAACTAAAATTACGAATACTACTTACTTGAATAAACTTAATATATTTACTTTAAAATGTTTTTCATAATTCTTTCGCTTAAATAATTTGCACTTCAATAAATGTATCTAGAAGCACATATAATCTTAAATTTTAATATTAGGATAGATTTTTTTTAAATTCATCTTGGATGGTTACCTCAAAATGTTTGTTAGTATCTGTAATTTAAAATATCTCTTCACCCAAAGATATTACTACATCTAACTCTATTTGTTTTTATAAACTCTTAAAATCTCCTTTGACTAATTTAATAATATTAGAAGTTAGATTGGTAGGGGTTAGAGACTTTTAAGATAAGTTAGCATGGAAGAATAAATTATCTTAAAGTAAGAAAGTACTATCTTTAAGCTCATCTCTACATAATCCAAATCCAAATCTTGCTGCTATTTCTAAATCAGAGTTAGTTACTTTAATTTTTAATTAGTACTTTCTATCCTTCTCTAGAATTTTGTTAGAATAGTAATAAGTTCCATATCCTAATTCAGAAGATTAAATTCTCAAGAATATTTACTAATTTGTATCTCTTTCTATTGAAAGGTTTTGATACTTAGGATCATGCTTAGATTTAATAAAGTCTAAACTTGTTAAGAAATCACCATTTTAACTTTGTTCTTCTTTAAAAGAAGGAGCTTTAGATAGTAAGCCATTGATTTAATCAAAATTCGAAAGAATCTATTATTCTATTTTATTTAATGACTTAAAGTCAACAGCTGAGGAAAGTTATTTATTTTTATTGATAATATTTTCAAAAATCTTAGTATTTTCTTCCTTTTTCTGAATAAATTCTTGTATAAATAGTTTACATTACTTTTCGCTTTCTGCTTAGGTAGAAATATTATCTATTATTATCTTTTTTAGATGGTTTCCATTAGAAATATCTTAGTACTTCTGCTTTATGGAATTCTCTTCAGATGGAATACTTTATATGTACTTTAAAAGAGAATTCTAGCATTCTTCAATTTTAGAATTTATTTGATTTTTCAAATTATTAAAGTAAGAAATAATTTTATTTTTTAACACTTCATTTATAGATTCATTTTGTTCAAAGAATTCAACAATTTATTGTTAGATTGAATGATTATTAAGAGGTGGCCAATTAAATATAATAGATTGATTAGAATAATCTAAGATTTCTTTAATTCTTACAAAATTCTGTGGCTTAAAATTGAAATCTCTGTTCACACATATCTCACAATAGAATATATTGCTATTTTCTTAAAAATCATTTATCTTAAGATATATTATATTATTGTCCTGGTGTTTAACACATTTCATTGTTTTATCCTAAAGAGTTTATTCCATTTATTATAAACAATTATTTTTCTTTTATAGATATTAATTACTTCCTTTTTTTAATTTGTTTTGTTAAAAAAATTTGTTATTTTCCAAAATTTATTTATAATATTTAAGAAATCCTATTGATAGATAGGCGACTATTATTCCTATCATAATTTATAATTTTATGATTAAATTTTAATTCTCAATTAGTTTAAATGTAAAATTAACTTCTTTTAAAAGGCTGATAAAAAGTAAAATAAATACAAAATTTCTAATTAAGTATTTAAAAACAATAAACTCATAATAGAATATAAAAAGATTTATTTATTAAAATTACAATATATTAAAATGATTACTTTCTGTATTTGAAACTTTTAAAGTCTATTTAGCACTATTTATTTTATTTATTTGAATTTGATGGAAAGTATAGAAAGAATATACTTGTTTGTTATTAAGATGTTGCATCATTAATTTAGTATTTTTATATTACTATTCTTCTAAAACACATTTCTGTATTATTTAAATCTGCTATCATTTATTTATTTGTTTATTTGACTATTTGACTATTTGGTTAGTTTTATTTATGCTTAGCAATCTGCTTAAATCTACAATACAACCATTGTCAAAAAAGGATATTCTAAGTAATATTTATTCTTTATTAAAAAATATATAATTAATATCTTATTTTAACTTATAGAAATAATTACCACTCAATTTAATTTATTTTTTAAAATAATATTATTGGAGAATTACATAGTTTTTTATTTTAATAATACTTTATAAAAGAGATCATTACAATTAAAGATTAATTTATAACTAAGAAGCCAAAATATTGTTAAAAAATGAAGAATCTTTTCTTTTATTATTAATGATCATATTTAAAAGCAGATTTTATTTTTATTATTGCAATAAATATAATATATATTAGGATGCATAATTACAGCTTAGCTATTTATTTAATTGCTAAATTTGATTTACTCAAAGTATTTCAATTATCCTTCTTTGTTTCTGCAATCTTAGCAACAATTCTATATTTAGTATAATACTTTTCGTACCATTAGTCAAGAACATCCTTTTCAGATAGAGATAAATCAGTTTGGCCATATTTGTTGTAATCATTGACATCAAATGACATTCTAGCTAAATTGATACTACAATCCTTACCAGCAAAGGCGCTATATCCGCCATCACCCTAATAAAACTCTTTAATAATAATTATAATAATGATTGGTTAATAAATGTTCAATTATTAAATTGTTGAAGTTGAGATTTACCAGACTCAGAGACATCGAAAACAATTCCTTTGCAAGCCAAATAAATCTTAGAGTCTTTCTTACCATCAAACTTAGCTAATTCAGTAGTGGTCATAGTAGGTAAAGTTTCCACTAATTATATTTTGAAATATATTAAATAATTAATTGCTGCATCTTAATAGCAAATTTCATTCTAAATTATTTAATTATGATTGTATTATTGATTGCAAAATTACAAGCAGGTTGTTTGACGATAGGAGTTTCTTTAGGAGTATCATCGCGCTATTCTTCTTCTTTCTTTCTACCACAGAAGATGAGGAGAATACCTATAACTAAAACAATTGCTAAACCTACAAAAATTGTATCCATTTAATCTAATTAAAATTAAAATCCTTATTTTACTCAAATTAATATTTTTTTGGAAATAATATAAATTAAGGAAGGTTCATATGAGCTATTTATCTATTTGAGAAGAATATATCAAAGAGATAGTAAACTGATAAACTAAATGAATTTACTTAGATAATTTACACGTCTAACATTAAAGATAGGTTGTAGTTATTCCCTTTTTGATAAAGCCAATAATTATTGGTTACTCTTTACGAGTTCTTTGAACTTTCTATAAGATAATTTTGATTATTCTAAATTTTTAGATGCTATTTTGATGAGGTATTTGAAATTACATGAGTAGTATTTGGTAATTAAATAAATACTGATCAATATTTAAAAATACTTTTTATCAATGATTTGAATCTAAAAACTAGAACTAAAGTTAATTAAATAAGTAAATAACATTATGTAAAGCTAATTAGAAATAAATAATAGCATTTAATATTTAATGCTAAATCAATCACATTTTACCAATTTAAATTTTTTAATTAGATTTTATAAATTCTTA
This sequence comes from Tetrahymena borealis, assembly GCA_000260095.1. Classification (NCBI taxonomy): domain Eukaryota; phylum Ciliophora; class Oligohymenophorea; order Hymenostomatida; family Tetrahymenidae; genus Tetrahymena; species Tetrahymena borealis. The sequence continues at coordinate 997,138 of JH651231.1, read as the reverse complement.
TTTCATAATCAATTTATCTATCTATCAATTAATCTATCTATCCTTCTATTATTCATGTTAATCTTGTTTACAAAGGCTAATTAATATCTCTGATTAAAAATTGCTTAGTTTTTTATCAGTCAGTCAGTATATAAATATACTTTAACCTTAACAAAAAGTTGTATAAAAATGAGATCGAAATCTACCAATAATTAAATCCATTCTATGAAGATCGATTCAAATCTAAACTATTCTCTCAAAGGAGGGTTATATCCTAGTGGCATGGATTCACACAAGAAATCTATCCTTATCGAATTAAAAGAGGAAGCATTATTAGCAAAGTACAAAGAGAGAATCCAAAAGTAGAATAATTCAACATCATCTTTCCAAAAAATCAATCAACCTCTTCCAATAACTTCTGTAGCCACTCCAAGTAGCTCGAAAAATAACAAAACTCCCTTTGGGGGTACTCATCGACGCTTTTTATCTCAATTTGATAAGAATAAGTTTGAAATGGATAAGAATATTATACTTCCTATGCCTCAAATATCGATCAATTATCTAACTAAAACTAAAAAGCCTACTAATATAAAATCTGAAAAGCGTGGATCATATGATTACATAGAAGTAGATAAGGTACATATTTAACATTTCCGAATGCATTTCTATTATAAATGCTATTATTTTAAAGATTATTTACATTTGTATTCATTATGTATATTTCATTGTAGAATGAGAGTGTTTAGTTAAACTTATTATTCATTAAAATATAGAAAAAGTACAACGAAACAGTGAAATACTTGAACCAGTAATAGTTATAAGAATAAAGAAAGGGAAGTTTTCGATTAAGATAGAGGATCCTAAATTAATCCACTCCAGCAAGTCGAAGACATAGATCCATTCACAATTCCACTGATTATAACTCCCCCTAAAAAACCTCATACAATCATACAACTTTTGAAGATTCATACAATAATATGGCCACAGCTCACACCCAAACCCTTTCTAATTTCTCATTAGATAAAAATTAAACAGAACCAGAATAACATCGCAATATGATGAATAATAACTCAGATTAATAAATGCAACAACCTCCATCATCTGAATTCCATCCTCATTCATAATAATCTAAAGATTAAAACTTAAATGACTTCAAAAGATCTTCTTTTTATAGAAGGGATTCATTAAATAAAAGCTTTTCTAATTTATTCTCTAATAATGAAGCGGGTAGATCTAAGATAAGCTCCTCTTACTATTAATAAAATTAACATATTAGAAAACCTTCAAATTTCCTTTCAGCTTTCAGTGTTGCCAACAATAATAAAGAATAAGCAAAAGCTAATGAATATGAAGAATAATAAACTCTAAAAGATGAATAAGAGACTTGCACAACTGTGAAAAATCACACAAATGATTTAACAGCATGTATTTTCATTTCTCTTTCATTAATTAAAATCTATGTTTCTATAATACTAATTTCAAAATATAAGTAATAAGATAAAGACTTGGATCAACAAGGAGAAGCAGTAATATGAGTATGCTTAGCGACAATGACAAGAATAAAGAGAGGACTAATTCATTTCTCTTCAGAGGAAGTGATTTATCAAAATAAAGATAAAGTTTTTATGCAAGCCTTCCATATAAGTAATAAAATAAAAATAATATATTGAAATATCCTTTGAAATTACAACTTAAATCAAATTTAGATTATTTAATGATTTTTAAAATACTTAAAATTAAACAATGTGTTATAGTTTTTCTTAAATAAAATTTTAATTAAAAAAGTAAGCACATTTTTGATTAAATTCAAAAAAATTCGCAGGAATTTAAGTAGGATGTTTTGAATAATATGACAAATAATAAATTCCTATAGGATTTAACGAAATATAAGGAAAAAAGAGCTAATAAAGATAATAAAGATGTTATAAAAAATGAAGCTGTTGGATTTAAACAATTTGCAATACACCATTTTGCACCTAATTCTTTAGAAAGACTGAAAACATTCTTTTAATTTGCCTTCACGTCTGTTGACAAGGGTGAAGATAAGTAGATAACAAGCGCACTTAATGAAATTTTAGATAATTTGAATGCTAAAGGAACAATGCAAATAATAGATCTATGGAGTGCTAAATCTCTAAAAAATTGTATCGAAAGAACTAATATGACTAATGAAAGATCTGTTATTTAGCAATTCTTATATTATAAGGCTAAGTATGATACAGTTAAGAAAGAAGAGAAGAAATAATAGGCGGAAGTACTATCAAGATAAAAGGAATTGAATTTAAAAAGCTAGCTTTTGAGATAAGAATAAGCAAGGAAATAATTGAATGCAGATATATAAAAAAGAGATAGTACATTTTTACTAGAAGATGATGACACATAATACATTCATAATTAGTAAATATTTTAATATAATTTCATCTAAATTAATCCATCTATCTATCAATTTAAAAAGATAAATGCTTATGAATTCCAGCCAATTTAATCTTAGATACAAGAATGCTCTAAATACCATTATAGAAGAAATAAAAGATATGAGATAAGAAAACATAGAAGATATCAAGTAATTATTTTATTTATGAAAATATCTTTACATAAACTTAACCTTTTTCTATTACTTTAATAGGAATACTAAATTATTGGATAAAATTTAGAAAAAGGTATCTGAAGATCTAGAAAAGAAACATAAGATTTCTAAAATACTCAAGTAGTGAATTGTAATCAGAAAATGATTGAATACATTATCTAAAGTTAAATAGTAGAAATTAATAAATTAGATTCAATTTAAATAATTGAAAAGTTAAATTAAAAAAGAGATAAACAAACCACCTATCTACCTATAAAAGATTATATTAATGTTAAATATTAATAAATAAATAACTTACTTACTTACTTATTTTTAAGAAAACTAAATATTTATACTATTTTTTATATTATTTGTTTTATTTATAATAAACTCTACACAATTTCTCAATAAATAATACTCTCCAAAAACTACGAATCTTAATTACACTTTGTACTTTGTGATTAAAATAAGCTACTATTAAAAAAATTATCTATAAAACAAAGATAAATATTCCCGCCTATTAGTAAATCAAATAAATAAGAAATAGACAATTTAGTATAATAAATTTCTAGGAGTGCAATTAAATCCTGAGCGAAAAAGTTTTCAAAGATTATTTTATGCAAAACAAAGAAAGATAATTGAATTTAGAAAATATAGAAATGAATCCAGAATAAAAATAAATAAAAATAAAATGCTAAAAGCATCCAAAAAATAATATAATTTTCATACAAGTGAATGAAATATAAGCAGATCATACTTTATTCTATTGTGAAAAGTGTGTAAATGAAGATTTTAATTTTAAATCTCAAAACTTTATAAGTTTGAAAGATTTACTGGAATTAGAAGACAATAAGATGATATTATATTGGCCACCTCTTAACAATAGAGATCTACAGCAATAGATTTACTAAACTTAGGAATAAAATGAAACATAGATGCAGATATTATCAAAAAAGATCATAGCTTATTTTGATGACTTGACAGAAAAAGTTATAGCTAACATTTAATAAAATAAAAAGAATATACTGAAGTATATTTAAGAAATACATCCCTTTGAAAGCGAAATCCTTGAAAAATACTAAGAGATGTCAAACATTGATAGACTGAATTAAATCCTTTGGGAAAATCTAGAAAATATTACATTAATGGAAAAAGAAAGTAGATTATTTATTTCAGAATTCAATGAAAGAAAAGAGAATAACTCAGATATTTTTTAAAGAATTATTAACAAAAATGAGTAATTGATAGGAGCCTTTGATTTTAGATTGCTTGAAACAATAAAAGAATAAATTATCAAGGATATTGATAAAATATCTTTGCTAAATTTGAATAAATCTATCATTGAAAAATAAAATATTTAAGGAATGAAATTCATATAGACTTTAGATTTTACTTTGTCAAAAAAATGTGTAGATGAGATGTCCGAGGCAAAGATCGAGCGAAATCCTGAAAATGACCAAATAACTTTTTCAATATCATAAGAAAGAAAGTATTACTCATAGTTACATTCTAATAAAATATTGGATAGAAACAAAAAATATATTTTCAGATTCAAGGCTTGTAATAAAAAATAAGAAAGAGTTTCTCTATTTGGCTTTGGATTAATAAGAGATGATTTAGTAAATACTCATTGGTTTCATTCAATTGATTTGTTTTACCATTTTAAAATTCATACTTACACTGGATTATCAGAATAAACAAGTTAAATTGTTAATTTAAGAGGAGATTTTCATAAATTCAAAAATCAACTTGAGCCAGAACTAGAATTAGTAATTTGTATTAATCAAGGACTATTTTAAGTTTCTGACCTATCTGATAGTAAGTTAGTTGTTGTCCTCAAATAAGAATGCCTCAATAAATTATCCTTAAATTAAAATTTAAAATTATATATTTTAATAGATTAGGATAATGAGCTATGCCTAACCGAGGCTTTAGAATTATGATAGAGATTAGTATCATTCCTTATTTTCATATTCTTGATAGCTTATTTCTCATTTTTTATAACTTTCTATTTTAAATTTTACAGTTATTCATGATTCTTTTTATTTTATTAAATTCATAATACTTTATTATTATACTCATATAAGGGAAATTAAGTTATTTCAGTTATGTTTTTCAAAAAGATTAAGTTTAGCAATTTTTAATTTAAAAAATAAAATATTTTGCATAAAAATCTTTTGAGTTTTGATTTAGATTTAATAAATTTGTTATTTTATAATAAAAGTAATTAACAAGGTTATTATATTTTATTAATATGAAATTAGTTTTCTATGTTATAAATTTATATTTAATTAGTGATTTTAGAATATTATGTATGAATCATTTAAAATTTAAAGATTTAACCTAAAGCTATTATCAATTTTTTCTTTGAAAGAAAAATTTTATTTTTTAAATAAGAAATAAATCCTATTTAAAATGATATTAATTATAATTGAATTTAAATAAAGTAATATAATTTATCCTAATTAAGACATTCTTCATGTAAAATTATACAGACAGGTTGATTTAAATATTTAAAAAATGAACTAATTAAATGAAAAAAAAAATAATAATTGATAAAGAGTAAAATATACTATTGTAAGTTAGTTGGGTTTTTGCTTGTGGGAGATATCAAATTAATGAATTTATTTAAAATTACTATTACTCAGCTTTACTAATTAATTTTTTTAATTACTGCTCAAGTGGCAATTGATGAATATTCTGTTATCATTTTTGGGGATTTTTCTAACAGGAAATTAGTACTTAGTGTACTTATTAAATTAGGGTAGTGAGGATAGGATGAGAAAAGTGTTTTATAGAGTTAAGTATAGTAATTCAATTGGTAGGTAGGTAGAGTACCAATTTGAATCATAATAAATTAACATACATTCTATACTTTTCAAGCTACTAGAAAGGTTCCGTCAAACAAACTAACAAACAAGCAAGCAAGCGAACAAACAAACAAACAACCAAACTATCAATCAATCAATCAATCAAACAAACAAAAAAACAAAAAACAATCAAATTAATAATCTGACAATAAACAAAAATTCATTCAAGAAAATAAAAAAATTAAGAGTGAAAGAAGAATTAAAAAACAAGGAGCAGAATAACAATATTATTTATTATTGGCTAACATTAAAGAAAACAGTAAAGAAACTTGGAGTTTATAATAAACACTAATTTATAAAGAAAATTAAGTTAGGACAAGTCTAATTGAAAGTGGATAAAGTCAGAAGACTTGTTGAAAAATAAACATAAAGGAAGGGAAAATCAAGTATTTCAAAAAGATTGTAGAATATCTGAAAGAGAAGAAGTCAGCAGCTTGGAGTGACATTAAACTTATTAAATAATAAATAGTCAATAGGTGTAGTTGTTGAAATTATAAAGATAATTGAATAATAGCAAAGTATAAAATGAGCTAGCAAAACGAAATGGAATTATAACAGATGGCTCAGAACAATGATCAGCCTGATCAGACAATGCTGATGAGTAATAATGAAGAAAATGCTCAAAGCGAGTATAATTTATCTTCGAATTCTAATTAAAATGGGTCTTAATATTACAACAAGAAATACAAATTGCTAGATATGTTCTTGTTAAAGGACACTAATGGCTAAAAGAGCATCAATCGTGTTTGCTGCATTAAAATTAAAAAGAATTGGACTATTCGTAAATAAATGATTATCTCTCTCATGGTTCTTTCTTGTTCCGTCTTCTTGTTGGTTATTCTAATCGTTATTGGTAACTTGTTCTTGACAAGGTAAATTAACACCTAATTTTGAATGATTAATAATGACTTACTTACTTACGAATGAGAAGATTAGAAGATTATTACAAAAATATTGTTTATTCTACCTGATTAATATAATTGATCGTTCAAATATTTTAGAATGAGAACATTTATAAATGGATTAGGAAAAATGTATTTGTATGAGCTCCTAGAAAATTAAAAAATTATGTATTTTCTTCAAAAATTGATTTGAAGATGAAAGAAATACATTTACTTTTTAATTTTTTATCAAACCTTTTTCAAGCCAATATTTAATTTGCGCAAAAATAGAAGAAGGAAGGAAAGGGAGGTGATTGTGAAAAGAAACTAAGAAATTATAATTTGTAATATCAAGAAAGAATAAGAAAAATATTATTTGATTAAATTAATCTAATTTCTTACTCTAAAAATTTATAGATATTTGATAAGAAAGTCATCTGAAGATGCCATCCACCAATAAATCTAAGAAAATTTACGTAACAGTGCTAAGGAATACTCCAACGCCATCCTAGAAATCTTCCATGGTTCCTCTTCTAAACTAGAAATTCTAACTCGAGTAATCAATCAACCAATCAATTTACCTACTTTCTAAGTTATCTGAAAATATTAACCCTTTATATTAATTTTATAGATAGTACTGTCGGCGATGAAAGAAGATAACCAGATATTTGATTTTGATTATGTGAAAGAATTTCCGATTATAGGTAAATTCAATTCTTTAAAACAATTATCAAGAGTTAAATATTTTTGAAATACTTAGGGCAGGGATAGTATATAGGGCTGGATGGATTTTAAGGTAACATGGTCGATGATATAGATACTAGTGATGCGGCAAAACATGACTATGGAAACTACAAAATTACTTTTAAATACTGGTAATGGGGTGCTTATAATTAGAATAAAAAAATTGATGCTATTTCGGATCTCTCTACTGACTCTTAAAAGATTCTGGGAGCTTGCGATGTGCTGAATTATTTCTTAGAAGATTTCTTCTTTGATAAAAATGTGACTTACATACATTACATTTACATGGTATTTGAAAACTATGATACTTCAGGATAAGTTTTACTAAATGATTTATAATAGGATGCATTCTCTATTTGGTATCCAGGTATAACTATTTAATTATTTCTCCTTTAAAAAAGTGTAAAATTTAATTAAAATTTATTATTTACATTTAGGTGGTATTAATACTGGATTACGTCCTTCGCCTTATTATACTGATCCTAAGGACCCAAATGCTTATAATCCTAAAAAATCTACTTGGTACACTGAAACTAAAAAGAGTTTTGAAGTAAATAAAATTTAATGAAAAATATTTGTTTTATTTTTATGAATAATAAACTTTAAATAGTAAAATCAATTAAGTGAAATGATTCTGACTGGTCCTTATCTTGATGCTGAAACCAAGAAGAAGACTCTGACCATCAGTAAAGCTATAGTTAATTAGTATAATAAGTTTAGAGGAGTTGCATCTATCGACATGCTTGTGAATGATTTACAGATTATTATTGATAGAGTTAGATTCTATGACACTGGTTTCTTGATGCTGGTAAATCAAGCGAATGGCTAGATTTTGAATGATCCATATAACAGTCCTGATATTTACTACATATACAATACCACTTTAACTAAATTCACTACGGATCATTGGTAAAATATCATCAGAAACAAAGATGATTACAAGGAAGATCAAATCATTAATATACTCAATACAGATGATAAAGAAATCCTCATTATGAGAAATTTCATTGAAAATCAAATTAGAGGTGAAAATTACATCCTCATAGTCTAAGTACCTGAAAGAGAAGCCTATCACTTCTTATATGATCTCTCTGATAAAATGTTCCAAACTTTCCAAACTATTTAAATCATTACTATTTGTAAATTACTTTAGCTTAAATTCAAAAATATTTTTAAAAATAATAAAAATTCTATGTAAAAGGTACTATTTTGTTCACATGTTCCATTGCTATTATGTGTGGCTGTTGTTATTCAAACAGAATTGTACAACCTCTTACTAAACTTACTGAATATGCTAAGAGTATTAACTCAAATGCTACAAAAAAATCATTAACTCAAGATATTAAGATTGATTTGGATGAAATCAAGGCAAGTGACAAAATTGGAGAACTTATTGAAGCTTTTAAGAATTTGGTAAAAGGTCTTTCTGGTTTGAAGAAGGGTGCCAGAACTGAAATGGCTGCAGGTAATGAAAAGATTAATTTCCCTATTAACTTCTACTATGGTACAAAGATGAAATGGAGACATTTATTGGAGTAATTGAAGAATTATGAAGAGAAGAAAAACTAGGGAGGAAACACTGATAAAAATGGTGGAACCGCTACAATGAATGGTAATACAGGAAACATAGCAGGAAATGGAAAGACTGAAGGAGTATAAGAAGTAGTAAATAGAATTGGATAAGAGCAACTATTGACAAACTAACCTTAAGACTTCAATGATGCTTCTAATAATATGCGTACAAATATCAACTATAATACTAATGGAATGAATATTAACAATGAATTAAAACCTGAAAATATCTAATTAAATATTTAAGATGACCAAAAATTTAAAAGTGGTTCAATGAATATTGAAAATTTAAAGCAGATTGATGAAGATATTGATAATTAAATCTTTGAAAATAAAAAAGAAAAATTAGAATGATAAATTTATTGATTTATTGATCGAATTCATTAATTGTAATTTATTATAAAGTTTGATCATTAGTTAATTATTGGTTTATCAAATACACAAATAAATAAATAAACAAATAAACAAACAAACAAGGCAAGTATATTTATTAAATTTTGTTTTGTATTGGACTATTCATTTTTTAACTTCCTTTATTAATTAATTAATTTATTTCAATTATAATATATCTATTCTTATAAAAACTTTTATTTCTGCTCATTTCTTACCTACTTGTTTTTGGTTAAATTTTTAAGTATAAATTTTACTTCAACTTGTAAGTAGATTTAACAATTCTTTAAGAGCTATTTCTTTTTACATATTAAGATATAATTGAACATTAAAGGTGATAAAAGACTATGTTAATCTTAATCTGCAAGTAGGCGAAGTATTTTAATTCATAATGAATGAAGATATCTGATTTATTGTCAGACACATATTTAAGAGGGTTTAAATCCTCTGAAACGGCAGAGAAGGTAATTTCAAATAGCTTAATGATAAATTTTGTGAGATTCACTATTAGTAAGATAGTAATTTATAGGGCTGGAGTTCTTATTACAAATTAATTCTAAGGTTTTTCTCAATATTTTATAATTCCATAAAAACTTGTACTTCTCAAGGAGATAAAATCCTTTTTATTTCTTTTTAATATTTGGTGAAATGTTATTAAAAATGAATAATTAGGAATTGATACCAATATCTACTTTTCTATTGCATAGATTTTAAAAACATTGAGGATAATTATTATATTATATTCATAGCGAAGAAATATGAAACCTGATTTTTATCTGAATAATTAATATAATATTGTTAAAAATTATTATTTTTGAAATAACTGAAATTATGATGATGGGTGCTGAATAATAAATAAATGAAAGTCTATTAATACCTAGAAATTATAAATTCTCACCAAAGAATATTATTAGGAATTTAATAGAAGTCAGTTTAAATCCAATAATTTAAAAATGTTGATATTATATAAACTCTTGATATTATTATTTATTTATAAATGTATAATACCTCAAATAATAATTCAAACAATAAATAAAAAAAATTAAGCAGAAGATTTAAAGAAAGAGTCAAATAAGTCCTACTTTAAATATAAATTATAAACTCTACATCCTTAACTTTGGAGGGAGATAAAGTAATTATAAAACAATTAGAGTATTAAAAGAAGCACTTTGAAGAATAAAAATGGGCTGTGGTAACCACTCAAAAGTTAATTTAGTGACCGTCAATAAGGCTAAAAACTCAGAACTCCATGTTTAAGATATCTAGCATATCATTGATTAAAATTTAAATGAAATTAAATCTAAAAAGCCTTAAAAATTGATAGAAGAACTAGAAAAGGATGACTTAGCTCATTATAAAATGCAATAAATAGACATTAATTAAAGCAACAAAGATAAATATAGCAATGTGAGTGAAGGCTCATAAAAGAATAGCTAATCAAGAAGCTCTCCAAAAACTACTTCAGCTACAATTTCAAGCAAGTAAGATATATTCCTATCTCAAGCAATTTTAAAACGCAGTGACATATTCTACACCGAAATCCTCCAAAAAGAAGTATTTCAGCTTTCTTAGAATCTCAAGAAACAGGTAGTAGTCTCACAATTCACTCGTAATACAAGTCAGGCAAAGCGCATATAAAATGAGATCAGAATATTAGTTAAAAATCTACCAATATTCTCCACTAATAGTATTTTTGTTCGTTGTAATGAACTGGATACAAATCACTTGCGATGCATAATTATGGGATCTAAAGACACACCCTACGCTTATGGTGCATATCTCTATGATTTATACTGCGATTACACTTTCCCTTCATCTCCTCCAAAGATGAAACTCCTTACTACTGGTGGTGGATCTGTAAGATTTAATCCTAATTTATATAGGGATGGTTATATTTGCTTAAGTCTACTTGGTACATGGAGTGGAACAAAAAGTGAAAAGTGGCAAGAATCCTCCTCGAATATTTTGCAAATCCTTCTCAGTATATAGTCGCTTGTCATGAATGAAGGAGTAATTATAACATTAAATTAATTATTTCTTTACATTCACATTTGGGAAAAGATTGATTATAAAAGATTTTGAAATTTCATATAGTAGTGAATTTTATCATTGATCTTTAAATTTTATATCAATAATTATTGATATTCCTGGCTTATTTGATTGATTGATTGATTGCTTGTTTGATCAGATTTTATTTTCATTAATTAATCAAATTGAATTTTCTTTAATTTGATGGTATTGAAAATTATAAATTTCTCTCCAAAAATTTAAATAAATTGAAGGAAATAGATTATAATTCTAATATCTAAGGTGTTTAAATAAAAATTGCATTGTGATCGAAATTCTAATTTAGAGCAAACTCCTTTAAATTCCATCATAATTTTTGATAATTGAACATTTTAATTAATTGATATATCGAATATGCAATATTTTCTCTAGCTGGTTATATTAGTAGATTACAATTTCTTATTATAAAAATTTTTATAATTGATAAATTACCCAAATAAATATTGGCTATTATATCAGATTAGATACTATCATTTGTCTATTTAATTCTTCTACATAAAAATATCTAAACTTAATTAAAATTTATCTATTATTTTTCTTATTCAAATAGGTATTTTATAATGAACCTAGTGTTGGAAAACCCAATACAGAAAATGAGTAGAGAAACAGAGGATATAAAAACATAATAAAGATTGCCAATATCAAACATGCTATGATAGATTAGTTAAGAAATCCTGACCCAGTATTTAAAGATATAATTAAGATGCATTTTTATCTTAATAAAAATGAAATTCTAAAATAATGTGATTAGTGGATCATTGATGCTAAATTGAGTGATCAGAATAATACTAAATATGATAGCTTTGTTAAGTCACACAATACTCCACAAGCATCCAGATATAAAGGAGACTATTCACTTTATGCCAAGGATTTAATTGACATTGTTTATGAGCTTAAGCAAGAACTTTAAAAAATAGATATTTCTACTCTCCCTTTGTACCAAGAATTCTTAGAAAAAATGAATTAATGTGAAGAAAAGAATCCTTCTATTTCTGAAAAGTAAGAAATGCCTAATGCAATTAATATTGTTGAAGAAAAAGAAGAATTAAAAAATATTCACCCTAATGACTGTGTTATAAACAAAGTGCCTCACTAAAACGAATTAGTTTGTTGAGCTATTATTGAAAATGACTTAAAAATACTTAACAGCTAAGCTAGCTAACAAATATTAATTAGTTTATATAAATTGTATAATTCAAGTAATATTTTTATATTTATTTCATATTAATGTTTTATTATTTTATAAACATTTCTTTTTATTTCATTTTCCTTTCTTTACACTAAATTAATTACATTTCAACTACAACTATTTATTTAAAAATTATCACATTACTCCTTTTTTCACAATTAAATCAAAATATTTTTAAATAAATTTCAAATTTTTTCTTGAAAAAATCTACCATTTTAATTTTTATAATTAATCATTCATCTTTTTATTTTTTAAAATTAATTTTATGATAAAATATTTGTAATACCTTATCCTTTCCAAGAAAAAATGGAAATATTATTTTGCAATATTTCATGTAAATTCTTTAAAAACCATCTAAGAGGTAAGAGGGTTATTTAATACTAATTTTAATTAACATTTTGGGTTTGAATCTGCCAATATTTTGCATTTTTTAATAATAAATGACACTATATATTGAATTACATAATTTGAGGTGATCTCTATTAATGAAAATGGGACTAATTAATTAATTAATTAATGAAGACCATAAATAATAATTAAATATTCATACAACATTAACTACAGTTTTGTATGAAATTAGATAGTAAATTGCGAAGAATTGAAGGAAATTAAATATTTATATGACGGAACTCTATGACTCGATGAATTTTTTTTGGAATTTATTTATTTATTAGTTGTAGTAAAAAAGGGTTTAATTTTCTTTTTATATATTAAATTCTAAAAAAATTATTAATTTTTGTTTAAGTAATGAGCTTTTATTTACACAAAACAACTCAACTCATCAACTCACTTTCACTTTTTTTGAATTAAACTTCCCAATCCTCCTTTATTATTGCTGGAGGAACTGGAAGAGCTTGTAGAAGAAGGTTTAGGATTAGTTATATTATTCAAAATATTAGCACTGCCACCACTGTAATTAAGTTTCTTGGAAGAATTACTACCTGATTCATACTTTGAAGAAGTTGATTATTTTTAGTCATATTCATTGAAATTATTTTTAGAATATATTAGTTATTGAGAACGTTATTCTGAGTGAGAAGGAGAATAAGGTCTATTTGATTAACTTGTGTTATATGAATTATAGGATTTATGAATGGAGGAAGAATTTGATGAGGAAGATGATGGCATATATTTGTTTTATTGGTTTTTGGAATTACTAAATGTATCATCTTATTTCTTTTATATGTGTTCTCTTCTTTACATTCTAAGTTAATCATATATATCTACAGAGGAGTTAATATTGCTAATTAAGGGATTATCTTTTTACGGTTTTTAGGGTGGTGATGAAGTATCTTAATCTAATCCACCTCCTCCGATTAGATTTCCTAACCCTCTAGCAGGTTTTTAAGTGCTTGGTAAAGAGGGAGAAGTAAATTATTAAAATGGTTGAATACTAGATTTTTGATTACTTGCAGAATTTAATTTGTTGCTTGCTGAATCATTACTATTATTTTATAATTTTTGTTTAATTTGATTAACAGCATCCATAGCAGCTTGAGTTATTGAAGAAGTTTTTTATTAATTAAATGATTTATTGTAGTGTTAAGATTCTTTAAAGGAGGATTTTTCTTTTTTCAATTTCATCAGATTTTCTCTCTTTTATCTCTCAATGGCTGCATAAATATCTTCTTCACCTTTATTTTAATCTACTTCTTATTTCTTTTTTTTATCAACAAATATCTTTTAAATTAATTCATTATGAGGTTGTTGCTATTCCTCTTCTTTTTTCAAATCTTCATCTTTATTTAATAGAATCATTTCAGGTTTTCTTTCTTCTTTTTTTTTATCTTTTGCTCCACCAATCAATGCACTTAATCCACCTAATCCAGAACCTCTCATGTTATTTATTAACATTTATTCTTGTTAATTCTTAATAGCCTCAGTCAAACTTATACCAGTTCTCTTTACCCTCTATTAATCGAAATCATCAGGTTCTTCTATGATTTCAAGTGGGGGTTTTGAGTCTTTCTTATCAACTATTAATTTTTCTGATAAAATGACTAAGTCATTATTGAGCCCTTTAACTATTGGCTAATCTTATTAAATCTCCTCAGACTACAAGACAGCATCTGCTTCTTATTTATTTTTCTCACCAGATCCCTCAATAGCATTAATTTAATTAGTTTCTTCATTGGAATTGTCTTCTATTTATATGGGCTCAAAATCTGTTAACTTAAGTTCATTTACTTAATTTGCTCTAAGCAACATTTCTCTATATTAATCACCCCAATCTTTTTTCACATAATCTGCAGAAGAACCTTCAAGCAGAGATCCCTTTAGCACCATCTTACCAATATCTGATAATTAATCTCTATTTCTAAATTTACCGTATCTTTTATTCTTGGCCTATAGGATTTAGAATAAAATATTATTAATCTATTTAATTTACAAATTTAATTTACCATAAAATCTACAAATGCTCCCCAAATAGGATTGGAGTTTAGGGTATCGGCATGACCTAACACGATTAAGCAGTATCTTGCTCTGGTTAAAGCGACATTCATTCTTCTTTCATCTTATAGGAAACTGTTATCATAATGAATAGATTTATTAATACTTATTTAAAATGTTTAATTAAGAGATTTACCCAATCATATTTTCTCTCCATTCATCTCTATTGTTAACACGGACAGTTGTGAATATGATGATATCTTTTTCTTAACCTTAGAAGGAATCAACTGTGTTTACTTAAATGATTTTGTGGTAAGCCTTAGGAATATTCTTACGAATCAATTCACTCATTAATTTCGTTTATTGCTTATAAGGAGTGATAATACCAATTGAGGGATTTTCTTTGCAATCTGGTTAATTCTTCTTGAATTTCTCAATCTCATCTATGATTGCATTACAAATTGAGATAGAAGCTAAACTTTCGGATTCATTTTCATAAGATTTGTGGTTCATTCTTTCTTTACTGAACACGATATCAATGAATTAGACATTACATTTTTCTAGTTTCTACAAATAACCAGGGAATGGACGATTTGCAACCAACCCACCATCCTTTAATCTTTAAAAAATATCATTAAGTTAAAAGAATATGGAATTAAATAAATTGATAGTACTTATTATCATAGAATTGGAAGGAAGGGAACTCTCTAATATTAGGATGCATACGATATTATTAATCTAAGAAATAGGGTTTAATGTTATTATCGATAATTCTTTCAAACAAACTTCTATTATATTTGGTAATATTGCTGTCAGGCTAGAATGTAGTTGCAGGTAACTATTTAGGATCACCTAATGAGTAATAATTTAAAATATTAAAATAATTTCTTAAAGAATGTTAAATTAATACCAATTAAAACCATCTTATTTGGTTGATAGAACAGTGGAATGATATTATTAGGCTCTGTACACTTTTTAATAATACATTAATTTATATAAAATCCTTTCTAATAAATTGAAGAAATTATTACTTAAGCAGCTTCATCGACTATGAGTACTTCTACTTGATTTTTAAATCTTTCAAGTTTTTCACTGATAGAACTTGCTAGAGTACAACAGACAACCTATTTATTTATTATTATTATTATATTGTTTATTATAATCATATTTGCTCAAATTATAAAATTATTTACATCTGCTAATCCTAATAATTAATCAGAAATGTTTTTAATTTGATCACGTCTTGCAACTTTTTCTAGCTTTAAAACAGATATTTTAGATTAGAGTTTTCTCTTTTTCTAGAAAAGATAATCTAGTTCACTTGTCAATTCTTAACCAAATAATTCTTTCTTAGATTTTTCAATTTCTTAGTTTATTTTAGCAACATCAATTTGCATATCCATTAAAGTATCACCATCTATTTTTTTATTTTTTTCATTCATTCCCTTTTCTTTCAAATTTCTCTCAATCTGATATTCCAAGCAAGCCTTCTTTACATTCTCAGTTGGCACATAATCAATTGCACCGATACGAAGAACATTAATATTTACTTTCTATCCTCCAGGGCCATGCAATCCATATTCTATTATTCTTGAGACTATTTCATCTACAGCTGTATTAGAGGGAGCACAAATCTAATTTTATATATTATATTTATACTTCTTATTCAATTCATAAATACTATCAACTTACCATTATTTTTGGTTTTGTGTGGTCAGGATTCTTTTTGATGTAATGATAAAGACCAGAAAGCAAACCTAATAAAGTGTGAGTCTTACCAGTACCAGGCTATCATATATTTAATAATTAATTAAAATATTATAAGATTAAGTTATTTATTGAAAAATGAATTACAGGTCCTTAAAGCATGCAAATACCTTAACTTGTAAGGCAGATTTCCTTTATAGATTAGAATTGAGATGCATTATATTTCGATTTTAATTCTTCAAAGAGTTAGATTAAAGTTTCTAATTATAAATAGGTAGATTTAATAAATAGTTGGGATCAAAAAAATAAAGAATTTGTAATTTACATGGGTTGCTGATAGGTGTTCTAGTTTCAACAATATGCTGAGGATTATAAATGAATCTGTTTAAGTCATTATATCTCATATTCTTAATAGATAAGTATTCTCTGATGAATGTTGTCATCTTCTAGAAGGTGAATATTTTTATAGGGAGACTACCATCGTAACCCATAAACTATTTAATGAATGCTTAGGCATTAATATCAACATATATTTTTAAAGTATCCTTTGAATTTCCTTCAGGAGGGACAACCCAACCAAAAAACAGGAATGTTTTCTTTTTCTTAAAATCAGTAGAAGAAAGATTAGCAAAATCAGGATCAGATTCATTGGAAATTAAAACAGCATGATTTTTCAGTGTACACAAGCGATAAAAGTCATCTTCAGTTGAGTTCAATTCTCCATTTTCTAATTCTTTAGCATCTTGAAGAGCTGGATTAGTTCTGAATATTTGCAACTCGAAGAATCCATGTTAATTTTCTTTAAGGCTTGTTAATTTAGCATAAACATTAAATGGTGATCTATAATTCTCATTGTGTTTAAATTAGATGAAGATCTATTAAATGTTAGATATGCACTCCATCAAAAATAGATATTCAAAGATTGTATAATATTCTTTCCAACTGTTAAACCTTTTAATTAATTAAACACCATTTAATATTATTTTTCATTCAAATTAGATCAAAGAGGAATAAATTTATCTGGTATAATTAATTGGTCTTAAGATTAATTAATTAAATTATTGAAAATAAATGATCAGCCAATAATTTTGAATTTAATAGGAAAAGCGGGAAAATGATTAAAGAAGATAGAATATACAGACTGATCTGAAAAGAATTGATTAGTTTAATAATGTTAATCTTTTTGTATATTTCTCCAAAATTATAATTAAAATACTCCAGATTAAAATGATTTTTTATACTATTTTCGTCTATATCATAAACTAACTCCTCCCTTCCCTACCTCCCTCGGCTTTGTAGTTATTTTGAAAATTAACAATAAAATTGTTTTTATAGACTAAATTAATTAATTTATGTCTATTTCTTAATATGAATGCTTTAACACATTTAATTAAAACAAATGAATTTACTTATTTGGAATTCTCTTATTGTCTACACGGATGATATCCTCTTTATTGAAATCTTGAGAGAAAATAAATTTGATGAGACTGTAGAAGTTCTTTCTTTCTGCTTCATTTTCAGTCTCATCAAACAAGAAATCATATTCTTTATCATATGCTATCAAATCAATTACTTATTTATTATTTTCGATTTCCATTCCATTCTAGTCTTTTTTCTCTGCTGTTTAATCAGCAGCAGAATTAGTACTTTCACCATTTGTTTTATCTTGCCCTATTGATGAAAGGAGGAATTACTTTGCTTTCAAACTAGCGGTCTTTTTATATTCCTCTAAGAAATTAGTTTATTTTTTTATTTCTCTCAGTTTAGCTTTCTAACTTAATTCATACAATCTCTACCTTTCCTTTTAGATTTATTCATTTTTGTAAGATGCTAATTTTTGTCTCTATAATTTGCTCTCTTCTTCTTGCTTCTTCTCTCTTTCTTATCTGGCTTTTTCTATCAATTACTATCTAGCCCTTTTCAATTTCTCTTCTTCCTTCTATTAAGCCTTGTAGAAATTCTTAGTTTTCTATGATAAAATACTATGGTAAGCCTGCATTGATGTTAGTTGGGTCTTTCCACTGCTGCTATTGTTCAGTTTTTATTTCTTCTTTTTACTTTTCTCTTAATGGTCATTGCTATCATCTTCATTTGATTATTCTTCGTCATCATCTTCTTCATCACTTATGTCAATATCTTCAATATCTTCATCATTTCTATTTTGACCCCTCCCTTTGCTAAAGTTGTCAGAAATAGCCGGTTTTTTTGAATTTTTTGAGAATTTTTCTAAAATTTCTTTATTTCTATTAGTTGTTGAAGCATCTTTTTGAGATTGGGGGTTGACAAATATATTATTTTTATTGAGATTGCTTAAAATACTACTTAATTGCACTGCTTAAGTTTAGGGCTTATCAGATGAATAAGTTGATTAAGGCTACTTCTAATACTTATAAGAATCAATTTCTTCTAATCTTAATTGTCTTTGTTTATTGTGAGATGCAGGATCTACTTAGAATCTGTTAGAAACCAACTTGATATCATCTTAATTCTATAAGAAGCCATTTCTTTATCTATTTAATCTTTCTTGCATTTATCTTTCTTTCATCTTTTACATCTCTAATTCTTAAATAATTTCCTAAGAACCCTTTTACTAGCTGTTGGAGTTAAAGTTGAAAGTATCCTACGATCCATGTTAGTTCTCCTCCAAAAAATTTAATTTTGGTCTAAAAATTTGCTAATGTTGCAAGCTAGTTAGAATATTGTTACTGCTGTTATTCTTTTAAGGATTTGTAATTATCTGAGTTAAGGGCTTTACTCCTTTCTATCTCAATTACTGATTACTACTATATTAAAAATCTTCATCTACAATCTCAATTGAATCATCAATATCTTCAACACTTCCTTACCTCTACATATTATCATTAATTGGTCTCCTGTTGAAAGGATTCTTATCTATAATATCTATTACATCATCTTCATCGGTATTGTGATCCCTTTCATATTAATCTATTTGTTGTGTAAAATACTACTACTAACTATTATTTCTTTTGTTATTTTATGACTACTGCGATTACTACGATTATTACTACTACTGCTACTACTAAGAAATCAATGTATTCATAAGAGAAACGTTACTTGGTAATTATGATCCTGAATATAAATCTAGATACTATTAAGCACTCTATTTCTTAACAATTTAATATGACCCTTAAGTTGTTTTTACTTATTGCTCTTTGTTATCTTCTTTATCTTCATATTAGTAGTCCTTTATGTTATTAAACAATCTGCTTTAATCTCCTAAATTGCGCGGATTAAAACTTTATGTGCTATTCATGCTATCCTATACCATCACTATATCATTGTGCCTATTCACTTATTATTAAGTATTCTATGGTTTACTAAGGAAAGATAGCAGACTTTTCTATTGGTAATTCTTCTTAAAAGGAGAAGAATTCTGAAAGTTGCTCATTCAGCTTTGTTATAATTTTTCTTCTTTTTTTTCAGAATGTTATAAAGTTTTTAGTAGGTTTGTTTACTTTTTTTTGTATATTTTAAGTTTGTGAAAATTCGACGAGAAAAGTAAATTTTTGAGCAAAAATAGATTATTGGATTTTCTTTGATCTTATTTTCATCAAAAAGAAGAAATATTAAATCAAATCTTTATTAAAGCTGCTCCTGCAAAAATATTTACCTCGATTGAAATATTAGCTGAATTATAAAAATTGTTTTTAATTATTAAATATAGAAGGTGACTAAGAAGATATAATCAAAAAGGAAAGAAATTAATAGTATCCATAAAGTAGTATATTTAAAACAGAAAGTAAGGAATAGCATCAAACAAACAAGCAGATCAAAATAAATACTATTATTTTATCTATCAATGTTGAGAAATCGTATTGAAAGAGAAATAGAAAATGCTAAGCGGTAGCTTTCTCTCTATGAAACTTAGCTAAAAGAAGTAGAGGCAAAAGCAATAGAATTGGAATTAAAAAATCAACAATATACCCAAGATTTAACTGTCATCAACAAGGTATAAGAATTAGTTATATGGATGGGGAAAACAATTTATTTTTAATTAGTCATATAATGCATCAAATGAATATATATAGGATGGCTGTTAAGAATTATTTTATTACTAAATCTCTTCTTGTTCAAAAATAATTGATAAATAGATAAATGCATCTTCTTCTACTTTTTAATCTATAAAAATAAATATAAGTCAATTCTGAAATTGATATTTTAGTAAGTCAAGATTCAACTATTTAAGATAAAAATTTTTTTAAATCTGAAAATAAAGGAATTAGTTGAATTTCTTTCTAAAACGAATAAATTTCTTCACTGTTTTTTTTAAAAACTAATTAACTATTTAGCCAATATATTTTTTCAATAAAGCCATTAATCGCAATTAAATTCAAATTTTTATTAATAACAATTTAACACACTTCTATTAGTGCATAATTATAAAAGTTTAATTCTATTCAAGAAGTTGATAATAAATATTCTAATAAGAATTAAGTTTTAGGATAGATTAATATAATTTAGGATTATAATAGTAAAATAACCTATATTGAAGGACTATAATTCATATGAAGAGAATGCTACTTAAAATTGGATATTATTATATTAGTTTTAAGGAATAAACAATAGCTCATTATGCAGTATTTTATTAAGATATGAAGTATTCTTTCTTTATTTATTTCGTTATAGAAAAATCATAATAGTAAATAAAATTTGGGTGGTAAATTAACAAAGTTATTAGATTTAAGAATATAAATTTGAGAAGAAGATAGATAATGGAGATTGGAAAATAAGAAAAAATGGCTATCTATCTATTATTTTATGAAGAAAATTAATATTTATTTATAAAATAATTAATCTCTTTAAAATATAATAAATATTTAGTAAGTTAATGAGAAAGAAAAAGAAGTTGAGGAAATGTCTTAGAGAATAAGAGACATCAGATTAGAGCATGGTAGCTCTGATGCAAGATAAATTAAGATGCTTGAGTAGAGGGTTAGATATATGCTAGCATAATTCTTCTAAAATTGTAAAAAGCATAAAGTACGTAAATAGACTGATTATGGGGCTAGTTTCTAAAAGATAGAGAATAAAGGATCTTCTAGCAAAAATAACAATTAATTAGAAGAAATTTAAGAAGGTGGATCTAATGCAGATTTAAATAACCTATCTACAGACAGGAAATTCATGAATGGATCTGGTATTAAATCGTAGCAAAAAATATCAAAATTAGCTAAACCTTAAATACAATAAGAAATCAGCTTTGATTTTGTCATTAAAGTGAAAAATGGATAGCAAGTTAATGATGTTCCTATAGATCTCTCTTCTATCTAAAAAGTCAGCAATCTGAGAGATTACCTTTCTAAGTAATTTATTTAACTTCAATTAAGAAAATGAGAATAAATAGAATCAATTTTAATGAATTAAATTAAAATTTTAAAAATAAAATAAAAAATTAAAAAATTAAAATTAATAATTGTAAAAATAAAATTAGAACCTACAGTATTTAGAAAGAATTTCTATTTTTATATGATGAGAGCGGAAATATGCTACTTGATGAAACAGAATTGGAACACTCCCTTTTTCCTAATGTATTTAAGACGATTAAAAACTACACTCCATAATTAACAATCGAAGTGAAGTATGTAGAATTATTTTAAAAATGATAAAATTAATTTAACATTACTTTTAAAATACTACACTAATCAATAGACGTTAAAAGACTAATAAAAATTAAGGAAATTAAAATAATATCATGGAAACCTTAGTCACAGGAAACGATGAATAAAATCTTGATGTAATTTATCATTCTTAACAAAATCATTTATTCACTATTTGTTTGCTTTTACTAAATTAATAGGACATGTCAAAAGGAGGTATTTAAAAGAGGAATTTAAAGAAAAAAGGCACAAGTTGGAATAATTTTATCTAAAAGCTTCCGAAAATATTGAAATCGATTTAACATTTATTCGAGAATTTAGCAATTTTAGCTCTTATAGTTCTTTTTATCATCAATAGATACATCGGGAATGATGTAATCAATAAATACAAGTAATTTTAAATTTATTAAATTGTAAATAAAAAACTAAATTGCATAAAATAACAGTATTAACACTTAGATAGCAAATGATTTGGTTACCATGAAAAATAATAACGATAATCCTTACTTCTAACTATCTAGTGTTGCATTCGTAAATACTTAATTATCCTTAAAGATCTTGCATCCTTATACTAAATATTGAATTTAAATAAATTAAAAAAGATGTTTGCCGTGATATAGGAAATGAGTGCTGTAAGTCCATCTGTATAATTTACACCGTTTTTAAATAGCATTGCTGTACAGCAGAGAATTTAAAAAGTTACAACTAATTGTATTGTACCAGCTAAGCATAAAACATTATTCAAATTTGGAACTGATTAAAATTGTGTAGATTTCGATTCAACAGATAAAGATCCTTTTAAAACAAAAGACAAATCTTACTATAAATATTCATCTCTGCCTGGAACTAATGTGAAAGGATTTATTTTAAAAATACCTAGTGACTTTGATTCCATGACAGACGATTAAAAGTAAAAACTTCTTATTCTTTATTTGATCGAATTTAAATTAAATAGAATTAGTTCAAGTTAAGAAAATTAAGAATATATTTAATTAAATTATAGAAATTCTTGGGTTGATTTCTAAACAAGCAGTGTAGTCTTTTATATGAATTTCTTTAATGCTCCTACTATGATGGCTGCTTAATTGAAAGTAACTATTACCCATATTGTGACAGATGGAAAAATCTAAAATCTTTCTACATCAATTAATTCATTCTCAGTTTAGCCAGAAACTTAAAGTGAAAAAATAATTTCCAATTTTGTTACTGGTATAGCTTCCTTTTTGTTGTTATTTGCTTTGATTGAATACATAGGTATCTATGGATAAAATACTACAAATATTACTATACAGCTTTACAAATAACGTAAAGAAGCTTATGAAAAAATTAAAATATAAGAAGAAATTGACTAAAAGGAATTTGAAAAAAACTTTGGTGCAGCAGCTGCACAAAATAGAAAGAAGAATGAAAGTAAAGCTGGGAAATTAGAAGATCATTAATTTAAAATCATAGATTTAACTTGGCTCTACATTCTTATTAAAAGACCTGAATTCTTCGATATTATTAGTAAAGTTTTTCACATTTTTAAAGTTATTTAAGATGCTTGATAATTTATTAATACGAAATCGAGTATTGAGATTAAAATTGTTAAAATTCATGTTAAATATAATAGATATCATTTCATTGATTTTGATTTTAGTTCAGTCTGGAATTTACAGCAGTTTTAGAAGTAAAAGAGAAGGCATAATCAAATATAAAGACACTGAATATGTTCATTTAGATGATTACATATAAGAAGAGTTCATTATTAACATGCTTACTGCTATCAACACTCTCTTACTTATGCTTTCATTTACTAAGTATCTTGCTTCTTGGAGTTTCACCCTTAAAATCTATTCATAAATCATGACAACTGTAAATTTTACAATCACTTTCATTGAAATCTAAACAAATTTTATTGAAAATTCTATGATAATAGAATCTTTACCATTTGAAAAAACAATTCATTATTATGTTTGTTAATTCAAATTAATTTGTCATATTTCTGACTTACTTACTTATTTACTTTAATACTTACTTACTATTATAAAATTAACATAGTTTGTTTAAAACTCTTGGTCTTAACTTTTGATTGTCGTTGCAATTATATTGACTATCTCATTTAGTTGGATGACTTTTATTGATGGATCAATATAAAATCATGATAGTTTTGTTTATTCTATTTTCCTCTAGATTAAGGCTACTTTCTGTAAGTTTTTTTAAATAAAAATTTCTAATCAATAATTTATTTATTTATTATTAATAAATAGATTCTAGTTTTATATAAGATCTAAGGTTAAGCATTTCAAACTAACCGGAAATGCCTCCAATTATTAAAAAGTCAGTGTTTAACCCTTTTGTTGTTATAGTAAAATTATTATTATTAATTTAAAATAGTTAAAAGAATTAATATTTAATTATTTATTGGTTTATTTTAAAGGCAATGTTAATCATTCAATTTGTAATCCACTTTAGTATATTCTCATTCTTGGCTTCTTTAATGGCTCATAGTATTCATGTAACAAAAGAACGTATGGAGAAGATTAGTAAAGAAATTCAAGATTTCGAAAAACGTAAAGTTGTTAACTCTACCACTTTCTTTAGGAAGAGTATTTAGAATTTTGCTAAATAAGAAAAAGAGAATGCTCAAATTTGAGTTAGATAAATAATATTATGAAATAAGTTTTAAAAGAAAATAAATGGAGTTAGTTTGTCTGTGTCTGTCTATTAGTTTATTTAACCTATTTTATTACTTTGTATGTATGCTTGTTATTTTCACTTTTAAAAAGATATTATATTTATTTTGAAATTATATATGTGTCTATTTACCAATAAAAAACATATATTCTTACAAAATTTCAAAGATTGAATGATATTGAAAGATCCAATCAATATTATTGTCAGAGATTCAGTTTATTTGAAGTGGAATATATTTATTACAATTAGTTAATGGAAATTGAATCCAAAAATGTAAGACTTATATGATAAAAAACAAAACTTATAATACATATTTAAGAAGTAGTGAACAAAATAATTTTAATTAATTTTTATCCAAATTTATATTCTGCTTTCAAATAGGAATACATCCATAAATTCTTTTATTTTCTATCCAATCTCCTCACATTATATTGATCGAATATCTCGAATTGGTGCAAGATAATCAATCGAATTATCCAATTTTATATCATTTTTATTATTATTTCTTTATTTTTATTATATATTTTCTTATTTGTTCAATTCAAATCTCCTTTCTTACGCTCAGGAGGAGGAGGACCACAAGGTTACACCATCTTATCAATGAATCTATTTCTCAATCTAACACTTGTTTCATTTTCAGCAATTAAGAAGTATTATAAACGGGAGTGATGGCCAATATGACTAGCGAGAGAATCTCTTTGAATATTAGTACCCCATTCCCATTTTGTGGTTTCTTGAGAACCAGTACCTACATATTTTAAGTGTAAATGTTCTATCTAACTCTAAAAATTGAATCTATCGTTCATTTTATATCTTTCTTTTATTATTATTCTCGCTATTAAGTACAAGTCAAATTTCTTTATATTTTGAAATAATGTGCCAATCTCTTCACTTTTAAAATAATTACGGGTTATTTGTAAATATCACAATGTGACTTAATCCCAATTCAATTTTCTCTTTTCCCATTTTAATCCACTTTATCTAATTCATTTATACTTTGCAAATTACATTTTTCATAAAAATATAATCTCTTTAAAACAAAGGCCTATGAAAAACGATGCAAGAATACACAAAATTGATTAACCATAACTGGTTACTTTATTTATTTATTCAGAATATTATGATTTCATGTCTATCTTTATCGTTCATGTATTCAATATCAGTAAAATTTTGATATTTTACTACTCTTTTAATTAAATAATAATTAAAATTTGATTAAATATCAGTAATAATTTCAAAAAAAGCTATTTCATGGCATTATTTAAATTAGAAATTTCTTGAATACATTTTTAAAAAATTCATCTTTAATTTTTTTTGAAGATGATGCCTATTTTGGTTGAAAAATTATTAAATATTATTTGAAGTAATAATATAATAGAGAAGGTTGGTTGGTTGTACAAAGAAAATGTAGACATTAAATTAAATGGAATGAAAGAATGCAAGCACGATATGCTATGCTAGTTACATAAGTAATTTTTATTTATTTATTATTTGATTTATTTATTTATTAATTGATTTCTAAGATGGATTTATTTATATTTTATGTAAATCATAATCAGCGAATGAAATTTTTATTTTAAAGGTAATTTCTAATTGTTTTCTAAAGATATGCCCTTACAACTAACGAATATAAAAGAGAGAGTGTTTATGAGATTTTTAGATTTTTCTATTTATTGATATCACTATTTATTTTTGTTCAAACTTCTCTGATTGTGTGGGGTTAATCTCTTTAGTAGAAGATGATGGATTTATTTGCATAATCAGGCTTAGTGTAGTAGACTCTTTCAATCTTATTTTCGAAGAAAGGATTGAAAACTTTATCAGACAAGCCTACGTAACCAAAAAGGATGACAGTACCAGCTAATAATCCAGCTCTGATGCCAACATTGAAGAAACGATTATTCTATATGATAAAAATATTTAGATTAAAATAGAGTTATAATTAAAATAAATGCTGTTTTGGATTTTAGTGATATTCTCTTTAGTAAATAGGTATAGATTAATATTTATAATTACCATGATAGTGTTTATTTTTTCCATTTTGCTATTTAATTTATAGATAGGTTGGTAGGTTGGTTGATTTATTAATAGATTTATTGATACTATTGCCTTATTTATAGGATTATTGATTTAAATTTAATATTTTGTTTTATAAAATTTTGATTACCTTTTTGCTCACTCGTATTTATTGCCTAGCAATTAATGATGTTATAATGGAAAGGCTGATTATTAGATTGGTAGATTGAATGATTGATTGATCGATTAATTAATTTATTATAATATTAGAGAGACAGAGATATATTACATCGAAACAGAGTTAAATAGATTGTGCGGATGAGTTTGTGTGCTTTGATAGATTTTTCAATTGCTTAAAGAAGATTATACTGTCAAAGTTATACTAAATGATTAAATATATTAATTGTGAAAGAAAGAAAAGAGATAAATTACATAAATATAAGTAAATTGCATTAGAATAAACCAAGCAAAGCATTAAGGTTAAATAATTTAGCAAGGATCAACCATAGATCCACATTAGCATAAAAAGACACAACCATTTAAGCCCAACTAACAGATAGATTTAATCTAATTGATTGAAAAGAGATACTCCCATAATTTTTAAGTCTACTTCGATGCGTGCTAATCAAAACAAAGAAGATCAAAATAGCGAATAAAATACATAAACTAAAGGTAAAACATCCACTCCTCGAAATAAAAAAGTTCAACCCATATAATAGAAGCAATCTTTGAAGATAGGAGATAAAATCACATCTAATGGAATTGTATAATAAAGTCAATCCATTAAAAGCGATCCCAAAATACCTAGTAACCCCATTTACCAAGAGGAATTTTCTAAATTTAATAAGCTAGAAAAGTAGCCTAGTGGAAACCGCGATAAATACATATAAGATAGCGCGTAAAATCAATAAGGAAACTTAGGCAGTACTGGCAGCCCAAAGACCTATTAATACTATAATAATAGCATTCATTTAATAGAACCAGAATTTCCACCTATTTTCTTGGATGAAGGAGCTTTCGGTGGAAATAACCAGTCTTCTGGTTCACTTTCTAACTCCTCAGGTTAAGCTAAAAAGTAGAGAGTTGTGATTAAATAATCTTATTCTAATGAAGCAAGATAAGCCTAAGCATTTGAATAAGCAAACTACTCAAATGGAGATAATCAGAATAGAGTTAGCAGACAGAAATCAAATTATAATGATAATCCTCCCAATAATTTCGATTACATGCAGGGTGCCAATTTCAGTTTTCAAGCATAAGATGATAGACATGGTGATAATAATAATCTTCTATCAACAGTCAAAATAACTCCTAGTAAATTTTTTAATTAATTGTCTTATATTTTGGTTAAATATTACAAAAAGATTCTTTATGTTAATAATAATTTATAATTGAAAAATTAAATATTTAGGCGGGCAACAATAGCAGAATTAGTAATAATAGCACTTGAACTAGCAAGCAAACCTATAGTAGTAACACTAGCAGGTCTATAACCAATAGCATTAAGACAATAATAACCATTAAAATAAATAATACATTTTAGAAGATATCTAAAATCATAATCAATAAGGAAATCTTAAATTAGAAAAGAAAGATTCCAAGAAAATTAGCAGCGTTTAAAGAGATGAAATAAATTAAATTAGAATATAGAATTGCAATGAAGATAGTTATTAATAAAAGAATAACTATGGTAGTAATGGCTATAATAATTAAAATTAATAATAAAACCAATAGCAGAAATAAAATTAGAATTTACTAGGAAATCCAATCAATAATATTGGAAGTGTACCTGTCAATTCTATTACTGGGAGTCACGGTGATAAATAGAAAGCTAATTTCTCCTTAGCAGATTAATTGGTTGTTAAGAAGAGCGGAAAATATTAAGATGAATATGAAAATGTAGAAAGCGATTCAAATTCATAGAGAGATGGTAAAAGACTTATTATGCTAGGAAGAGGTGGCTTTGGCTAGGTTTATCTTATCAAACAAAGAGGAGGTACTAAAGAAGAAAGAGCATTGAAAGTCATTTTAAAATAATACCAAGAATCGTTGAGAGAAGTAATGATTTTGAAGAAGTTTTCTCATCCTAACGTGCTGAAGATTTATGAGTACTTTGAAGATGATTAGAATATATATGTAATTACTGAGAGATGTTACGGATATAATTTGTTCGATTACATCATCTATAAAGGGAAATTTAAAGAATAAGAAACTTGTAAAATTGCTGATGGCGTTTTGAGAGCCTTAGCTGAAGCACATAAATAGAATATTGTTCATAGAGACGTTAAACCTGAGAATATTATGCTCGATTTCAATGATACTAGAGAAAATTTCATAGTAAAATTAATTGATTGGGGGTTAGCTGAGTAGATTTAGGGTGATACTAAATACTTAACAAAAAGATGTGGTACTTTGCACTATCTCGCTCCTGAAGTTTTAAATAAAAGATATAATGAAAAAGTTGATTTGTGGAGTTTAGGTATGGTTCTCTTCACATTAATTTAAGGATCTCCTCCTATCTGTGGAAAATCCTAAATGGAAATTTTAGAATAGATTAATGATTTTAAATGTGATTTCAGGTATCATTGCTGGAAGGAAATCTCCGATGAAGGAAAAGATCTCATTTTAAAATTGCTTGAGAAAGACTTCAATAAGAGAATCAGTGCTACTGAAGCTCTTAAGCATCCTTGGTTTAGTAAATTCTTAAGCACTGCTAATATAAATACATAGGAACTCAGAATATCTTATGATAGTCTTGTAAAATACACATAATAAAATGCTTTTAAGAAAACTGTTTTAGGATTCTTTGCTTCTCATGTTGTATCAAAAAGAGAGAGAAATAAATATGTTGAAATTTTCCAAGCACTCGATACTGATAAAAATGGTGAATTAAGTATTGATGAGTTAAAATCAGGCTTTTCAAAGATATTTGATGAGTAAGAATTGGCTTTCTGCTAGGAAAAAATAGAACATATATTTTTTGGCTCTCTAAGTTCTATGTTTGAAAATGCTTAAGGAATCAAATATGAAGAATTTTTAAGCTCCATGCTTGCATGTAGTGCTACTTATTCTAAAGAGTAGCTTTTAGATGCATTTTAACTTTTTGATAAAGATAAAAATGGTAAAATTACACTTAATGAAATCATTGAAACTCTTGGAATTCAAGAATAGAGCGATCTCATTAATTGCTTTAAAGAGATCATTGATGAGTCTGATAGGAATTAAGATGGCGAGATAGATTTTGAGGAATTTAGATAAATTATGACCAATTTCTTAGATAAGCATTCACAAGATTTACTATCATAAGATATATATCTTTGATATTGATCAGATCAATCAATCAATCCCTCATTATTAAATTAGTAATTTATCATATTTCCATTATTGGTATAAACAAAATGCTACAAAGCAGAATTAATATAGAAAACTACATAATTATACTCTCTTTTTCTAGGAAAATAGTTATTAATAAAAACTAACAATATCATCATAATTATAAATGAAGAATTAATAAAAACTATCTTAACATAAAAATAGCAGAATTGTATCAACTATTTTATAATTGACAGATATTTTATATTACTCTGCCTTTTATAATCTAAAAAGCTAATTTTATTCGTTAAAGTAGTTATCATTTATAAATCATTTATTGAAATTCAATAATAATAAATACTTTACTTGTCCATTACTTCATTCACTATTCATAATCATTTATTCACTCACTTTAGTATTTCTAAATTATTGTTACAATTCGCCAATAAATAACACTTTCATAGTAATATTTTTAATTACATAATAACTAAAATGTTTTGTATTGCTTAACTTTTATGAAATTAATTCTATTAAATATTGATTTTATTAAAAACCAAAACTAAATTGTTAAAACGTTAAATAAAAAACTGATTGTAAGTTTTAATATTAATTTGAAAATAATTAATTTTAGTAGATTTTGATAAAATAATTACTTTATTATTAGTTCTTTCTTGTTTTAAAAAATAAAATTTTTTAAGAATATTTTTTCAAAAAAATTTATTATTCTCTTTAAAATATATCACTATTCTCATTTACCATTTTTATCAAATCTTGGAGTATATAATGCATTTTTTTATAAATCTCTATAATTCATTATGCCCATTTTTAATTATTTTTTAATCATTTTTTACATATTTTCAAGAATATGAGTAAAATTTATTTAAGTAATCTTGTTTTATTTATTATTTTAAAGATAAGATTTTTTGATTTTTCCCTTGTATTACTGTTTAAATATCTTGTGTCTTATTTGAATATTAACATGTAAATAGATACACAAATTTTTTATGTAGATAGCATGAAATTAGGAGACAGATAAAGAGACAGACAAGTTAGAAAGAAATAGGAAATAAAGGTAAAAACGTAATAATTTATATAAACACCAAAAACAAATATTTTAATATACTATAATTTGATAGTCATTGATTGGTACATAGGATTTAATAACTTACAATATAATAGGTTTTTGGACGAGAGAGGAAAGGAGAGTATTAATGTTTGTTTATATTTGTTTGTATGTTTTCTATTGTTTTTAGATATAAAAATAGGCTGTATGTTGATATGAGAAGGTGAGGAAGAGGATGGAGAGAAGATGGAGAAAGAATTATTGATTGTTTGATTGATGTTAATTGATTTATTTAGATGGTTGTGTTAAATGATATGCATTTATGTATGTAAGTATGGATTGATTGATTTAATGAGGACAGAGTAACAATAATAAAGAATTTTATTATGGTAATTAATGTTATTAATTTTAAAGTTGTTGTTGTTGTTGTTATTACTATTATTATTATTATTTTATTTCTTTATTCTAAATTTATTATAGATACTTTTAATTGTAAATTAAATGCACTCAATACATATTGAAATGTTTTATTTTATTTATTATTTAGATAGCAATTTATTAAAATTATTAATATATTTATTTATTTATTCAGTTGAAAAACTAACAAGTTTCATTGTCGGATCACTTCTCATCTCTTTAGCTACATTATAATTACTTACTTACTTACTTTCTTTATTATACTGTTTATTTTTATATTTAATGGAAGGAGTAAGAGAGGAGCTTAATTGATTGACAAAAGCTTAGTTAGATAAACAGAAAGACATTTATCTATTTTCATTCACTCTACCATCATATTGTATGTATTAATTATATAACTCTAAGACAATCTTTATTATTCTTTTGCCAGTATTTCTATGCACAGATACAA
Source organism: Tetrahymena borealis (assembly GCA_000260095.1). Lineage (NCBI taxonomy): Eukaryota > Ciliophora > Oligohymenophorea > Hymenostomatida > Tetrahymenidae > Tetrahymena > Tetrahymena borealis. The sequence goes on along the minus strand of JH651231.1, from coordinate 965,229 downwards.
AAATGGTTAATCGAATGCTGGTTGGTCGGTATTTCACTTTATTCAATGATGAGTAGTGAAACTTTTTCTTGTGTGTTCTTCTTTAACAACTTTATCATTATTATCAGTTTCGGAAGATTGAGAAGGAATTTAAAAATTCTATTATTAAATCATCTATTAGAATAACTTTTACTTCTCAGGGTCTAGTGAGCTGAATTCTTTAAATAGGTTTTCTAAAGATAACTTTTCCCCACCTAATTAAGCAAAGTTAACCTTTGATAATGATATTCCACTTGCTTCTAAAGATTTTTCATCTTTCTTTTATTCTTATGAAGGTACTGAAATAGAAACATTACTACCTCCATTTTTATTGCTGTTATTATTGGCATTATTGTTGTTTTCATGAGGATAACTTATCATATCACTAGGATTCATTTATTAAGTTTATTGTTATTGTAATTACTATTGCTATTGCTATTGTTGTTGTTATTATTATTATTATTGTTGTTATTGTTATTGCTATTGTTATTACTGTTATTATTGTTATTACTATTGTTACTGTTATTACTGCTATTAATTGTTATTTCCAGACATGTTTTTATTTTAGCTGTTAAGGAATTAATTGGGAGCCATTCCTGGAGTAGGAGGAGCAAAGTTGAAATTAGTTAAAGATTAAATACCAGTTTAATCGAAAGAGGGGTAATTATTATTTGTGTGAGTCATCATATTTAAAAAGGCATTATTTTCTCCTTGATCTATTTTATCAATATCATTTAATGTACCAGCTCCAATTTTGGTAATGGAAGGGAATCCTTTATGTTGCATATAATAGGGAGTAATAATATGATTATAACCCGAGAAAATTCCAGGAGTGTGCATTCCAAGAGAATTTGGAGCGTAAACTAAGTATTAGTTATTTACTAAGGGAGTGATAGCAGAGGGGGTTGTATTACCAATACCAGACATGGGAGGTTTAAATAGAGGGAGCTAGTTTCTGGGGGCAGGAGAGTTCATACCATTGCCTAGAACGAACATAGGGGAGGTAGTTTCATGTTAATTAGCACTAGAGGGTTGGTTCATGTGAGCTTGGTTGGTAACTTATTGCAAATTAGTGTGAAAACCGGGGTAGAGGGGAGTTAATTAAGAATTAGTGAAAAGATTTATATTCTAGTAATAAGCAGGTTGAGGGGTCTAAGTATTGAATATATCCAAATTGTTAGCACTAATCATTCCCATTCCTTGCATTGGGTTGTTCTCATTTTCATTGTTTTATTAAGCAGTTGTATTTCCTTGAATTCCATTCTATCCATTAGTATTAGTATTTACTTTAGGAATTTCTATATTCTTGATCATTTTTCCTCTCTTAGCTAGCATAGAATTAGATACCATTGAATTGAGTTAAGGTGATTTCTCACCCGACTAGGCCTCCAAATTACTTGCACTCAAATGATTAATACCTCCTGTAACTAAACGATTAAGGACTAAATTGTTTCCTCTTCCTAATATTCCATCTTTTGTGTCTTCATTATGCTTTGATTAGTCATATCCCTAATTTTATTTTTTATGATTTTCTTCTTCTTCGATGTTGGGGTTGCCCTCCATCAATTCCTCATCTTAATCTTCCTATTCTTCTATCTTCAAATTCTTATTGATGTTAGCGTTGATCTAGTTAAATGCATTCTTTTATTGGTTTTTCCTATTTTTGGTAATAAATTATGAATTATATATAACATTTCTTTCAAATCTAGTCTATTTTAATAAATTTATCAAAAATAAAAAAAAGCCAATGGGCTTGAATTTAATTTGTTTGGCATTGAGCTAGTTATTTTATGAGAAAAATTAAGTGATGCAATCAGTGTATTTATTTGCTTTTCTAATAAATACTCATTCCATAGAAAATAATATGAATTTTTGAGAATTAAATAGTACAGAAAGAAAAAGGTTGTGTAAAGAATAATGTATGATTGATTAATTGGATCAGAAATTTAAGGGGGAAAAATAACTTTGCAGAGGAAATTTATCAGACTGTAAAATGAATTAATTTATCAAAAATGCGGAAGATGTTATTTATAGCAGCAATATAATTCTCGTTCGATTTTTCTCTATTATCATGTATGCTGGGTAATTAAGTGTAATTATATTTTTTTCAATGCATTTCATCAAAATTAGATTATTTGGCGCTAGCTTAAGAAAAAGCAAAAAGATAGACTTTAATTAAAGTCCTTAATCTAATTTTAAATTTCTTCTGTTCTATTATTGAAATTGCTCTATTTTTGTTGCGAATGAATGAATTCTTTATTGATTATTCATTTAAATAAACAATCTTTTTATATAGAAGCTATTACTAATAAATTAAGCAAATTTCCTATTTTCGTTAATCAACCCTATTTATCTATCAATCTATAAATTAATCAATCAATCTATCAATCTATCAATCTATTTATGCTTCTGCTAATAATTAATCAATCAAAATTTAATCTGTGTTTGTTTATACAAATTCAATTAATCAATAATTCACTTCATTTGCTAAAAATTATTAGATCAATACGGATTAATTCATTACTGCATTTAACAATTTTTAATAGAGAAAATTAATCAAAGACAATAAACTTCTTCATCTTTTTCTTCCTGTTTAGTAACTTGGAAAAATACAGTAATGTTATTAAACTAACTAACTCTTCCTTAAAAAATTAAATAAAGTAGCAAATATGTTGATGAGATAATTCAAATAATAATCTCTCAGTTCATAAATAGTCGTTTAATTTGCTTGTGACCCAAGTTGCATCAAAATAATATTCCCCAATTAACCATAATTCTTTATCCTCTCTTTTTCTGGAATTTTTATAGGTTGATTGGTTGATTGAGTTAATTATTTGTTTTGTTAAAAATCTATAAAAATAAATTATTAGTATGTCTATTACTTTTTGGATGCTTCCATAGCCATGGCAATTTGTTAGCTTGCAGCAGCAACTGCGCCATTTAGGTACATTTAAGGTGCGATATTTATACCATTAATATTTTTATTGTTTTATGTATTTTGTGCATGACTTCCACCTTAAGTTTGATCATCTTCATCATCATCCTCATCATCGTCATCATCATCATTATCATCTTCATGGTCAAAATCATCTTCTTCCATAGCATCGGGATTATTATTAGTGCTGATAACATTTTACTTCGTTTTCTTTTAGGTGAAAGATTTGGAGTTTTTAGAGCATGCATCTTTCACCTTTTAGTTATTGTCACTATTTTTATTACCTATGTAGGAATTATCATCTGAGAGATAAATACGACTTATGTGTGAATAGAAACGATTCTTCACAGTGTTTTCAGGACGTCCAACTAATTCATTAGAAATGGCTGACCATTTAGGACCTTATTCAAGGAACATATCTAAAATTTTTTAATCTTCTTCTTCTGTCCAGGGAGATCTCTTTATCGAAGGATCAAGCTTGTTGATGTAACGTTCACGAACTTACTTTCCTGTCTTGCCTTCGATGTGTTAAGCTATCATACCCCAATTCTTACCATACTTTTCGCTAAGTTCAAGAACTTTTTAATCTTCTTCTGGAGTCCAAGGCTTACGAACCTTAGTGGGGAGGATACGACGCCAGCGCTAGGAGCATTGAGAAGCATTTCTACCAGGAATTTGTGCTGCTATTTCATTCCATTTTCCTGGTAATTGCTCGCAAAGTCTCTTCAATAATTCATCTTCTTCAGCAGTCCAAATCTTGATTTGACGCTTCTTCTTGACAATATTAGCATGTTTAACGATAATTCTTTTGTTCTTGAATTGAGAAATATTTATGTTATGGTGGTTGTGGGGTACTGAATTGGGGGAGTTATTGGAATCGTTGAGCTAGTGGTTAGAACCCTTATTATTTTTCAAATACTACTTATAAGTTCCTCCACTACCTTCCAAGAAGCTAGTACTATTTAAATTATGATTGCTAGATGGTTGAACGCCACCTACTCCACCTAATGTATTGAGATTGCCATCGCTATTAAGACGGGCCTAATTGGCATAGAGGGCCGGGTTGGCTCCAAAATAATTCATATTGTGCATCGCTTGCTACATTGCTAGTTGATTGGATAATTAATTCTGCATTCCTTCTGTCTTTATCATGCTCTTTATAATGCGTTTAATTAAAAAATAATTTCGTTATAATTAAATATTGCAAATATTTTTTTTAGCTTTGACTTTTGTTTTCTGCTTAGATTAATAATTTGCATGTTCTTTTGCATTTGATTCAATCAACCAATCTCACTCATTCTCCCTCTCTCCTCACTTACTTTCAATATCAATAATTAGTCCATCCATCCATTTGAACAATCTATAAAAACTCATTTTTAATGCTCTAATCAATCCTATTTCATTCATCTCTTCATGATTGTATTTACCTACATCTTCCCCCTTTTTGACAACGCTTTTGCTGTCATTCAGTCGTACTCTCTCTCTCTAAGACTCTCTCCTTCCTTTGCTTCTGTCTATCTCCCAATATATTAAATTTTAGGATAATAAATTCTCCCTCCGTTTTCCCTTTTTCTAATTATCCTACATTTAATTTTTTATTTGTCTGTTCTCTCACATCCACAAAAAATATTGAGAGCCATTCCTAATACTTTCTTCCTTCTTAACAAAAGAGTAAGAAGGTAATTTCTTTCACAAATTAATTCCATATTTAAAAATTTCATTGGCTATTAGTAGAAGTAATTGGATGAGATCATTAAAAAGTATTCAAATAAGACTGGTGTAAACTTAAGGTATTGAATTCACTGGTTAATTTAAAGTAATCAAAAATATTTTTTATAAAATTCTCAGAAATTTATTCGAAAATACTAGTTAATTTTAAATGAAAATAATTCAGGCAACTAACGTAGTTATAAATTTAAATAGCTATATTAAAGTAAAGTAAAAAATTAATCGAAAAATAATTCTTAGTTTGTTAGTTCTTTAATCAATAATCGACATAGCTTGCTTAGTCTTTCATTTTATATTTATACCATGCTGCTTTTAACTTTATTTTTATCTATTTAATATAGCACATCGAATCGGAGTTATTGATGTACTTTTTTTGAATCTATAAGCTTGAAAGTTAAATAAAGCACCAAAAATCTTCTTTTTAAATTAATTTTTAGATGATTTCTATACAATTCAGGATTTTTAAAAATGTATTTATAAATTTGCTATTAAATCTATTATTTATTAAAAAAACTAATTGGTAGATTGACTCAAAAGCATTTCCTGCCAAATATTTACCAAAAAACAGTAAAGATTTGGCTCAACCTAATAATTAATAAGCATAGTAATTCATAAGAAAATTAAATTTATAATTCTTAGTCAATACTTTGCAGAGGGATAAGAGTAATAGAAATTAAAAAAAGATAATGAGATAAAAGAAAAGGTGTATGCACGATCATGAATCTGGGTAATAGAAAAGATTGATCAATGATAAAAAGTTATAATTATTCTCAACTAATCTATTGAATTAAATTAGTAAATAAATAAATAAAATTTGCTGTGATAATTTATCTTTTTGATTTTTATGATTTGGATAAATCAAATTATTATTTGGGATAGTGTTTTTTTGAGAACAAACGAAAGAGGTTGATTAGGTGGAAGAGTGTTGGATAGATTTATTAATAGAGATTTTATAAAAAATTTTGGAATAAATTTTTGGTTTATTTAAAAAATTTTTTGGTTTTCTAAAAAGAAGAATTAGATAGAAGATGCAATGCGGGATTTCTATATTTGAGTTGAAATATTATGCTTTACCAAAGCAATGCAAGCGAATTGATTCTAATAAATTTATATTCAAAATGGAATGCAGTAATATACAAGAGTATCCAGCCAGCCAGTGTGAATTTATTCAATGAATCAATTTAATAAATATTATAATAATTATTAAAGGGAATTTGTCTTACATTTAATTTTTTATCAGAGGAAAATTAATTAAGAGTGGGAATCAAAGGAATTGGATACATACTTAAATTACATTAATTATCTTATTAATGTAAAAGAATTCCATCCTTTTTGTTTTTCAAAAAAATTCTGAAAGAATTTTATAAATCTATTTGATTTGATTTTTTTCTTTCTTTTCTTTCCTTCTTTCCTTGATAAATATTTTAGCAAATTTTTTTTGGATTTTGTCCAGAAAAGTCAATTTAGATTGATTGGGCGCAATACAAAAAAAGCGAAAAGATATAAGAAGTGCATTCAATACCAAAAAAATAGTAATGAAATACACTTTAATATAATAGAACTTCTGTTTAAAAATTCTATTTAAATCTCTTTTGCAATCCAAATCGTAGTAAATTTTTGATTCAGTAGTTAGGTTATCTTATTGCTTTATGAAACTTATTGTGGCTATCAGAAGTATTTGTTTGGAATTAATGTAACCAATAAGCTAAAAATTATATTTTCAAATTTAACAAAAATTTTAATAAAAGCGGATTGGCTATTTGTTTAATACATTTTGTAGGATTTAATGAATCCTTTTAGTATTTGTGTAAAACTTTTGGGATGAAATTCTATGGAGGATATTCTAGTATTGTTACTTTTTTACTTTATTTTTTAATGCAAAACCTAAAGATAGGAGTTCTGATAAGAGTTTATCGTAGCGTTGGATATTGCTTAAAATGAGGGAGATTGGTTGATTGATAAGGGTGTCTAAGCTAGCTAAGCTAAATAATTATTTTCCTTTAGAAAAATATAAATAAACTTTGATTAATACCTGCATTTGAAGATTCATTATAGAGGGAGAGTCTAGCATATTATTGGCATTCATATAACCTCCATTTTAGCCTGCGTTTGATGCACCTCCATATCCAAACTAAATTTTAGCAAAATGGAAGTTAAAAATGAAGTAGAAAATAGCTTATAATGAATGAATGGCTAAATAAATAAAATAGCAAGATAGATTTAAGGTATGCAGAATATTAGAATTGCTGTGTTTGTGCTTACTTGTTGGTGATTGATTGCTCCATTTGGAAGTGAAGGATTATTATAATTCTAGTATTGCATTTACAAATTCATGTTTGTTTAGGTATTGGTTCCTTTTTAGTGATCAAAACTGAGATATCAAATAAGCTTAGATCTTGTGTAAGCAAATTTCTGCGAATACTTATTTTTTCTTTTTTTAAGATTTTCTATTAAAATTAATGGGATTCTCTTGGTCCTATATATATTTGAGGGTGGGGCTCTATGTAAAATCTATCTTCTGACTATTGTGACGAGAGAGTATGTAAGAGTGTTTTTCTGGGGCTTTCCTATTTACTTTCTTTTTGGATTAGCACTTTACACTTCTTAACTTGTTAGGGTCTATTTTGATATTTTATAGTTTGAATTTAATTTTATTAGTTTTTTAATCTGCATTTTGCGATTTCTCTGCTGATTTATGGGAAATATTTTTGGGGGGGGAAGCATGATTTACTTCGGTATTTAGCCGTGGTTTGAGGATGTCGAGTTCTTACTTTAAAAAAATTATATCTTTATGTTTTAAGGCTTGGGAGAAGATAACTAACTTACATTTAAGAAAATTAGATTGAGTGGTCAGGTAGAAATTGAAAAGTTTGTTTATTTATATTTAATTATAATATACCTATTTTTAAAAGAGCAAGGGAGAGAGTTGATTAATGATTGAAGAAGATATTCCTTTTATCTTTACCTTTCTTTTTTTATCTAAAGCGTTTGTTTATTTAATTATAACTTTTATTTTTTTTTCGTTATGTTAATTTTCCTTTTTGTCTGATTGACTATTCAAAATCTAAAATAAATAAATACTCCTTTCCTACCTTCCTTCTTTCTCTCTCTCTTTAATTAATTATTTCTGCTTTCTTTCTTTATTTCTTTCGTTTCTTTCGTTTGCTTAATTCCTTTTTCTTTATTCATAGATAGATTTTCATCTGTTCTCCTCATACATTTTCTTATTCTCCCACCCCTACCTATAGTAATACTAAATGCATTTCTCCAATAATTAGAAAAATACTCCCCTCCCCCTTTTCAATATTTTTTAAATTGTAAATATCTTTAAATTTTTATCAAAAAAAGTCAGTCAATCAACCAATCAGTCAGACAGTGATTCATTCACCCTTCTAAGATTCTTTTTGGCTGCTTTGAAAGAATTTATCCGAGTGAACTAAGAAAGTTTATTAATACAATAAATATTTTAATTAATATTTTGAGCTTAGTGTGATTGTGCTTTCGCTTTTATTAATTGCCTTCTTGTTAAATGTGCTACTACTAATAATTGATTAATTTTCCATCATTGATTTTTATAATTTCTAAGAAAATTAGTGTCTTATCTCCTACATTAATATATATTGGTATATTCCCCCACTTAACTTAGTTCCTAGAGTAAAAGGACAATTAAATATTCCTAATTTTAAGACACACATCACTTACATTTATCATTTAGCCATATTACTCAAAATAATTCATTTAACTTTATTATTATTAAAATTATCCATACATATATAGATACATACATATAAACTGGTTGATTGACAGACAAGCAAACAAACAAGCAAACACATATTCTATATATAGTTCTTTAATATAGTAAATAAATTAGCAAAGTACATTCATAGAACTGTAACATTTAAATCCTTTTCTTTCTTCAATTTCATCACTCCCCCTCCCTTCAATTTTAAGCTTACACTTAAATTTCAAATCTTTTAGGTGTTAGTTTTTCTATTTGGTATTTAACTTCTTTTTTCAAGTTAAACATTCTACTTTAATTTTGATTTCTATTTACAAAAACTTCAGAGCTCGATTGAGTGTAATCAGATGTTTTACTATTCATTTTCAATATGGATTATCATAGCAGATTACTCATTTTCATGTTAATTAATCATCTTTGACTTAACAACTCTTTCCTATTTTCTTTACAAAAGATGGCAATCAATTCTCTTCATGTTATTTATCTCGATTTCAAATTTATCCCATTTCGTTTAACTTTTTATTGGCTATGTCTTAGTGGCCAGGTATTTCTTACATGTCTAGACTTATTTATTAAAATAGATTAGAATATTTGCCCCTCATTTTTCACTACCCTCTTTTAATCAATTTATCCATTCTAAAAAAAAACGAAGATTTTACAAATTTAGCTATTAATTTAAGCAAATTTAGCGAATTAATTTTTTTCTATTGCATCATCTATCATCTCAATACAAATATAAATTATCATATCCTTTTTATAGGAAAAGTTTGGCCAAGATCCAAAATTTCAAGAATCTTACCTAATAATTAAGCCAATCAATTATAGGCATTTTTATTAAAAAGGTGCTTAAATTATAATAGTATATCTCTTAAAATTTATAAACAAAATTCTAACAAAAAATCTTCATTTTTAAGTAGGATTTTTATTTTAGCATTTACTTTGGAATATATGGTTTTGAATTCTCTCTTCATCTGAAGAAATAATTTGATGAAACAGCAATAATAATTAAATAGAAAAAATAGAATCTTCGGTTCTTAAAATATATTTAGTAATTTGGTGTTTATTTTTCTTAATCCAAGATAGATAGATTGAACGTTTATAACTCCATAATATTGGCATGAATTATAATGAAAGATGATTTAAGGAAAGTTAGATAATTTCTATAAACTGCCATCCCTAATTAAACAATCTAGAATCTGGTATGATTATTATTATACGATTACAGTAAAAATTTTAATGCCATAAGGAAAATACAATAAATATCACAGAGATAAAAAATAGGACAAATATTAAATAAAAATAACTCTTTTTAAATAGAAAATTTAAAATAAATCATTATATAAAATTCCTCTAAATATTAGGAAATAGTGTGTTTGTTAATTAATTAATGGAGTTTCACAAATATTTATTGTAAAGTTAAAAATATTGAAAGGAGAAAGAACAATCAAACAAACAAACTAACTAATAAGGATTTATTTAATTAATAAATGGTAACTGTCATTGAAATAGTATTATTAAACATAGGAGAGTATTTCCTAAAATATACTTAGAGTTGAAAAAGAAAATAGATAGATAGCCAATAAAATAAGTGTAATAAACATTTTAGGATTTATCTTCAATTTATAAAAATCATACTTGATTGAATTCTTACGTTATAAATCCTCTCACACATATATACATGCATGCATACACTTTTTTCTTTACAGCTTTATTCTACCTCAAAATCCAAAAATAAAATTGTAAATTTCCTCGTTGATTCACCCCAAATAATCTTAATATTGTAAATATTGGCAACTTGTTAAAAAATCTTCTATTAATTGCTATTTATTTAATTTACACCACTCTTTCCAAACAAAAACTGATTTTATAATAAACTCCTGGGAATTAGAAAATTTTGATTGGTTAAAAATAAATATTTGAACAACTCAAACAAAGTATATCCTCTACTTCTTGATTTTTTAATATTGATTCTCTTTTTTGGGACACCCTTTTTATTCTTTTCTTTGAAAAAATTTATCTCAATATCTTTATTTTTGTCACATACTTTATTTTTCCTCTCAAGCATATGAGTAAATCATGCCACACACTTAGTTATAGTAATATTCTCTTTGTAAAAAATTAGACAATTTTTAAATTAAAATATGAACCAAACCCAAGTGGTTTTTTTTCTTTTCCTACTATAATTATTAATTTTCCTTGAATTGAGCTTGTATTAAAAGTTTCTGAGATACATCCACTTGATAAATCGTTGATTTTTGGTTCTTTCAATCAATAAATCAATAATTTTATTTTAACTTAAACATAGACTTTTGAAAAGAATATTGATTGTTTACCTTAGATAAACTAGAACTGTAGATCTGCATAGTAATATATTAAAAATTTGAATACTAATCTGGGAGTAAAATCACTTTTCTTATGTTTTAATTTCAATTTAACTTAAGCGATTTAACCTGTTTCTAATTTCTCCAAGTTATTATAGGTTTTTATATGACACTTTTTTCTTCTGCGTTTTTCGCTTTTTAGAAAGACCCTATTTTTATTTTTTACATCAGTTACTCACGCTCTGATCGTCTATTGATTTTAACTTAACTCGATTAAATTCTTGGGATTTTTGAGAAAACATGATCTTGTACTTTGTTAAATAGGTTATTTTTTATTTTCTGTCTTAAAAAAATTGATTTATCAATTGAGTTATTAGGTGATTGCTGAATCCGTTTACTATGCTAATACTTACTCATATAAATATTCTAATTAACTTACACTAAGTTAATTTGCAAAAAAACTTTTTTAATACTTGTAACCAAATTATTTGAATTCACTCATCAGCTTAAAAATTTTTTTTATTTACAATTAGTAAGCAGAATCCTCTTTTTTTGAATAATAACATCTTGTCTCTAAATAAAAATTTTCTTACTGAGAAGGGTAATAAATCCTATTTTTAGTTAAAAACGATAAAAATTTAACTTTTAAATTCTATTTTAATTTTAAATCTTAAATTAGGTTGCAATTAATGTTATCACTAATATTAATATTGAAAATTTGTATTTCTTTATCATATAGATTAATTTTTTGAAGACTTTACAATTAATTACAAGTGAGCTCAAATTAAAAAATACAATAAAGATTTCAAAAAAACTTCTATCATTCATAACGAAAAGAAATCCTTTATAAAAAAGGAAGTACTAGATTGTTTGTTCCTTTGTTTCTTTCTTAGTTTGTTTGCCCTCCCAATAATAAATTCCTTTTAGTTACATCAGATTTAAGATATATCAGAAGTCGACAAAAAACTAGTAATATCACTAAATAACCTTTTCAAAATGGATCTTTTATCTATTCCCGGGTATGATCTTTTTATAAAGTAACTTTAAAAGTGTTAATTATATTTTTGTAAGGCCATTAAATTTATTTGTAACCTGATAAGAATTTATAATTCTTAAAGTAAATTGGATGGCAAATTTTTAAATTAAATATTTTGAATTCATTTTTCTCATATGAATTATAAGTACTAACTAAAAAACCCCTAATATATTTGATGAGGAAAGCTGTAACATTTATAATTTAATTGGTTTTTACCTCGATCAATCTGGTTACCTTCTTAAATTTTTATTCTGTAATCAAAAATCTTAGTTTATTTAATTTACATTTATTAATTACTTAATGATAGTCCCAATAACTTTTTCTCGCCCATCTTAAAAATATTTATAAAAACATATTGCAATTCTAAGTTTTTTTTGTTTTTTAAATAGAGTAAATAGCAAGCATGTCAGATTATAATTAAATCCAAAAATCGAATTGATAAAATTCTATTTTATTTTATAATTAAATTTAATTCTACTCACTGCAAACAAGGTGGGTGTATTTAATAATTAATAACTTTTTAAAAAACTGAGATAAAATTCTATAAAAAGTAAATAGGCTTACTATTTATTAGCTAACTCCTATACCTACTATCATAGTTAGAACTGTAGTAAATTAAATATTTAATAGAATTTAGAAAATTTAAAAAAAAGTATCTTAATTAAAGTAAATTCCCTTAAATAATTATTTAACTTATAACGTAAGAGAATAATATCAAAAATATATATATTTTACTTACACAAAGATAATTAAATCAACCGATAACTTGATAACCTATGATAGCTTGATGTTATAATTTAATAATAATAATTCACTTAAAAGTTAATTATCTCTATATCTTATAATTTAACATTCTTTGATTTTAATTTATCCTTAAAATTTTTAATTGAATAGTTATTATTAATTAGCAAAGATAATAATTAATTTAAGGATTTTTATTATTAAAATTAATCCTTTCCATAAATTACCTCTTATTTTAACTTCCTTTTTCATACTAAACCTTTAGCTTTAAGCAAATTAATTAAAATAAAATTAGAAATTTATTAAAGAAAAAAAACGATTAAAATGAATGCATTATTAATAGATTTAAAATAAAATGCACTATTTCCTAAAAAAATTAATTTCTTTAATAATGAAATTTTTTGTCTTGATAAAAATTATTATTAATTAACTCAGATTATTTATTCCTTTTATAATTACTATTAAAAATGATATTAAATAAGTTAAGAAATAATTAAAATTAATGTAAAGATTTAAGTAATTGAAATAATATAATTAATATTTTTTTAAATATAAATATTAAATAAAATATATTTAACTTTAAAATTGTATTAAATGTGTTTAAGATTTATTAATAAATTTACTTACTTTTATTAGAAACTAAATAGATTAAATTAGTAGAAGTATTTATTTATCAGGAAACTATTTGTATAAGACAATAAAAAATAAAATAGAAATTCAATCGAATACATACATGGGAATAAAAAAACTTCATAAGATATTTTAATGATAGTGAAGTAATAGTTAACAAGTTGAAGAAGACAAATTTGTGTTGCTAAATGAAGAATAATTATTATTCATTTATTATGAGTTCATGGTTTATTTCTAGTATGGGACATGTGAAAATGAATATTATATTTATTTCAAAAATAAAATCAAGATTATCAATAAATAAATAGGTAGGTAAGTAGATTTTGCCCACAGATTTGGACATCAGAAACAAGCTAGGAAGCAAGCAAGTAAGTAAAGAAAGAAAGATTAAAAATCAATGATAAAGATATTTGGAAAGATATCTAAACAGCAAAATTTCTTCTAAAAGAAATTCAAGGAATAAATCCTGTTGAATATCAGATAGTAGTCTGGTTTCTGTTTTAAATCACGTAAGTTAATAAATATTGAAAATAGATATTTTTTTTAAAAATAAGATTAATAATTCAATCAATCAACTCTAAATTAAAAATAGAAGAACAGATAAATAAAATAATGAGCGTAAAGAAGCCCTACATTAGCGATAAGTCTCCCATCATGAGCGTCTTCTGTGCAGAAGAATTCAATTAGCTTTCTGACAAAGAAAAGGAATATTCATACAACTTCTCTAAGGCATCCTGGGAAGGTTCCAAAATTTGTTACTTCCAAAAGACATATGAGGCTCCTGCTCTCTTCACTATTCTTCAATTGACTCACTCTGGCTAATCTACTGAAGAACTTAGAAAGTCTGCTGTTACTGTAAGAAAATGAATTAGATTTAATTTTAAAAAGTAATTCTTATAATTTTTATCTGATATCTTTTAAAAGGCTGGTGTTACTGACGACGAATTCACTAAGTTCCTTTTCTACTCAGTTGGTTTCTTTAACAACTGTAGCAACTTTAATAGCTTTGGTGATGATAAATTCGTTCCTGAATTGAACCACGAAGTATTCTAAAAGATTTTAACAGTTTCCCATAACTACAAGCAATACAAATCTCTTATTGATTCTTTATACGATGATATCAAGCCTTTCGTTTTTGGTAAATTCATTAATTATATAAATTCTTCAAGCATTATTTGTTAATTCTCTCAAAAGCTTACTTTTTATTTTTACATCAGAAAGATAGCTCAAATTGCAAAAATTTAATGAAACAAATTCCAAAAGCTTAATAAATGTTTAAAATATTAATAGGTCATGAAGGTCGTCTTAGCAAGATTGGTTTACCCCCTGTTGAAGGCAGCACTGGTTACTACTCAGGTAATTTAACCAAAGGAGAAATTGAAAAGGTAGATGAGTTTTTGAAGGTTATTAATCTCGACACTTTGACAACCCGTTAGGTTAAGTTTGCTGATAATCATTATGGAGTATTGGTTGCATCAGTAAATAGAAGCAGAACCACTCACTACTATTTGGGTGATAAGATTGATGTCATCTATGGTGATTTCTCTCCCATTCTAAGAAGAGTTTCTCATCATCTTGAGTAGGCTATTCCCTTCGCTGCAAACAAAAACCAAGAAAAAATGCTTAATCACTATGTCAATCACTTCAATAGTGGTCATATCGACTTACATAAAGATTCCCAAAGAGCTTGGGTTAAAGATCAAGGCCCCATTGTAGAAACCAATATTGGTTTTATTGAAACCTATCTTGATCCTCGTTAAGTAATAATAATTTTTTAATAATAATAATAAGATAAAGAATAAATTAATTATAGTATGTATGTAATAGGATATTTTATTAAAGATAATATTTTATAAACATTACTAAAGTTCTTTTATTAATTATAAAGGTAAGAGCTGAATTTGAAGGTTTCGTTGCTGTTGTAGATAAAGAAAGATCAGTCAAAACTAACTACTTTGTTTCTAGAGCTCCTGAATTCTTGAAGAAGATGCCCTGGCCTACTGACTTTGAAAAGGATTCTTTCCTTAAACCTGATTTCACTTGCTTGAGTGTCCTCAGTTTTGGTGGTTCTGGTACTCCCTTAGGTAAAGATTATAAATGAACTTTTTTACATAGAAATTGAAATAAAGATTATTTTAAGAAGGATTTATGATAGATAGATAGATAGATAGATAGATAGTTAAGAATTACTAAAGATTAAAATAAATTTAAAATATAAATAAATAGGTATTAACATTCCTAATTATGATGATATCAGACAAGAAGAAGGTTTCAAGAATGTTTATTTAGGTAATTGTATTGTCAGTCCCAAGGAAGTTCTTTTCTTAGATAAGGAAGATGTTGATATTAAACTTAAACATTTCCCTGCTGTTATCTACCATAAGGTTATTTTCCATGAACTCCTTGGTCATGGATGTGGTAAGCTCTTCTACGAAGGAAACTATGATGCTGAGAATATTATCAATCCCTTGACAAGTAAATTAAATTAAATTAAATAATTGCTAAAATTATATTATTTTTATCATCTTTTAAAGAGTTATTTATTTATAATCTCTTCAGATTTTAAAAAATTTTTTAATAATGAATAGATGAAAAGGGTATCAAGAAATGCTATAAAGATAAAGAAACTTGGAACTCCGTATTTAAGAATCTTTCAAATCCTTACGAAGAATGTAGAGCTGATTCTGTTGCTCTCTATTTCTCTACTTTTAAGGAAGCTTATGAAGTCCTTCAACCTGAATAAGTTCCTCACTGGGAAGAAATTTCTATTGCTTGTTTCTTAGAATTCGTTTATCAAGCTTTGAACGGTCTCTAATTCTACAACGCTGATGATAAGAAGTGGGGACAAGCTCACATTAATGGTAGATGGGTTATCCTTTCGGTAAAATAAATTAAATTAATATTAAATTATCTAAAGTTCTAATTAAACATTTAAAAAACTTAAGGTCTTACTTGAAGCTGGTAATGGATTTGTTACTATTGAAAAGTGCAAGCACCCTGAAGATGCTACCAAGGATTGGATTAAGGTTAGAGTTGATAGAAGCCAAGTTTTAACAACTGGTAAGGAAGCTATGAGAAAGTTCTTACTTAAAATGTAAGTTTATAAATCCACTGCTGATATTGAAGCCGCCACTGAAATGTTTGGCAACTACTCAAAGGTAGATGAAAAGTTCTTGGAAATTCGTAAGATTGTTATTGATAACAAGAAGCCTAGAAGACTTGAACTCTAAGGCAATGTTTTAAAGGACTTTGATGGTAAGATAGTCTACAAGACTTACCCTGAAACAGTCGATGGCGTCATTTAAAGTTATATTGATCGTTTCCCTTATTTCGATAGAGAAGTTATTGATTTATGGAACGAATACAGAAGCGTTTCAAAGCCTGCTCTTTGATATTAATAAATTAATTAAATAATTAAATTTTATACTCTAAATCACTATTTTTTTATTGCAATTTATATCATTATGAAGTGTATTTTTCTAAGAATATTTTTCTTACTCAATCTGTTATCTAAATTGGATTTTTTTATGCATAAAGCCATTCATATATTAAGAAATATATAATACCAATAATTAGTAATATTCTAACAAAAAAATTAATAGTAAATCAGAAGGAGAAAGTGAAATAAAGAATTTAATTAAACTATTTAATAGGAAATATTAATATATTAGTGAGAGATAGAGAAAGAATTAATTCAAAAAGAAAGATATTAATAGATTTTTTCTAAATTTAAGTAGAGTTAAAATGTATAATGATTAGCCTAATAGCAACTATCGTCATTAGAATGGTAATTTCTAAGAAATCTATTAAATTCAAAGATAAAATAGAGCTTACTTGAATGTTGGAAACCAAATATTACCAAAAATAATTGCAGCTAATGATGATGATGTTAATGAAATTTATGAAGAAAATACAATTAATAATTATCACTTCAGAGAATAAATGGGTAATGACAACTATATTTATGAATAGAGATTTAATGAGTCAAATATTTAACAAATATAAAAGGGGAAATTAAGCTAAATTTACCAATAAGTCATAAATGAATAGAATCTTGAATAGATATTTTAAATTCAGATTTTTTTGCAAGAATTTAGAGATAATTCCATCAAATCTAGCTTCGAAAATACACTATAAGCTTAATATTCTAATGTAAAAAGACTATTAGAAGATTAGGTTAAATAATTCAGTATTTAAAAGATATTATAGAATTTTAAATTACTTTTTGATTTTGATGAAGAGTATAGAAAATTACTAACCAAGATAATCAATCTTATCCTAGATAATATCATGTACGACCAGGATAGATTAAATCTAGATATTAATGTTTATTTTGCCAAAGGACCTACTGAAAATGAATAGGAATTTCACCCTCAAAAGTGGGTGTACTGCAATAAATATACTGTAATGAAAGAAATTGGTGAATTAAAAAATAGAATAGAATCCTAATCTCATAATTTTGCAAGATCTCCGCTTAATGAAATTCTCCAAGATACAGTTGAAAAGGAATTCTATTATTTATCTCAGCCCAACATTAAAATATTAGAATATGTTTAAATTCACTTATTTTCTGCAGTTGATAACTCCATAAAAATCTAAGCTATTAAATTTAATAAGGAAGAAATGTAAAATCTATCTAAATTAATCGAAGAGCTTACTTCGGAATTGTACTTTGAGTAGAAAAATCAACTAAGAATATTATTACTTTATAAGAAGATTTAAATCCTGCATAAAAGAATAATAACTGATCATATTGATAGTTTTCAAAATGACATTATCTAGCAAATCCTCAATAAAGTTAATTATTTGTTGCCAAAAGTTGATAATTCTCCAGATTAATTGGAATTGAATAAAATTGAAGATGTTTTAATTAAATTCATAAACGAATATTATTTAGATAATCAAATTATTAATTATATTTCGAAGATTAAAAATATTTTAGAAGAATTTAAAGGTTAGAAATCTAAATAAAGCTAAGTTAAAATGCAGAAAGACTCAGTTGAATTGTAAGAAATCTTAAATCTAGTTCCAAACAATTTTAAGTTTGGATTTAAGGAAATCTTAACAGAGAATACAGTAAAATTTCTCATATCTTTTTTGAAATAAACGAAATTGAATTAAATAAAAGATACTATTATTCAAAAATAATTACTTTTAATAATGTGCTAACAAATTCATTTATAACAATACCCTGCATATTCTCAATAAAGACTAATTTAAAAAAATCAATATTCTCATTAATAATAAGTAATAAACGAGTAAGCACAAATGTCATCATAATAAATATTATTATAATAATAATAATAATAGCAATTATATCAATAATAATTATAATAATAATAGTAATATCAATAATAATAATAATAATAATAATATCAATAATAATTATAATAATAATATTAATATCAATAATAATTATATTAATAAAAGTAATTATAACAATAATAATTATATTAATAATAATAGTAAATATAATCTTAACCTGTTTAGAATCATTAATTAAGCTCTAATGAGAAATAAAAGACTAAAATATTTGCTTCATTATAGAATCCTTAACAAAATAATAACTTTAATGATTAGTATAATGCTAAAATAGATATTAAAAACTCATAATAGGAGCAGTAAAGATTAATAGAATAAAATGAATAATTAATTCCTTTAAATTATGGAGTAAATGACTAAATGAATTCTAAAAATTATTAAAATTTGTTTATTTCTAACTCTCAATCAAATGGAGCTAAACTAAATGATTCAAATCTTAATTTAAAAGAAAATGTTCAAAATGAAAAATAAATCTAATAATAATAGCCAGTAAATTAATAATTTAACCAAATTGATAATCAAGAGATTCATAAGCCTCTAAGTTTAATGAGAGTAGAGGAGAGAACTTCAATCGATGCAAATAAATTATTAACAACTTCTTCTTTATTAGGATTTGCTTAAGGTACGCGATAAGAAAACTAATTTGTAGTTTAATTGGTAGATAGGATTAATTAAGGTTGTTAATTAGAAAGCCATACTTATGAGATAATTAAAGGCTATTAAGGAAAAGCATAAATATAACACAATTAACATTCATTAGTGAGGTTAATTGAAGAGAAATATATTATCATTTCAACTGCATCTTAAGAAGAGGTTTTACTCATTTAAAATGGGTCAGTTAAGTAAGGAATAGAATAGAATCATTACGATTTGTAACAATTTAGTTAATTATAGTGTAAAGCCTCCTTAATAAAGATACCTGAGTATGATTTTCTAATTTATAAGCTAATAATTGAGACCCAAAATGTCCATAATATTTAAATGATCATTAATTCTCCAGTATTATACTTTCTCTTCTGGTTTATTAAAGAAAACTAAGAAAAGATATTATTCAATTCATCTATTTGTTCTGAAACAGATATTCTAAGCTAAATAGAAAATTATTTGATAGGATTTATTGAAAAACTTAATTTCTACTAGAAATGTAAGCAAATGTTAAATTTTTAGAAATTAGAAAAATAAATAACAATTGTTCGAGACAATTCGAATATATCTACAAGCAAAAATGAATGTATTTTTGTGAGCGAAAATCAGCTAACAGATGTCAAGTATGTATCCAATAATAGAATGAATATAATTAAATTATGGGATTGCCAAAATTAACTGCAATAAAGTAGTTTTACTTCACCAAAAGTAAACCCTATTTATTACTATTGCATATATAAATCCGATATTGAAAAAGCTGAAATGATTAATCTATTCCAAAATTCTAGAATGGTTTTATTACAAATCTTGCTTTCTCATTATCCCTTAGCTAAACCTAAAGAATAAAATTAGAGAAATTGTTATTTAAATGATGAAATGAGACAAAGTGTATTAAACTTAAATCTTTAGCCACTATCTCTAACAACTAAATTTTGTAAGTCTCTCCTACTAACAGATTAATTTTTAAACTTTAATGCCAATTAAATTGTTAAAGAAAAAATAAAAAAGGAGCTCTAATTTAAAAAATAGGAATACTTTTTATACTTCAATTTAAAACCTTTAAAACCAAATGATGCTAAACTACAATAAAATCAAATATTTGAAATAATAAAATAAAATCTAGCTACTACCTAGAATAGAGGTAGTTATTATTAAATTGAAGACTAATAAAATAAATATATTGTTGTTTTTAATATTTCTAACAACAATAAATAAACAATTTCTTCATTGCTATTAATTATCTTTGAAGGATTTTCTATTTCAAATTTCTTGACTGAGTTATTAGGAAACTAAAATCTTAAGATAGCTTCTTCTTCTTGTTATTCATTACACATGAGCCAAGGCAAATAGTATAGTCGACTGAAAGAATACATAAATATATCATTAAAATTAGTAGAATTGTTAGGATTAAACTAAAATTAGTTTTCTCTTATTCTAAGAGATATGCTCATCTAAAACTTTAGCTTCATTTAATAGGTTATTCACTTAGTATGATCAATCAACTAATCATTTAATTCATAAATTATTGTTTTTTTTTTATTTATTTGCTTTTTGAAAAATATTTTAAAATTTATGAATTAATTAATTTTATTTTTTGGTCTAACTTTAAATTACAAATTATTTATAATAGTTAAAATATTAATTTAAACAATTTCATATTTGTTAAGGTAAATAACTATTATATAATAATAGTTTACTATCCAAATAGTAAACAATAAATAAATCAATCAAAATAACAATCAATCAATCAAACACCTACCACTTAACTATATTATTGGTTGTTTATTATTTCACTAATTTTTAAAGTAATTCTTTTAATTATATTTTATTGATTTAAATATTATTTATACCCTGCTACATATAAGAACTAATTATTAATTTGTTTATTGTCTAATTGATAGATTTAAATTTATCTAATTTCTCAAAAAAAATCTAGATCAGAAACAAATATTTAAAAGAAGTTTCTCATAATTTAATAATTAAGGAGAAGAGAAAATCAATAAATGAATGAAACGAGTAATATTCTAATATCTAAAAATAGGGAGAAAATAAAAATGATTAATTAATTATTAATATTTTTAACTGTTTTATCTTTTCGATAGTTAATTCAACAATAATATTCACATTGATCTTTATAAATAAATTATTTTAATCTTATTCATTTTCTACTATAATTTATATATGCTTTCTGCCCTTATTTTACAAAATCATTATTCTAAAAAATCACAAAAATTTAATAGTAAATAATTGATGAATTGATCAAAAGAAGAATTATAAGAAATTGGATCAAAAAGATTGATCATACTCTTCATTATAATAATTATTAAAAATATTTTCTCCTAAATTATCAAATTAAATAAAGGAAATATTCAAAAGTTAAAACTATTTTAAAGGAGTTCAGCTCAGAAAAGTAAAGGAAATCTTTTATAGAAGGAAGGGAAAGATGGAAGATGAAATTTTATAGAATATGACAGAAGAAGAGCGCTAATTGCAGATAATCTATTTAGAGCAGATTCAAAAAGAAAGAGATTAAGCTTAGGATTTAGTGAGATAGTTAAATAATCAATAGTTTTAAATGGAGATAAATCCAATAATTAATGGACAAGGACAAGGATATAATGCAGCTTCAATATAAAATAGTAAAAAGGCTTTATTTATTTACTTACAATTATTCCAAAATTCTTTAAACATATCCCTACTTTCTTCTTCATTTTAAGAATCAAGATCAGAATTACCAATGATTTATTAGATTTCATTTATACATTTTACTAAATTCTGAGACTAAAAAAGGGATTAAAATAAGATTAATGAAAGTCAAAAATTAATAAAACAATAGAAAAAAGTAAAAAATAATGCTTTCTAAAATTAAAATGAACAAAATACCCACTAGCTATAGTTTTTAGTGAATTTAAAACAAAATATTTGAGTAAGAAATATACCAATATTATGATTAATAATCATCATCATTATTATAATCAGCTATATATGCTAAGATTCACTAAAATTAATTTATCAATAGATATTCAATTTTTAATCCAACCACAATACTTAATAAATGAAATAGATGGTGCATTAATTATGAAAAGAAATTTAAATTATTATTTTGAGAATTTTTAATAATTGGAATATGTATTTAAAAATAGAAATTTATTTA
Organism: Tetrahymena borealis; assembly: GCA_000260095.1. NCBI lineage: Eukaryota > Ciliophora > Oligohymenophorea > Hymenostomatida > Tetrahymenidae > Tetrahymena > Tetrahymena borealis. The sequence continues at coordinate 942,960 of JH651231.1, read as the reverse complement.
ATATTGGTTAATAATAATAAAAATAGAGCATAAAAATAATAAGAAGATGCCAGGTCGTGTTGGCTCAAATAAATAGTTTTACGAAGTTAGCAATTTAAATTTGTCTGATGAGATGGGAATTACTCAAAGAGAAATAGATTTCATTAACGAACGTACTGCTGATATTTTGACTAAAGAAAATGTAGATGAACTATTGAGTATCTTTACTTAGCTTTAACTCAAAGTGTAGTCCTTGTATGATAGTGAAGAAATGATATAGGCAAGTGGAGAATTACTAAGAAATTTCTATTAGAATTTTGAAGATACTGTTAAAAAAAGTGCTGAATAAAATGGAAAACTTATTTTTAATCGTATTGAGGAGTTTCTGAACAAGAATTATTCAGATAAGACAGAGAAAGATATAATCAGAATAGCAATTAATATTTTAGATAAACTTTGTCAAGATAATAAATATTTTGTGAATGAACTGGAGATTGTTCATTAATTCTAAAAGTACATCATATCTGGTATTCTAACAAACATAAATAGCAATTATTTAAGATGCATTTCAGAAGAAGATCTCAACAAGTACATAAACTTAGCAATCAATGATTTTATTTCAGAAAATGAATACTCTGTCAATAGCAGGCACATAGGTGGTAATGCTATTGAAATGGCAGTAGATGGTTATTAAGATTATTCTATTGAATAATTGTAATAGGAATCTTACAATATAGAATAAAAATTCATTGATTTGTCTCTCGATTAAGTGCTTAAATTTTGCAACAAGGTGTTTTCAATTTTTAGTGAGAAAATTTTAGAATAGATAAAGATAACTTATGGCAAATAACTAGGAGAGATACGAGTTAAACTTACGTAAGCTTCTAAACATGTGCTTAATATCGAGTAAATTATAATAAAATAATATAAATTTATTTATTTCAACTCCTTTTTAAGTAATCCTTAATATAGAAATGAACACAACAAAGAACACAGAAAAAAGTTGAATGAATCGTTCTTAAGGAACTTAAGCAGTGCTATCTATTTCAGAAAGACTTAGTAGAATCTCTCTGAGATAATTGATTAATTTGAAAATTTAAATCTGTTAGTGAATAAGATTATCACTGAATAAATATAGTTTGCACTTGAATAATTTAATGAGAAACACAAATCAAATCAATAGCCAATATTCTTTTCTAACTTATTTGATTATATGATCGATTTCATTATTAGAGGATTCTCTCATCAAATCATTCCAAGATCGCTAGATAGATTATTAGACGAAAAAGGTAATTTGGAACACATCAAGAAATCCATCTAAGAGAAATACAGCGAAAAGTTCAAATTATTTTAATAGAAATCACAGCATTCATAAAATGAAGGTAATTAATGAATAATTTATCAATTGAAAATCATCTCTTCAATATTTTATTTTTTTAAAGAATTAAAAAAGATTTTGAAAACGAATTACTTTACTGCATTTGATAGCTAAATTTTAAGGCTAACAGACAAATCTAAAGAATGGTTGTTCTACTTTGTAACTAAGATGGCCTAATTTGATGTAATTAATTGCTTACAAATTATTCAATTCTTATTGAACTACATTGTATATTTATAGGTTTAAGTTGAGCGTTAGAGCAAGTTTATTTTGATGCTTCATTAGATTTCTTTTGGCAAATTGAAAGAAATAAAGGTATTTCAATAAGAATAAAAGATTAAGGTTGATAAAACAAAGAACAGCATCAACCAGATGTGGAAGGAATACTAATCACAGGCAGTTAATATGAAAATGAAAGGATTTGATATTTAAATTATTGACAGATCCAGTTTAGTTGAGTAAGATCACCTTCAAAATGGCTAAGTTTACTTAATGTTTAAAGATGAAGGTAGCGAAATAGAATGTAAATTATAATTCTAAAATATTACCATTATTAATCACATGAAGTTCAATACTGGAAAGAAGAGGGAATTCACAGAAATTGTTAACTTTTTAATTCGTAATAAGAACGATTTTAACATCATTTTTACCCTCTTCTTCTTCTATTGCTACGAGAAGATTAGAAATCAAGAAATCAAAATGAATGAATTCACCAGCCAAGAATTTAAAATTTATTTGGATGAAACAATTGAGTAAGCAGGTGTTTTTAATAAGTTCTTTGATCTAGCCGCTGTTATAAAGACATATAAATTACCATATGAAATTTACTAATATCAAAAGAGAATGAATGTAGATTACGAGGAAAATATAAGAATTGATGTAGAAGATTTCGATAGAAGGCTAGATAATTTCTTATAGAACAAATCTGCAAATACTAAATAATTGAATTACTTCTAGCATTATGTTAATTCTAACTATTAACTAGCTGGCTTCTTATAAGGTTGCTAATATGGTAGAGTTTTTATTGCAGTTCAAAACTTTGAATTTGATAACTCGCAGAATGCTATTCACTCTCTCAATTTTTGCAACTATTACACACAATTTTTATTTACTGACATGTACAGCGAAAATTACATTTAAAATAAATTAGAAATTCTTTTCTACCATTTCTGCCATCTCTTGAAAGATATTCCTCAAGAAAACTATGAAATTCTTTTCACTAATTAGCTCATTTCTAACTTTTAAAGTTTGATTGATGAAATAAAGATTCAATTAGAAGTCAATATAGCTCCTAATAATAATTGTAATTCTTATTTATTAATTTTTACAACTCTTTTTGAATATTTTTTCAATAAATTAAAATAGATTCCGAATTAATTTAGAAAATGTAAAGTATCATACCACCAGTCTAACAATAGCAAATGATGATGGTAGAAAATAATGAAAATGGATTCAATCATTAAATTAACGGAGATAATGAAGGATCAATTGAACCCATTTAGCCACTTTATCACAATTTTAAAAACGTTAGTCTTTAGTAAGGATAGGCAGAAGATAAAGTTGAAGGCTTATTAGAAAAAGGATAAGAAGAAGAAAATATATAGGAATTGAGACTGAATTAATTAAAGTTATAAAATGAAATATAGAACGAATAGTCCTAATTAAATGAATTTAAATAAAAGGTTAGCGAGTTAGAGAATAAACTAGAATAAAAAGATAGAGAATACTAATAAAAACTTGAATAACTTTAGTAAATTAATAATAATTAAAATCAAGAAATGAGCTAATATTAAACTCAAATCAAAAATTTAGTCGAAGCAGAAACTTCTTACCTCAAACAGATAGAATAAACTAATAATTAATAACATTTAAATTAACACGCCTAAGGTGACCATTTAATTTAGACTTAAAATAGGGAATACATAGAAACAATGGAAAACACCTACAATTAAAAGATATAAGCTGAAAAAAATAGATACGAAGAGCTTTATTAAAAATTCACTTAAAATGAATAAAATTCAAATGATAACTAATTGGAGCTTGATAGAAAGTAAAATATAATAAATAGCTAAAAGGAAGAGCTTAAAAGATTAACAGCAGAAATGAATGAAATTAAGAAGCATTAAGCCAATCTTTAGAAAGAAATCAATAGCAAGGAAGATGAGCTAAATAATAAATTATTATTGTTGCAATAGAATTAAGAAAAATTAAATGAAATTGAGTAATTGAATTAGTAAATTTAAATTAAAAATAACTAACTCGAAGCACAACTATAGCAATCAGTGTCTATCTAAGAGTTTAACACATTGATTTAACCTCTAAGGTTAACAATCCAATAATTCTAAGCTAATCATGATAGATTACTAATTCATCCTGTTATATAAAGTAGCCTAAATTAAGTAAATGGAGAAGAAGCTGAGATTGAAGACAATGAAAACATGGAAGATTAATCTGCAAATATAAAACTTCTTTTCAATGATATTAAATCACTGAAGAATTAAATGTTAAAAATTAATAGACAAACTTCTCACATTAATGAGATTGTTTCGAAGCTATCAAATAATTTCTATGAATAAAATAATAATAACAAAATGGTTTAAGAATATAACTAAAATGATTTAAAAGAATATGAAGAATAAATATTGAAGAAATAATAAAAGTTGAAAGATATTGAGCTATTGATCGAGTCTAAAATGGAAATGCTAGATTAAATAACATAAAATAATAAGAACTCCATTTCAGATATTCAAAATGGAGTGTAGAATATAGTAATTAATGATAGATAATAGGTGAATAACCTTGAATTTGATCAATTAAAATTAGAAAAAGAATAATTAGCTTCTTAATATCAATAATTATTTGAAAAATATAGTTAATTATAAAATGAGAAGGAGGAATTGCTTCAAATGATTGAATAATTAAAAATCTAAAATGCTCAATTGAGTTAAATTCAATTTGAAGATTAATAATTAAATGAGAGATTTAGAATTAGTACCTAATTGTTGAATGAGAAAGAAAATTAATTAGAAAATTTAAAGGAAGAAATATTGTATAAAAATGAATAAATAGAATAACTGAATATTAAAATTGCTGAATTAAGAGAAGAACTAAATAGACAAGCTATCTATATCCAGTAACCCGGCTAATTATAACCTAAAATTCAAGCCCCTTAAGAATATTTTAATGATCAATACAATATTGGCGATGAAGATTCAGAAAGAACTAAAGAATACAAAATCCAAGAAAATTTAACAATAAAATAAATAGGTTAATCAAATTTGATTGATTAATTAAAGATACATTCTTCAAATTAGTATTAAAAAGTTGGCTAATTAACAAATATAATTAATCAAAGTTAATAAACTTAGGAATAATTGCAGAATTCCATTTAAGAAATTTAAAAAGAAATAGCTTAAATAAAGAATAAATAGTTTTATGAGGGTGAAGAATCTAATATGGAAAATGAAGAAGTCAAGGAAAATGGTTAATAAGAAGAATAATTTAATAATCAAAACTAGTTATAATAGTTTAATCTATCCTAATAATAAGGTATCAGAACAAATTTTATTAACAACTTCAACCATTTTAATGAATAGACTGATTATTAGAATTCATAAAAGATGACAAGTAATCAGATATAAATTGATTAAAAAATAGAATTCAACGAAGAATAAGAAAGTGATTCGCAAAATACATAATATAGTTAATAATCTCCACAACATCCCAATCAATTATAGTAATCTTAGCAGTAATTGCATCAGTAGCATAATAATTAACTAGAAAATTAATTTAAGTCTCAAAATCTGTAATATTCAAAAAGCATGGTTGACACAAATTAATTCAATAATTCTTAACACCAAACCCTTCTAAGATCATAAAGTTGTAATCCTAACTTAGAAAGTGTTGATTTCTGTTTCAAAATATTTAATGAGATATATGAAAAAAAGGAAGTAATGAAATAACTGATAAGCTATATAGAAATGGAATCGTAATAAAAAATAAAGATTTATGTCAATGAATATAATTGGATAAATGACTAGGTTTCTACTAACTCTTAGGTTGAAGGTATTTTTATGATAGATACCAACTATAATGCTTTTGTTAAAATAGAAAAAGTTGGGTTTTTTTCAATGTTTTTTTCTCCGTCTCACATCGTATATTATAATGAGTCAATTAAATAGGAATATTTAAAAAATGAGTATGGTCAGCAAATAGTTAAGTAATTTGGATAATTTAAAGATTAATTGAAAATCTAGTCATAATTTAAAGGATACTAAATATAATAGTATTTCTGGAAATATTTAATCAATGATAGAAGGATTAGCTTATTTAAATTTATTGCTCATATTGGTAAATTAAATTTGATTCCAAAGATTATGATAAAAACAATTGAAAAAAATTGCCAATTGGAAATAAGTGGGGTGATGAGATCTTTCAAGGATTTACATGAAAAGAATATCTTAGTTTTTATAACATAAACATCATTTTACCTCCAGTTTAAATATTTCTCTAAAAATGTAAATGGCGAAATCTGCAACATTTATGATACCTACATCCCAACTACTTTTTATTAACAAAAAGTAATAAAAGAGTAAATATAGAGAGAAACAAAAAATAATGAATTCTTTAAATATAATGAAAAAATAACTAAATTAACAATTAATGCAGATAATTAGGAAAAGGCTAAAATCTTTTTAATAACTTATTTGCCTTTGTATCTTTAGGATAAATAAGAAATTAATTATTAAGAAATATCATCTATTGTTGAGAATATTTCATAATATAACTTGCTTACTAGTGAAAGCTTTATTTGAATAATAACACTACACTATAGAAGTAATTAGTATTATTTATTTGTTTACAAATGTTACCTATTCTTTTAAATTTATTTCCAAAAAAATCCAAGCCAACTAACTAACTAAATCTTTTCATATAATTAATTTTTCAATTTAAATCTATTTAATCAATTAAACCTAATTTAAATCTATTTAATCAATTAAACCTAATTTAAATCTATTTAATCAATTAAACCTAATTTAAATCTATTTAATCAATTAAAGCTAATTTAAGAAATTCAACCAAAATAAATATTTAATAGTATGTAGTAGTCGTAGTATATTTCAATCATTCACATAGCCTTCTACCCAAAATTTAATAATTTAAATGCAATAAATTTTTTACATTTTCAAATAAATTTTTAATCTCATTAGTTCATTATTAATTAATTAGAGGCTTAACTATGCATTTTAACTTTTTCCTATATAATTTGAATTAAATATGGTTAGGTAATTTTTTATTAAGTGGTTTCTCTCAAATAAATCCTCAAAATTAAGCCTAAAAATAAAATAAACAAAAAATAAATTAGAGAGATTATTAAGAAGTGTTTCATAAAATAATAAAATTTTCAACAAAATTATGTGTTTGAAGATGTCTATATTGTTTGCTTAGATTAAAGACTTGCTCCAATGCTTGAGAGAGTATTTAAAGGTGAACCTTATGCCTTAGTAGCCTCTTGAGGTAAACTATTATTTTATTTTTTAGTGTTTAAAATGTTTAATTATTAGAAAATTAAGTTTATATTTAAATCTTGACCTGTTCATTTTTTTGAAACCCCCAATATAAAATAAAAATTATTTTTATGATTAAAATTTTTTAAATTGTATTAAAAATAGTGTTATTTTGATTATCAATATATAATTTAATTAAATATAATTTAATTTATTTCTCTTTTAATTTAGACAAAATCATTTATAAGCTTACTTACTTTATTTTGAATAAGTAAAAGGCAATGAAAATAACCAAAATAGAAATAATATGAATTAACTATATAGCTTTAATATTAATATATTTTAAATTAACTAAAATTACAATTGAATTTTATTATTATTGAATTAAGTAATTTTATTTCAACCATCCATATCTCCAGAGACAGATTCGTTTTCTTCAGCAAGTTCATTACCAGCTTTAACATCCTTCATCCATTATTTGTAAATAGTATTAACATCTTCTTCATTCATAACTGCAGATTCAATAATCTCTCTCATTTCTCTAACACGATCTTCTTCGATATTACTATATTCAATTGGTTCAGGTATTTCTTACTTCTTATTGTAACTATCGAATCTCATACGATTCAAGAAAAGACCATGGGCAGGAGCGAGCCAAATGCGCATAACATTGTGGAAGAAACTAGATTCTAAAAAACTATCAGGATAATCTTCTTGGATCATCATACAGATCATACCCATCATTTTACGAATTTGATGATAGACAAAGCTCTAGCCGTGTAAAGTGAATCTGATGAACTTCATTCCATTAACAGGATTAATTACAATCTCAGTTTGCATATCCAAAATATAACGATTGCAACGGGGATCTTTAGCCTTCATTTAACGGGTGTAATTGTGATAATTGTGAGTACCCTTAAACTTAAGAGCTAACTCAGTAACTCTTTCAAAAATTTTCTTTTCGAATTCTTCAGTAATAGGAGTACCAGCTTAGATATCATCATATTTCTAATACATGAAAAGAGGCATTAAATATTCATAAACTCTATATTTGCAGTGAGTACGGATATCAAATTTACGAGATACTTATTTAATAGAAATAACACGGAGGTCAGCAGGTAAATTACTATTTAAAATGTTGATAATCTTATCAATATCAATATGTTTTCTTCTTTCAATAGCAAATACTTGCAATTGTTAGTGATGAGCTTTGTGTTCCTACTTCTTTTTTCTGTTTTCTTCTTCTTCTTCTAATCTCTTCTTTCTTAATTCCCCTAAAGTTATATCTTCTGAATTTTTAGACTCTTCTTGTTCTCCTCCATTTACATTTTTCTCTCCTTCTTCTTAAATTACTTCTGATTGAATTTAACTTTCTGAAACTTCCTTTCCATCTTCTTTTTCAATATTTTCGGTAATTGTTTCTTCAGGCTTTTTATATAATTCTTGCTCTAATAATTCTTAATTTCTTTATTCCAATTCACCAAGAAGATCTTCTCCTTACTTGTCTTCAAAACGAAGAGGACTACCTCTAACAAGATAGTCTTCACTAATTGCTAGCTTTACATTAATACCATTATTTAATGCGTGAACACCCTTATCAGTTCTAGCACCTCTACCCCAGCCTGCTTTCTTTAACTCTCCCATGTGAGTTTCGCTAATCAATTTTGAGTCAATTAACCCCTAAAACAATGATTTTTCAACAGTCTTGATATTAGGATCTTTTTAGCTTTAAGAACCATGATAGCCCTTTCCATTGTAACCAAAGAAAATGGCAACCTTAATCTTAAAGAAATTTCTTTTGCTTTGAATCATCTTTTGATATGCTTTTACTTGTATATTGAATTAAATTAATAGAATTGAATTTTATAAATATCTAATTTTTAATGTGAGTTTTGATATTAGTCTTTATTTATTGCGTTTATTTTTAGATTCATTCAATTAATGTTAAAAACCAAAAACTAAAACATTTAAGATATAATTAATAATTTAATCAATTTTAGATGCTAACTTTGTCTACCAAGCTAATAAATAAATAAATCCTCTATTTATCTATTAATCAACCAATCAACCAACCAACCATACATCAAAATCTTTCATCAGGTTTATTCAATCATTATCATCTCAAATTTTTTAAAACTAATTATATATTATTGTTTGCAACCACAAAAAGAAATGCAACCAAAATATTCTAAAATCTGTAGATTATAAAATTTATTTAGTTTTTTAAATATTTTTTAATTAAATAAATGTGATTCGATAAATATTAATAAATGAATCAAATTAAGCTATTTTCTTATAATCTTTCAAAATATTCTTTAAGTAAAAATTATAATTCTAAACTTTTTATGAGTAATTATCCTAATAATGAATGTATTTTGGATTAAATAATAAAAAGGAATATTTTTATTTTTCAGAAAACAATAATAGCTCAGCTCATTTGTAAAAAATGTCTTCTTTTTATAATATTTTCTCCAAGATAATAATAATTCACAATATTGAAGTAATTTAAATATATAACACCGATTAAAAATAAAGAAAATAATTAAATTAAAATGAGAAGTAAGTAGAATAAAAAAGATATAATGTCACAATAATTGCTTTTAAGAACAATAATAATGATGAATGAAGAAAAATAATAAATCTATCTATTTTTAAAGTGGATTTAGAAGAAAATAAATTATCAAAATTGCATAACAAAAAATAAATAGCTTTGTAAATTAATTAATGTCTTCTTACAATTACGTCATTAATTATTTTGTAATTAACAAAACACCTATTATATTTATGCAATTAATTATTTTTAAATTTTCCAGTCAATTAAACTATTATTTTCTCTAAATCTTTAGCCTTAAAAAATAATCAGCTTGACAATATTTTGAAAGGTTAAAAGACTATTTGAAATACTATAATTAACTAAAATATTTTCAATCGATGTATACTTTTGAGTATATGATATTACTTCACTTTGATTAAATTTATCAAATATTTGATTTAAATTAGGCTAAGTAAGTATTTATATCTCTCTCTATTTATGATAAAAGGAACTAAATCTTCCAGAAATAATACTAATGACAATTAATTCTCAATTTTTTTATATTAAACCTATTTAACTATTTTATTGTTTGTTTTTTTGTTTAAATTTGGCTAAAAAATTTGAAAAATATAATAATAATTAAATCAAAAAACTAAATAGAAATAATAAGATAAAAAATAAAAATTTTAATCACACTAACTCACATAAAAATAAACTATGTCTAATAATTTTAATTTCACTCCAGAAGAGAGATTCTAAATTGAAAGAGTTGTCAAGGGAGAAATAGGACCAAATAACCTAACTACTAATGAAGCAGCAACTATGATACAAACTATGGTAAATAGAAGATTCCATAAAGACGTCAACTCATCATATAATGATCCTTCAGCATACCATACTTTGAAATATCCTAACCAAAACTATCAACTTAATGATTTCTAATAAAATACATTGAATTAAGCCTTTGAATTAGCAAAAAATTAGGAAAACAAGGGATATTTAGGCTGGGATACTTCAAATACTAGCATACCTTCTAATAGATATTATCAATGGAATCCTATAGAAAAATAAGGACAACACTACTATTATGAAGCTAATAAAAATTGATTATTATTATTTTTGACATCCAATTTCATGATTAATTTTTAATTAATGAGTATTTCGCATAAAATATCAAGTTAAACAATTCATAATATGGAAAATATAGCAAAGTAAATTTTTAAAAATAAAACTTTATCTAAAAGAAATAATTCAAAAATGATTGCTTGATATTTAAAATGAATGAATGAATGATATAGATATAAATTCAAATTTAAAGTAATTAAAAGTATATTCATTAAGTGCATATTTATGTATATCTTATTGTATTTCACTTTAATTCATTTATTAAATAAATATCCTCTCTTACCTGTTAAATAATTCAAATAAAAAATATTTTATGAAATTATATTTATAAAAAGAATAAAAAAGAATTAATACTATGAATATATTTGAGTTAATAAGTATTATTTCATTAACTTTTGTAAATTCAACCCTTCTTCAATCTGAATTTAATTACTATTAGATGGAGAAATAGCTTAAATTACTATTAAAAGATATAATACAATAAAAATACTTTGATATTTTTGAATAAATCTAAATCATTTTATAAGAAAATAATATTAATTTTAGTTAGAAAATTACCTGATAGGGATTAAAATAAATAATTCTGTAATTTAATTTTATTAATTTTTGATGAATTTAAGAAAAAATAAGAATTCGTGTTTGAGCTATAATATATTCAAACAATAAAAATATTTAATGAAAATAAAATAAAGTGAATAATTTTATGAATTTCATTCATCTATTTTATTTTATTTCATTTAATTATCTATTTTATCTTAATACCTATATTAATTATAAATATTTTTTAAGAATTTAAGAAAATTAATCTTTATTCTTCTCTTTCTAATTAAAAATTCAAATATTAAATTAAATATTAATATTTAATGAAAATAAAATAAAAAATGAATAATTTTATGAATGTCATCCATCAGTTTTATTTCATTTAACTATATTTTTTATCTTAGCTAGCAGGATGCCTTTTTTAATGTTGAAATTATTCCATTGCCTTATAATTAAATATTAAAAATGACCTTGACTTAAAATAAAAATCCAAATTAAATTAAATAATTTATTTATTTCAAAGTAATTTTGAAAATTAAAGTATTTATCAAACTTAATTTCAATTATATTGATTTTAATATTAATAATATTATTATAAACTATTCATAGAAAATTAATGGATAAATGTGAAAATAAATAGAGAAACGATGCTTTATTTGTCAATGAATTAATTTTTAAATTAATAATTATAAACTAGTCAAATTGTATGGTAAGATTATCTATTTCATTATTGTACAATAGATTATCAAGTTATTAATTAATTGATAATTATCTATCTAAGAAAAAGGTTTTGATAAGAATCACTAATTAGAAAAAACTATTGAGATTTACTAAGTAAAAAAACTTAAATATAGATTAATTCACAGAAGTAACTATTAAAATATATAAAACAACTAAAATATGAATGATAAACTAAAGATTTTGATTACTGGGGGTAATCGTGGTCTAGGATATACCTTAGCAGAGGCAATATGCAAAAAAGAAGATAATGGCATTTTAGTAATTCTCACATCTAGAAACAAAGAGAAAGGAAGAAAAGCAGTAGCTGACTTAAAAGCTAAATATCCAGATAGTTGCATAATATATTTTCATCTAGACTTATCAGATTAACTATCTACGAGAAATTTAGTTGATTGGATTCATGTTAAGCTTGGCTCTATAGATATAGTTGTAAATAATGCTGGTATGCATGAAGGATTTGGAGTAATTGCTGAACATTAATAAGCAAAGGAAATATTTTAAGTTAATCTCTATGGAGTTATTAATCTCAATGAACAACTTCTACCTATATTATCTAATTAGGCTAAGGTTATTTTTTTGACATCAAGACTTGCGTTAACTAGTTAACATGAATAAATTGTAGAGGGTATTCTTAACAATCCTTCACTAAGTTTAGCAGAAATTATAGCTTATTCTAAGGATTATCTGCAAATGATTAAAGATGATCAGGTAAATAAATATACTTAAATAAGAAATAATTCCTACATACAAATAACTTAAAATAAATCCAATTATAGTTTAATAAACATCAATTTTCTTCCACAAACTCTTGATTTTCAAAGCTTTATACTCTTAAAGTAATTAAGTCATACTCATAAGATAAAAGAATAGCATCAATCTTATTTTAATGAGTATAAAAGTATATTGTTAACTTCAATAAGGATATTTAAGATTATTATTAATTTTTTAAAAATTTTAACTCATTATTCTATTTTTATTTCAATAGAAATAGGAATTATGGAATACTTCAGCATTTGTTACAAGTAAAAGTTTAATCAATGCTTACGTTAGACATGAATTTAGTAAAAAATTAATTTTAGATTAAATGGCTTTTTGTGTTTGTCCAGGCTGGTGTTAAACTGATATGGGAGGAAAAAGTGCCCCTCTTTCTCCCTAGGAAGGAATATAAACAATTCTATATCTTATTTTTCAAGTTTCTAGTTTTGATAAATGCAGTATGAATGGTAGATTTTTTGCAGAAAAAAATATAATATCTTTTTGAAAGGGGTTATAAAATTAATTAAAGAAAGATTAGTATTTATCCTTATTAATTAATTGAGCCAACTAATTATAAACAACTCCTTTAGTGTTATAATTATATTTTTAAAAATAGTTTTATTATAAGCTTTCTTAAGGTATTTATTTATTTATTTGTTCGTAATTTTAGTAATTTCAATTATGTTAAGATTAGTTAGATTATTTATGTTAGAAGAGTAACATTTTAGAAATGAAATTCAATTTATCTTTCTTTTTTTCCAATAAGTTAGAAATTAATTGTAAATAAGTTAAAAGAATTTAAATTGATTGGTAATGGGTGGAATTGAAATTAGGGATATATGAATAAATTAGGGAAGAAAAAAATAATAAGACATATTAATAAGATGGTGTGTGGTGAGGAGGAATGTTTTATTGTTTGTTTGTTTGCTTGCTTGTTTATTTATTTAGACAAAGAGATGGATAAATAGATAGATTGATATATTAATAGAATTGAACAAAATAAAATATAATCGTTAATGTATGCATCAACTGATATATTTATAAAATCTAATATTGTAAAATTTAACTAAGTCAATTTGCTTCAAAGAAAGTTTGCTATTATTATTCAATCCAGTTTGTTTGTCTTCTTTTATTAGCTATTGTGAAAATAATAAAAAAAAGGGAATGTTTTTGAATAAGTCTTAGACGAGACAGAATGAGTCAATATATAATTACTTATAATAGAATATTAATTAGATAAACTAAAGTGAAAAGATGACTGTCACTACCAATGATAATATGAGCGAGTTACAAGATGTAGTCAATATAATTCCTACTCCAAATATGCGAAATTTTACAAATAATCATCAATTTAGTCAAAGTCAATAAAACTTCAAGTAGTATAATCCGATCGAAAAGAAAACTAGAGAAGGGGCTAAGACCCCTCAAAAGTCATTAACTAATTAGTAAAAAAAGGCAGTTCATTAAATCCTCTCACCTTTTCAAAAGTAAAAATATTAAAATATTTATAAATTTGATTAGAATTCAAAATTTAATAAGACATTTTTTAACATTATGAATCATTTAGATATAGAAATACAAGTTTTGTTCCTTTGGCTTCGAGTAGAACTTAAAGGTCTATAACTTAAAATGGATAAATGAAAATAGATATTTCACCTATCAAGAAAGTATTTTTTCATTTCAAAAATTGTATTTTTTGTATTGATAAACGAATTAATTAACCATTTTAAAATGTATGATACATAGACTAACACTCTTTCTCGCAGCTAGTATGTACTTTAGTAAATAGAAAAAGAGTCTTTATTGAATGTTGGAACACCGGTTAAGACACAACCTAATTATAATATGTAATCAGAATCTTTTTTTAATTTTATAAAATAAAATTAAAATTAATATTAAATTGGTTAAATTCAGATTGCCAAAAATAATATTTCTTTAAAAATACTATTTATTTATTTACCCTCTCCTTTTACACATACATATTAGCCAACTTAATAGATTTAATTTTAAAGAAATGATGATTTAATTATTTTTGCAAAGAGGGATTGATTTTTTAACAAAATAAATTTAAATTTATATTGATAGTTGTGTAAGGAAGTATTTATTACTCCACTTTACATAGATTTTTTTAATAAATTATTAATTGACAAAATGTTATTATATTGAAATGATAGGACTTCAGAATAAAAAGCACAATAATCCTCTAAATAGACAAAGATAGTGATAGATAATTTGGCAAAGTAGTAAAATGAATTGGATACGTATTTGAGGAAGATTGAGGAAAAGACAAAGGAGAAAATAATGCTCTAGAAGGATATCCATGAAATAAAGAAAGAAGTCTTGTTCGTTTAAGATGACATTTTTAAATTAAAGAAATCAAAGTAGAATTTTAAGGATGAAGATTAGAAGTTTAGAAAGAATATAGAAAAATTGAATTAAGATAAATGCAATATTTAGTAAGAAGATAAGAACGTAGCTTAGGACATATATAATTTAGAGTAGTAAATAGATGAAATCAAGCTAAAAGCAAAGGATATTTCAGACAATATTTTACTTGAGACTGATGTAATTAAAGATTTAATAGAAAGGATTGGAGGTTATAAAAAATAAGTTTAATTCATCTAAGTAAATTGAATAACAGGTTAATAATTTATTTAACTGAAACTCTTACTATTATTAATTAAACAGAAAGACAAAGATAAAACTAGAGTGGAGTTGTTAAAGAAGTGTAAATAGATGCAGAGATTAGAGATTAAATTAATTCAATATGTAATCAATTCATCATTTAAATTTTCTTTACTATTTTACCTAATCGATTCTAAATATTTACCTTACATTACTACCTTTTGAATTGTGTAAGGTTAAAGCTAATTCTCAAATCGATAATAAAATATAGCGTGAAATATGTTTGATCTATCTTTAATAAATTAAAAAAGGGATATTTACTTACCTTCTAAAATTTTTAACTATACCTAATAAAGCTAATTTGAGGTTTAATTTAATTAGTTAAATTTCAGTATTTTTATTTAATTTATCTAAGGAAATAATTTTTAGGAGGAGTAATTATCTAGTATAATAGAAGAAATTCTTCTTTTTTAATAATTTAAACAATTAATTTCATTCTACAATAAAATAATAGAGTAAAGAGAGCAATAACTTGTTTAGCTGTTTGAATTTCAAGTAGTAACAATAAAAAAAATGAATGCTATTTTAAAGTTACAAAAATAATATGTAATAATGGGAATTTAACCTTAGGAGATGAGCATTAAATTTTATTTTGTTTTACAAATATAAAGATTCGCATAGTAATTAATGTAAAGGAAATGAGATTCTGGTTAATACGATTAATTATTTTAAGTTCATCCTGGAATAGAAAAGAAGTACATAAGTATGTATAATCAAAATCTAGATAAAATTAGTTTCTTATAAATTTCATAACTGTGTATCATAAAATTAAATCTGCTTATAAATTATTTGCACATGTATTTAGCAATCTATATTTGTCTTGTATTTTATTTGATATCTCTCCTCATTTCTCCATTAGTGACCCATATCTTTATCATAAACATGTTACTCTTCGAATCAATAATTTTGAATTTGAAATTAATTACTTTTCGTATTAATTAAAATAGATTGAATCAAGTTATACAAATATTATCAGCAAGGATCAGATTTTGTTTTATAGATTACAAGTTTTTAACAAAGAAATTTGTAATTTATTTTTAGGGTTTTTGTTTAAAAAAAAATAGAGATTTTTTTTTTCTAAAAAAAATCAATTGATGCAGATATTACAGTTTAATCAAGAAAATATTAAATTAATCTTGTTAAATTTAGATAAAAAATTATTAAAGGCATTAATTAGTTATTGAAAATCTTGTAAATAAGTCATTTTTTTATCTACTTATTAGCTGTTGCGTAATGGACAAGCATTTAAAAGCTCTATTGATCAAAAATTGGATTTTATGGAAAAGAAATAAATGTTAGTCTTGCTTAGAGATTTTCATACCCATTACAGTGACTCTATTCTTAGTTATATTTAGATCAAGCATCAAAGTAGAAGTAGTTGAAGAGAGATCATATTTAAGCGATATAAAAACAATATAGCCAGATGTAGAATCTTTTATCTCTTCGTACAACGCAAATCCAAAATAATAAATTATGAAAAATTGTAACAAAGAATCACATGTTGCACTAGCTGCACCCACTTAAGTGTATCCTAATATTAGCAAATACCTTACTTCGATGCAATTTCAAGTAAAATAATACGAAGAAGAATCTGATATTTTGTCATATATTCAAAGTGACAGTTATAATAATGATCTCTGCTTTGGAATATTTATCGATCAATTCGATATCTCAACCCTTAATTTTTAATATAAACTATATTTTAATAACTCCGTATATGAAGATTTTCCTGATGTTCCTAAAAAGGAAGGTTCAACCTTTTCTAAATATACAGAAGAAATGTACGCTGATTACTTCCTACCCTGGTTTCAATCGGGATTCCTATAAATTTAAAATTGGATTGGTAATTAATTATTGATAAATTGATTGAAATTTTATTTGAGATATGAAAATCTCAAGAAACTATTTTTCTGAGAATCTAATTTAGATTGAAAAAGAAATTGTTTAAATTAAAATAAGAATCAAACAGCTTATACATCTATTAATTATAATATTAAATTTATTTTATTTTGGCTATTTAGATCGAGAAATATTAAAGAGTATCGTATCAACGGATAAATCGCTAGATTTTACAGTGGAGATGGCAGGACAGAAGTCGAAAGAATATAAAAAAGATACTTTTGAAAAAATTTTGGAAAATTCTTCAAATACATTTTTTGTTTTGCCTTATATTTATGTATTTTTGAAGATGACTTAAAGACTGCTCACTGAGAAGGAAAAGAGAATTAGGGAAGGTATGAAAGTTATGGGAATGAAAGATTCTTCTTTTTATAAGAGTTGGATTATTTATTATGGCATTATCTACTTTATTGCTTGCTTCGTTTAAACTATATTATTATCATCATCTGTGCTTAAAAATTCTAATTTTTTAATTATTCTCTTATGGCTCTATCTCTACTGCATTTCTTTAATATTTTAATCTATTTTTATCACTACTTTCTTCTCAAGTGTAAATACTTTATCTTAATAATTGACCATTTTATAAAAGAATTTTTTTATCATGATAGGCTTAAATGGGAAATATATTCGGAATGATATTTTATTTAGTTATGTACATGCTAATCAATGTTTTCAATTAAGATGGAGTCAGCTCTGGAACAAAAATATTCTCTTCTTTCTTTTCTCAAACAGGAATGAGTTTTGGGTCTATTGTATTTATTAAATTCGAGACTAATGGAGTAGGTGTTTCGTTCAATAATTTGGGAGATGAATATGAAGGAATTTCTGTAGGACTTGTTTGGCTCATGTGTATAGTGAATATATTAGTCTTTTCTATGTTAGCTTTCTATTTGGATTAAGTACTCCCCAATGATTTTGGTTAAAGAAAACATCCATTATTCTTCTTAGATTCTTGCTTATCAAGAAATCTAACAAAAACTAAATATTATAATAAGAGACACACAATTAATGAAAATAATCCTCACTTTGAACCTGTTGATGATAATCTCAAGGATCAAGAAAAAAGGTAAGCTTGTCTAAGAATTAGAGGATTGGAAAAAATCTACCCTAATGGAAAATATGCTGTAAAAGGTAAATAAACTTTCTACGGAGAATTCAATTAATTATTAAATATAATTTTTATTTAAAGGAGTAACTTTAACTATGTATTCAGGGTAGATATTTGTTTTACTTGGACATAATGGAGCAGGAAAGACTTCAACAATATCTATGCTAACGGGTATGCAGGAGATATCAAGTGGATGGGCTAGTGTCTATGGAAAAGATGTGGCAGATTAAATGAGGGATATTAGAAGATTCATGGGATTCTGTCCTCAATATGATATTCTTTTTGATTAATTGACAGTGCGTGAACATCTTAATCTGTTTGCTATTTTCAAGGGAATGAGAGATTCAACAGAAATCGACAAAGCAGTAGACTAAGCTATTCGAGGTAGAATTACTTATATTATAAAAAACAAAATTTTATTTATTTTATTTCGAAAATAATTAGATGTTGATTTAATGGAGAAGAGTGATGAATACAGTATGAATTTAAGTGGTGGTTAAAGGAGAAGATTATCAGTTGCAATAGCATTCATAGGAGAATCTAAATTGATATTTTTGGATGAGCCTACCAGTGGCATGGATACTAGTGCTAGGAGACACATTTGGGAAATGTTGAAGAAATATAAAACTAATAAAATTGTTATTTTAACCACTCATTTTATGGATGAAGCTGATTTCTTAGGAGACAGAATAGCTATCATGTCAGATGGAAGAGTAAAAATATAATATTAAAGGAAATAAGTAAAAAATAATTTAAAATCATAATAAATCATAGGTCTAATGTTGCGGAAGCAGCATGTTCTTGAAGAATAAATTTGGTGTTGGGTACAATTTAGTTATAACTAAGTAGCAAACTTTTGGATCTAATAGATTTATCTTAGACATGGTAGCTAAACATGTACCTGGATTCAAATTGATTTCTAATGTTTCAGCTGAAATTTCTATGCAACTCCCCTTAGAAAGCTTACCTTAATTTGAACATTTATTTAATGAAATTGATTAAAGAAAATATGAACTTGGAATCTAAACATATGCTATCAGCATTACAACACTTGAAGAAGTGTTTTTAAAGATAACCCACAAATATGATTTCTCTAAAAATGTAAATAATGTAAATGACAACAACAACAACGACGCAGATGATAAAAAGGATGGGTACTCTATCACGTAAATTAAAAGAATTATCTAAAAATAAACTATAAAAATAATGAAATAAATATAGATAATAAAAGGTAAGAGATGACTTTATGATATCACTTATGCAGCTAAAGGTGATGATAAAGAAGAGAATCCTCTATTTCAAAAGAGACAAAAAGAGTTGTGTCTGCGAAATATGTCTACCTGTATTTATTATTCTTGTAGGACTATTCATTTCATAAATTAAATTTGTGGTTGAGTAAGCTCCTATTATTGTATCTGATCCATCTGTATCAGAATTAAAAAAGCCTGAAAAAATTCAAACAGGCTATATTTCTGACACTGTAAGAGATAATGCTTAAACGATTATACCCTATATCCCAAAGGTGTTTAGTGTAGAAAGCTTAAAGTATAATACAACTCAAACACTCCATGACTTTATCTTTGAATCTTAATATAATAATTACATCGGAGGAGTGCTTTTCAATACTGTCGATTTTACTAATTTCGATTTTAATTTAATCTGTCTGATTAATACCAATCATAAATATGGACCACCTCTCTATCTCAACACAATCAACTAAGCTATTATAAGTTAAATTGTTCAAAAAAGTGTTAAGTAAGTTATTACATTTTAAAAAGAAATTATTAATTATTTAATTTAAACAATAATCTTATTGTTGATAAGTCTCCTTTTAAAATTAATTTTGAGGAAATATTAAAATTATTTTATAATAGTATTCAAGTAACTCTAAGACCATTCCCATTTACTAAGAAAGAAAAGCAGAAATCAGAAGAGGTGGGAGGAATGCTTGGAAGTTTTGTGTTTTCCTTGGGTCTATCATTTATTCCAGCGAGTATAATTCAATACATCGTGAGAGAGAAAGAATTGAAAATAAAACATTAGCAATTAGTGAGTGGATTGAGTATATTTATATATTGGATATCTAATTTATTAGTGGATATGATCAAACATTTAATCCCAGCTATATTCTCAATACTTCTAATCATTTCATTTCAAGTACAGTCTCTCACTGAAAAAAATGGTACTGCCGCTATGTCTCTCCTTATTATTTTATATGGCTGGGCAGTTATACCTTTCACTTATTATTTCAGTTTCCTCTTTGAAAATGCAGAAACTTCATAGGTTTAAACCTTCTTTTTTAGTTTCATTACTGGGAGTTTATTACCTTTGATTACTCTCATTCTTTAAATTATCGAATCTACTAGAAGCATAGGAAAATTCCTTGCATTTATCTTTAGAGTTTTTATTCCTACTTACACTTATGGTGAAGCTGTCTCCAATATAGGAAGCAAGTAAATAAATTAATTAATTTACAAATATTTATTAAAATCTTTTTGATTCCATTAATTTCTTGCAATTATTTCTAAAGGTAAGCAGTTGGTACAATTTATGAAACCACAGACGAACTCACTGCTTTTAGTGCAGAAATATCTGGTTTGAACATTCTCTTCTTATTGGTACAAGGAATCCTTTTCTTTGCTATAGTATTTGTAAAGGAACATTTTAAAAATGGAATCTTCGGGAATTGCTTTTCTAAAGAAAGTTAATATCCTTATGAAATGTAAAGATATGATGACGATGTGACTCAAGAAATGAGGAAGGTAGAAAAAACGAATCCAAGATAATATAATGTTTGTGTGAAAAATCTCAGAAAAGTATTTGTGCCATCAGCTGAAAGAGTAAAAATAGCAGTTGACAGGATATCATTTGGGGTTGAAAATGGAGAATGCTTTACTCTTCTTGGTAATTAATATCAATTAAACTCATCTAATAATAACATAAATTAATTTATTGACTTTAAAATAAATAGGGGTTAATGGAGCAGGAAAAACTACTACATTCAAAATGCTTGGAGGGGAAATTTAACCTTCTGGTAAGATTTATTCTAAAAATACGTTTAATTAATTAACTAAATTTATGATAATAGATGGAGAAGTGTATATTATGGGAGTTAATTAAAGATAAGATTTAAATAAAACGAGATAATTCATTGGATATTGCCCTTAATTCGATGCTCTCCTACCACTTTTAACAGCAAGAGAGCACTTAGAAATATATGCTTCTATTAAAGGAATACCTAGTGGTAATCTTAAATTAAATAAGGCATTTTTTTAATTTATTTTTATCTTAAAAGATTTACAAAGCAGACTGATCATGTAAAAACTATCTGAACTTGATTTAGGATATTTTTCAGACGTGTAAGCAGGAACTTACTCAGGTATATATTTCTTATATTAAGAATTAATCAAATATTATTAAAACTTTAAAAATATTTCTTTCAGAAAGAAAATACTTTGATATTTTTAATAGTTATTTTACTAATTTAATAATTTAATAATGTAAATGCTAATTAATGTAAAAATATATTGTAAAACTATAGGCGGTAATAAAAGAAAATTAAGCACAGCTATAGCAATGCTAGGAAATCCTCCAATCATTCTTCTAGATGAACCTTCAACGGGAATGGATCCAGCAGCTAGAAGATTTATGTGGAGTGTAATTTCTACGGCAAGTACTAGACGTAAGAAAACATCAGTAATCCTTACAACCCATTCAATGGAAGAAGCAGAAGCTCTCAGTTCTAGATTGGCTATTTAGGTAAATTTAAATAATTATTTTTTAGAAAACTCATCAATGCCTTTCGTTTATTTAAATCTGATTTATGGATGAGTTGATTTATTAAAGGGGATTGTAGTATATTTACTTATTCTTACTGCATTCTAGCTTGATGATTACAAATAAAAATTAATTTATCTATTAAAAAATCATAACTGAATTGCCTAATCTTTATTTATTAACTAATTTTATTTAATTCGCTTTAATTAATATCAAAATAGGTAGAAGGAGAGTTGAAATGTATAGGAAGCGTATAACACATAAAGTATAAATTTGGTGTTGGATATGAAATAGAAATTAAATTTAAATCTATCTCTCCACAATCAATCAGAGCTTTGATGAATAAATACAAACTTACATATGGAAAGAAAGTCTCAGAAAGTAATTTAGAACGATATTTATCAAGAATTGAATCAAACTATTTGCTTAAAAGAATATCCAATAAGGGAAGTGGAAGCAGTCTATATTAATAAATTATGTCTAGCCGTGGTCTTGTTATATAGAGTTTAATAGAATTTAAACTTATTGAAGATTTAGGAGATAAACTAATCTAATATTTTTAAGAGAATAATTTTGACAAAGTTGAAGTTATAGAACATTTCTAATCGTTCTTCCGTTTAAGAATTCAAGCTAATTCCTCAATTGGTAAAATTTTTGGTATCTTCGAAATGAAAAAAGAAGAATTCTAAATAAGCTAGTACTCAATCAAATAAGCCTCTATTGAATAAATATTTAATTCCTTTGCTGAAGGTAGAATCAGAATAAATCCGGAATACAAGAAGCATTCTGATAAGAATTAATCGTAACCTTAATAATAATAATAATAATAATAATAATAATAATAACAACAACAATAATAATTAAATTAAACATCTTAATTGCCTTAACTAGAAATTAAGTTACCACCAATTTCTTCTCAAAAAGAGATAAATAATTTGATTAACCCAGATAATTCAATTCTAATTAAGAGCACTCATGTTATGATTGATATTCAAAACTAATCATAAGTGGATAGTAATAAATAATAAAAAAACAATTCCTCTTCCAAAAGAAAATTACCATCCGAGAAAAGATCAACTTCTGGTTCTTCAATGGGAAACTTCTCATAGAAAGGAACTAAAGTTAGACTTTGAAGTATTTTTAATAATAAACAGAATTTGATTAATATCAAAGTAATTTTAAACTATGTAAATAAATACTTATTAATTGCTAAAATAATTTTAGAAATAAACTTAAGATTGTAAAAATAAAATACTTTTCCTATATCCTTAAACTCATAAATTTGTTGTATATTTATTTAATTGTTAAGCTTAGAACATAATAAAATTCTTTTAAACAAAAGCTTCAAGTTATATAATATAAGATTATTTTTTATCCAAAATGATTTTGTAGTATTTTTTTGTTTTTAATGGTATTTTCGTTAAATAAATTGTATCCCAAGAAGTTTCTTACAATATAGGTTGTTCTTATTTCTTTAATTTTTATTGCCCTAATCAGCTTTATAAGAAATCAACTATGTTCTTGATTTTTTATTTACCCAATAATATTTCCTATTCTTTACACTTTAATTTTTTCTTTAAGAAGCAATTTTTATTCACATTTCTCGCTTTGTTTTTTGTTTTGTTTCACAACAATTTGATTAATGAGAGAGAGATTTTAAAATTGGAATATATTATGTTTTTTCAGCATTAAAATTAATTAGAATAAGTCTCTATAATTTAATAATCTCTAAGGTAGATATACATACATATTCAAGTCAACTCGCTATTTGGTTGCTAAGAAATTTAAGAGTGTCCTCCAATAAAACGATTTTTGTATATTAGATTATAGATTTAGAAAATTAAAGTGTATGAAAGATTTTTAAGTATTTCTATCAAAAAAATATAAACTGATCCTCATTTATTTTAACTTTATTATTATCTTGAATCTGATTATTAGATTAGTTTAATCATCTTAAACTTCATCTTCTTAGAAATCTTCATAATAAAGTGATGAATAAAGCGAGAATAATTCATAATTCAATGATGATTCATCTATTGACACATGTAATAGGTTTTGCTGGGGAGGATATTTAGCAGTGCTCCTATTTTTGAATTCTGTTTTTATTATAAATTGTAAGCTAAAACAAGAGAAATGGTATTTTTGGATAAAGTAGAGTTTTCTAGCTATAACACTTCTACTAGTAATTATTGTAATGAATCTTAGCACAAATTATTAGGTGAAGTTTGATAGCAGCTGCTCTATATATTAGAATCAATAAAGATGTGATTATAGAAACTTGCTATACTTTCAAATAAAATACTAGATGGGATAGGTTTCTTTATTTTTGCTTATTTCTTTGATAGAAGTCTTGCCATTTTAGATTATACTTATATGTATCAATTAGATCTACTTCATTTTTATTCGGATGGAAATCTACTCCAAGCATTATAGCGATCAAATCATTTTTTTTGGAGTGTATTTCTCCAGCATAGGAATTTTGATAGGAATCTAGCGATTTTAGCTGAGAACGTTAGATGAAGTCATTTCAAGCACAATATCTACCAAATTTTAATCTAGTAACTTAAAGGTAAATTAAAAGAATCTCTCAAATTAATATATGGGCATTCAATCATAACCACTTCAGATTGCATAAACTAATAGATCTTGCCCTCAAAACCAGTAAGATACTGGATATGCTAATGAATTAAAAGGCTAAGAAGGATCTTATACTTTGTGCTAGAACTTATAAAATAAAGATACTCAAAATCCTATGAGTAGCAGGCCTCTTTCTTATAGGAATTTATAGGGAAGAGATTATATGAGTTAGTTCAATGACTCTACAAATAATATTACCAAAAAAGATTTTGAAGATCCAGAAAATGTTTGTTAATCCAGCATTGCAGCCTATGGAGCTAGGGGTTTGAATGAAATGCAACTATTCTATTCAAAAAATAGCTACAACACTAATAAGGAATAATTTTTCAAGGGTATTCTGATGAGAAAATAGTCAAATTCCATAGATAATTATAAAGAAAAAATCCTTAATGGATACTTATATTACGATTAGGAAAAAGAGTAATTCAATTCTTCTGAATGCATATTGGCATAAAGGGTAAATTAAAATGGAAGAAAAGCTGAGAAATAAAGGGAAACTATTATAAATTAAAATATGATTAACTAATACAATCTAAATTAAATAAAAAACAAACAAAATTAATCCTAAGAAGGCTTGCAGCATGACTGCAGTAGCGTTGGGAATATGACGTTTAACAAATCTAATTGTTAATTAGATTTTAATATTAATTCTACCTTCTATTAATAATAAGAGAGAAAAAAGTTTATAAACAAAGAAGAATAGGATCAACTAACATCAATTAAATCAAATTAATTTAATGAAAACAGCAGCAAAGAAAAAGAAAATTATTAGAAATAAAATGAGATAAATATAAGCAATTTGATTTATGGTTAGTTAGATCGCAATAATAGTAGTGACAGTAACAGAAGTAACTCAGATCTTTCACCAGATCCAACTAAGAAGCCAAGCATTTTTCTTAAAAAATGCAAATCTATGGATAACTAAATCCCCATATAACATAAATTAAGTAAATATTCAAAAATGGAATAAGTAAACGAAGAATAGACTACAAAACAAAGCATAGAGAATGAAAAATCTTCTAATCCATTAGCTTAATCTATGAAAGATAGCGAATTCCCTTTAAAGCCACAAATCAGTCACAGAAATCTTTCTATTATTTACCAAGTCTTTTTCAACTATTTCCCAGAAGGGTAACTTTATAAATTTTCATTGATATAATTTAATCACTTATTATTATTATTTTTTTCTTTTTAATTTTATTTATAAATTAATTAACTAACTAATGCAATTCCTCTTTTACTTTATTCTAGTTAATTTTCAGTTGAAATTCACTTCTATTATCATTACAATTTTTTAAAGTCTATAAAAGTCTCTCTCTATAAGAGGGAATATTAATAGGAATTACATTACTAATTGAAAATAATTAAATTTATTTAATTTAAAAAAGGATAATTTTTATAGATAGTGATCTAAATATAGTATATAGCAATAATTCTAGCAAATTACTTCTTGATTCTAAAGATAATGCTTAGCTGAAAGAAGCTATTTTCACGTTGCCTAATCTCAAAGCTGAAATCGATCAGGCATAATAATAAGGAGTAGATTCTTAATTTGATTCAAGAAATAAAGTAAGTTTTGAATCATTCAGGAATTTAAATATGGCTAGCACTAATTCTGCTACAGATTAAATGTTTAACTAGAATTATTAAAATAATAGTAATATTACTAACACAAATCATACTCTGACTACAAATAACAGCGTTTTAAATAATGAAAAGATAAATCGTTCTCGATATTCTATTAATGAAGAATAAACACCTAAAAAGGTTTACCCTAAATTCTAAAGTCTTTTAGGTGGAGGAATGACTAGTCCTTATTAGAGAGCAAATTAGCTTGGTGATAACTTTAACTCTTTTCAAACTATAAAACTCGAAAGAATAGTGAGTAATTAAGTTAATTTACAAGCGGAGATACAAAAGAATTTATTCAAAACGCAATAATTTATTCATTAACACAATATGGAATCCATAGATTCAAACATGATTTTGAATGAAACAATAATTATAAATTCAAAATTTAAAAAGAATAACATAAACAATTGCTAGGCTAATTAATAACAACATTAAAGCAACCTTAATTTCCAAAATACTTCTATTAATTAAATATATTACACTGCAAATAGCAATAATTAAAATAACTCATAGCAGTCAATTAAAAATCAAGTTGCAAATTAAAATCAAATAGGAAGTAGTAATTAAGGAAATAATGGTTAATCTCCAAGCACTTCATATCAAACAAATTATAATCAAAAAGAAAGGAATACTAGTTTCTAATTTGGAGCTATTGCTAATAGCATCTATGGGAGTACATTCATGAGTACTGCTAATAATCACAATAACTCAAACAATTTAAACAGTTAAATGAGTAATTTCTAAAACACAAGTAATGTTAATATTTTAATTAATAGTAATAACATTAATTAAAGTGTATAATATGGCAGTAATGTCAACACCCCCACTAATGTAAATATTAGTTGTTATTCACCACAATTACCACAATTGAATTAACATAGAAAGAGAAAAAGTAGTATTCTATTCACTAACACAGTTAATGGTGGAGGAACTGCAACAGGAATTGCTCCTGGAAGTGCTTAGAATAATTTTTAAAATTAATATAACCCTAGTTTTATGAATTTTTAGGCATCTCAATAATACATAGATAAAGGAAACCAACATTAATAAGAGAATATTTATGATTATAGAGAATTAGAAATTAGTCTATTCCCTTCTGTCGTAGAGGGTAGAGCAATGATGCTATTGATGATTAGGGATGTGACCCACAGAAAGTACATCTAACATTTGAAGATGGCTAATCTACATAAGTAGTAAATAGTGTCCTATTTATCTCATGAGCTCAGAAACCCTTTAAATTGTATTATAAATATGCTAGATACTGTAGAATATGATATTTAAGGATTGAAGAAAGTTTTGAGAAACTAATCTAGTATTGAAGAAATAGAGAATAATGTAGCCACTGCTTTGTAAAATTCAAAATATATTCTTAACTTATCTAATGATTATCTTGACATGGCAAGGATAAAAGCAGATTAGTTTAAGCTCAACATTCAGCCTTTTAATTTATTATCAATCTTAAAGGATTGTATGAAGTTATTTACAATTTAAGCTTATAAAGTGAATACCCAAATAATTCTAAAGAATAGATCACTGAAGAATACATTTTACTGCGATCCTACAAGCTAATTCCAAAATATGATTTACAGTGATCCAGAAAGAATTAAGTAAGTTGTTATTAATTTAATCTCAAACGCCTTGAAATTCACTCATAACGGCAGAATATTTATTCGGGCAGAATACAGCTCAATCAGCTCTGTCAAGATCTCAATAAGAGATACTGGCATAGGAATAGAATAGAAGAAGGTAAAAGAGCTCTTCAAAGCCTTTGGTAAGATCGAAGATGAAGAAACATAAAATTACAATTAACAAGGGGTAGGACTAGGGCTATTGATTTCGAATATGCTAAGTATTTAACTAAGCAAGCCACCTGCATTTGATACTTAAAATGCTTATAACAATAACCAAGTTAATGCTACTAGTTTAATGAATTTAAACATAAGTAATTAAACAATCCCATTGTCTTCTTAGTAAAATCAGCAAATCATCAAACAAGAAAGAGGATTGAAGGCTGAAAGTGAAAAAGGCATAGGATCTACATTTACACTTACTGTAACTGATCATAACCCTTACTATAGGTAAAATAAAAATCTTGCAAAGCAAGCTATTCAGTAAATTGCAGAAACTTAAGAATCTTCAGCATTTCTTTCACAATCTCTTTATGAAAATCCTCTTACCAAAAAATCGTAATTCGAAAAAGAATTAAGCAATTAATCAAATTAAAAAATAAGTATTTTGGGAACCATTAAAAATCACAAGAAAAGTTCTCAGCTTATCCCTTAATCTTAAAGCTAGATAAATATCTTACAGACTTCTACTTCTAAATCATATAATAATTTGAAAAAAGAAAGGAAGGATTAATTAGAAAGAAGTAAATCCTCCATCATTTTAGATAGCAATAATCCCAATGCTAAGAATGTATTAAGAATAAATCTCTCTCATGTCAAAAGTTCTGCATCATTTACACAAATTTCTCTATCGGATTTCTCTGAATAAGCCAATGAATAATAAAGTCAATTTATTATTAGTAAAAGTCCTTGCAATTAAGTATCTCCTTTAACAATCATACACAAGAATAATAATAATCTCAACTTTGCTTAGCCATGCTCTCCTTCTACTACTAAACAAAGAATACATTTTACAAAAGAAAAAATAAGCCCATAATTAGAAATCGAATCCTCACCTGATATTAAATCTTAATTAGCAAATAATGTTAAATTCTACCCTTAAATTAAAAATAAATTCATTAACTCTATTAATATACCTAAATCTCCTTCAATCCCTAGAAATGTTTCACCTTATTTAACTCCTCTTTCAATTCCCAATCGTAAAAGTAGTAACCAACTTAAATCTCCAAATTCTTCGCCCTTTTCTCCTTTAAACTAAGCACTAAGGTAAATCTAATTTTAATATTTTTAGATCCCCATATATTTTAAGCCTAAATAGCAAATATTATCAGTCCAAATTAAACACATTTATTTAAAAAAATAAATAAAAGCTTATGAAGGGGAGGATGTTATTTGTTAACGAAGATAAAAAAATTAATTTTTTTAATATAATTCTTTAAATTCAAATTATTAAATAATAGAACTTCCAAGTACAATAAACAGTAATAAGCTTTATCAAGATAAAATATTTCTTTGTGTGAAGAAGAAATACTCATTGTAGATGATAATATCTTTTGTTGTGAAGCCCTCAAGAACATAATTCAAAAAAGATTTGGAATTGGATGCATGATTTGCTTTTCTGCAATGAAGGCTGTTGAAGCAGTAAAGGAAAAATTTACTAATATTAAGAAAAATGGAAGTAAGGAGGTGGCATATCATAGTGAAGATTTAGTTTCTGAAATATCAGAGAAGAAGAAGAACACAGATATAAGCATTGTGTTATAGTAATAAACTAAAAAAGATATAAATTCTGTGTATAATATAAGTAATAAAATTGTAGAGTCAGAAGATAATATCAGTGAAAATAGGTTCTTTAAATTTATATTTCTAGATATCAATATGCCTGATGTTAATGGGTTTGAAGGACTATATTAAATCAAAAGCTTTTTGAGTCAGGTTTATCCTAATTTCTCTGAAAAATGCTAAATTATTGGGTGCTCTGGTATTGACGAAAATTTCTTAGAAGATTAATAATTAGGTAATAATAATCCCCTCAGTTAATTTGATAATTTCTTATTTAAACCTGTCTTAAAAGAAAAGCTAATCGAATTCTTTGCTACTTATAATATTTCCATGATTAATTGAAATCTTTAAAATGAATTAAGTAATTAAATAAAATAAATAATTTCCTAATAGATTATTACCCTTTTAACTTTTAATTTATTTAATAACTAATAAAGTAACTATTTACAAATTAATAAATAAATAAAGTAAGATTATAAATTTGTTGAATTTATTAATTAATTAATTTTTTTTCTTCACATTTTTAATTATTTTCTATAGTTATATTTAGTAATCAATATACATACTCACTGTATTTCAATCCTAATATATGCAACTTTTATTTTTCAATATTACTCATTGTTTTAAGCATTCATATCATTTTTCATTTTTTAGAAGTGGAATCAATAGTAAAATTTCATCACAATTTATTTAGATTTTTGCTAAAATCTTTAATAATTTCACTAACCTTTTCAAAATTTAATATAGGAAACAGATTTTATAAGATACTGATTTCTATTAATGTATTTTTTGGATTATTAATTATCTCAAAATTTGTCTTTAATTAAATCTTTGAATTAATAGAGAAAATAGTAAGAAATAATAAAAATGAATATCCAATCTTAGGTATAAGAATTTATCTTTAACATTGAAGAGAAGTATTGTCAAATATTGCAATTATATTCATATTTTAATTTACATTTTAATCATACTATTGCAGATCAGATAAGATGTTTTTTGTCGGTCTAAAGAACTTTATTAATGATCTAGGAACCTATCCTCAAGTTTAAAAAAATGTCAAATTATTATTAAATGGGTAAAAATTAACATGTCTAAATAGTTTTAAAATCAAAATTTTATACATACAATTAGTTTAGCTAATCAAGTAAAAAAAATTATTATATTTAAAAGGTGTTTAAGCAAATTTTAAGTTTCTCATTTGGTAAGCCTAGGAGAAGGACTCGCATAATTACATAATACGTATTAACTTTAGATATCTTTTGGAGGAATAGAAACTTTCGATGTAGATTTATTGAATATCTTATATGTTTAAGAATTAAAATATTTATTTTTAATAGCTATTCTTAGAAGGTAAATATAAAATTGCATATCCTAAGCTGAAAACTCTGTAAATAAATACTAAAATTAATGATGAATCATTTGGTGCTTTTTGCGAAAATTTAAGAACTTTTATCAAGAACAATACATCTACTTTAAAATCTTTCTACTTAGATTTCCCTAGGTATTTTAATGTTTAATATTTTTAAATTTGCTGAGAATTATTTATTAACTTAGTTTGTGTGCAGTCACATCATAAAGTGCTATTTCCCTTGGTTACTGTATTACTCAATTGAAGGAATGTGAATCACTTCAAGAATTTTAACTAGGTTTAGCAAATTGGAATGTATAATCCTCCTTTGATGAGAGCTTCCCTATAATTTGTAAGGGAATATAGTAAATCATCTCAAAAACTAACCTTCAAACCTTCACCATAAACTGTGCAGGGTAAATTTATTTAAACATTTGTATAAAAATCTTAATGAATTTTATTTATTAGATGGAATGTGACAGACTATTCTATCAGTTCATTCTCAGAGGCCATTTCTAATTTTAGAAACAAATAATCACTTAAGGAAATTAATATCAACTTTACATAGTAAATTTATAATCTTTCAAAAATAGTCAATAAACAAGGAAAATAATGTTAAGGTTGATTGAATGATAAGTGTTATTATGAATTACAATTTCCTTTTAAGATTGATATATCTTTTAATATTTTCATAAAATTATATTTATATTAATAGAATATTTAGATCCAAATAATCTTCTTTGGATGCTTTGGCAGCTGCTTTTACAGCTATATTCTCTAGTAACAAGATAGTTAAATTGTACTTATGCCTAAATGGGTATTAAAATTAAAATTCTTAATTAACATATCTTATTATTAGAAAATATAATGCAATCTAACCAATTACAGTAAATTTTATTAAGTTGGGCACATTTTATAGTTCTAAATATAAAATTTAAACAATTAATAAAAAATAATGAAATTATACTTATTATAGATTATAAAGTTAAAGTAATTAAGCTGATAGTAGATGGACTTTATTCGTTTTTAAATGAAAAATTTTATATTCAGTCCCACCTTGTACCTTCAGAGACGAAATTGGAGTTCAGTTTTAAATAATCTAAAAAAGAATTGTATTTTTTAAATTTAAAATATTTAAATTGATTATACACTTTTTAAATTTATTTCTCTCGATATCTTCTTTGGGTAGGATTATTAGCTGGGTATAATATTCAGGTACCAAATGTGCCCAAATTAATAGTGGTTACTCTTTTTACACTTTTGAATTATATTTTAATTTACAAATTCACACTTTAATTCATTAAAGTAAAGAATTTGAATTGAGAAAGTTGCAATAAAAGAATTAATTAAAGTTTTAATTTGTGTAACAAATCATAAATAAATAATTTATACAAGAAATTATTGCCATATTTTAATTGACTCATAATTTTATTATTAGATGGAGATGTTAGTCATTAAAAGAGCTATCGAAAAGCTTTATTCACTTGAAGAGTCTAAAGAAATTGTACATGCATTTAAAATTGAAGAATTATATTGTAAATTAATCTCCTGATAGTAATGAGTTTATGATGAATGTGCTCTAATTAGTGAAATAAAATAATTATTCTAAACTCCACTTCAATTTTCCTTCGTAATATAACTTTATTTTTCAAAAGTACATAACTTAAATTTTAAATATAATAGTATTGAAGATAATAAATAAGATATATTGAGAGAAATAGAATAGATAGTAATAGAAAAGAGTAATTTACATGAATTATAATTAAATCAAATCTATATCATGTAAGCTAATAAAATGGGTACCTATAGAAAAGAAATGCTTTGGGATACTATCAAATTATTAAATAAAGACTAATAATTTAAATAGATCATCACGGGAGATCAAAGAATAACATTTGAATTGAATTGAATCTAATTCATAATGTTCTTTCCCTTGAATTTAATATGTATGTAAATATCAATCATTGATTAGGAGGAATAGTGAGGTTTAAATTTCTTACTCTATTAATAAATCAAATAATCAATCAATCTAATTAAGTAATTTTTCAAAAAAAGATTTATATTTTTTTTAAGTTACACTCAAACCAATAAACCAATATTGAAAATAATTAAAACTAACCTGATCTTACATTTCAATAATCAATTATCCATTATATTACACTTTTGTAAATTCAACTACTTTATGTGAGTTTGTTTATTCTTATTAGCTATAACCTTCAAAATGATAAACTTATTCTTGTGTTTAGAATCTGATTACTAAGGAAGTAAGTTTAAATAAACTAAGATACTTAATATTTAAAATTCTTCCACCATCTAAAAATCATTGGTGGGAGCTTGTGCATGTATAAAAGAATTATAAATAAAAAGAAAGATTTAATTAATAATAATGAAGAAGAGATTGTATATGGATAGATATTTTGTTTTAATTAAAATTATTTTGTTACTTGAATAAATATATATAAATAAGTTAAAGATGCATTAATTAAATTTATAATATAAGTTTATTATTATTTTGTAATTGGATCAATCTACTTATGATCAACCCACGAAAAATACAAAAAAATTATATTTAAATAGAGATGGATTGAATTTAATTTAATTTATTTATGCCTTTCTGATAGATTAATTTTTCTTCTCTTTTAGTGCATCAAAAATTCTTATAAATTTGGTTAGGGAAATCATCCTACTAAGAAATTGATTCTTTGTGTAGTTAGAAATTTAATTTATCACATCAGAATTGCTCTTTCAAAAGAAAGTCTTATTTTAATACATTTTAAGAGAATCTAAATATACAAATCTATCAAGAATCAGCACATTAAATGTTACATTCTTTATGAGAGGATTAGATTTTGATTGATTAGAAATTATTAAAAGTGAATTTATTTATGGGAAGTAAATTCAGGTATTTTATTAATTAGTTTTTTAGAATTTATTAGGCAGAAATTTAGTATTATCTTAAGCTAAATAAGATAATGTTTTTTAATAAAAAGTTGGTGATTGATCACATACTTGTTTAGTAGAAACTCTAAGAAAAGTAGCTGTCTTTCTCAAATTTTTATGGATCTCTTGAAAGAAGAGCCTTTGAAAAAATGAATTTTTTTCTACTTTCAAGGTATTTAGTAGTAGATGAGAAGATTTCGTTAATATAGAATGGCTCATTTTCAAATTATTATTCGCTTTTTTATTCTTCAGCAGAAGGGGCAGCAGGCTCTGTAAGATTTTTGAGATTAAGTGTAGAGTTTTTTTGAGAATATAATATCACCTTTCTAGTCGAAGGCAATTTGTGTATTTGGATTGATTTATTTTTTATTGGGGATGATGAAAACGAAAGGTAATCTTCTGTAACTTTTTAGGCGGGCTTATTTTAAACCTAAAGTATTGGACTATTCTTATTATTATCACTATTGATTTTGAGAATAATTTTTTTTTTAGGCTTTTATTCAGGCTATTAGTTCAAAGAATTAATTGAAATAGATTCACCGAGAATACAATTTGAACTATTTTGTATTTCTTCTTCACTTAATGAAGCACCAATATCATTTTTATTTTAAACCTTTTTAATAGGGGAAATCGATATTATTTCCGGACTTGTTTAGAATACAGATATTTAAGGTAGAGGTAGAATTTCACTTTTTTATGAGATATTATTTGCAGTAATAGAAGTTATTTACGTAGAGTCTTATGTAGTTGCCCTTGATCTTTTTAAAGGAGTTGAAAGGATATTCGATACTAAAGTTTATTTGCTGGAAGAGTTATTTATCATTTCCATTTACTTTTTTTAGGATTATTACTTTAATGATTCCAATCTATTCTTGAATGATTGATATTTTGAACTCATGAAATCTTCATTATCATAGAATACGTTGAAGCTTTTCTTTTCCTCAATTAATTCATTTTTTTATTTACTTGATTGAAAATCATGAGAATTCTAATTTTATTCCAAGCTTTTATTGTAGAAGAAAATTGATTATCTTTAAGATGACGATTCTGATTATTATCTGTTAGAGTCATTCCTTTTTTAGAAATTCACAGATTTGATTTACAATTTCAACTTAGGCTTTCTAACTTTTTACGAATATACAAATTAATCAATAGAAGTGTTCTAATTATCATTGTACTCTGTTAAAGTCCTCTCTCTTTACGTAGATATTTAAGTTTGCAGCACTTTTAAAGTACTCCATAGATGCCCTCTTTTGGATTTATTTCTTTATTACAGATTATTTTCTTTTGAAGGTGGGGAGTGAATTTTTAAGCTACTTTAGTTGCAATTCTAGCCTTTTTTGGCAGAGGAGAGAGTGCTATCGGCATCTATAAGTGACTAACAAAGTGAAAGCATAGAATCCTTTGTTTGTTTATTTGAATTACATTCTACTGAGAAATTGGATTATGATGGAATTCTTCCTATTTTATTTTATTTCTGTAAATGTCTTCTCACTTATATTTTATTATAAAGGTCATTAAACATCTCTTGCTAAGCAACTTAAATATCAGCCTATTAAGGGTAAGATTTACGCTTTAGAGAAGATTGTTTAACCTGTGTTAGAGCTGTTTGTTCTTTATTTACATCATCAAAGAATGCAGATAATGCTCTATTACTGCAACGAGTTTCTGGAATGAGCAGAGGCGAGGTTTGCTTAAGCGAAGTGCCCTCTAATACTTAAGAAAATTTCATTAAGCGTGATATATTTAAGAGTAAAAGAGCGATATATAATTATTTACTTTTTCTTTTACTTTTATTTTATTAAAAAATTATGTTGTTATTTTATTTTTAGCTGAAACTATTAATTGAATGAGATTACTTGAATTGTTTTTTGAAAAATTACTTTCTCATTTAATTAAAGACTGTGTCTCATATTTGTCTCGCATTTTTATAATTTAAATTGTGAGGCGATGCATCAACCTTTAATTTTACTAATCAAAATAACTTTACAATATAGTTTTTGATAAATTGCAATCCTAAGTTTTTAATTTCCTACCTAGATCTATTTTTACTATATTTTTCAAAGCAAATATTAAAAAAACTAAAAATTATACACCTATCTTTCATTTATTAAACAAATAAATGATCAAAAGAAGTTAAGCTACCATCAGAATTTAAGTTTACAACAACCAATAAAAAAATTGAATGAATAAATTAATTTGATCATTAGAAATAGATCCTTAAATTCACTGCGCCTTTGAGCAAGCTCTCCTTACACCCAAATTTGACTTCATAATCATATCAAATTATAGAACAATCAGAATATTAAAACAATTCATAAATTTTACCACATTTATTATATTTTATTCTATTATTAAAACTGCATTCATAAATTAATCTTTATTAAATGCTAAAATTTGTTTCTTTCCTAAGCTTTATTTAATTTTTTGTAAGTAAATAACTTTTTATTTCTGTAAGGAGCGTAAAAAAGAATTTGTGGTTATTGAAAAATAATAATAGCCATTAATTATCAATATATTAATCAATAAAATTAAGAGAGCGATAAAAATAGAAGTAATTGTACATAGATTATTAGTATGACAACATGAATTATCATCTATATGTATCCTTTTAATGATAAGAATAATTTAAATTAAAAAAAGTAAGTAATATAAATTAAGTAACCTTTATTGACTAAATCGCTAATTTTTAATTTATAGTCTGATTTAAATTATAACTTTACATTAATTCTGACAAAATCCTGATTTGATTAGATAGATTAAATAAATAAATTAACATTCAAAGTTAAGCATCTAATAATAATGCTTGATATTATTTATTTATATTTAATTCAAAATCAGATCCTTCCATTATTTCAAAAATACTTTTGATTCTAAAAATTTATTAGATAGAAAAGAGATTATCTAAATAGATTTTACTTATTATAAGATAATTATCATATTATTATTATTAAAATCCGAATAATATTCTCAGAAATAATGTATAGATATTTTAATAATAGCCCCAATCTAAGAAATTTTAAAAATATGTTAATCGCCATTTAAATAAATAGGTTTTCTAACACCCAAAAAATTCTATAAAAAGATAACCCTCCCCTAAATTTTTAAAGGTTATTATAGTATATACTTTTCCTAATTTTTCTAAATCTGAATAAGCAGTAGTTATAAAAGTATAGACATATTTTGATAATGGTAGAATTAAAATGTTAAGAAATAAATTATTTATTAAAAGTAAAAGTAAATTATATATGTACATTTTTAATAGAAAAGAGATAGATAGAAAGAAAGAAATATAATTTAAATTCAAAGAAATAAAAAATAAATAAATCAATCTATCTATCTATCTAGTAGTGATGAAAGCCTTTGATGAGTGATTTAGAATTTCTACAGAATTAAAATGACAATAAAAAGATCAAAAGTAATTGATTAAAATTAAAATAATAGTTAGTGATACTAGATGTATGTATGTATATAGAATAAATATGAAATAAATACTTTGATTAGATGAGAGTAAGATTTTCTTATTAGTATAATTAATAATTTATGAGCAAGTATAAGTATATCAAAATTCAAATGAAATAATAAAATCTCATGTGTAGTTTTTAATTATAGTGAGTGGGTGGATAGGTGGGTTATTAGATTGGTAGCTAAGAAGAGGGAGGAGATTTACACTTTTCTAATGGCATATTACGCCTATGTAATTGGGTTAATAATCTAAACATACTTTTATCCAAATCAATGACTTAACTTTATCAAATATTGGAAAAATAAAAGCATGTAAATTATAATTCTGATTTTAAATTTTGTAATTTCTTTGGGAAAATACAATCAGAATTAATTAATTTTGATAAAACTTGGTGTAAAAATAACTAATCTTGTAGGATTTAAATTCTTCAATATCATTTTGTTATTGACTCAATCATTTTAGATAATAAACTAGAGAAGGGCTTAATTCCTCCTCCAACTGGGGTTTTTACGGCAGCGTCAAAAACATTAACAATCTGGCTTGCTGCTACCGATGATATTTTATGTCCAATAATAGCTGTGCTTGGAGCTACAGCAAGAGGATCTATTTTCGTTTTATCTGTTCTAAAGTACTTATTAGGAACTTAATGATTTTACTCTTCTTACTATTACTGTTTTTAGCGTTGATCAGTAAGATCAAAACTATTTTACTAAGAGTCAGTTTAATAAGATCTGTCGCTTTCATCTGATTCTTCATAAATTTATTCGCTTTCAGATTTTTTCAAAAAAAGAGGTTGTGAATTACCTAAATTAATCCTTTGATTATCTATTACAAAAGTATTAAGACTATTTTAATTTGTACAATTTTAAGGGTTTGAAGGATTTATGGAAGGGCTATTGCAAAATTCAAAAGTGCTTTCATCATAGCAGTCGCTCAAAGCGGATTAATGAGAATTTTAAAATCCCTAATTTTGAGGAGAGGGAATATTTAGTATAAGACTAGAATGGAATTAATCAATTTTATTATTTATCTTAATAGGACTTTAGGCTGCTTCTGCTGAGCATTTATAAAGAGTAAGACTAAATCTTTTAGGATTTGAATTAAATTAACTATTTGAAAACATCCCTTGACTTTACTGTGTATTACTACGAGAAAAATTAGAAGTTGGAAATTGAATTGAAGATAATCCAAAGGAGGATCTTTATGAGTATATTGAAAATCTCTATCCATCTCCTTATAATTACCCTAATTATTATTAATATTATTGTTATTATTATTATTTCTATTATTCTTCTGTCGTTGAGTAGTTAATATTTATTGAGGGTTTTTCCATTTTAGGATTAGCCTTCTATTTTTTACTAAACATGTACAGTGATGTTGAGGCAGACTTTTCAGTATTCTATTAATTTTCTTCATTTTATTAAGTCTGTGTTAGTGAGTTTTCTCCTTACAATTTTGAAAGGGACTTAGTAAGGGCATTTTAAGTTTGAAGAACCAGAGAAGTGTTATTTATTTCAAAAGGTCTTACTTAATTTGAAAAGAAATTTTAATCATTTTAGCCAATATTATTACTCGTATAAGGATTGAAAGTGGATTAAGAGAATGGTTATTCGTTGCTATTATTTTTATTTTTCTTTCTCTATTATTTTAATTAATGTTGTTGGATCGTCATCTCTAAGTCCTAAATTGTCTAGGGGTCAAGCTTTCCACTGCTCTTTTTTGTCGTTGCATTAGTTATGTACGATGGAGATGAAATAGAGTATTTCTAACCTTTAGTCTCACTAGAAAGAGGAAGCTTAAGGTCCAATGAGATGGGAGATTGGACAGAGGCAGATTGGTTAAGGAATATATTGTAGTAGAACCTGAACGAGAAGACCATACAAATTGAAAAGAAGAGGGTAATATACAGAAATATGATGAAGAATTTCTAGCTGAAAATGAGGTTGCAAGTGCTTTTTGACTCTTTAGAATTGGTGTCAGATACATCACAAAGAAGGGATATATTATAATTCTCAAAGCTAATCATGTCTTGCACATGGGTAGCGATACTAAATATAAATTTGAGAGCAAGTAAAACATAATTTACTATTTGAAGCTGAGAAACCTTCAAACTTAAAGGCAATTTGTAAAGAAATATAAGTATTGATGAATTTATTATAATAAATAGGCAATCTATCATAATATTGAAAATAATAAAGTGAAAATCTATGCGCTAAATGCTGAAGAGATAGTTTGATGGTTTATATGCCTATTTTAGGTTTTCATTCTTTACATCTTCAGAGAATACTCTTAAGCTTATTATAAAATTCGCCTGTGTGCCAATATTTACGAGACAGAAGAATATATTTACACTAATGATCCAAATGAGATGCTTAACTTTAATCATAATGCTTCCAAAAATTTTATCTAAAATATATTTCTACTCAATTCTTTTATCTAAATCTCTCTCGATTACAGTTTTAAAATGAGATGAATTTCTATCAGAAGTATATTTGTTGTCGTTGGGAAATGAAATTGATTATTTTAATGGTATTCCTGAGTTGGAGTTTCGCTAAATCAGACAAATAAATAAATGAAAGTTTCAATTTATTATATATTTTGATAGGAGGGCTGCCTGTATTTAGAATATAATTAAATTTAGGTGTTTTTGCTTCTTCTTTGAATTTCTCAAATCAAAATAAACTTATATTGGAATATCTTGATTTATTAAATTGCTATTTACGGATCTGTGTTTTACTTTTTTTTGTTTTCTTTTAATTTTGGGAATTCAATAAGATTTTTAATCCTTTTCTCCTTCAAATCTACCAAGTAAAGAATATTTTATTTTACTTCTCACAAAATTTTGTATTTTTGTGTGGTCAATTTTCCAGATATTAGCGAAAAATAACCATTCACAAATGAATTAATTTCGCTTTTATATCTTTTTTTCATTCTGAGACACTTAGGATTTGTATGATCTACTTATCAGGCAGCATTTCTGGTGAACTGTAATTTGTGAACAAATCTTTAAGATTAGTTTAAATTTTCGAACAAATCCTTACATTCAATTCACGCTTTTAAATTTTTTAAACCCTCACTATACTTATTTCCATTCTTTTTTATGATACTTTTCAATGTGTTATTTTAGTAAGTGCTAGTAAATATCTGAAAATTTCTTACATTTAATTAAGCTTTAATTTGAATCCAAATATTACAATTTGATAGAATATTTTGAGAGGTACTTGTTTTTTTCCTTTTATATTGTTAATGGTAAAGTATGCCTAAAACCCTATTTTTAATAATCTTACTAATAGTAATAATCTAATTTGCTTTGTTCGATTGATATTGTTATAATTACTGATATGCCTGCGTATTTGCAGAGAGCACATCAGATTAGAATTTTAATAAAAGAATTCTTAGAACAACCATTAATTAAGTTAAAAGCTTTTACAATCCATTTAATTCATATTAATCAAAAGATAAATAAAATTTATAACGTAAATTTAGGGTTATTAATGTATTCTATCAATATTAATAGTAAAAAATTAGGGCTTCAATGAAATTGCAATAATTTGTATATTTAATTATTATTACAATTTCTATAACCAGACTTTATAAATTATAAAAACTTTAATTTGTTACACTATATTAGTTTAATTATAGATTAGAAGAGTTATAAATACTGTAAAAGAATAATAATTCTTACTTTTCATAAATAAGAATTACTAACCTATGTTCTATTACAGTATCAATCCATAGAAAATTTATTTTGAGATTAGTTTTATTGTAAGATCCTTGCTCAAAAATTCAGTTACTATTTAATCAAAAATTTTAATAGAAAAATAACCATGTCATAAATTGTGGCCTTAATGAATTAGAGCTCTATTTGTATTAAAGGTGGTTACTTTTAATGTAAATGTAAATTAGATTTATTATGGAAAATCTTTAGAATAATTCATGAGCTCATTGTTTAATAAAATGTGAGGAATTACGTTACTATCCATAAATTATAATTTAAAGTAAATTAAAAGAAGATTACATTAAATTGCGAACAACAAAACATCTCATTTAATTTTTAATTTATGATACAAGCTTGAAGTTGTTACTTAACCAACTATTTATAGTTGAATGGTTTCTTTAATTAAAATCTAATCCGAAGTTGATTTTGATTTTGATACTATGACCTAATTTTATACTTATTCTTTTTGCATGATTATTTATTTCTGTCTTTATTTATTCTCTGAACTATTAAAGAATGAAAGTATGTGTTTAATTATATTTAGTTTATTGAAACTAATTTAATTAATCTAATCTTTAGTAAAATAAGATACGATTTATCTATTTTAATCAATCTTCAAGATTACATTATATCTCTAAATAGTAATTCACACTCATCATATTTCTAATCTATTGATTACATTAAATTACATTTAGCCATGCCTAACTATACTTTATTAAACTTTCAAATAGATTAATTCTCATTTTTTATTGAATATAGAATATCTCTATACCTCTTAAAAATTTACTATTTGGAATTCATTTGGTTTAGCTAAAGTATTTATAAATACCTTTCGAAAAAGTTAAGGATTTATTAACTTATCTTTTACTATATAATGAATATAACTAAAAGAAAAAACAGTTACAATAGTAAATTTTGGAATTCCTATATATCTATATGATAGATATCTTAAAGTTTTTGAATCTTTTTAAAGGATAGAAAGTATTATCTTATTATTTTTAGTTTCAAAGATTTAGAATTTTTAAAATTTGTTACAAAATTTAATTAATGAATAGTATCTTTTTTAATATAATAAATCTAATTTTTAAACTTATATTATTAATATTAAGATAATATTATTCGTTAATAGGCAAAACTTTAAAAATTCATTACTATCTTTAGATTTTAGGATATATTCATTTCATAATTAACATAATTTATTAGTTTTAAAAAATAAAATAAATTAAAAAATTTCTTTATCAACTATTATCTATTTTCTATTGGAAAATACAGTAATTAATATAAAATTAATGATACAATAAATTTGATTCATAGATTATGTAAATATTATTATTGTTTATCATTAAATAAATGATATTATAAATGAAGAATGAGCAGATAATTATTTTATTATGTATGTTTTTTTTTTAAATTCATTAGTAATCTGATTTAAGAATCAATAATTTCTTCCACTTTTTGCATATCCTTGATACTCTTTTCACTTCACTAATGCTTATTTGATTCAAGCTGTTGATTATAATATAAAAAAAGAAGAATAAGTAAATCTAATGTAATAATTGAAACACAAATTTAATAATAAAAGGAATATAATTTTATAATTTAAAACAATATGCTTTCTAAATTTTATTTACCTAATGTGTAGTTCTAGATAAATAATATCTTAGCATTATCTGATTCCTTCAACTAAATTGAAAATTCCATTTGCTTAGATTTAATTTTCGCTTTTAAAAGTAGAATTAATAAAAGAAAAAATAAATTTTAGTAAATACTCTAGGTTTAATATTAAGGAAACTAAATTATGGCAAGATGTAATATATTGTCCTAGCTTTATGGCTCCTTCTGTTCTTATGGCATTAAAGCTAATTTAAATTTAAAAATCATTTAGGTAATTAGAATCTTAGAGAATGTAATGAAATCTATTTACTAAAGATCTAGATCTAAGAATTTTAGTGCTTTACAATTAACAATTCCTTAAAATAATACATCTAGAGAAAGTCCATTTAAGTTATTGACTCTTTTTTGTTTGTTTTAATATAATTTCATTATCCATAATGCAATTTATTGTATTAAAATTTATTAGAGTAAGATACAACCTAATAAATATATTCAGTATGACTTTTGTAAAGTTTAAACAAGCTAAATTGTTAAATTTGTTAAGAAAATTAGCAGTTTGTCAATTTTAATTTCCATTTTAAAAAGAATTACTGTATTAGAAAAATATATAAAATACCCTAGATAAAGAGACAAATTAGTTAAATTTTAGATTTTCTGAATTCCTTGCATTAAATTAGATAAACCTACTTAGCTAAACTAATTAAAACTATTTTATACTTTAAAATGAAACTTTAATTTTAATCTCAAACAATTTACTATAATTCAAGATTTAAATCTTGAAGTTTCTGCAATTTAAATATTTCCTAACCAATTATAGAGATTCCTTCATCGTTTATATTTTTAGAGCTGTTCAGAATTTAGTAATAATTAAATTGCATGGATTTTTTAATTTAAAAATTACCTTAATTTCATTACTATATTGTAACAATTTATTTTGTTTATTTTGGTTATATCATATAGCTTTTATTAGTAAATTGAATTATATAATATGTATATTCAGATTGATTTACTTCTTAAATGTCATCAAGAATATTTTTCATTTTTAATCAATTTTCTTTTCTACTAATTTTTCTTTTATTTTTGATTTAAGCAATTTAGAATTAAATTTAAAAATAAACAATTTAATAATAAATAGTAAGATTAATTAAACATTTAATAAGTATGAATAAAAATTAAATGATGGATGGATTGAAATAACTAAGTAGACTTGTAAATTACTTATTACTTTTCAATATTACTTATGATCTCTAAATGTTTTAAATTATTTAGTTGGACAGATTAAAATTTAAATACTGTTAAAACTATTAAATATGAGTTTCATAAATGGAGTGTAATAAATAGAAAGATATATTTGTTTATAAATTGAATTTTTCTCCAAATATATAAATTATAAGTTATTTTATAGTAATTTATTTATTTATTTTATATTATACATTTACCTCATTAAATTAGCACTACTAAATCTTTAAATCTTTAGATATGAGAATCAATTAATTTTTTAATTAACCCAATAAATAGTGTGCAATTTAATAGGGATTTATATTCTTTTTTCATTCATTTTATTAAATATTAATTTAATTTCAAATAAAAA
Source organism: Tetrahymena borealis (assembly GCA_000260095.1). NCBI lineage: Eukaryota > Ciliophora > Oligohymenophorea > Hymenostomatida > Tetrahymenidae > Tetrahymena > Tetrahymena borealis. Next base: position 898,576 of record JH651231.1, on the reverse strand, counting down.
TGAATAAAGTAAGAAGAGTAGCTATCAAATTGAAAGTGACAACACTAGCTGAAGTTTAAGAAGACTCAACAGCCTTAATACATTTACCACTTTCATCTACTTTATCCTTACAAATGCAAGTATCATCAGTAATATTTCTAGTAAACCCTTAATTAACACATACTATATTAAATGATGAACATTATTTTCCTATTTTGCAATTAGTAGGAGTTTCGCATAACCCTTTTTAATTGCTAATATATCCAATAATCCTACAAGCAGATTTATCAACAGAACATTATTCTTAATTTAAACAGGCAGCAGGAGCTTCGCACTTTCCTATTTAATTAGATTTCTTCCATCCTAAATCTGTACAATACTTAATTTCATCTTAACATAAATTATAATTAGAATCTGCACATATCTCTGGTTTGATGGTACATTTTTTTAAACTATCAGCAATAAATCCATATTTCTTACAAAATGTTACATTTTCAGAGCAGAGATTAGCCTAAACATTATTTAAACAATCATCAAAAGTAGGTACTTTACATGAATCATCTGATTAGTTCTTGACATAACCTAAATGAATGCAAGCAGTCAAAGAGCTACCACATTTTAATCCTGTAAGACAGTCATCGGGAGCAACACAATTCTCTCCATTCTTTTTGAATCCTTTTTGTATACATAATGACTAATCTGAGTTGCATAATTTTTATGTCAAACACTGCGCGTCTGTTGGTAACATACACTTAAAGAAACTATCTGAAGTTTTAACATAACCTAAATTTGAGCATGCAACTTAACTTGGACTGCAAGAAATTCCCTATAAACAGTTGTCAGGATAAACACAATAATTGCCATTGCTTGCTTACTTGAATCCTTTAATAGCTATGCAGGGACTAGTTGGGTATTTGCATAAGTTTTAGGTTTAATCCAAACATTATTCGGTGGAAGGAACTAAACAGGTATTAAGGTTATTTAATGGATTCTTTACATATCCCGAGAGTGTGCAAGCAGTATACTGATCTCCACATAAGAAATTAGAACTTAAACAATTGGGAGGAGTAATACAAGATTTATCTATTGGAGTAGAAGTATTTCTAGCCCAACCACGAGAAGGACAACTAACATTACCTACTCTACAAAGGTATTTGTTGTTAGGATTAGCACACTCTTCATCTGTAGGAGTCTTGCAGTTATTATTACCTTAACTCTTAAGGAAACCACCAAATTAACAAGCTGTTAATGAAGGATTACATAAATCAGGAATGGTAAGACATTCGGGTATTATACAGAATCTATCACTTGTCCTAGAGGTTGATTTTACAAATCCTCTGTTGGTGCAAATGTCAACTCCGGTTCTACAAAGGGTTAGAGAAGTGTTCATACAGTCATCATCATCGGGTAATACACAATTCTCTCCATTTTTGCTTTATCTAATATTTATAATTAAATTGAGATTTTAATATAAGAATTTTTGGTATATTTATATTTAGATCAATTATTATTAAATTTCTTACACATATCCACCTATATTTCTGCAAGCAGTTAATTAAGAGCTACATTAATTTCCTGTGGTGCAGTCACTTGGTAATACACAATACATCTTACTTGGATCGGATACTTTTAAGAAACCTTTATTTGTACAGAATTTAATTTTTGGATCACATAAATTATTTGATTGAATTATGCAATCTTCATCATCAGGTATTCTGCATTAATCATCTAACTCATTCTTAACATAACCAAAGTATTTACAGGCGGTTAAAGTTGAAGAACAATGGCCTTACCCGTCTAAGCATTAAGGAGCAACACAGAAGTTTTCAGTGGGTTTGATAGATTTGTTCCATCCCTTTAGAGTACAAAAACTAGAAGATGTACGGCAAGCCATATCATTGCTTTAATCTTCACAATCAGAGTCTGTAGGTATTCTACATTTAAGAGAGCTTGGAATTTATACATAACCTATTAGTTAAAAATAAATACTCAAATATAATTCTAACTTTTTTAAAAATTAATTTACCTAAGAAGCGACATAAATGTAAACTTGGATCACATTAATTTCCAAGTAAGCAATCAACATCAGGGACACAATGATTTAAAAGAGGATCACTTGTTTTAATCCAACCTCTGTTTATTTAATTTAAAAAGAATAAGTTATTATTTATTTTAATAAAATTAGTTATATTACCTTGATACACAGAATGTGTTACCTGGCCTACAAGCATAGTTATTATTCCTATCATTACAATCTTCATCTAAAGGTATTTTACATTTATTAGAATCTTTTTCTTTTACATAACCTAAGAAGAGACAGATTTTCCCCATACCACATTATTCTCCTGTTAAACAATCAGTAGGTTTGATACAAGAGTTATCAGCTGGATTTTTTAACCAACCTTTGTCACTGCAAAAACCAACACCTGGACGGCAAAGGTTCATATTAACTGCTGGATTGAGACACTACTCATCTGTAGGAACAGAACATTAATTACTGGCTGCAGAAGATTTAACATATCCAATATACTTGCAAGCACTTAAAGTGCTTGAACATTAATTACCAGACATACAATCAGCTGGAGCAACGCAGAAATTTTTTCCACTATCAGATGTTTTAACCCAACCTATTTTCTTACAGAATGTAGCTTAGTCACCACAAGCTTCGGTATTTGTAGAATCTTAACAATTAGCATCGCTTGGGATTTTACAATCATTATTAGAAACCTTCTTTACATAACCCAGAGTAAGACAAACGGAATTTGAAGAGCAGGAGCTTGAATTAGTTAGGCATTAAGAAGGCAGCTCACAGTAATTAAATCCTAAATCACTAGTTTTAACATATTTAAATGTGTTGACACAATCATAAGAAGGATCTCTGCAAAGATAAAGATTACTTTTTATCAAACAATCAGCTTATACAGGTTTTTTACAAGTGTAGTCATTGCTAGCAGTTGGTAAAAATCCAGTATAAATACATGCAGTAATTGTACCACCACATTTTAATTTGCCCAAGCAGTCCGTTGGTGCTACACATTTATTTGATGATGAATCCTTCACATAGCCTATCCCTGTACAGAAGTAAATATCTGGTCTGCACAAAAATGGGTAATTTGTTGGATCAAAGCATTACTCATCTGTAGGTTACATACATCCATCATCAGCGCCATTATTGACAAAGCCCTTATATTTACCTATTTTTTATTTAAAATAATTTAATTTAATTAAAACAATTTATATTTACATGCTTCTAATAAAGGTGAGCACAACTATCCATTTAGACATTCATCATCAGAAGGTGCAACACAATAGTGATGGATAGCAATATCAATTTTTCTCCAACCTTTATCTGTACAGAATGTATTGCCGTTTCTACAGAGATAAGGATTGGAATCTTTGGCACATTCAACATCATTAGGCGTAATACATTTACCACTTCCATTACCGACATAACCTAAGAATAAGCATGCAGTTTTGCCAGAAGTACATTAGTTTCCAACTGTGCAATTGGTAGGTGGTTCACAAAAATTAGCAATACTATTCTTTAACCAACCTCTATCTGTACAGAAAGTAATTCCAGATTTACATAGATCTGGATTAGCAGTTGAATCAAAGCAATCAAAATCAGAAGGTTCATAACAGACATCGTTATTAACTCCTTTCTTATAACCTTATGTAATGCAAGCAGTCAATCCATTCGCACACTGTAATGAATCTTTGCAATCTGTAGGTGATACACAGAAATTATCTGAAGGATTGACAATTGATCTCTTATAACCTAAAGAAGTGCAGAATGTGATATCATATCTACAAAGTAAAGGGAATTTAGAAGCTGAGCTGGCCATACAATCTGCATTTTCAGGTGTTCTGCAAGTTCCATCTGCTAAATCTATGTATCCATTAAATGTACAAGCAGTAAAACCTGACTAACAATAGTGTCCACTTAAACAATCTGGGATTGCACATTTATTTGAATCTGGTTTCTTTAAATAACCTTTGTCAGTACAGAAAGTAACACCTGGTCTACAAAGATTCAAGAATACAGTATTTTAGCAATGTTCATTAGTTGGAACGATACAGTTATTATTTGTATAGTCATTAACATAGCCAATATATTAGCAAGCAGTGTATTAAAGCTAACATTGATTATTTATTGTGCAATCACTAGGAGGAACACAGTAATATTTATTAGGAGCTGATGTTCTTTTCCAGTTTTATTTTGCACAGTATCCTTCGGTTTAATCAAAGCAAGCATAAAGATTGCTCTAATCGAAGCAATCTTCATCTTAAGGTACAACACATTTATTAGTTGTTTTATCCTTTACGAAACCCTTAATTTTGCAAGCTACTCTTGACTCTTCGCATGCATTGATATCAGTCTTACAATCAGTTGGGAATTCGCAGTAATATTTTCCTACTTCTGAAGTCTGAATAAATCCTATAGATGTGCAAGTTAAAATATCATTTTTACAAAGGAAAGCATTGTTTTTGTCTGTACAGTGTTCCATAGTAGGTTGAATACAGTCATCATTAGAACTTGATTTTACATAACCTGTATAAGTGCATACAGTTTTTCCTTAAGCACAATACGAGCCTCCAACTTAAAGACAATTACTTGGTGATTTACAATCTCCATTACCTGCATTTTCCCAACCACGCTTTGAACAAACTGTGTATGGATTTATACATAAACCTGCAAAAGTCTTACATTATTCATCATTAGGTTTAATACAAGAATCATTGTTCGGGCTTTTGACAAAACCAGAATATAAGCAAGCCGTAGAGGATTATAATGGTCCACATCTTTATCCGTTCATACAATTAGGTAAAACACAGAAATATAATCCTGGAGTCAATGATTTGATCCAACCATAATCAGAACAGAAAGTTACTGCTGCTCTACATAGATAAGGATTATTTTAATTATAACAGTCCTCCATAACAGGTTTCTTGCAAATTAATGAAGGATTTGATGAATCCTGAACATAACCAATATAATTACAAGCACCTGGGCATTTATCAATACGAGTTTCGCAATCTGTTGGAGCATCGCAATTTCCATTAGCTCCGAGTAGGAAGTAATATTTGAAAACACAGAATCTATTAGAATGCTAGCATCTATTTTAGTTATTTTAAACGCATTCATCTATAGTTGGTTCTAAACAAGAATTGTCAGCTTATTTAATATATCCTAAATAATCACAAGCTTATTTACTACAGGTAGAAATATCAATAGTACAGTTTGGGTATTGACAAGATAATCCATCAGATGTTTTATCCCAGCCTAAAGCAGAACAAGCTTTTAAAGGCAGAGAGCATTAAGATTAACCAGTTATTAAGCAGCTATAATGGGTAGGAAAACCACAACTATTATCAAATTTTTTAATATATCCCAAATAAACACAAGCTTCACTACAATTAGTCTATGTTTAACAGTCAGTAGGGAAAGTACAATTTTCGGAGCTAGAATCCTTAACAAGCCCTTTTTGAATACATTAATTAAGAGCATTGTGGCAACGATTCTTTCCTGTCTCCATACATTCTTCTACTGTTGGAATTTTACAAGTGTTATCATTTTATTTAATATACTGAAGCAATTAGCAGGCATTTTTCTAGCAAGAAATAGAAGAATTTAAACAATCTGGTTATTTGCAAGAATCATCTCCTGAGTTTTTATCCCATCCATATACTCTACAACTCCTATCGGGAATAGAACAATAATCCTTGTTAGAAGTCAAACAGCTTGCATAATCTAAATGTTCGCAAGCACTGCCATTAGTAATGTAATTTAAATATAAACAAACATTTGAGCATGATTAGCTATTAGATAGGCAATTTGAGGGGAATTAGCAGTCATAATTTCCTGATTGTTTAATAAAACCAACTTTAACACAAGCAGCTTATTAATCATGAATACAACGATTATTTGATATTTCTTAGCATTAAACAAAGGTTGGTAATTTACAATTAGACCCATCATTAAGATATCCTAAATAAGTGCATAAGCTATTTTAACATAAAAGTAAATTGCTCATACAATCTGGAACTTCACAGTCGTTACTAGTTGCCGATTTAATAAAACCATAAGATAAACAGAATGATAAGGAATTAGCACATCTATTTTTATTTGTTTCAAAGCAATCGGCTATGCTTGGTTATTTGCAAGAACTATCTGCATTCTTATCATATCCAAGATAGCTGCAAACACTTTGAGAGCATTGACTTATTGAACCTAAACAATCGGGAATTTTACATTTTCCATCCCCACTATTTTTAGCCCAACCAAGAACTTTGCAAGCTCTTTAGTCATGTAGGCAATAATCGTCATTATTTAATAAACAAGCAGATTAGTCTACAGGTAAATTACAACTGCTAGCGCCAGATTAATAATTTAAATGAAGACAGATAGGAGAGCATGTTTAAGATCCCGAACTGCAGTTTGTTGGATACTCACAATCTGTAGTGCCACTTTTTTAAACAAAACCTTTTTTCATGCAACTTGAATCTGATAATATACATAAATCTGATCCAGCTACTTAACATTCATCATATGTACTATGACTACAAGATCCATCATTTACATAACCAAGATATTAACATGCTTAAGAAGTGCATGAAACTAAGCAGTCAGGTATATCACATTATTTATTATTAGCTGCTTTTTATACCCATCCTAATTATTCACAGGCTGATAAAGAATTAAAACAATAATTTTATCCATTTGTTAAACAAAAACTATGAGTAGGGTATTCGCATTTACTTCCATTTGTTGTGTATTTAAGATACTCACAAGCAGCTGAACATGGACTACTTCCTGATAAACAATTACTAGGATACTCGCAATCATTATTATTTTTAACATATCCAATTTTAATACAAGCTGAATGATTATCGACTGCACAAAGGTATTACCCAGTAGCTAGACATTCATCAGCTTTTCTTAGTCTACAAACCCCACTTTCTTTTATATATCCTAAATATTTACAAGCTTCAGAGTCACATGATGTAAGACAGTCAGTTGGAGCATCACATTAATAATCATTTAATGCTTTTTTTACCCATCCTAATAATGAACAAGCATTGCCTGCAGTTTAACAATAGTTCTATCCATTTGTTAAACAAAATTCATGGGAAGGATAACTACATTTAGTTCCTCCACTAATAAAATTTAAATATTTACAAGATTCTGCGCAATCAACAGAATTTGAAAAACAATTGGTGGGATAAGTGCAATCTTTATTTACATCAGCTACCCATCCTAATTAAGTAATACATGCACTTAATGAATTTCCACAGTTATTTTAAGATTATAGTAAACATTATATATGAGTTGGATTTTCACATTTACTTCCATTAGTTACATATTTTAGATATTCACAGGCAGGAGAGCAGGATGTGCTTGGTGATAAACATGAAGCTGGTAAATCGCAAGCTCCATTAGTTCCTGTAGTTAATATATTTGTATTGACACAAGGGGAATTGCTATATCTACATCTATATGTGTTACTTTCTAAACACTAATCAACTGTTGGTATTATGCAATTACTAGTAGAAGTGTCTTTAATATATCCCATATAAATACAAGAGCTTTATAAGCAAGCTGACGATTATGTGCAATCTGGAAGAGTACATATACCATTAGCTCCTTATAACCAGCCATTAGAAGTCATGCAAATACTAGAAGTGTATGTGCAGGCTTTATTAATATTATTTTGGCAATAGCTGTCATCCTAAGGCTTACATGTAGATGAGCCTGTATATGCTATAGCTTAACAAGCTAAGCTACATCCTACACTATTAGAGTCACAGTCAGTTGGGAATATACAGTCAGTTGAACTACTGGTGAGTCCATAATCTGCAATACAAAATTTTGCTAAATCACTACATAATGAATATCCTGTCTTATTAATGCAATCAGAAAGACTAGGCTTCTTACAAGAGTTTGTATCGGTATCAGTAAAGTATCCTTGATCCTCGCAAGTGCTATCACATGTGGAGAGGGAGGTACAATCAAAAGAATGAACTAAGTTTAAAAGAGCAATATTAATAAATAAGGTTTTTAATGAGAAATTAAAGCTCATTTTTTTTAAAGTTCTTAAAAAAAGAAATTGATAACTAATTTTATTTTGAAATTAATTAATATATTGTTTTTTTAATCAAAATGATCACTTACAATAAGTGAAGATACTTATTTTGTGTTTTAGGATTTGTAGATAGTTCAGAACAGATGAGTACTAATAATTAACTTCCACTGAGTAAATGAAAATACAAAGATAGAAGCAATCAAATAATATTTACAAATTAATTATTACAGTACTATTGTATTTTGATAAAAGTGTAAATTTCAATAGTTTGTATTTAATCAAATTTATTATTACCCTTGAGATAAAATTTAATTATTATTCAAATTTGTATCAATCTTGTTTTATTATTAATTTAACTATAACGCATCTGAGTTATTTTTGAGAATGGATAAAAGTACTCGTAATGATGATAGAGTCCTTATACACCCTTTACAACTCATACAATTTAAAAAAATTTAATATGAACTATCCAGTTAATCGCTTAAAGGGTGTAAGAAAGGTTATGAAATATTATTTCTTTAAAAAATAGGAATATGGAGAGTGTGAGCCTAACGCTTAATAAATTGAAAGAAAAATAAAAGCTTTATCTATAATTATACTTCAGCAATTTAACTGGGTGGAGAATATTTAATAGAAAACTGTAGATGATTTTATTAATTTGTGGATTTTGGGCTCAGTTATTCGTTGTATGACTTTTACAAAAATAAAGATTAATTTACTTCGAATTTAATTCAGTTCATCAATGCATAGATATTTCTCCCAACATAATTTACATTTATTCAAAAATTGATAAAAAGAAACTTGTTAAAATTATCGGATTTCCTTAACTTAATAACAAATCCTCTTACTATCTGTAAGCAGTATTGGATAATCAGATGCTCCATAAAACAAAATTTTTTTAAACATAAGCTAAGTTTGTTTATTATATCCTAAGCAAGTAATCTTTATTAAATAAATTACTGATAAAATTCAATAATTTATCTAAAAATTTTAATTTTATCTTAAAAACATAAGGAAAGAATGAATTAAAGAAAACTCTAAACCAAAACTAGTTAGTTTGTTAATTAGTAAATTGCTCTCTATCCTTTAATTTATTATATTTAAGTTTAAGCCCTAACCTAAAGATATAATCAAAAATTTTTATTACTTGCCTTCGATTATTTCATCTAATAAGACTAGGTGACCATCACATAATATTTTTGATTAGTAAAGTCTTAGAAGAATCCTATCAAATATTTCAAATTGAAAATTTTGCTAAAAAAATAAATTATATGACTTTTATCAAATCTTTCGAAACTATCATTTATTTTCTTAATAAACTAACCTTTACACAAAATAAACTTTTACATTTCCTAAATTTTTAAAAATCTTGGTTCTAGATATATTTTTTATGCTTTCCTTAATTTTACTTGTTTACAGTAAACACCTATCAAAGATACGATAGATAAAGATACAAACGTGCATAATTCATAGGAAGAAATACCTAATGTTTCTATTTAACTAATTTGTAAAATAGAAAAGAAAATAAATGGGAAAAATAATTATTTCTCATAAAAGAAATACAAATCTATTTTAAATATATTTTAGGATTAAATTTAGAGAGTTTATAAATTTCATTTTTACTTAATTTAACCATTTTTAAATATTTTTTTCTTTATTTATAAGATCTGAAATCTAATTCAGGTAATATACTTTGTTATCTAATACTTGTAAAGGATAAATACAAGATCCGTAAGTAAGGAAAGAAAGTTAAAGCCTTCACTTCAATTTTTCGAAAATTAATTGGGTCTATAAGTTGGACTTATTTATTAATAGGTATAAGCAAATAATTTAGCTGAAAATTAATTTGATACACTACTGAATAGGTTAAAATTTAAGATAAATGTTTAATAATTAAAAGAAGGTTGTTTATTTGATTCTTGCTCAAATGAAGAGATCTAATTTTATTTATGTGTATTTAAGTTTCTAACTAAATATTTATATTTTAATATTTATAACATCATTCATCTAAATAGATAAGAATTGGAGAAGGAACTTTACAATGAAATGAAGTTAGAACTAAATATGTCTATTATATTTCAATCCTACAAATTAATGTGGGAGAATGAAATTGAGAAAATAAAATTTAAAAATGATTTGGCATTAAAATTGTCAATCGAATCGAAAGATGTTTGACTACTTTTAATTTTTGAACTTGAAGAAAATACATATTTCATAATATTCTATAAAAGATATGAGTTAGAGTGTTAAAAGTGGTAATCTATTAAATAGCAAATTTTATTAAATTTGATATTCAGCTATTAAATAGTAATGATAAAAATGCCTAATTATAATTTTAGGTGAAAATTTATTAAATTTAATCAAATCTGGATTAAAGTTTTCAGTATTAATGTAATATTCGAATTACATTTTTTTTGAATTGGGGAAATTCTTTCAAATCTACAATATTAATCTAACACTAAGTTGCTCTTTGTAAACTCTTTCATTTTCTTATAGAAAAGGAATTTATTTTGTTTTAGTAACGCTGCTTGAGTTAGTAAAAACCCATGCAACTGATTAAAAAAATAATCTTTACTAATACATAATACTTTATTATTCTTAGATACTGATTAAAATCATCAAAAAAGTGAGTATTTCTTTTTTCTCCCTTACTTTATAGAAGAATAAATTTTCTATAAATTTCTACTTACATAACAGAAGGAATTATTTGATGATTCATAATCCAAATTAAATAATCACACCATAATTGATATTATAGACTATAAGAACCCATCACAAAAGCAAACATTTTTATATAATTCTTAAATGAATATTTCGAAGAAACTTATGGGAGTTTTTTGTTTGCAAATCCTATATTTAATGATAGAAAGAATTTTAAGACTTTTAAACGTATTAATGGATATTTAAATAAAATTGAATTTATGATAAAAAATATTATGAATTTTTTTTTGAAAGGTTGCAAATTTAAACAAATTTATGTGGCATTAGTTTGAAGTAAAATTAAATTTTTTAAAAAATGAATTGATAAAATAACTTTTTAAATGACATAGCTACTCTTAACACTCTAACGCTTGAATAAAAAGTTAAGCAACTTTTTAATAAAGAAAAGGAGATAGTATGGTAATTGTATATTAACTCTGGTTACAATTTTAAAACATTTGTTAAAGGTAAATTAAAATTAGTACTATCTCTAACTTCTATGAATAATATAAGAACTAATAATTAATCTATGCTTTTAGCTTCTGAAATTAAATTTTTATCTTCCACCTCTCCTCTGTTTTTCTTTCGACTCTATCAATCTTTGATTCATAGTATAAATATATTTATTTTTATAAAATCAATAGAATCAAATACTGATAATATAAAAATTCAATTATTGATTAATAATTTTTATTATGGAGAGTATTATTTTTATTATGAAAATTTAATTATAAAAAAGGATAAAATGCATAAAAAATAAACTTAATTGATTTAATTGCTACTTAACTAACAGAGTTATCATATATTTAGTGCTAGCTTACAAACTAAATCAGTAATTTAATTTTATAAATTTATATTATTTTTGAATCTTACTATCTATTTATAATGATTTTTAGTTTGTGACATTAATAATAAGAATTTCAGTATTATAAATGTCATAATAATAAAGAAAGTAAACAATAAAATAGATAAATTTTTAATAAAAATATAATAAGTATTTGAAAATATATAAGCAAAAATAAAATAAATTTAACACTTGCTAAATTTAAAATCACTCATTAAATATAATATAATATAATAGAAAATCTAAAATTATATAAAATAGTAATATTATGTACAGCTAGAAAGTAAAGTAATAAAAATATTCTAACTTCCTAATATTTTAATAAGAATATAAAGTGAAGAACTTTAATTAAAAGATTATCTATCTATTCGATTGTTAGAATATTTAAGTATTTGTTTATTAAATTTCTTTGGAAGCAATCTCAAATAAAAAATTTTATTTTAAAAAATGAATATGTAAATCTTAGTTCATAAGAATCTAGAATGCGTCATATGAAGATTAAATGTAATTTCTATTTAAATTTGAAGGTAAATTATTAGAATATTTAAGTAATTATCTATCAAATATATTTGGAATCATGTTGAAATAAAAATATTTATTTAAATAAAATGAAAATGTAAATGTTAGTTCATTAGAAACTTGAGTGCGTCATTTGAAGATTAAATGTAATTGTATTTTAATTTGAAGGTAAAGGCTGAGTAAATATAGGATTTAATAATTGAATTTATCTGTGAATGTATCTACTAACAATAGTGAAATTGGAATTAAATTTTATTATAATTAAATTGAGAAAGTAATGAACAATAGTAAAAGTATAATAGATAGAATACGACATTTTCATCACTTGATTATTACTAAAATAGAAGTTTTCCAGCAAACATTTAATATCCTACAAGAACAATTGATGATATTCAAAAGTTGAATGTATATCTTTTATATTTAAAAGAATCCTTTTTAGCATCATTTATCAAAAAGTAAAATATTCTTTTTAATTCAATAAATCAATCAATTAAGCAAGCAAGACAAGTCTTGAAATTAAAAACTATTTAATATAATAAATAAACAGTTTACATAAATCTCTCAAAATAGTTTAAAAAATGACTACTACTTATCCTAGAAGATTCGAAAACAAGGTTGTTGTTGTTACTGCTTCCTCTACTGGTATCGGTTTGGACATCTCTAAGAGATTAGCCTTAGAAGGTGCCACTGTTATCATCAACTCTCGTAGCCAAAAGAATGTTGATGAATCAGTTTAAATGATCAGAAAATTGGGAGGAAAGGCTGAAGGTTTAGTTTGTCATGCTGGTAAGCCTGAAGACAGAAAGAAACTCCTTGAATTCGCTAAAGAAAAATTCGGTGGTGTTGACATGTAAAATAATTATTTGATTAGAAAAACTATATATAATTTACAATGATTGATCAATTAAAGCAGCAAAAATTCTGATTATGATAAACATAATTCAATGAAAAACTAAGATTAAAATAAGCAGTATTTCATTTTTATTTATATAATACACATTTAGATTGATTCCTAACGCTGCTGTTTCTACTTATATGGGTGCTTTTACTGATACCCCTGAATAAGCTATGGATAAAATGTATGAAATCAACTTTAAGGGTGTGTTTGCACTTGTTCGTGATGCTCTCCCATACATGAGAGGAAGATAGGGTTCTAATATCATCCTTGTTAGCTCTTTAAGTGGTTATGAGTAAGAAAATTTAATTGGTTTCTATGGCATTACCAAGACTATGGTTTTGGTTATGAACAAATTACTTGCTAGAGAATTACAATCCGATGGTATTCGTGTAAATTGTGTTGCTCCTGGTGTTATTAAAACTAAATTCTCCGAAGCTCTTTGGAAAGACAGAGAATAAGAAACTATGCTTTCTGAAGGTAAATACTATTTAATTTATGATAATATTAATGTTAATTCTGGAAAATTAACTACCCAAAATAATCTATTAGAAATAAAAATATATCTTAATTTTAATGGAAATTAATTATAAATTTTATTCTAATATTATATCATATTTAATTATCAGGTGTTTCTCGTCTTGGTGTTCCTGAAGATGTTTCAGCTGCTGTTGCTTTCCTTGCTAGCGAAGAAGCCTCCTTCATTTCAGGTAATTAATTTTTTTAATTTTTTTCATAAAAGGAGAAGAAAGTATTTATAATAACTCAAAAATCAATGAATTCAAAATATTAATAACTTAAGAAATTAGTGAATAATTTTTGATAATAACTTATTCTACATTATAATTAGGTGAATGTCTCTCCATGGCCGGTAAACCTCTTGTCAGATTGTGATGTTTATTACCTTAATTAATTAAATAAATAAAGTTGGTTACCTATTATTTTTAAATTATTAACATTTATTTTATAATGTATTGTTTAATTATTACTTTTAGATAATAAAAAAACTATCGATTATAATAAATTCTTTATTTTTAATAGCTTTATTATTTGATTTCTACTATCTAAATTTATTTATTTCTATCACAATCAATGTAAGGAAGAAAATACTTTAACTTTACTCATATATAATTATAAATAAATATAAAAGATTTTAAAGATACTTATTCACATAAAAGTTGATTTTTATAGTGTGAGTCATCTCACTAAATCAATTTGCTATTTTTGTTATTAGCTTTAAGTAGTTTTATTAAATTATCCTTACATTTTATTATAGAATATAAATAATAAAAAATTATCTCATTAATAATAATTTATGATCAAATTTCTAAGTTTGATTACTAACACTAAATAAAGCCAAATTATACTGAATCCGTTTTGATCTCTCTATTTAAATATGTTACAGAGGATTAGCATTTAGAAGATAGCTAAGTTTATACAACAATTTTTTTATCAAATAAATAGATATATCCTTATCTTCACTTTTTATACAAATAGGAAAATACTTTTTAATTATATTATCATTAAATTGAAATATTAAAATAAGAAAATAAAAATATTGTTTAATAAATCAAATCTCTTATTTCTTATCTTATTTTTTTTACTCTACTCTAACAAAATTCTAAAGTACTACATAAGGTGGAGTAGTTAAAATTTTATAGTTTTTAAGGAAGTGATATTATTTTATTGAGCAAAATATATAATAATGATAGATATTATTAATAAGATTTTTATTGTTTGAAAAGATATATTAATGAATCAGTTTTGTTAACTACAATAAAGAATAAAAATCTAAAGAGTAAATAGATAAATATAGGTGAATATTAATTACAGAGTTGAAATCAAATCTTAATCAGTTAATTTGAAGTAAATTATAGAGGAAATTAGTATTACTCTCAAATTGAAACAATATTGAAAACGAATTGTGAAGAATTTAATAAGTAAATTACTGTAGCACAGTTTCCACACTAAATTATACAACAAAATCAAGAAAGTAATTAAAAGATAAGAAACTATAGTCAAAATGGAAAATAATATTAAGGTTAACTCTTGCAATTTACATCCAAAGCAGGAAATTAACCTGCTTCGATTTCATAAAGACATCAATTAGGTTTTGTCATGTTTAACTTGTGTTGAGTAATAAGACTAAATGCCTGGTATTTGCACTATAAATTTGCTCAAATTTCTAGAGGCTGATGCATAATCTTTCTTCTCTAACTGGCCTCCATTTGATAAGGAGTCCTCTTAATATTTAAAGAGTACTCTTAGAGATGCTTTTGAATAAACTAAAAACGGAGCTCTTTTAACTGAGGAATCAATTAGCAAGTATTTTTAATCCTTCAGAGTCGAGGTTATTTGCAAGATAAATACACTGGAAAAGAAATATATAAGCTTATTAAAGACTTGTGGGGATTATCAGCTGATAAATGAGTATAATAATATTTCAAAAAAGAATGAAATAAAAGATATAATAATAGATTATCAGATACCCATAGATAAGAAGAATGCCAAAATCAAATAAATTGTTGATGATGTTTTATAAAATACGTCTAAAAATACAAAGAAAATGATGGATCTTGTTAGTAAGTATGATTTAGAAAAGAGTTTAAGTTTGAAATAGCTGGAAGATGTTAAAAGAAAAATAAATCAATACTTAGATTTTCACTACACTTATTTATCTAATAAATTCATGAATAACTATAATATAGAAATCCTTGATAAAAACAAAGATCAAATCTAAATTTTATCATCAATTTTCAGGTCTCAGTTTAATCAGTGTGAAGACCAGTTTTTAGATTCTCTAGAGCAAATTATCACGAAAAACTTCTATCTGTTTAAAGATCTGTTTAATGAGCGTATTTTTAAAGTAACTAAAGTAAAGCTCAAAAATGCACTCACTGAAGAGTAATTATACAATATTTTGCTACTCGTTTAAAAAATATCTTATAATCCCGCTGATGTAACTATTGAAGATGAAAGATTTAAAAAGACGAAAACATTCTGCTAGTATTATTTGAAGGAATCACCTTAATTAAAGAAAATAGAAAACACTTTGATAAAATATCCTATCTTTGAGATAGATCACTTTATAGAAAATATTTAAAGTGATAGCATAAATTTGAAGAAGTATTTTATAAAAGTAAACTTAATTTAATCTGATTACAAATAATCTAGAAAGTAATCTTAGATAGTCAATAATAATTCCTTACTAGTTATTACACAATAGAATAGTCAGCACAGCTAAATGTAGGCCTATGTTGATTTTATTTTAGATCCTGATAAGAAGTATGTAATCAAGTTAGAGCTAATTTAAAATAAAAATAGAGAACGTCTTTGCTTTGGTTTTGGTCTTGGTTAGGATTCTAAATTAGATGATAATCTGTATGAATAAAAACTGATGTATCATAACAGAATGAACAGCTGGGGCATAAGCAAAATCCTTAAAGGAAAGAGCCTTTCCGATAAAAACATCTCTTAATTCATAAATGAATTTGAAGTAGAAATCTATATCAAAGATAACATATTTTAAGTTTCTGATCTTCCTAATAGAAGCTGTATTAATTCTATAGAATCTGATAATAATATTTTAAAAGAAATCAAAAACTTTAGATTCTTTGTAAGTTTTCCAAGCAGCAGTACATTCGGTGACTGGATTAAAGTCTCCTCTATTTAAGTTGTAGATAATTTTAATTGAAAACCATTAAACCTTATTTATTTCAGTATTCCCTTCTTAGTCCATATAAATATTCACTTATTTTCATATTAAAATGGTTGTAGCTAAATATTAAAAATGTTATTCAATTGGTTTCTACAAATTTATTGTCAAAATTATAAAAAATATATCAAAGGAATTATCAAAATATTATTTTATGCTGTTTTGTTAGAATAATAATGAACATATAGAAATAATTTATTTCGGAGAAAGTATAATTAATTATTAACTAGCTAACTAACTAATATAGCAATCAATAGAAATTTTTATAATAATCATATATTATTATACTTAATTTGAAGTGGTTATGTATGCCTAAAAATAAATTTAAATAATTAATTAATAGTTGAATGCAGGCAGGTAGGCATAACAAGATGCATCAACTAATTAAATGACTCTTTCTTTCTAATTAATATTTTTAGTGTAAATAAAGATGGGTAGGTAAGTAGGTATGTATTATATTAAATTGAATTATATCATATTAAATCTGATGATATCAGAAATTAATATTTTGGGAGAATACAAGTGATCATCATTTATTCCTATTTATTATTATCTTTCTGTCAATAATTTTAATTATTATAAATAGAAATAGTATTTAGGTAAACTGAAATCTCAGCTCTACTAAAATTCACAATGAAAACTCAACTCAAGTGCAATATTCACCCCAATTATGAAGTGAGTTTGCTAAGATTTCATAAGGATATTAAATAAGTGCTATCTTGCTCATGTTGCGTAGAAGAATAAGATGACTTAATTGGAATTAGTACTATTAGTTTTTAAAAGATGATGGATTCAAATGAATCTACATATTTTACTAATTGGCCCCCTTTTGAAAAAGAGGATTCTTAAAATTTAAAAAAATAATTGAGCTCCTTATTTGGTTCTATTGAACAATCTAAGCACTCCGTAGGCAACGACATAAGGAATTACTTCAAGGAACTTAGAATTGAAATTGAAAAGAAAATATCAGCTATTGAATCGAGATGTTTATAAATTGTGAATAACCAACATCTCTAAGAGAACAATCTCATCAAAGAATATAATTAGATTTCAAAGAAGCTTGATATTTAATAGATTATCAAGGATAATAATAAACATATGCTGCAGAAAAATGTTGAATTGAAGCAAATTGTTGATGAAGTTATGGAAGAAAGGAGCAGTTACACTAAGAAGATGTAAAAAATAGTGAAGAAAGTAGAAGACGATAAATATTTAAACTTAAGCAAACTTGAAAAGGTGAAGAGTTAAATTATAGGAAATTTAGATCTTTTCTACCAATGTATGATTAACGATTATGATATTTTAAATGATGAGGACTTGCAAGCGAATTTTTAAACTGTATCCCAAATACTGAGAAATTAATTCAACTAATGCTAGATTTCTTTTGTAGATTCCTTTGAATAGGCGATTGTATCGAACTTTTACTTATTCAAAGACATCTTCTAATAGTAATAGGTGTTTAAGAAAGATTATATAAAAATAAACTATGATAATCTTTCAGAGGCACAATATACAGACATTCTATAATTAGCTAAAGTAATCTCAAATATTCCTCCCAATACATAAATTCAAAGCGAAAAGTTAAGAAATACTAAAAAACTATTTGATAATTATCTTACTAGAATTTCTTAGTAATATTCTGTTCAAAACCTACTGATTAGATATCCTATTTTTGAGCTAGTACCAGAAATTAAAGAAATCTCCTAGCTAAAGCCATCTTTAATCAAATCTGATTATAATGATAGCGGTGATTCATTTTAGATCTTAAGCTCAAACACCCTCTATTCTCAAGTTGATTATTCTATTAAATAACTCCAAGCCTATTGCGATTTTGTGATAAATCCTTAACTCAAATATTTATTTAAAATAGAGTTATCAATAAACAATAACAGAAAGAATCTTCTATTTGGATTTGGGTTAGGAAGAAATTCTTTAATTCATGATAATGTTTATGAACAGGGAATGATGTATTTTTGTGATGGTAAGTGGGGTATAGATAAAGTGCTTAAAGGTAAGAATCTCAATAGCTTATAAGTCTCATCAAAAATAAACTCTTTCCTAATTAAAGTATGCTTATAGGATAATATCCTCGAAGTCAGCGATTTACTTGAAAGTAGTAACGTAGTATCAATAGATCAAACTAAAACAAACCTTTAGGCATTCTCTGATTTAAGATTCTTTATCAATCTACCCTCTAAATACAAGAAAGGAGATTGGATAAAAATCTCATCAATAGAAACAGTAGATTTCTTCAACTGATTTACTGAGAAATTGATCAAATTTGAATCTCATGGATAATAAACATACAAATAACAATTTATCATCAGCTAATTAATTAATTTTAGCTAGTTTGGATTATAATTATGAAGGAAATAACCATTTACTTTATATTAATTATTATATTATATAACATTTATTATTCTTTTTCATTGATAAAATAAATAAATTCTTTATCCTATTAGGTATTCTTTATTACTCTCATATATCTCAGTTGTTTATTTTTAAGATAGATTATGTGTTTTAATAACTATTATATTTAATAATGTTCTATTCTTGATTTACTTTTATAATTAATATTTTCTTAATTTTAAACATACATTCTTATCAATTTATTAAAAAAATAATAATTTTCTATTTGAAAACAATAAATATTTACTATTTATAGAAAAATAGTAATTAAAATGCTAATAAATTAATGATTCTTACTTACAAAGTAAGATAGGTAATTTTATTAATATATGATTCATAAAATAAGTGACTAACAAACAACTATCTTTTATCAATAATTAAAATAACTATTGATAATTAACATCATTTAAAATTGAGTAATTATTGAAGAAAAATTATTTTAAATAAAAAAATTAATTAAGATCATATTATAACATTATTAAAAGTTTGAGAAGAAACAGAAATTGTAAACTTTCTTGCTGTGAATACATAAAAAATACTTTGAATAAAGTTTAAATAATAACTCCTACTTACCAATTAAATGAATCCATAAAGTATTTAATGACTATTTAATCTTGCTTAAAACTTCCGTTATTATTCTTTTATTACTTAAAGTAAAATAGAAAATTTTTAAATAATGAAAGTTAAATTTTTTTATAATAAATTAATTAGATTTAATAATATCAAAAAAGAAAATGATCAATGAATTTAATTTTCGATTACATGCAATCTAAGTTAATTAATAAAAGATAGAAGAAATTGTTATCAAAATCTTGTTTCTGAATATAATCTTACTATTTTATCATTTTCTTAAATTATTCATCAAACATTTACATTTGTTAACAATTTCAAAATTTTAGTGATTGAATAGTTAGTATTAAATAGCTATGAATTGACGCAAAATCTATCTTTTATCAGTCTAATTATTATTTCTTCTACTTTCTAACTTAAAATTCCTGATGGATATTTAAATCTTGATTCCTCTGTTTTTGATATAATTAATCAATCAAAATTAAAGAAAGAATTAAAAACAAGATAAAAAATACAAAAAAATGGAGTAAAAAGAAGTGCATGTATTTTTCGTTAATAAAGAGGTAATAATCTACAATTAACCAATAGATGAAATTATCTCTTTAGTTGAAAGAGGACTAAAAGAGAATCCTAGTGATACAAAACTACTTTTAATAAGAATCCAAATATTATCAAGCTATTAAAATAATTATAAGTAGGCTTTGATAGAAACAAGATATTTACTACAATTAGATCCTCTATCTATTGATGCAAGACTCAATTTAGTTTAGATGATGATCGACTACACAATTGGAAGCAATAAACAGTGTGAATAGCTTTTGTAAGAGTGCATCAATATTGATAAAGACTATTGGAGAATTTATCTTGTATAAATAATGTACTTTAAAGAAGTAGGGATAAGTTTTAATTTTATTATGGCCTAGCTTAAGAATCTATTAGTCAAATACCCTGATAACTTATGGTTAATGATCTAATACTGGTTTTGGATTTCCTATGAAATGAATGCAGATTAACAGAATATAAAACTAGATACTATATACCAATCAAATTATTTAAACTATGATTTAATGAAGAAATTGTCTCTCATTCTATATAATTTAGGTCAAAAAGAGTAATCAATAGAATACTCAACAAAAGCTCTTGAGTTAAATCCAATTTCATTCCATTCGCTTTGCCATTAGGCAAATATTTTAAAATATAATAACTAGTTTAAAGAGTGTATAGTGGTCTGTTAAAAGGCGTTAGAGAAATACCCTAATTATCATAAAGCTTACATGATCATGGGATAAGCATTCCAGTAAACAAATCAATATTAAAGCAGTATAGATTCCTTTAAAAAATACCTAGAGCTCAAAAATGATGATCCTTTCCTCTATTATAACCTATTAATAAATTATTAATAAAAATTAAACGACTATCACAATATAAAATATTACTGCTAAAAAGCATTTAAGCTATACCCTTAAGATATTAGATTGAATTACTGCTTCTTATAAGCCATCTTAAATACACAAATTGGTAAATTTCTAAAAGATTTTTAATTAAATTTTAATCATTTTATTTAAAAATATAGATTATGAATTGTTTGAACAAGTATCCTAAAGGTCGATAAATTCATCTTAGCCAATTAACTATATTTTCTAATAAGCTATTAATAAGATATTATAAAAAATTTACTAATGAAATAATTATAAATGAAATATTCATTTTATCCTTCATCAAAAACCAAAAAACTTAAAATTCTGATTTGTTTATTACTTTTTACTTTAAAATAACAATAGTTTATTAATTTCATGATTAATTTGTAATTATTTATAAATATTTTTATAATAAGATTCTTTTAGAGTAAATCAATACAATCATTTAATTAAATATTATTAAATCAAAATTATGTATATCTTTACCTGATAATCTGATAAATAAGACAGTAATTAAATGAATCAGATATAGTTTAAGGAAATTCATGTCTTTTTTGCTGAGAAATAAGCTCTAGTATTTAATGAACCAATTGAAATTGTCAAGAATAACGTAGAAATATAATTAAATTCTAACCCTAATGACATAAAATGCCAATTAACGTTAGTACAAATCCTTCATTATTATTTTAATGATTACAAATCAGCTCTAAAAATAATTAAAGATGTTTTAAAATAAGATCCTAAATCAATTGATGCAAGATTAGATTTAGTAGATATTATTTTGTATCATTAAATCGGAAGTTAAACATATTGTGAGAATCTTTTGATGGAATGCATAGAAATAGATTCAAACTATTGGCGTATTTATTTTATATAAATGAAGCTTTATGATAAATAATTAAAGTCAAATTTATTTATGATAAATAAAATGATGGATTCTTTGGAATAATTTCCTAATAACATTTGGTTGACGACATATTATTGGTAAATACTAACAGATATTGATAAAAGAAGGCAAGATATAGATTTAAATATAATAATATAATCTGAATATTTGGATTTTGAAATGTTAAGAAGATTAGCTTATATACTTAAGAATCTAGATGATTTAAAGTTTGCTGCACTATGTGAAGGATTTTGCCTTAAATTAAACCCAAATTCGTTTTATTGTCTTAATAACTATGGTTTTTCATAAAGTTATCTAAATGGTGATTAGGCTGAGAGCATTGAATTATACCTAAAGGCTGTAAAAAATAATCCTAGATATGCTACAGGTCTCAAAAACTTAGGAATTACTTATTAAATAATAAATAAATATGCAGAAAGCACGGTCTATTTCAAGAAGTTTATAGAAGTTTAAAAGAATTCTGCTTATGGGCATAAATAGATTATTCTCAATTGTTATGAGGAATAGGATTACTAAAATGGAGTATATTATTGCCTTAAAAGTTTAAAATAATTTCCCAGAGACTTTGAGTTAAATGTTTCCTATTTGGATATGATAGTCTAATTCAATATGTAAGATATTAAAGACTCTGAAGAATATGAAATGATATCATTCGCTGCTTTAAAGTATGCACTTTCTGATAGAGAAAATAATCCTGATATTTAATTTATAAATGGAAACCTATCTTACATCTATAGTTAAATCAACAATTGAATTTTCTTAATTTAAAAAAAATTTGTTTTTAAATCTTACAGTTTTTACATACAATATTTTTAATAAAATTGAGGGATTTTAAATGATTTTCAATTACTGTTAAGTGTTAAATAAACTAAATATAAATACTTAAATAATTTAAAGCTAATTAACTAATCAAAATTATCTATTAAAGATATTAAATCTTACTATATAACTATGTATTGATTGATATTCATCATTTTATTTTATTTATTATTTCTAATTAATTAATTATTATTGCTAAAAAATTGAAAATCTTTAAGATTAGAGAATGTTTACCTATTTTCTGAAATAAATTCTGGATAAATTTTAACAATTTTATAGATAATTTCTAGCTTTAAATTTTGATTAAAAAGTGAAGTAAAATGGAAGAAATATAATTTTAATATATTTTTGTTTTTTTTGCTGAGAAAGAAGTGGTAGTATTTAATAAGCCACTAAGAGATATAAAGAATGATGTAGATTAATAATTAAATTAAGATCCGAAAGATATAAAGTTCCTACTGATAAAAGCATAAATATTACATTATTATGATAACAATTACAAATAGGCATTACAAATATTAAAAGATGTGTTAATATTAGACCCTAAATGTATAGATGCTAAACTAGATTTAGTTGATATCATCCTCTACCATAAAGTAGGAGATGAAAAGTATTGTAGCAAACTTTTAGACTAGTGCCTGTTGGAAGATTAGTTGTATTGGCGCATATATTTTATTTAAATGAAATAATTTAATAGATAATCTATGCCGTCTTAGTAGATAATATATTATGCTATATAATATTTAAAGTTATTTCCTAATAATTTATGGATAACAACCTATTACTGGTAATATTTAACTGATTTAAACGATAATAACATTAAATTAGATTTAGATCTAATAATAAAATCATAATATTTAGATTTCGAAATTCTAAGAAGATTGGCCTACATAGTGAAAGACGATGAGAATATTAATTTTGCCTTGAAATGTGAAGAATAAGCTCTTAAATTAAATCCAGAAAGTTTCCATAGTCTGAATAACTACGGATTATCATTAAATAATTTAAAAGAATATGATAAAAGCATATAATACTTTTTAAAAGCAATAGAAAATAATCCTAGATATTTAGATCCTCTAGAAAACATAGGAATTGCATATGGTTGCACCTAAAAGAGAAATGAAAGTAATTACTATCTCAAAAAACATAATGAATTAGAGAAAAGTTCTATTAATGTCTATGAAATGATTGTTAATAACAGTTATCACTTATAAGATTTTTAATCTGCATATTATTATAGTTAAAAAGCTGTAAATAAATTCCCAGAAAGTTTGATTATAAATTTATAATATTTAGATTTGATAATCTAATAAAGTGAAGATAAGATAGAGGATGTTGAAGATTTTGAATTAAAGTGCTTTATTGCACTCAAAAAAAAAATAGATGTTGAAATATAGTAAGAAAATAATACTACATTTATTAACTAAAATCTTTTATTTATTTATGAATAGCATTATGATTGAATTAGCCATTTATTTTTAATATTTAAAGTTATATTTTATAATTATTGGATTCTATGAGTATAAAAAATTATTTGAAACCCAAGAAATAATAATGCAGGTAAGTAATCTTTAAATTAATTTTTATGTTTTAAAAAAATAAATTATTGAAATTTTCTGTATTTTGATTTCTTAGAAATACTATAAATCCTAATTAATTAATTAACATCTTTTTTGTAATTTTTTGAAACCATTTAATTAAGATATTTTACAATCAATTAATCATTAAATTACTAACTTTTTAAATTTATACAAATGTATGTATTACTGCCATTATTAGCTAATATTAGCTGCTAAACAAAAAAATCTAATTTATAATTTAAATTCTATAGATTATTAATTTTAATTCTAGATTTTCTTTTTTTTTTCAGTTTAAATAATAGTTAGTTGGTAGAGTTTAAAGAAACATTTAATTTAATTGATATTGGTTTAATAAAATAAGAAATACTAGGGTTATATGCTAAAATACCTTAAATTTCCTTATATTTTGAAGATAAAATTGGGTTTAATTCGCATATTTCATATTAAGATATTAATAAAATGAATGGTATTGTTTCTATTATTTTGGCGAATTAATGAAGATATTTAATAGAATATATTTCTAATTTCAAAAAAGTTAGAATAAACATTTGATATATAAAATTTAGTGTTTTAATTAATGACATAATATTCATAAAATTAATCTTTTACATTTAGGAATTATTAATTATTAATATTAAGTAGAAATGCTGCAAGAATATAAGGAAATCTTAGTTTTTTATGTGAATAAGCAAGTAATAGTTTACAACAAATCGATTGATTTAGTTAGATAAGAGATAGAATAATAATATGAATAAAATGAAAATGATTTAGTGTTGAAATAAATCTACATTTAGATTCTCTATTAATATGATAATGACACCCAGAAGGCACTAAAATTGATAAAAGAAGTGCTTTAATAAGATTAATTTAATATAGATGCAAGGTTAGATTTAACAATCCTATTGCTTTAATATGATATTGGCAATCACGAATAATGTTTAAAAATAATAAAAGAGTGTATTGATATAGATAGCAATTATTGGCGTATCTATATAGTCCAGATGAAATATCATGATTCCATATTAACAAGCAATCAATACATGTTTAAAGAGATTAAAAAACTAGTTTAAAGATTTCCTAATAATGTATGGCTTACAGTTTATTATTGGTAGATTTTAGGTGATGATGAAAAAGAAAAGTTTTAAAAAGTAGATTTAGATATAGTTTTAAAGTCAGAGTATTTAGATTTTGAATAATTGAGGAGAGTTGCTTATTACCTTTAGGATATTGGACTTGCAGATCTCGCTTTGGAGTGTGAGAAAAGATCTGTACAACTAAATCCTAAAGGATTTTAGACACTCAATAATTATGGCTATTTAATGAGAGCCAATAAATCAGATTACTCTGAGTGTATAAAATATTGCTAAAGAGCCTTATCAATTAACCCTAGATATGTTATGGCACTCACCAATCTAGGATTCACTTATTAGGCTTTGTAATAATATGAGTTAAGCAATGAGTGCTTTAAAAAGATAATTACTATTAACAACAATAAATCTATATTTTACTAAAATCTTATTTTAAATTACTATGGTCTTTTCGATAAATAAAATGAAATTTATTATTGCCAAAAAGGAGCAAGAAAATTCCCAAATTGTTTAGAGATTAGTAAATATCATTCCTTCACATTAATGGAATAATAGTTAAATTAAACTGGAAAGGATTTGGAAGGCATGTAACTTGTTTATTAGTCTAATATTAATAAAATTCCACAATAATCATATGAATATTAGTATTTTTCTGTGCATTTGAATGATATATTTTGAAAGGAATTATTCAATTGAGCAATCTATCAATAAATCAACCAATCAATGAATATGTTTACTTACGTATGTATGAATTAATTGATAGTATTAATTTTAATAATTTACTTTAACAGATTACAATTTAATTTATTTGGTTATACTAAAGGATATCTTAATGAGTAATTTTGAATCAAATAAAAGCAAATTAAATTAAAATTATAAGTATAAAAATAATAAATTCATATAGTACTGTAACATCATTATCAATTTTATATTCTCTACTATTTCAATCTTTACTTTCTATTCATTAAAATCCTAAATAATATTCATTTTAATCTATACTTTATTTATTTTTTAAGAAAAATCAAATATTTTGCATTCAATTTTTTAATAAAATAAGATATTATGATTGGAAATTTAATTAGATTACAGAATTTTAAAAGAATAAATTTGATCTATTTTATTAATTTGTTCTGGAATTTTATTAATCCGCCAAAAATACTCCTCATCAACGATTAAATTTACAACAGAGTATATCAGATAAAGTGGTAATGTTTATGCGATCTTTGTCATTGAAGGGAATTAATATTATTTGTAGAAGTAGATATGGATGACAATTAGCTAACACAAGGATATCTTATAATATGAGATATCTTAATTAAAAAAAGGGTAGGACGACATAAATTAGTAATAATTTTTAACTAAAAGAAATCATTAAATTATTTGAAAGGAGTTTATCTAAAATTTTCAACTACTAAAATATATAAATTCAAAAAAGAAAAAAGGTATGAACAAGTAACCAGATTCACCTATTCTTATAGATAACTACAATCGTACAAACCAAATGAAATAGCTCTTAAAAAATTTCAACTATAAGTTAGTTTTACACGCTGCCGGATGTGCTTCTAATGCACTAAAGGAGCTCTGCATCAATCCAGGTTCATCTAAGGTAGTCCTAGAAGGCGGATAGTTCTACGCTAGAGGTTCTCTTGAAAAGGAACTCTTCGACAAGCGCAACATTTATGATAAACGTAATTTAGTTGAAAAGTTTGTATCTCAACAGACATCAGAATTAATGGCTTTAGAAGCATTTTGCAAAGGTTAGAATATATTGATGAGATAAGATGAAATAGAAGAAATAGATAAGCCTATTGGAATCGGAGCCACTGGATAGATTGGTCATCACCGTCATAATCAAGCATTCTTAACAATATAATCTATGAATTATTTAAGAACATTCCATCTCTCATTTCCTGAAGAGATTTCTACAAAAGATTTTAGAAAAGAGCAAGATATCTTGATTAGTGACTTCATTTTTAACACTATTTAACGCTACTATAGCCCTGAAAAAACTTAGGATTGGGAGGAACTCTTTGGTAAGAATTTATAGGTTAAACTGTTGCAAGAACGTTAATTCGACATGTTTGAATATTTAGATTATGACGAAGCTATTCACAATATTGTTATCTATAAAAGAAATAAAGAATAATTCCAATAGCGTAAATTATCAGTTCAAAATTTTGATGAGAGTGACTGCAAAGGAGAATTTACCTTTGCTGTTAATTAGCATCTCGATAACTGTGTACTCTTCAGTGGTTCTTTCAACCCTATTCACGAGGCTCACGTTTAAATTGCTTTAGAGTCTAAGAAATTAAAAAATAGAGATAAAATATATTTTGAAATGCCTTTGAAAAATGCTGATAAAGCAATAAAAGATAGAGAAACTCTTCTGCATTTAGTGCGTTCTATCTTTGAAAAGGTAGAGAGTAACTTCTCCGATTAACTTAAACCTTATTAATATGGTATTGTTATTAGTAAAAGATCTCTTTTCACTGAAAAGTGTTCTTATACTGCTAATTCTACATTTGCTGTTGGCATAGACACCTTCAAACGTATTTTAGATAAAAAATATTATAATGACTCTGATGAAGATAAAATTGCTTCACTAGCTTAATTTAAGAATAGTAAAGTTGATTTTGTAGTTGTCCCTCGTCTTAATCCTTAAACTAATTCTGTTGAATATTATGATGATTACATATAAAATACACCAAAATTCTTAAAAGATAGTGTTATTGAAATGAAAGATTATCGTAATGATATCTCTTCAACATAATTAAGAAATCAACATTAAAATCACTGACTGAATAGCTGGCTGGCTGAATAAATTGACCTGCTAAGAGTTTCAGATTACTAAAAACTAACAAACAAACAGCCAAATAATTATCCTTTTAAAAGATAACTTATATTAAAACTAAAAATACTAAAACTTTGATGTGAATGAATATTTATTTATTTTTTAAAGCTGAGTTTATTTATAAATGATTCTATATTTTATTTTTGATATTCAGAATAATTTCAACTTATTAATAACAAGGATTTTCTTTTTTTTCTTACATATTTTGCTTACACTTGAATTTATCAGTCATAAAATACAATTCCAAAACAGTCTATTTTACTCTTTCAAGCATTCTCTACTTAATTATATAATATATTTTATCTTTTCAAAACTGTATTATTAAACTTTACTTTTCATTATTTTGTTCTTTTATTTCAATATTCATTACTCATTTATTTTTATTAGCCAAATTATCTATTTTGAGATAATTTTAGATTAAAATATGTTCAAAATCCTCATTTTTATAAGAAAAATTGTTCTGAAGATAATCAATTTCTAGATAATAAAAATTAATATTTTGGATCTATGAAACCAACAATAATCTATTAAAAATTGTAATCGAAATGAGATTTGTAGATTCACGTGTTTAATTTTAATTAATTTTAATTTAAATTTACCCGGATAGATATTTACTATATTAATGAAATTTCTTAGAAAAGACTGATATGACAAATTAAAAATATTAAGAAGGAAGATAATAATTAATTAAATTAAACTCCGAATTCAAATTAATTAAAATTTCTATTTTTTAAAATAATAATAATAATAATAATATAGAATAGAAATGAATAATATTGATTTAAAATATTCTCTAAAGTTGGTTGGTTGTTAATATTATTAAAAGCTATCTTCAAATAGATAATTATCACTTCATTTAAGAATATATTATTTTATTAGTTAAAATATTTTGTTATTAATCTTTACAATTATGAGTTTAAATTTAGATTATAATTATAGAAAGAATTTAGAGCGATTGTTAGTTAGCTAAAGGAATTCTTTGAGAACGGGTATTATAGAAAGATAAAGTGAGAGATAATCTGTATATTTTTGATATAAAGAAAGGGAGAGAGAATATTTGGATATAAACAATTAGAATAATAGATAATTTAATATTAAACTTAATGCAATTAGTAACATATATTATATCATTAGGGTTATTATAAGAATACTTTATTTGCAAGATTATTTTTAAAGATTTAATTTTTGTTAGATTTTTTCAATTTATCAACATCAATATAAGTGGTTGCATTTTCAAATGCATATTGTATGAAATATTTCATAGATTCTTCATCTCTGATATTCATTTCTAGTGCTTCTTTGAAAAGTAAACTAACAGGTAGCTTCTAAGCAAGATGATTTCTTGGTATGTTCATCTTCTCTTTTAAGCAAATGTTATAAAACACAGATTATAATATTTTGTCATCTTCACTCAATATTTCATTCATTGAACTAAGTTAGTTTGGAGATAATAAACTGCTTTAAGTGATTTCAGTAGAATTATTATGACTTGATGTCTGTTATTTCAGTAGTTAAGAGTAGAAATTCTCTTAGTTTATGTAAGACAGACTGGAATCAGTAGAAGTTTTTATTCTGTTTGAAGGAACCGGTGATCTCGAAGAATTCAAGTTATTTATGTTGTATACTTTATTGATTTCATCTTGGTGAATTTCATAATTTTATTTTAATTAACTGGAAAGACTCTACAGATTCTATAAATCTTTTTATTTTTAAATCAATTTGCTGATCAATTCGTTTTTAGAAACGGATTGCTAATTTAAGATATCTGATGAATAAGAAGTAGCTGACTAATTAAATCCATTATTATTTTTGTCATTTTACATGGTGTTATTCATCTTTTTAACTTATTCTTCCTTTTCTACTTTAGGCTGCATTAAATTCATTTTCTCTATATCTTTAATATCAAAGTTAAGAACGCGCTAGCTCTTAAATGTGCGAGAATTTGGCTAATTATTACCAAAGTCTTATTAGAAAGTAATTTATTATGGTGAGCTGAAGCAAGGTTTTGGTACTAATAAATTAGGCTGAGGAGAGCTTGCTCTAAAATTTCCTTCCGTTTAGAGTCTATTTCTAGTATCTTAATAACTCTAATAAGAAGGTTAACCTAAATTAACTGAGGGAGAAAGACTTCTATATTAATTTGATGCAATGTTAGTATTTACTGGCTATAATGGGCTAGTTTATTAAGTTGAAGGGAAGAAAATTTATGACTATCCTATATTTTTATCATTAGTATTTGTTGAGACAGTAGTACTAAAGTTATTAGAAAGTTATGAACTAAAGGTAGGGATACTTTTTTGGGGATAAGGGGAGTTAGTAGATAAAGGATGGCTAAGAGGTTCAGATTTTGGGTTGTTAGTAGGCTATTCTAAATTGTTAGAAAAGGTAAATCTGGAAGGTGATGCAATGCTTTTTTCAAAAATCTATTGACTATTTACAATATGCTAGGTTGGAGTAACGATTGATGAAGGTTTATTCTGTGAATTGTAAGTAGAAGTAGATGAAATTTGAGAGGTGTAATACTCTGTAAAGCATTTTTAGCTAGAATTGCTATCTTTAATATTGTTTGTACTGCTTTTATTGCTGTTACTGCTATAGATCGAAGAACTATTAGTTGTTGTTTAGGTGTTTGAACTAGGATGATGATTTAAGTTTATTTAAAATGTAGGGATATGTTTGAAATTTGCTGATAAAGGTGCTGCTTAGGTTGATGAATAGTTATTGTTTAGAGATATTGCACTTTGATTAATGTTTTATTGAGGCAATTAATAATAAGAGCCATTCGAATTCCCTTCAAACCCACTTGCACTTGTATTGTTAGCCTTAGCAAAATTTGAGATAGAATTATTGTTAAACTTACCATCATTTAATTGGTTACTATTCTGCTGATTAGTGAGATAGTTGTTAAATAAGTTGGTGTTTTTGTTACCTGAATTACTTGTGTTTATTAATTTAAATATATTATTCTTCTTATTTATGTTTATTTGAGGAGAATGGTATCCTAGATTTTAATTTTCACTGTTAAGTTAATAGATGTTGGCTTCACTTAAATTTTAGGTACCACTTCTAGGAGTTACTTCAGTTTTAATTCTCAATTGTGACGATGACTACTTTTGGTTATAGTTGTTACTAATGAAAAAATTGCTACTAGATAACGAGGCATTTTATTTATTAGGAGAAATAGATCTGTATTCCTATTGAGGAATGACTGATAGCTTAATACTAATAATGTTTTTAATTTAAATAGCATGGCTGTAGAGATAATCTAATATTGTAGAGGGGAATTCCTAATTTATTTCATTGATTAAATTTTAGAAAGTTGCAGGGGAATAAGTAGAATGTAAAGCTCTCTGCACTATTTCTTTTAAAATAAGTGCCCTTCTCTCTTTAATTCCAAGGTTTTTTTGTTCTATCAAAAGTGCTGCAAAGTAAGCATTGATTCTTTCTAATTTGCTATCTATCTATTGAATAGCTTTAAGAGAATTCAATCCTTCAACTTGTGGATTCTCTCTGCAGCAGTTATCTGTGTGATGTTACTGTAATTCATTCAATTATAAATTGCTTGAACAATTGAAACAAGCTATTGATGGAGTTGATTAAGTAAAATCACTTCTTCTCTAATTAAATTGTGTAGGATATTAATTAATGTTCCCTGATATATTGTAATTGATTCTATCTGTCACTGATAAAGAATTAACTTCCTTTTTGTAATGTTGTAAATCGTATTTCTCATTGCTCTACTGACTATTCATCCTCTAGAACTATATATCATTTGCACTAAAATTCTGTATATTGTTGCAGCTTTAGTTATTCCTGTTGTTAATACTGCTGCTATATCCTTTCTCTTCCCTAATATTCGTTTAATTTAAAATTCAATTTAATTTATATGGCTGATTTAAGTATTTTCACTTCCTCCAATTATATGAATACTTAGTAAAATTATATTTACCTAACTATTTTAGAGCTTTGGTCATAATTAAAATAAGGATTAACTGAGTTCAAATTAAGTTTCATATTGCCCAGTACTCTGCTATTGTAATTATTCTACGTTGATTCGTTAATTCGTTGTGTTAGCATTACTTATCTTTTTGCTTCTTTTTTTTAAACTTGCTTTATTACAATATACAAATTTTGGATTAGTAAATTTTTTAATTTTTTGGTATCTTTCAATCTATCAATCAATCAATTAATAAACAAGAAAGAAAGCAAGCAAGCAAGCGAACAAACAATAACAATTTACTTGTTATCTATCTATCTGATTGTTAGGTTAGTTGATCATTTCCTTAAAGATGTAAAGTAAAAAAAGGACTAGACTTCTAATTAGAAATATAATTTGGATTCTGTACTGAAAAATTTGTTTGTGGTTTTTTTAAAAATAAACACAAGAAATAAGTCGAATTGATTATTTAGATTAAAATTTCCTGAATTTCTTTTGGAAAAGTTAAAGATGTTTATCCATTAATTTTATGATAACGCCGAACTAACCAAATTAATTAATTTGACTGATTATTTTACCATTTAAATTTAGTATTTTAAAGTTTTTAAAAATTAAATACTTTGCTTGTTTAAACAAAAAATATTTGATTCTTTCTCTGTGAAATTTTAAAGCTCAAGAATATAATTAAATCAACTGTTATTAGATTATTTTATTAATAAATTGATTATTTTATTCTACTGTAACAGCCAATTCAGCTTCTATAACTGAATAATATTGAAATATAACTCTAAATCTTTAGAAATATTTTAAAAATTAATATAGTTAAGTATTCAATTTCATTTACTCGTTATTCTTATATTGTTTTAGAATTCTCAATTAAATATTCAAAAAAGCGTTGGGCACATTTACACTCTTAAAAAAATTATAAAAGAGAAGTTATTATTATTCAAATTAGGCACTAAAATTATTAATAATAAATAAATAACACAATTTATTACCTTTTTCTTTTAATTCTTAATTTTTAATTTAGAGAAAGACTTGATGATTTGCTAACAGAAAATTTTTTAGATAAAATAAATCTCTAATGAAAAACAAACACATCAATTAATAAATTAATTCAGTAAATGATTTAATGAACACAACAATTCCTCTTTTTTAATTTTAACTACATTAGATTTTGTTCATAGATCTTTCAGGATTAATTGAGATTATTTGCAAAAAATAAATATTAGTTGAAACTAAAAAATAAGATTTATATAAATATTCCTAATAGTTAATTTTTAATTGAGCAATTAATTTGGCTTTTCCTTAAAAATGTATTCATTTATAGATTAATTTATTTCAAGAAAATGTATTAAATTTAATTCCTAAAGAGTATTAGT
The DNA here is from genome assembly GCA_000260095.1 of Tetrahymena borealis. Classification (NCBI taxonomy): domain Eukaryota; phylum Ciliophora; class Oligohymenophorea; order Hymenostomatida; family Tetrahymenidae; genus Tetrahymena; species Tetrahymena borealis. Next base: position 864,879 of record JH651231.1, on the reverse strand, counting down.
CAATTAGAGATTGATTTTTTAAAAAATTTAGAGAATATTTTTATTAATAATTTAAATCAGTTACAGACTATATTTATATCTTCAAATATCTTAAAAATTATTATTTGAAGATATAAAATTAGATTGATTATTTAATTATACACTGTTAAAATTGAAGATTATTTTAATTTAATAATATTAAAATTAACAGATTGGCTGACTGATTCTTCCTCTTAATAAATTGAATAATACCATTAAAATATTTAATCAAGCAAAATATTATTGTTCAAATCTAACGGTATAATTGCTGTTAAATCAACCTATAACCGAATATTAAATATTTGATAATTTTAGAGTTCACTTACCTAATCGATTTTAATAAATTTAATTTTAAAAATAATAATAAAGATAAGAGATAATTAAAAAATTTTTTATTATTGTTAATAAATAAAATAGATTAAATTAGAAGTGAGGTGTAATTAAAGTTATAAGAATAGTTGTAAATCTATTTGTAAAAAATAACCTTAAATAAATTGTCAATAAACAGATAAATTAATGAAATTACCAACATTATTTCTCAGATTTTTTCTAGAATAATCTCTATTAAAATAAAAGTATTAAAATTAAAGTTTTTAATTCTTCATAATATTCTAACATCTATTAGAAAATAATAAATGATAAATAAAATAAATAATAAGATAAAATTAAAAAATTATATTTTTTGCTCATTAAATAAAGTTTGTTTCATTTTATCTATCAATTTTAATCTAAATTTATTTATTTATCTTTCATTTTATCGTAGTCTATCAGATTAAATCATTAATTTCTACTTTATCATCCTAAATTTTTTTGATGTAAAACCCTATTAATATTATGAAAGGCAATCAGCTAATTATTTTGAGTTTTTACTAATCTTGGTAAAGCTTATCTGAAATAAAGATATCTTATTTGTATTAATTAAATCAAAAAGTTAAAAATACGGAATTATATAAAAATTACTAGATAAATAGATGAAGGAGCATGCAAAACAGTCTATAGTCTTAGATGAAGCAAAAGTCTAAGAAAATATAGACAAGATAGTTTAGAATATTGCCAAAGTATGTGGATTTATTCTGTTTTAATGATAAATAAAACTATGAAATAATATGTAGCAATAAACTCTCAATATTAATAATTTAGGGATAAGTTGATTACAAATAGATTTTCTAAATTGGTCGAAAATATGGATTTTTGAATGAAAAAAACAGAAAAAATGTATGGCCTATACTGCTAGGAATTAACATCAGCAAGCTGCCATAAGGGAAAGTTAGAAGTATTCAAAAAGAATTAAATTAAATAGATTTTAATAAGATGTTATTTTAATCAAAAAGATGAGGAATCATAAAGTAAGTTTTATGACTAACTTAAAAAGGATATCGATAGATCTATTGCATTCCTTGATGACTTTTAAAATGAAAGCTAAAATATTATGTAAAATAGAATGTAATTGTTAGTAAATAAATATATTTTGTATTTAAGTAAAAAGAAATAGCAGTAATTGTTCACAATTTTAGAAGGATTGATGCAAAAATAGCCAGAATTGCAGTATTATTAAGGCTATCATGATGTTGCAACTTTGTTTTTATTACTCTTTGGAACTACTTAAGGATACTACATGACTGAAAAGGCAGCCAATACTTTCTTCAGATAAGAATTTATTTTGATTACTTAAAACTTTTCTTGAAGCTTCTCATTCTATTCTATTATATATGAAATATTTATCTATTTCAACAAATTCAACAAATATTAAATATCTATATTTATAATATTTTTCTAAATAAACACAGATCCTTTGGTTTATCCTTTAGAGCAGAGTGCAATGGTTCAGTTGAAGATTATTCATAGATTAGTTAAAGAAGATGATCCTAAATTAGGTAAAATCCTAGATGAAATTGATGGACCTATGTTTGCTATCAGTTGGATTCTCACATGGTTTGCACATACATTCACTGATTTAGCAAAAATCTAGCGTGTATTCGATTTCCTTCTTTGTTCCGAACCTTAAACTATTGCTTATTTATCTGCTGCCTTTATCCTCTCGACTAAAGATAAACTCTAAGAAAGTCTGGACGAATGTGAAGAAGGAACCTAGGTAAATCTTTAGATTTAGAAAACCAAATAATGAATAATTTATTATAAATTAAAAAACTAACATTGGAAGAAATTTATAATCTTAAAACTAAATTTATTTCTAAAATATTTCAATAGATAGGAGTTGTTTTCTAGTTTTACTAAAATGCACATATAAATGAGATAAATATAGATTTTTCAAAGTGGTTCAATAAATGTGAATAACTTGAAAAGCACTATAAATTTGATTAAATCAGAAAAGAATATTCTCTTCCTAGGGAGTAAGATTAATTATTTCTTCATTAAATCATTAATTCATATTTTAAAAACATAGTTCTAATTTATATCAACATGAGTTTAATAAGTTACTAGAGTATAGAAAGGAAATGAAAGCTTTAAGAATAACAAAGATTCTAAGAGGTTTTAAACAATTTTTCAGCTTTAAAAACGCAACATTTGTTGTAATAAGTGCAGCACTAATGTATTACACTTTTAAACACTTAAATATAAAATTATTTGGTAAGGCTATTCATTAATAATGATGAAGATAACTGACTATAAACCAAATAATAAATAAATTAATAAATTAATAACTATTTACAACTTATATGTATATACATTTTATATATCTTTCATTTACTCAAAGATCTTATTTTCTTTTAATTTTCAAAATTAATCAATATTCATTTTTGCTCAGTAATCTATCTATTAAGCTTACCTTTTTAAATCAATTTATTATCCTTTCTAAAATCTATTTAATTTATTTTAGAAAAGTATTCTAATAACTAACTCTTCAATTCATAGATATAAATTGTTTTATTGTCACTTCCTTGACAATCAATCATAAGCTTGTCTTACTTATCCATAATCCATTTCATTAATTTCTTGAGGCTAACTTTTTTATTCTTTAAGGTTTCCTAATTCTTTTTCTATGTTGTCATACTGCTTCAAGGAATAATTGGTTTGATCTTGAAAATGGTTTAGAGAAGTATTGTATTATTCTAGCTGATTGCCACTACTAAACATTATTTTATTATCAATTACAGGTTTAGAAATAATTCTTTCAATATCGAAATCCTCATCTATCTCATTAAAAAGAGCACTCTTTTTGAATTAACCTCCAAATGAAATGTTTGCATCTATTGCTTAATTGTTAACTTTAGGTAATTCAATTATATTTTATTTCTAATTTTATTGTTATTATTATTGTTGTTGCTCTATTTCATTTAGTAAATTAGACTCTACCTTATCAGTATACATTCCTTACTCGTAATCAAAATTTTGTACTGTTGTAGGGTAGTCATCTGTGTTTTTTAAAGTGTTTTGACTGAGTTATCTTTTCTTATTTTTAAACATGGCTTTAGATAGATTTACTTAAGAATTAATATGAGAGTTTATTTATGACTCTCTTAAATTAGCCTCTCCAAAATCTTCAGTGATACTCTCTAAATCATATTTTTTACTTTATTAATCCACTTAATTTGAAGTTGATTTCTTTTTTTAGTTTTTACTACCTCTCTTTAAGATAACATTGAAATTATCTTCACTATCTTAGTTATTCAATAAGTTACTAGGGAAGTTATAATCATCTTCTGTAAGGATATTTTTATTATTTTTGTTAGAGTTCTTTATCGCTTTTCTATTAGACGACTATGAATTTAGAATATTTTCATTGATTAAATCCTTAATGTTCACTTCTAAATCATACCCAATATTAAATGATTATGAATGTAATTTACTCTATTTCTTGTGTTTTTGTTTTTACCTTGTACTCTTTGGCTATTTGTTTTAAACAACAGGAGGAGCTTAAATCTATTTAGTCTAAATGCTAGAAATAGATGAAGAATCAGGGAAATTTTTCTTTAGATTGGCATTATTATTAGAAATAGATAAAAAGCTTCTCTTTTATAACTAATCTTAATGACAAATCTTTAATATATTTTTGAGATTCTCGTTATTGTTAATTTCAGATAAATACTGAACTAACATACTCTTAAATTCCTTTTATTATTCTTTCAACATTTATTCCTGTAATTTTTTCTCCAACCATGATTCCAATTCCTTCTCTGTTAACTCCTATCTGCAATAAGGACAATTTGTATGGGCAACCAGCCATCTATCTAGGCAATCTTTATGATACAAATGGCCACATATGGATATTCTAACTTTAACATCATCTTTATATCCCTCCAAACAAATTATACAGTCTTCTTATTCTTCCTATTGAATTAGTATATATTAATTTTAATTATTTTCGCTTTTAATTATGCTAATTTAATAAAATAGTTGTCAATTTTACTTTATTCAAATCAATTTCTTTGTAAATCATTGTTGGCATATACTTCTCAATAATATCTTGAGATACAAAAATAGGACCTACTCTTACCATTCTTGCATTTATTCCTCTAAATTATCCCCTGATAATAGCAATGATAACAAATATCATAAATAACAATCCTAAAATTGCTAAAGCAACGAATAAATACATAGCCCAACTAGGCATATCTTCTGAGATAGAAATTGAATCATCACTATAGAATTTTAAGGTAAATTGAGAAGTACCTCCATACTAAATATTAGAATAATTGAAATATTAATAAATAATTGATAAAAGGAAATATTAGAGTAGGTTACAAATAGCAATTAAAATTAAAATCTTTACTAAATTAAATAAGCTGAACAGTATTCTGAATGCCTATTTATTATTTGAAAGATATTATTTAGCAACCCAATCTTTGGGGAATTTAAGTTCTCTAGTCTTTGAAGATTTGAAATTGATCTCGTCATTTACAAAATTAGGGATAGTAAATTATGTATAGTCCGATTTGTATTCAAGGAAGGTGATAACATTTCCAGAATATGAAGAAGTAAAAGTTATTGAATAACTAGATGAGATATCTGATATTTCTATATAATAATTTTTATTTTTGTCTAAAAATGATTCTGTAATCTCACTATCTAGCTTGATTTCTGATGCAAACTACTCGCATTTCTTATCAAAATAGAATTTTTCAATTGATGGAGGACAAGTGCAACCAGTAAATTGAGTGTTGCACGTACCTTTTGCGCAAGCATAAACACAATAGTTTTCAGTTGATTATTTCTTCACCTAAATTGTATAGCTAGCATAAACTAGGGATTAATCTAGTTAAGCTAGTTTCCCATCTTTATCTTATAAATATATACTTATAAATATTGGATTAGAATCATCTTACTGTTGGTATTTTATAATCTAAGTATCAGATTTTAAACCAAATCCGTCATAATCCAATTGATACTTTCCTTAATAGTGAGACCAAACATCAGCTGCTTTTAAAGTGTCATCTATTTAGAATGATGTCACTAATACTAACAAATATAAAGATGATCTCATATCTTTCAAACTTAAATTAATATTTTCAACGATAATATTATAGTAATAACCTTTTTATATCAAATTGAGTTTGTATTGAGCTAGGTAATCCACCTAGTTTACCATTAACGGGGTATCTAAATTTAATTCAATCTATTTCATAGATATCGCCACGTTCAATTGGATTATTATTAAAGAAGCTATAAAATATCCTTTTGACTTCATTTTTAATACTTAATATATTGTTTATTTTGTTAATTCGAATGGATCTAAGCTATTAAAAAATTAAATAACTATAATTTGTTTTAATTTAGAGATATTTCAGTAAGATTGAATAGTTATATTAGCAATCATACCACTCACATAATTGATCTCCTTAATATATTAAACATTTAATCTATCTTTCTATTATTTTATTTATCTCACTATCTATCTAACTATCTTTTTTCTATCTATCTATCTTTCAATTTAAATCACTTTTAAATTTTGTATCGAATTTCATTAATTATCATCTATCCATAAGATATTCTTTCTAAAGTAAATAATTGATTAAAGTTGATTTTCAATCCTTTCATATATATTCTATCAAATATTTTTAAATTATACTTTTTTCTTTTATATCTATAAACCTATTATATTTTTAAATTATACTTTTTTCTTTTATATCTATAAACCTATTATATTTTTAAATTAATTCTAATTTATAAATAAATTCTTAAATTGGTATACCTCAAAATATTCTCATTAAAATTAATAGTAATTATACTTAATATATTGATTGATACAAAAAAAATAACAGTCTTAAAATGATACAAAATGATAGATAGATAGCTCTATCATTTTTAAATTGAGTTAAGCTGTGTGAATAGATAAAAGTATTAAGAGATTTAATGGATAGTATTAATATTAAATAATAGCATAAAATATAATATATTCATATATCTAAACATTATTTAAAAAGTTTGACAATAATTTCTACAAATTTTTAGTTAAGTTTTTGAACAATATTTTAAAAATGAATAATTAGGCAGGCTATTAAAAAATATAAGAACTCACCTAATTAAATTATTTGTGTAGAATCTACAAGGAGATTATTTTATAATTAGATTTATATGAATATTGATTCAAAAAGTATTAATCATTTATATGAACAAAATTAAAATTTTAGATTTAATTTAATTATGTGGTTGCTATTAGTTGAAGATCTTTTATATTAAAATGCTAAAGTACTGAACAAAAAATTTTTAAGTAAATATATTTTTTATTTTATTTTGAAAAAGCTTTAGAACAGAGTTTCAGTGGATAATAATATCCCTACAAAATCTTACAAAAAAAATAGGATTATTGTTTTTAAAGAAAACAAAAGTAGTTAATAAATTAATAAAGAAAGTAAGAGGAATTGCACTAGTGGTTGTGATAGTGTATGCAATGGTTAATTAGTAAAGAACAATTTAGTCAAAATTAGGAATGTAATCGCTTATTATGAAATTAAAATAATAAATGCATTTCAGGTTTTGGAAAAGATGTGGTAGAAATTATAATTCTGTTGGAGAAGAACGCGAAAGAAAAGAGTGAATGAATGATTGGTAATATCAACTATAAAAATTAACAAAACTTGAAATAAAAAATAACGAAAGAATATACTTTGGTATTTAATATTTACCAAAATAGTAGTAAGAGAGAAGACACAAAAAATCAAGTGTAAATCTAACACTAGGATATCCTTATTTAATCATTCAAAAGGAAAGTTAAAAATAGTTTTAGTAAATTGTAAAGCACCCTCAGTAGGAATGTATTCTTCTTTACAAAGTAGTCCTAAGAGAATGCATGAAATGCGATAGCCTCATTTAAAATAGAGAAAACCTTAGTAAAATAGGGATATAAATACTTTTTAAGATTAAATAGATTTAATGCAACATCAATAGGAATTCAAAAATAACACAAAGAATTCATCTCCTTTAATTCGTCATCATAGGAATAAATCTTCAAATATAGAATAGTAGCAAGTGAAGGAAGATGAAAAGAGTGGATAGAATTACTTTGTGGGATTTGAAGAAAGGAGGAAGCAAAGAGAGAAATAAATCATCAATTCTTATTTTAAGAATAATAATTCATTTAATGGATATTCAATCATGACGAGTGGATATGAAATGATTGAAAGGCCCAAATAAATTAATAACTCAATTTATATGCTTAGAGATGTATCTCCTCCTCCAGAAATAAATAAAAGTATGATTAGACTTGGCAATTAGGATAATTCTTTTTCAAATAAGAATGATTATTCATAAATCTTTAAGCAAAACCAAAGTGGTGCATACATAAATTTTTCTTAAAATGCTTAAGCTATAAAGTTAGCTCCTCTTATCGTATCTTAATAAAAAAAGCTCAGATTTGAAAACGATGATAAAGATAATTATGATGTAAAACCAATTAATAAAACACCAAATTAAGTATCTATGGCTGTTTCCAGAAATGTTAGTCCTTTAAGCACTATTTATAATCAAAACATTTTAAAACCTTAGAAGTAAAGCTAAAGTAATAATATGAATGGATCTAAATAAATGTAAAGCAGTCTTAAAAAGAGCTTAATCAATAATGAAAAAAGCAATAATTATTAATAATAATATCAATACACTCAATCTAGTATGTAATTTCAGACTACCATTAATTCTTAACCCTCTTAATAATATATTTAAATGCTACAAGAAGATCCTTAATTGGAGTTATATTCTTCTGATATTAATCCTCAATTGTATGTAAGTTTTTGCAAAGAACCTATCTTACCAATTATAGATGAAGCTGATAACACTAACGAATGTGATCCCCATTAAATTAAACTTAAAACTCTTAATTCTTAAGATTTCAGATTAGGAAATGGCTTAGATATGCTTTCTATGGAAGGTTCAACTTCAGCTATTCATTCAAATATATCTCCTTTCCCAATCAATTACATTAAAAGAAAAGTTATAGGTAAAAATTAAGAACAAATAATTAATCTAATTTTTAAGAATTTTTTGGATTAATTTGAAATTTATTAATATCATTCTAACTTTAAAAATAGGTAAAGGCAGTATTTCTAAATTTTATTTGTGCGAAAGGAAAATAGATGATAAAGTATTTGCATGTAAGGAAGTTAATTTCTCTAAAGATTCAAAAGCTAAGGATTTATACTTAAATGAGGTAGAATTTTATACATGCTTTATGAGAAACAGCTAGGTAATCGATTATTTCTCAAAGGAGCCTGGATTTAAGTTTATTCCTTTGATGGAATACAATGAGATAATATTGAATTATATGACGAATGTAGAATATGGATATTTGATTACAGAATTGCAATAAAAACCATTAAGAAAGAGTCTTTTCGATGTTAAGAAAGAGACTGTTGGAGGCGAGGAAATGTTTTAAATCAATCTAAAACCGCTGTATAGTCATCTCGTCGATTAACCTGACAATTTTAAAAGATTTATTAAGGAAATAGCTGAATTTCTAAGATTCATATAGTAAAATAAATGGAATCATGGTGATTTAAGATTAGATAATATAGTTATATCCACTACTTAGATTGGAGGAAGTGAATTCCTTGATTAATTTAAAATAATTGACTATGGAAGTAGTTTTCGTACTCAAAAATTTAAAGGTTTATAATCACATATTACCCCAGAATATATGCCTCCTGAGTTTTTAAAGCATTTAATTGCTGATAAATTTGAAGAAGAGCAGCTATAATCTGATGTGTAATATGATGTTTTTTCCTATGCTGTTGACCCTGAAGCTCCTTCTTCTCTCGATATTTGGAGTTTAGGATGCTTAATACTTGAACTAATTCTAGCTGTGCCTATATGGGTAACTTAAAGATGTAGAGTGAAATAAAAGAATATTATAATGAGAGGGCTATTCTCAACAAAAGAAAGAAAAATTGAACAAATTTATACAAAATAAAAGAAATTCTTAAAATAATATCTGCAAATAATGAAATCCTTAAAATTAGGAAACATAGATAAGTAAATAAAAATAATTTTAGATGGATGCCTTAAGGCTGATCCAAGGGAACGTATAAGTCCTGATGAAATAATAGAAATTTTAAATTAATCAGAGTAAAAAGAGAATAAAAAGTGAATAAAAAAAATTTAATAATTAATTGATTTCAATTAAGGTACTTACTCTCCCTCCTTCTATTCTTCCATCTACCATCTTTTTAATGTATACAAAAGTATTGATATAAGTTATTTATATTTGTAATTAACACTATGATAGTTTTTCCATAAATTATCAAAATTATTCATCATAATTCTAATTTCAATTTTAAGATTTTATCTTTGATCATTAAAAGAAGATTAATTGAAATCATAAATAATTAAGCAAATAAGTAAGTAAGTAAGCAGGTAATTAGGTAGATAGATAGATTTAATCAAAACACATTTTTAACTTTAAGATTGATACGTTTTAATAAAAAGTAATAACACTAACTAATTAGTTGGATCATTTAATTTCTCCAAGAATATTAGATTATCTGAGCTTTCCATTTCTTGTTCTAATTTCTTCGAATTATTTGAGAGTCTCAGCCTTTTTCTAGGCATTTTCTCTAGATAAATTGTATAAAGAAACTCTCTTTCTATATTTCTTCTTTTCGTAACAGAAGTATTTTAAATAGTTCAAAGTTGCAACTAATAATAAAAATAAAGTTGAATTATTTATTATTTAATTATTAAAAAATTTACTCATGCTCTTTATGAATAGATAAGCTGTACCATAAGTACCAAGTGCAAGCATTACATAAGGAGTTGAACCAAAGAAAAGATTAATAGAAATTAAAAGAGTGACAAAAAGAGCATTTAATAGTAACCATTTACCAACAAAGGAAACCTTATTCAAATAGAAATCAGTTTTCTCAGAGTCTTTACCGATACCTTTAGTACCCCAGGTAACATCATCAACATTACAAAAAGCATAGATAAGAAGTACATGATTATAAATAGGTGAGTAAATAGTAAAACTAAAGGAAGATTTTATTATATACCACACTAGTTTATATTAAGGAACTATATGAACTACCAAATTAATCACAAAACTTAAGACGTTGGCAATAAGTAACGAGATAACATACCACTTCAAAGTTGAAGAAAGTACTTTAAAGCCAACGATGACATCATTTTTTTCATTAATAATATTTAAGACTACACTGATCATAACTATACCAGCAATAAGTAGAGACTAATGAATATTATTTGAGTAATAAATAAAATTACGTTCAATTATTCTAAACAAATAAAAATTACATTGATTGAAATAATGGCGGATAAAACCTTAAATACTGTTATACCAAATTCTTAGGCTTTCTATTTTTTTTAAAGGATAAATTAATCATCAAAAATGAAATAAGTATAATAAATAAGATAGGTTTACAAGGGAATCAATTTTTCTTTTGAGGTCAAATTCTCTTCTCTTTAATGTGTGGATATTTTCTTATTTCACATTTTACAATTGGCTGATAGTAAAGAGACCCTTTCTTTCTTTTATGTTTTAGATCTTTTTATCATATTTTATTTCTAATTCTCTCTTCTTCTGAACACTTAGAGTGTTCTTTTCTTCACCCTCTTAAATCTTTTGTTCTAATTCTTTCTGAATCTTCTCAATTTCATTAAATTCATGATCTTACAAACTTTCTTCTTCGATTTTTTAAAGTAATTTCTTGTTACCTCCTTTAACTTTTAATACTAAACTGGCGAAGATAATAGAAAGAATAGTGATAACAAAAAGAGCAGGTACTAAATTCAAAGCAGTATAAGCAAAACTAGATTTGTATAAATGGAATTAAAAATATTTAATAAATTTCAAAAAGTTACTTTGGATCATCTTTTAGAACACAACTTGTATAACAATCATCGTAGGTTTCAATTTTGTTTAGAGGATTGCACATACTTGAAGGCTGTTCATTGAAAGGTTTACAGTCAATTGCTTCTTTACCACTTAAATAATACTTGTAACCTTATTAGAAGGCAGGGTTTAAGAATTAGAAACTACACATAACAGCAACAAAGATATAAAAAGCAGGAAGCATGTAGGTGTTAAACTTACCCAAAGCTGCGAAGGTCATATTGAGAGGGAGAATAAATTTCTTTTAGAGAGAAGTATGACCACTTTCTTCAACAAAACCTCTATAGTGTTTCAATACATAATCCAATGCATAATATGTACTGTTAATCCAACGTCTTCTCTAACTCATAAATTCTTCTAATTAACCAACTGGATCAGTGAAAGCATAAGCATCAGGAATATATTTCAGACTATTATAAAGGGAATAAATAAATTAAGTTATTATAATATAAAATGAATGCTTTTTAGTATATACCAATAATCATTTTGAGGTTAGCAATATAGACCTAGACATAAAATTCTATCTTCGGCTAAGAACATATTAGCCTCATAGATATTACCTTCAAGTCTTTTGGGATTAAGTAATTGCTTAAAGTAAGACTTTTACAAAATTGTTTCTCTTCCTTCAAATTTGACTTAAAGAGCTTCATACCTTAAATATTTTATTTTATTTAATTTTTTTCATATAAATTAATTATATTCACCTGTAAGCTGACCAAGCACCAGGGAGTACGTGAAGAAAACCTAGGAAAGACTCAAAATTTTTATCAACCATATGTGAAATAGTATACTCATAGAGTTAAGCACTCTTAAGACTGCCAAGACTCAAGAATCCTAGTAAGAGATACTAAAGGATTTTGAAAATAACCCAGAAAATATTGTAAATAATTAAATCAAATAAGAATTTTTTGAGGATAACATAGATAATTGTGATAGGGAGGAGAATCAGATAAATTGTAAAGTTAATTTTATTCTTTTTATCCTTTATTCTTATTGATTTTTCTTCTCTAATTTCTTCCATTTTTTATTTATGTGCATCATCACTGGTAGTTATTTTATTTGCCTAAGTTTTCTTATTAATTTTCTATTACTTTTTTATATCCTACCATTCATCTTTAATTAATGCTTTTTTTTCCTTTAATTTTTTCTTTTATTCATTTTCATAAAGCATTCTTTCTCTTTCACTAATCATTTCACCAGCCTTGGGTTCTTCCAAACCTAAAAATCCACAAACACCTCCTAATTTATCATTACCTTCTAAAGCCATGTAAAACTTTACAAGGCCATCTTTAGCAGGCTATTAATTGGAAAATAAAAATGTATTTATTAATAAAAGAATATGAAATAATTTCCAAAATATGATTGATTGGTTTATTTGATAATCAATTAATTTTAAAAAAGAGAATTTGTAATGTTTCAATAAAATTATTGTTTTTCATTCAAGAATCAATCAATTTCTATTTACCAGTGTTCCAACATCAACTAAGGCACAATATTTTGGTTTAAACTATTAGCAAAAACCTTCAAAGAACCACAAATGGGAGGAGAGTTTTTTGGAATTGAGATGCTTAAAAGCTGAGAAGACAATCAGACCTCCCTTTTCATTGTTCATATTATTTTGATCAAAATTCTTATCTCCCAAATAAACCTTCATATTGTTTTAATCATCAAATTGAATTTGATTTTAATAGAGGAGAGTAGTTTTAGAGGGAATAGTGTTAGGGAATTGATTATTAGAGTCAAGAGTAGCTTCTTGATTCGTATATTTTAAGAATTTTATTTGTTGTTCTATAATGTTTCTACGATTTTACAGATGAGTTGGCCTTTATAAATTTTCATCTATACTTGAGTAAAAATCAACAGTTTCTTGTCTCATTTTCATAATACCATCTTAGAGAACAACTACTGCTATTTAGCTTTCATGAATATCTGCTTCTTTAGAAAAGACTTCTATATTCTAATAAATGTGTCTCAAAGTATTTTCTAAGAAAGATCTCTCTTCTGCGTACATAGTAACACAAACAAGCATCTTAATCTTATCAAATCCCTTAACTTATTTTGAATAATAAGAAAGCAGCCCATGTTTATCATTTTCTGTATCAATAGGATATAGACAACCCCTAATTGAATAAAAGAATAAATTATCAAATTTGCTACAATCTGGAAATTAATTAAATTGATATGTTAATTAGTTTTAATTGATTGATTTATAGATAGATAGATATTAGATTGATTGATTGATCTAAAATTCTCCTAAAAATACAAATCTCTATCTTTCTGATTATTAAATTGGTTTTAGCAAAAAAATAATTGATAAGCTGAAATTTAAAATATTATGAATGTAATTGGCTTAAACAATATGAATTAAATTGTTAATTTGATTAAATGTTGAAACCGTCTATCTTAATTTGAATATTATGATTGCTAAGTATAATTAAATAGTAGGTATAATTTATGATTTACTCATAGCCATTTTCTTCATCAAATGTTGGATAATAATTTCTTTGACTGTCATATTTAGGAAACTTGTTGTTGTTATTATTAGAGAGAGTATCCTTGCACAATTTTAGATGGCGGTGATTGCAAATCATTAGACCTGGTTTTCTTTGCTTACCTTTTTCATCGAAAGAAGTCATCAAATACACGTCTAATGGCTTTTAACTATTAAAATCATCGATATTAATCATAGTAGTATTAAAATTATTCCTTCTGTAGGGATTCTACAGCAAAGTTAAATTTCCTTGAAGGGTTTGATTGATCTTTGATTCATCAGAGTAAGTATTATCATGAACAGAGATAAGAGTTTGCTTAATATTGGATTCATCATTGAATGTGATTTATTTATTATTTTATGACCTCATTCAATCTAAGTTTGTATTTATACTAAAAATTTCTTTAAGAATTATCTTTAATTAGAAATGTTAATATTCATATCGTCTTACACATATTAAAAAGATTTAATTGAAGAGAAAAATGTGATAATCAAAATTTTATCAAAAAATATCCTTTCATTTCCTAATATATCTTATGATAGTCAACTTATTTTTTGATGATAAGAAATCCCTAATAATTCATTTTTCATTAATTGTTTCACTGATAAAGTAAGTAATTTACGTCTTAAATATACATCAATTAAGATGATTATCATTATCCTTTATTTTATGTTCTTCTTCATCCACTCGTTTATGTAGATTACATCAAAACATTCACTTATTTTTTACATTTTTCTTAAATATATATTTTCATATCTTCTTATATTAAAAATTTGAATGCAAATGAATGAAATTAACCTATTTACAATTTTTCTAATGAATTTTCAAATTTAATGACTCAAGAAATTAATCAACAAAATTTTTTCTGGTCATCTAGTCTTCGGGAAAATAAGTTAATAATGTTTGAGTAATTTGATATTTTAAAAAAATTAAATAATGATCTTATAATAATATTATATATACCTATTCATTCTAGAATAAAGTTAAATCTAATAATTTATAACTAATTCTAGATAAAATATAAAGGTTAATTTAAAAAGAAGTAAGCTTAATCAAGAAATTAAGAATTTACAAAAATATAAAAAAAGCATTAAATTTATCAAAGCTATATTCATCTTTATTTTTGAGTAAGCTGAGTGAAAAGGCAATCATTATTGAATTAGATAGAGTTATTTCTATTAAAGTTTATAAAAGAAAAGATTATTTGTTAAGCTTATATATAGCATCATATATTGAAATTGTGTATAGTTGATTTAATTAATTTTATAAAAGTAGAATCTTATTAGAAATATCCAATATAAACATCAAAGTAATTAAATAAATGTCATCTGGTTACGTCTTTAAGCCAAAGTAGAGAAAACTTTAGATACTCTCGTTTTAGTAATAAAATAGATTATTTGAAAATATATCCAAAGATAAATGGGAAGTCACTAAAAATTAGAATTAAGAGGCAGATTTCGTGATAGAGGATAGTCCTTATTCGTTCATATTTCTATCATTAAAATACCACACTTAAACACAAATTAAATATATCTATTAAAAACTGGAAGCATTCAAGAAAAATAACGAATATAACATTTACAAAAAGAGATAACTTCTCCTCTTATGCGATGTAAATGATGATAAAGACCAACTTCTTTAACTCCACAAACTTTGTGATGATTATAACTTAACTCTTTTAATAGGATTTTCTTTCTAAGAAATAGCGAATTATCTCCTCACCTTCTTATCAATGTCAAATAATCAATAATTAGCAAAGCAATACTTATAAAATAAAAAAAGCTGATACTTATTTCAAATAACCTTTGATAGAATGATTAACCTATTTTGTTTCTTATATTAATGTACTTACTTTTAAAATCACTTTTTCCATATATATTCTATCTATCTATATTTTAATTTATAAATCTTTAAAATTTTATGAATTTCGCGCAATTTTTATGTTCTTTTCTCAGGAAGCATATAAATAGAGGAATTAGATTGTTTAATAATTTAAAGTAGGTATTTAATTTTATTTTTAAGCAAATGAAATAATAATTTTAGTTAGAAGTATTATTAGCCTTTTTAAAAATATTATTTTATAACTATGTAGATTAGGAGTGATTCAATATCAGATTTTCATAATTTCTTTATTACATTAGCAACTTTTAAAATGTTTAAATATCAACAGATTTGTTACATTTAATTTTAATTATTTCATGTTCTAAATAATTATAGTAATTTATTTTTGACAAAAATTTTAAACAAAGTAATTGTATTTATTTTGAGTTATTGAAATTCAAAAAATACACAAAAAATATTTAAATTGATTTATTAAATTATAGCTGAAGTTTTATTAATTTTTAGCTTTGATTAATTGATAAATTGAGTTGTAGATAAAAGTATTTGTAATTAGAAACAATTCAAATTAATGAAACAAAGGAAACTTTGTGAATATTTAGTTTAATAAATGTGATAATTTTTTATGACATTCGTTTTTGAAAAAAATACATAGGTTACTGAATAAACAAATAAAATTTGAACTATTACTTGTAAATTGAATGCGTGTATATGATTATGAGAAAATATGAGCAAATCCACTAATAATTCTATAATTCAATTATAGAGAATCAATATAATTTAGATTTATTTAATTATTTTTAATATTTTAATGTTAATACTTTAAAGTTATTCAATTATAAGAAAAATATTTTTTGTTTGGTATTTATAATAGAAATATTTTATTTTTAAAAATTAAATATTAAGAGTTTATGCATGAAATCTGTATAGAAACTAAGCGATGCAATTAGGGCATAATTAACTAAAAATTAGAAACGCTATAAGATATGCTTTGTAATAAGTAGACTTAGAATGATAGCAAGCTTTATGGTTTTTATTGAAAAAAACGTAGAACATTAATTGGTAATAATTCAGAAACGAATATCCATTGTATTATTTCGAAAAATAATATTTATAGTTTTTTGTTAATATTTAAAGGGAATATAACACAAAGCGAATAATAGCAATTATTTTTAATGAATCGTCTCAGGTTATTAACGTTACTATTCATAGTGATAGTCAGCGTAGTAGCTGATGATTTACAAACTGGAGGCTCTTTTGTGGATCTATAAAAGGCCTATACCAAGCAAAGAATTAAACTCTTAAGTTTGTCCAGCTATTTTAAAGAAAAAATTGTTGAGAATTTGCAAATTGACATCGAAGATGATGATTCAGTTTCGCAAGTGATAGATTTCTTAAAAAAAATAAAGGGAAGTATTTAAGAAGAATTCATGTACTTACTGTAAGAGTATAATATCTTTAGAGGTGAAGTTAATGATGATATTAAGAAATCAGAAATAACAATTGCGCATACTAGTTCAAGAATTTCAGAATTAAATGTTAATATCAAGAATTTACAAGGAGAAATTGATTTACAAAATGAAATGATTAAGACAATTGTGACTCAAGTTCTTCATCTTGGCTAGCGTGAAAAGATGATTAATAGAGCCAGAGATATTGATATTAGAACATACACACCCAGAAAATTCAGGGATGAATCAGCATTAATTACTTTACAAGAAGCTATTGAAAAATTAGATGCTCTTTATTCTTCCAGCGTTACTTTATTAGAAAGACCTCTCTCCAAAATTAGTGAAAATTTGAAGAATATACCTCTTAACGATCCAATTAGGGCATTTGGGTAGATTTCATATAAATTTAGTAAAGAAAAGCTGAATCAAATTATTAAGCTCTTAGAAAAAATAAGAGACTCGATCCATGCTTCTTATGAGGAGGATAGAAAATAAGAAGAGATATCTGCTGGTCGTTACAAAGATTTATTAGAGGAATTAAGAAGAAGAAAATCTAGTTTATTGGATGAGCTTTCATTATTAAATTATTAGCTTCAGCTAATGGAAATTGAGATGAAAAAATTATATTAAGAAAAAGATTCCTTAATGAAAATTTAAATTATTGAAGAAGAGATCTTAATATAGCATAAAGCATATTTACTAAAGCTTATAGCATTATATGAAGGAAGAATCAAAGAGGCAGAAGAAGCAGCTGAAGGAGTTAAGTAGGCATTAAGAATTCTCGTTGAGCATGAATTTGCCTTAAGGAAAAGATAAATAGCTGCCAATGCAGGTGAAAGTCTTTTATATCCTGAAAATAATAAAGAAGAGGACGAAGAAGAAGGAGATGAACCACATAAAGAATAAGAAACTCTAGATTTAAACTTTACTCCTTAAATTGATGATAGAGTTAACCATGGAATAGAGGAGGGAGCTCCAATTGTTGAGGGAGAAATTATAGATTATATTCCACCACCTCAAGAGCCATAAATTAGCGAAAATAATTAGGACCAAAATACTATTCTTGATACTGATTCCATACCAGAAGCAGATACAAGTGCAGGTTATGGAATTGAAGAAGGACCTACTTAAGAATAAGAAGAAATAGTAGACTAAACTTCTGAAAATAATCCTTAACCCTAAGATAGTAATGAAAGTGATTCTAATAAAACAGAAGATTCAATGGATTAGACAGAATAATAAGAGAATTCACCTACTGTTGAATAGGGTACTCTGGATGAAGAATAGATTTAAGAGAATTCAAATTAAGGAAAATATTAAGGACCAACTGAAGAAAAAGAAGATGAAGAGTAAAAGAATGACCAACAAGAAGAAGAAAATGAAGATGATAATGGACCAACAGGAGAAATTCCTCCAGATGATTAGTAGAAGTCTGTTACCATTGAATTTGATAATGAAGAAGATTAAGTTATTGGGTTTGTTTAGTAAAATGATAAATCTACACCTAAAGAAGTATAAAATATAATTGAATAAGCAGAATCTAAACAAAACCTTAGAAGAACCGCTGAATCTTCGCCTTCAACTGAGAATATTAATTAACAGGAAACGAAGCAATAACAATTATTAATGAGTTCTTATAATATCAATGAGAGAGATTCAAAGTAGCCAACAGAATAAACTAATAGCAATAAAAACATTTAGAAGGATGAAACAACAGAAAAATCTCTGAAAGAAGCTGAGTTATTGATGAATTCATCTAATAGCATTAAACAAGCATAACTATTAATGAATCACTTGAAGGTAAATGAGTAGGAAGAAAATTTAAAGCGTTACTCATAGGAGTAAGCTGAGTAAGCTATTTAAAAGGAAACTATTGAGAAAAGCTAAAGCGATACTTAACAACCAGTCCTTCTAATGAATTCTTCGATTATAACTGAAAAAAAGGAAACTTATTAGGGAGAACAATTAGATTAAGAAATTAAGAAGGTAGCCAACAAAAATAACATATTCAATGGAATTAAAGAAGCTGAAACACTATTGAATTCTGAAAATAGAATAAAGCAAGCTGAGTTATTAATGAATCATTTGAAAGTGACTAAATAAGAAGAAAATTTGAAACGTTTTAAAGAAGAATAAGAGGAGTAGGAAAGCTAGCTCACAAAACTAAATGAAGAAACCAAAAAAGAAAATAGTTAACAATAATCTTAACTCATTATGAATTCCTCTTAAGTTACTATACAAAAATAGAAGTTTGTAGGAGAAAATATAGATGAGGAAATCAATTTGGTTGCAAATAAAAACCTTGCTTTCTAGGAAACTAAGGCAGCTGAATCTTTAATGAATACCTCAAATAAGATCAAATAGGCAGAGTTATTAGTAAATCATTTGAAGGTTTCTGAATAAGAAAAAAACCTGCAAAGATATAGATAAGAAAAAGAAGAAGAAGAAAAATCTAAGCTTTCTTAAAAAAATGACGATAAACAAATAGAGAATATTTAAGAATAGCCATCACTTATTATGAGCTCTTATAACATTAGTGAAATTTAAGAATTAAAAGAAGGGGAGAATTTAGATGAAGAAATCAATAAGGTTGCAAATAAAAACAAAACCTTAGAAGATATTAAAAATGCTGAATCTTTAATGAATTAATCAAATAAGATTAAACAAGCAGAATTATTAATGAATCATTTGAAAGTTACTGAATAAGAAGAAAATCTGAAACGTTATAGAAATTAATAAGAAGAAGAGGAATCTCAACTCTTAGAAAAAAATGGTGAGACACAAAAGGAAGATAAATAAGAATAACCCTAGCTTATTATGAACTCTCACACTGTTAGCTAAACTCCAATTGAGTATGAAGGAGAAAATTTAGATGAAGAAATCAGTTAGGTTGCAAATAAAAACAAATCGTCTGAAGATATTAAAATTGCAGAATCTTTAGTGGATTCATCAAATAAAACAAAATAAGCATAATTATTAATGAATCATTTGAAGATTACTGAATAAGAGGAGAACTTAAAACATTATCATGAAGAATAGGAAGAAGAAAAGAAACTCTAAGAAATCTATGAAGATAGCGAAGAAGAAGAAGATCCTTAGCTAGTAATGAATTCTTATAGCACTAAAAAAGTTGACAGTTAAGATGATGAATAAAAATTAGACGAAGAGATCAATAAGGTTTCAATTAAAAATAATGCTTTAGAAGATATTAAAAATGCAGAATCTTTACTAAATTCTTCAAATAAAATTAAATAAGCAGAATTATTAATGAATCATTTGAAAGTTACTGAACAAGAGGAAAATTTAAAGCGTTTTAGATAGGAAAAACAGGAGGAAGAAAGCCAAATCCAAGAAAACTTAGATGAAAATGAAAGCAAAGAAGAACCTTAACTAATAATGAACTCTTTCAATATCAAAAAGAACGAAAAATAATATGAAGGAGAGTAATTAGATGATGAGATCAATTAGGTTACTCAAAAAAATCTTGTTCAAAAGGATATTAAAATTGCAGAATCTTTGATGAAATCTTCAAATTAAGCTTAAAAAGCTGAGTTATTAATGAACCATTTGAAAGTAACTAAACAAGACGAGATTTTGAAACGTTATAAATAAGAAAATGAAGAATACTAAGAGTAAAATTAATAACCTGAATTAGCTATGAATTAATAAGATACTAGTTAATCTTAAAAAGGATATCAAGGGGAAAAAGTAGATGATGAAATCAATTAGGTATCTAATAAAAACAAAGCATTTAGCAGTATTTAAAAGGCAGAATCTTTAGTAGATTCTGAATAGAAAATTCAATAGGCTTAGTTACTTATCAGCCATCTTAAGATTAGTGAAATAGAAGATATTTTAAAACGTTATTCAATAGAACAATTGGGTAAATAAGAAATTTAAGGTAACTAATCAAAAGAAGAGATCAACTAAGAAGATTTAGTCTAATAAGATTTTAATAAAGCAAAATCTTTAATGAAACAATCCTAGGAGATTAAGTAAGCACAGTTACTAATGAACCATTTAAGAGTTAATAAACAGGAAGAAAATTTGAGACCTATTAAAAATGATAATGCAGATGAAACAAATACTTCTTAGGAGAGTACAGAAAAAATCTAAACTAATGTCTAACCATCAGAACTTGTGATGAATAATTCACAAATTTAAGTGAATGAAACCTAGCTCGAAAACTAAGAAGTAGAGATCATTGAAAACAAAAAACCTAAAGTCATTGAGGATAATAGTGAGAAAGAAGCTAAAATAGTGGAGGAATATATTTCTGGTAGCAAAAATTTGTTATAGGCTCAATTTTTGAAAAGACATATCTCAAAAAAATTATAGGAAGATAACAATAGACATTAATAGAAAGTGTAGAATCAAAAGAAGAAATGAAGGGAAATTAATTGAGATTATATTGTATACCAATCTTCATTTAATAATTGAAAATTAGAGAACAATCTATCTATCTATCTATGTTTTTTATCATTTTTATACATTATATACTATTTTTAATTCTTTTTTAATTAAAATATTTAATCCTCTAATTTATTTTTAATTTAATTAATAATTCCTATTATTCTTTAATAATTTAATGATATTTATTTATAAATATACCTCACTCTAATTATTTTATCCTATCATTAAATTCAAAATTTTGTTCCTCAATTTCACTTTTAAATTAAATTATTTTTGGATTTAGAGCATTTTAGACACTCACCCATTTAATGATATTTATTAGAATATTACATTTATTATTTAAATACTTTTTATTGATTTAACTCATGCGAAATCAGTTATTACAAAACAAAAACAAAATAAAAACTTTGATAAAGTATTATCAATCTATGTACCGTACCCTTTATATCGTAAGGTATAAATAATATTAAAATGAAATCAGTCTCATCAACTTTCGATTTATCCAGATTTTATTTTTATTATAAATGGAGAATAGTCTATTTGTCAATATATTTTTTATTTCTAATACAATTTATATGATAAATTAAATGATTTTAAAATGGTTTCATGATAAATTTTCTCCTGTTAAAAAAGATTATTTTAAGGTAAAGTAACTAGTTAACTTATTTATGAATGAATGAACTAAACTAACTAAGTAATTAATTAATTAACTAAATGAATAAATAAGAAATTAATTAATTTGAAACATATTATTTAATTGATAAATAATAGGAAAAATGAATGCTGTATGTAATTAGAGAATTTGATAAATAAGAATTGTATAATGGTAATGATTAATTAATTAATTAATGAATTAGTTTATCAATCAATCAATCAATATTTTTTTATTTTTTAATATTTTGTTGGTCAATCTTCTTTAATTTTTTTCTTAATGCTTATGTCATTGAGATTATTGGGAGAAGGCTTTTTTTGATTAATTTTAGAGAGATGGCTGAGAAGAGGATCGTCATTATTGTTGATGTTGCTGCTATATGTAAAGGAAGATGGATTGCTTGTTAACATAGAGAGATTACTCTGTTTTTTTTCTAAATAATTTCTTTATTGATTCTCATCTTCATCTTCATCATCTTCTACTTGCTTTTTGTGACCACTGCTGTCCAGATGGATTTGGTGCTACCTATCAAAAGATCCTTACTTTTATACAAGAGATGCAAGGCCTGAAAATGAATTGAATTTAGAACTTTAAATGGTTGTACCAGGAGGATCGTTAATATTGTTTTTACTAGTATTTTCCAGATGGCGTTCAATTGATGGAAAATCATTATTATCAGCTCCAGAAAGCTAAATACTAGTTTTCTTTTTGTAAGGGAGGTTGTTATAGGACTATTAATTTGCTAAGGAGGATGCTGTTGAAGAACTTCCTTACTTTTTGAGGTTAAGCCCATTATCAAGTTGGATATTTTACTAACCACCCCCTCCAGTATACTTCATAGAATTTTAATTATTGGATCCATGATAGCCTCCTTTATTATTGTTATTATCCCTAGAATATTGATTGCTGCTTGTACTATTATGTGATGGTTATTTTTATAAAAAGTGGCTTTTGCTACTGCCTCCCCTTGAATCGAAATGGGATTATCCTAAGACTGTTTAGTTTTAACTACTTTATTATGTGGATTAATTCGAAGAAGTCTAACTAATTTGCTTAGACACTGATTAATTTTATGAACTAGAATATTTATTTTACTAACCCCCAAGCTAGTACGATCCTAATGAAGGTGGAATTCTGCAAGGAGATTAATTCACTCTCTATGCAAAGTTATTTTTATGTGATTATATTACTTATTAACGATTTTTTGTATTCTTTAAAAGAGCTTCATGACACTCTTCTTTTATCTTTGACATTTCACTTATTTCAAAAGGGAGAGGCTCCACTTTAAAGAAATCATGATCTAAACATTATTGCACTGTGAATCTCTTTTTTGGATTCAACACCATAATCCCATCTAACAAATTTTAAAACTCAGGATCAATATTTTTCTTTCTCTCCAATACTTGCTCTCTAAGTTTTCTCTCAAAATTTCTCTTGGGTTTCATATCTTTCCAGTGTTAAAGTTTGTCAACCTCAGGCCAATTTGTAGTATTTGGACTTCCACATAATTCATATATTTTTTCTAGTTACCTGACTTCATTCTCACCTCTTAATAGATTTTCTCCTACAACAAGTTCGATAAAGATGCACCCAACACTCCACATATCAATCTATTGATTAAATTAAAATATTTAAAATAATTATTAGTAAAATATTATTAATAAATTTATTCTTTTTCGTAACTGATTCTATTAAGCTTTCATTTATCAATTATATTTCTATTAAAACACACTTAATTTTCTATAATCTTTTCATTTTAAATTTATAAAATTTTAAGTTATTAAACTATTTAATCTTATTAACTTTATGATTTTCTTAATTATTGAGTATTTATATAAAAACCTTCTTTTCTGAAATATCATTTTATCTTCTCTAAAATTTAGAATAAGTAAGCAATCCTAATGCTTTAGCTTAAAAGTTGCAATTTTAGATAAAATTTGATTTATTTTGCTGTTTGTAATAAATAGTTTACTTGCTAAGTATATTCTTTTGCACCTAACAGTAATTCTGGTGCTCTGTACCAAAGAGTGACAACTTTATTTGTATATTTGGGGTTGTTTGGATTCAACATTCTTGCTAAACCGAAATCAGCTATTTTGACCTCTCCTTAATTATTGTAAAGAATATTTGCGATTTTCAAGTCTCTATGAATAACTTTCTTTAAATGTAGATATTAAACTCCAAGAAGAATCTATCTCATTATACATTTTAACTCCTAAAGAGAAAATTCATGCTTATTTCTATGTAAACCTGCAAAATCATGATCCATATAATCAAAGACTAAAAATGTTGATCCACGATAATCATTTCTCTCAGAAGGCTTAGATAAAATAATTTCTCTCAATTTAATAACATTCACGTGATCTAATTACTTGAGCAAACGTATTTCACGAACTGCTGTGATGGGAAAACCATCTTCTTTAATTTTATCATCTTTGCTTTCAAATTTTTTAAGTGCAACATACTATTTAGTTCGTAGACATTCTGCCTTATAAACTCTGCCGTAAGTTCCTGATCCAACTTCAGCTATCATCCTATAATATTTACGAATATTACGAGTCCTTATTGGCACACTTGATATTCCACTTTAACTACTATTGCTACTTTTATCCATAACTTAATATTTTCCTTATATTTATATAATTCTAGTTGATTTATTCTATCTTTTCTTAAATTAATGTCTTTGATCTCCTTTTCTTTATTTTCTCTTCTTTTTTCTTTTCAGTCTTCTAATCTTTACTTTTATTAATTAATTAATCTTTCTTCTTAGATTCTATTATAGCATAATTTGCCAATTTTAAAGATTGAATTTTTCAAATGAGCTAATATTTCATGTAAATGGATCGATAACTATGTTATTGATGCTTTTTATAATCCTGAACTTCTAATTACATACTATTTTAAATGATAATTGATTCGTATTCATCTCTCTGTCGTTTTGTTCCCTCAACTAAAACTTGTTTATGAGATGATCAAGAAATCTCTATTTCTTATTCTAAATACTTTCTCATAATATTTGATCAATTCTTTCAACAAAAATAACTTTTGAAAAATAATGAACTGAAATATTAAAAATAGCTTTAAAACTGTTTGATTATTAATAAAAACAAAACAATATAAGGAATTCTTAAATAACTTATGAATCATAAATTAATTGAAAGATAAGAAAGTACATGATTATTAAAATTAGAGCCAAAGTAAGAGATTGATATCTATCTACTCAACTATTTTTCCACTCAAAAGCAAAAAAGAAAGAACATATCTATATCCTTTAGTCCATAAACTATGATAACTTAAGATGATAGAATTGAAATAGATAAATTATTTAAAAAATATATTAAAATTGAATCATCAGATGATACAATTTAAAAGAAAATTTAAACATAAAATATCAAGATATTAATAAAGTTTTCTATTTCATAATTTCTAGAGAAAAAAAAATAGAATAATAACTATGCTTTAAAATATTTAATAGAAATGACCCTAAAAAGATTCTCACTTTGTTTGATAGTCTAACTATTTAAAGATTGCAAATATTTATCAAGTTTTTATTTTATTCATTAATTTTTATTTTTATTAAAACCTTTCTCATAAGTATTTTTTTACCTTTTACTTTAAGTCTAATATTTTTTAAGTAAATTATTCTATTTTAAAATTTGGAATAACTCTTGATTTATTTTCTTCAGGGATGAACAAATCTATTTTTAGTTTATTATTATAATTCCATAATTAACCATATTAATTTCATTAATTCATATAAGAATAGATTTAAAACATATTTATCTTATTTTATACACTCATCATTTACATATTCTAAATTTAAATTTACAGATTTTGTTTTTTTGTTTGTTGACTTGCTATTTATGTTTTGATAATGAATCATCATATAAATTGAAATTCTTATTTCAATTATTTAAATAACTTATTTTTTATTTAATTCATATTTCTAAGGTATTCTTTCTATTTACTTTTTACCCTTTAAATGAAATTATAAAAATATGAATTATATTTTTTGAAAATGCTAGTATTTTTATATCAAGCAATTTAATGAACTTAAAAATGTAATAGTTTGACAATTGTGGGATATATTGTACTGTTTGATGAGCTAAAAAATTCATAATTGGTTAGTTTAGAGAAAAAATACTATAAATTTTCTAAAATGGATGTTAATTAATCATGGTTATAATAAAAAAATGACAGTAATTAAAAATAATTTAAACTTTCACATTTATTGATTCAGTCTAAAGCTTAAAAAGTAAGGTAAGTGTGAAAGAAAAGAAAAGAAATGAATTGAAGAATGAAAGGAAGTGAGTTAATTAATGCTAAAATAATAAAAAATATGTAACTTTTATATTATGAATGATATGGATGGAAAACTATTTTAAGTAAATTATTTTTAATTGTGTTATTAGATTTATTTTTTGGGTTATGTTTTAGTAGCGTTATGTTTAGATAAAAACATATTAAGTTTAAATATTTTAATAGAGAGAATGCGGGTTAATATTGAGGTTTATAATAATTCATTAAAATATTCAAACAGGGAGCGTAAGTCTGATGTAGCTAGTGAAAAGGTACTTTATTATTTTAGTAAAGAAAAGCGCATACATATTTATTTTGCCATCTTGAGTTGACGAAAAGCTCTACGGATTTGAAAACAAATCTTCTTCAGCTTATTATCCTTATTACTTCTTCATTAGCTATATGATTTTGGTTATTTATTTTTGGTAGTTTTGTTCAACTCTGAACATATGTTTGCGATATCTAAAGAATAAATAGAATCCCATTGCAAGTAAAACTATATTTTTGAAATTAATGAATATTAAATTTATAAAAGACAAAAATTTTAATTAATTCTTTAACAATGATTTTTAATTTCATACGAGATGTAATCAAAGGAATGTATTTCTTGAAGATAGTGATGAAGTAACACAGCTTTTCCCATCCTTTATTGAACTTTTTCATAAGAGTTTCCTGGTTCATTTATTACTATTCAGCCAGCTAGATATAATTTTCTTTATCTTAGTAATTCTATATATTATATTAGTATAGAAGATTTAATATTAGTTTGCACACATATCACTGCTAAAAATAAATAAATAATAAATAAATTAAAAAGTTCATCCATATAAACCTCAAACCAAGATTAATATTATAATTCCAAGATGAAATATTGTATCAGTGATTGATTGAATTAATTAATTAATAAAACTTACTTAATTCTTTTAATGCAAAGTTCTAATGATTTTGTCCATCATCAAATTAACTCTAAATTCCTAAAGTTTTGAATTGAAGTTAAATTATTGATCTAAAATTTAAAGTAGTCATTACATTTGGCGATATGAGTACAAAACGTTTGCAAATAGGGCAACTGCTATTAATTACTTCATAAACTTCATTTTTGATGCAATGATGGCAGAATCTGTTAAAAATAATTAAATTGATCATGTTAATAAAACTGATGATTCGATTATTTCGTAATTAAATTATCTCTTTCTTTTTTTCTAATCTAAAGCTGACTTGTTATAGTAATACTCATTTTGCATTAATCTTTAATGCACAATAAAGTTATTAAATTTTAGAGAAATTACGAATGGCCGCAGATAAGAGTAACTGGCT
This sequence comes from Tetrahymena borealis, assembly GCA_000260095.1. Lineage (NCBI taxonomy): Eukaryota > Ciliophora > Oligohymenophorea > Hymenostomatida > Tetrahymenidae > Tetrahymena > Tetrahymena borealis. The sequence goes on along the minus strand of JH651231.1, from coordinate 837,102 downwards.
TTAGTAAAATATCTTTACAAATAAAGCAGTCGAATGCCTTGTTAGAGACCATATATTGTTCATTAAATTTCATATAGATATCACTCATTTCTTATGATTTACTCTGCTAGACTTAAACTATTATTTTTTTAACTCTTAATATGATTTTTGCTCTTTTAAATCTTCTTTTTTGAGATTGAATCAGCTTTCTTATTTATTTTTCTAAATTTCTTGATTTATTATAATTCAGTAGTTTATGTCCAATCCTTTAATAAATTGATAGGGTTATTAGTTTCCTTCTCTATCTTCTTTTATCAAAATTTTAATATTTGAGATGCTTCAATCAATTATGTTTAGAGTCACTTTCTAATTAACTATTTTACTAATTTTTTACTCTACTTTCCTTACAATAATAATATAAAAAATCTATATGAATTGAATCAAAATGATAAAAACAAAAGAAATTAATTTGATTTGAAAGGGATTCATTCATTTCATCATCAATTGATGACATCACTTTAATCACAACTATTTTCTTAAGGAAATCATATTTACTCTCTTTCTTATACTTCTAATTAGTTAAATATAATCTTTACGTCTACGTTTCTTATTTCTTCTACTAAATTCATTATTTTTAAAAAAATTTTCAATCAATACCACCTGAATTTTGTTATATGCATCTTTTTAAAAGAATAAATGTGATTCTAAATTTTTTTATAAGGTTACTCATTTTTATCCAGTTAAGAATACTAATTTTTTCAAATTAATTTTAGATATTTCTTCTCTTTACAAATTTACAATCATATTTTTGTGAAAGATAAAAAAATTTAGTGAAATAAATTCAATTAGAGTTATTTGATATTTTCTACCATAATTTATTATAAATGAAGGATTTATTGTATGTAGGCTTTATAATAAATAATCAATTATTTTTTAAAATCTTAAATATGTATATCACTATATTTCTACATCATTCATTATTTTAATTTAAAATAATACTCGACCTAATTGTATTAAAAATCTTAATTTGCTTTTATTTAAAAGAATAAATATAATTTTAAATATTTTAGAAAGCTACTTATTTACTTATTTTTACAACAAAAGAAGTCAAATTTATATTTATTTTTGTAATGAATAAGTTTCAGTAAGAAATATAAAAAATAACTACATTAATAAAAACTTATTATTTTAAATAAAGTATTTGTTTTTCTAAACTTACAAATTAATTATTCTACCTATATGCTAAAAAATCTATGATCAATAAATATATACCTCCTTCCATATTATTTAATAATTTGAAATAATAATATAAATTTTAGAGAATTTTTAATTTTTGCTAGAAATGTTAAAATTAGATTTTTATCAAGCTACTTTAGAAAACAATATTGCATTTTAAAATAAGTTATTTATTTATTGATATTAACAATTTTTTAAATTTACAAAATCGAATGAAATATAAACATTACTGGCTAGCTAACTAGCTAGTTAGTTAATCAATCATTAATAAAACTTATTTATTAGAGAAAAAAACATTATTTTCATTAGTTTTTCTTTTCCATTCTTTTCAAAATGTTGAAATCAAATTCATCATCATTCATTTTAGAAGGCTTTTGATAGAATTTAGCATCAAGATTTTTAAGTTTAGCAAAACCAATTCTTTTATTTTCACGATCAAAAACAGTATAATATTTGGACATGAAAATATCACCAAGAATCCACATAGGACCAACTATTTTTTTTTAATAATAAAGTTAAAACATTTGTTTGATAATTATTTTATTAATATTTACGAGAAGGTTCTTCAACATCAAGAGCAATAAAAGCAGGTGAGCATTCGACTGGTGAATCATCGTGTTCATACATATTAGCAAATGCACCATTAGAAGTGATCATATATTCAGAAGATTATAAAGTGTATTCTTCACCATCAATGATAAATCTTTGAATTATTATTATAAATAAAAAGTTATAGATTTTATTTTTTCTATTTTTAGATGATTTAATCAATCTAATAAATGGTATTCTATTAGTTGATCATAAATTAATATCATTTTATTTTAAATTCTTTCTTTCTTTTTCTATTATTTTAATGTTAAAACTCAAAACTAGCCAAATAAAGAAGAATAAATCATTAAATTATCCAGAAAATTATTACGAAATAGTAGGCATCTTCTTAATTTCATTACATTCAAAACCTCTGTCAATAATTAAATTAGTAAGGTGTTCAACAGCATCTGAAGGACCTGCAACAATACTAGTACCAGAATCAATAGCAAGAGCACAAGGGAATTCAGCAGTACAAAGACCAGTATTGTGTCCTCCAAGTCTGATTTCTTGAGCTTAAACAGTCCAGTAAAGAGGATTGGCTACCTTGTGGTATTTAATATTTCCATTAATAACATCGTTATCAATCTAACCAAAAGAAACGAATGAAGTTTCACTTTCATCTTATCTTGACATGTAGAAACTGAAAGTTTTCTATTGAATTAATCCTTGATCTTTCATGTAATCAACTAAAGTATCAATTCCATCACCCAAAGAAGGGAAAGCCAAACCAATTAAACCATCAAAATCACCCTATATATAGAAAATATAATTAATTATACTTCTTGTATAAAAATAGATATAATTTCAAATGTAGTAATTATATTATTTCTGATCAAATAATACTAACAGTTATTAAACTATAAATACTATTACTATATCTGATTTCTCCAAAAAATAAAATAAGAAAATCAAATACGTTTTCAAAGACAGCACCATCTTATTCAATAATTTCCATGAATTCTACTTTTTGAATAGCCATATCACCAACATAGAAGGTATCTATACCCATTTCACCTTAGATAACACCTATTTGTTTAGTTTATAAGATTTATTTTTAAAATGTTTAATGCATTTATAATCTTTTATTTAATAAAAATCTAGTAGGTTAGTAGGTAAGTGGTTTGTATTCAAAAATACGTTTTAAAAAGTCTCTTATGAATTAGTTCTTACTTATAAATTAAGTTAATTTTGATTTTAGATTTCGAAGTGATTGAAATTAATAAGATAAAATGAAGAGTAACTAATATTATTGAGAAATGAATTATTACCACTACCGAATTCGACTTCAACTTCAAGATCAACATCCTTGAATGTAGGAGATTCTTCAGAATTATATTGATTTCCTCTGATGCAACCGATACTTTCACATTGAACTGAATTCAAAAAGATTAGGGTAGAGCCACTATCAAAAATCATCTTATAGTATTGATCTCTATTACCTACTTGAATCTTACCAGTGTAGAAGGTATTTCCGTGGTTCATCAAACCAACACTTTTTCCATTGGTCTTTTAAATCATAGAAATGAATTTATTCTTAGTTTCTGGAGTAATTTCCTTATCATAGGTTTCAATAGTCTTAGTAAAGATATCGTATCTCTTATTTTTGTATGTAGGTAAATTCTTTCTGATAGATCTTGATTCTTCAATGAAATTGATGACAGATATCTTCTTTTCAACAGTAGAATCCTTATCAAGTGAAATCTTCATATTATTTGATAGAATGTTATCAATTACTAGCTTCTATTGCTTGTGAGCATTCTTAGATTTTCTCAAAGTTTCTGCTTAACTTGTGACAAGAAGAATCACAAGAATGAGCACTATTCTATTAAACTGACCCATCTATTATTAAATACACACTTTTCAATATATTTTGTTTTGTTTTTTCTTATATATTTGCTTGATTAATATTGATCATAACTTAATAGTTCACAAAGTATAAACAAATATTCCTATGTTTTTTAATAAATCTATAACCCAAACTCCTTAATTAATTTCAAGATTAATCATCTCATTCATTTTTACAAGCATAAGTTCATATAAAATACATCGCTAATAAACGATAAAGTAAATCTTCATACTAATACCATTTCAAAATCAAAAACGAATTTACCAATTAATTAATCATATTGAAAATTAATAAAGGAAATAAATTAATCAATTCAAGGGTATATAGTTCTCTCAAATGCTTGCTTTCATTAATGTTTTTAATAACGCATATCTATTCCACATTTATTTTCCTTATTTTCAAAAATATTACATGTATGTCAAACTAATAAAATGACCTCAGTGCTTATTCCATTACTTTTCTTTGGCTGGCTTTTTTAATAACTTATTAAATTCTATATTTTTTACCTTCTTTAGGAGCTTAGTCTCATATATTTTGATTAGTTTAATTTTATTTTTATTTTAAACCAATAATTAAAATTTCTATTTCAAACAATTACTAAAATAAATCTGAAAAAAGAAGATAAATTAAATAATAAAATAATTCATTAAATTACTACAAATATTATTGCATCAGAATAATCAATTTCTGTCAAAATCATTCTTTTATGTTGCCTATTAAGAAAGAGATCTTTAGTGTAATTATAATAGATTTTAAACTATATATGAAAATTTTATTTTTTCCCAGGTTAGTTATTTAGAAAGAAGATTAAATAGTAGGTATTTTTGTTTAATTAAGCTAACACGATTCTTTAACTTATCACTTAAATGTTTTAAGATTAATTTTAAGATACTCAAATACTATTATACTCTTATTAAATTATTTTAATACTTTATATCTAAGTAGAAACTAATTAAAAATAGATTATCATAGAATTATGAATTATTTTTGAGTAAAGAAGATATTTATGAAAAATTCAAATTAATATATTTGAAGGAAATAGAATTAAAGTATTAATTTGTTGATTGTTGAAACTAATAGAATATAAATTAATATATTATTATACTATTTTAAGTGGTATTTTCAAAATAATTATTTTCTTGAAACAAATGTGTTTTTAAGTGGATTGTCTTAAGTCCCTATTTCATTAACATATTTAACAAGATTTTGTTTAGCTTTAGGGAAGAAAGATATATTATCTGGATTTGAAGCAAACAGAGGGAGTCTTAATTAATTTTGAGGTTATTTTTGAGATTATTTATTTGATTTTTTACCAAAGAAATTATCATCTGTAGTTGAGAATTATGAGAGCTATTGATGTGATTTAGAATTTTTATGAGTTGAATTAAGGAGTACATTTTTAGGTTAGAAAATTAGATTTTATTTGGATAGTCCATTTGTGCTTTAATAATGGTTGCTAGCTTCATTATCAAATATATCATATTCCCCAAAGAAATCATTAGATTTATATTGCTTTTTCTATACAATTTCTTATAAATTATCTTAGGTATCGTGATAGGTAAAATCCCCTGCCATTTTAAACTAACCGTACTAAGTGAAAGTAGAAGGATTCTAAGTCATTTATTTTGGAGATAATGGTGTTTTAAAATTCTCAAAAGTCTACTAGGCTCTATTGTTTTATTAATTAAAGAAGAAAATATTCTTTCTCTCAGATAATCTTTAATTGGTAAGTCCATGGGGGCATTTACTATTATTGATAAAATTAGAGTGCTTGACTATAGGTTGAGAAATAATGTCTATGTATCTTATCTCCATATGCATAGGAGGAGGGTTCTATTAATTCTAATAATTATTTTACTAACTTAACACTTGTTATATAACTGTATTTGTAGTTGTTCGAGGAGAGAATACTCTTTTATCTTCTTATTATTTCATATTTGTTGATCTAAAAGTTGTCATAGATTTTTAAGTTTATACTCCCTTATTAATATTACCAGTGTTAACTCTAGAAGTAACCTTCATTGCCGAAGTTGATTGAACGGGATTTCTTTGCTATTAGAATTTATCAGCTTATTATTATTAGAAGTATTTAGAATAATCATAGCTACCTGTTGTTAAGATACGATTTTTATTGCTTTAGAATGGAAAAATATTGTTCCCTAAATGTAATTATTAATGGTGAGGAGAATTGAGATATTCCATATCTATTTTAAGACTCTGCACTTTTTTGTATCTTCCAAGCTTGTAATTTCTAACAAACTTCTTACTTACAGAACCGGGCATAACTCCTGATATTGCCCAGACTTTCTTATCTGATATAGCGAAAGCAGGGTCATTAATGAAATTGGAGTGCTGATGGGATTACTAAATTGTTTGTTTATTTTATATTTAATTTTTATTTGTATAGTTTTCATGCTTATATTGGAGCTAATTATCGTATTAAAGTAGCTCTGCTTTCAATTAATTTTTTTTCTCTGTTTATCCACTGATTAATGTGATATCTTCTCTATTTACTATATCTAAGTTTGATTCAGTTAGATTTGAATTATATTGCTATTGCTGATCTACCTTTTCTGGATTATTTTAGATTCCTGATTGAGAGAAATTTTAATTTTCTTGCTCAAAGAATTCCTCTTCATCTCTATTCATGGATAATTCATTTTAAGAATTATCTCCATAATTAGATGTTTAAATATCAATACTTTTTGTTTTATTGTTGTCCTCTTCTTAAGATCTATCCATTTCTAAGAGATACTATGTTTAGATTTATTTAAGTTTGATCCTAAAAATAAACTTATTCCTCCTAAATTCTACAGTAGATTTTTTTGTTTTCAACTTATTTTTTATAAGCTAAGAGTTGTTTTTATAAGCAAATCAATTTATAGCTTAATTAATCTTCTATTGTTAATTATTGGATGTTCTAATATTTATTTAACTATCAAATCTATCATTCAATAAATCAATATTATTAAAACTTTCTTTCTAAATTATGATTAATACAAACAATATTTTATTCTTTCCATTACTTCATATGGAAATAATTATGGTATCACTGGACGGACTGCTAAGTAAATTATCTACTTAAAGCTAATCATTTTTATTTATTTATTATTAACCAAAATTCTCAAAATATTCATTTACATTTTAAGTAATTTTTTAAAAAGTTTCTTAAGTTTTTTAGTTTTAATATTAATAATTTCTACTTCTTCAATATTAAATAATCATATTTAATTTTTATTGATTTTATAAAAATAATAAATGAAAAATAAGAAGAATAATATGATGAATAAAAAGATAAAAGAAATGATGAATGCAAGAATAAAATGCTATTCTTCTTAAAATATTTTCACTTTTGATAGTCTTCATCAAAAGATTTAAAAATATTATAATATCTCTACTTTTATAATCAAGTAATAAAGTAATAAGGGTATTTACTTGCAATTTCTGCTAGAAATTAGATTCATTAATATCTTATGAGTTAAATTTTAAATAAAGGTGAAAATTATAATAAAGATTTGTAATATAAGTAAAAAAAATTGCAAAATATTGATCATTAAATATTGTCATAGAAGTTTGCTATTAACTCTTAAAGACTAGAAATAAATATAAATTTAAATTATAAAAAATTTAAGGAAAAAAGGATCAATCAATCATAAAAATATAGATAAAATAGTTTATTTAAGAGATGAAGAATATATTTAGATCACTATCTTTTCAATTAAGAGCACATTAATCAAAATAATTATAATCATCATTCATTTTCAATTACTCTACATATCTCAGATAATTCAAGACTATGAACTTAAATTCATCAAATGCCTAGTATTTCTTTAGTTTTCGTGCTAAGGAATCATTTAAGAAAAAAACAGCAAAGCTTGATATTGAAACTCATTTTAATGTTTCTGATTTAACTCGTTGTATTTATAAGAGAATGAGGAAATACCATTTGGAATATACTGAAATCTAAAATATATTATCTCAAGAATCATAGTCTGCAGATTTGAACTTAGATTAGCTAAGAAGGAAGATTAATACCCTTCAGCCACTCAATGATACTTTTGAAAAATTAGAATAGAACATTAAAGGATTATAGGATTTAAAATAATAAAAAGATGAGAATAATAGTGATCCTGAAATGATAGTCCTTATTGAAGAAGAAATGGAAAATTCTATCAAATAAATAGGTAATAAATAAATAATAATCAGATCTACTTATTGATCAAATATTTTGTCTAATTAATAAGATATTTCTAAAGAAATCAAAATAAAATAGAATTAAAGCTTATAATATATTATTGCAAATATTTATTTATTTTGGAATCATAGAATAGATTTGCATATAATATTTAAGACAATTCAATGGATAATCTAAATAAAATTAAAAGATAGATATAACAATAAATTAAATCGGCATTAAATTTAGCAAATAATATTACTTTCGTTGATCCATAATAATTTAAGATATTTGAATTTAAAGAAGAGATCTTAGAATAACATTAAAATCAATTTATGTTTGTTAATTTAATATTTTATTAATCGTTTCATGAATTTAAAAATTGTTAATTTATTAATAAATAGATGAATTATAAGATGACTGTTTAGAATAGTTACTCCCAAAGGGTAAACATGATGATTGTGAAGAAATAACTTTAGAAATTAGAGCTGGAGCTGGTGGAAGTGAAAGTTCTCTTTTTGCTGAAGAAGTTTTTAAGATGTATTAGTCCTATTTATCTGAATAAGGCTATTAATACTCAGTAGATTAATTTACTGTAGATATGGCTATTAATAAAGGTTGTAAATTAGGTGTCCTCAAAGCTTCGGGTGCTAATATTTATACAAGAATGATGAATGAATCAGGTGTTCATAAGTAATTTATTAATTTATAAATAAAATATTAATTTAAAATAATTTTTTGAAAAATAGAGTTATTAGAGTACCTGAAACAGAAAGTAAGGGTAGATTGCATTCTAGTACTATTTCAGTTGTCGTCATGCCTGTTGTTCCTTTGGTAAATAATATTAGTCTTAACATATATTTATTAGCTTTACTATTTTTAAAAGGACTTTAAAGTAGACGAAAAAGATTTAAGATTTGAATTTATGAGATCATAAGGTGCTGGCGGTTAGCATGTCAATAAAGTAGAATCAGCTTGCAGGTAATTTTATTAATTTTTTTAAGATAGAAAAGCCATAAGTTTCATTTTCTACTAAACTAAATAAAAGAATTACTCATATTCCTACTGGTATTAATGTTCTTTGTTAAGATGATAGACAATAAGAAAGAAATAAATAAAAAGCACTAAAGGTATTTTATTATTTGACAGTTCTTTTTTAAATAAGTTTCAAAAAATTTCCTTACTATTTGAATTTTTTTTAATCTAAAAAAATATTAGCTCCTTACTGAAAAGCTTTTCTAAGTTGAAGTAGAAAGATCTAATTAAGAATAAAGCGATGAAAGAAAGAGTTAGATAGGTAATTTTATCCATTTTTACTGTAAAAAATAAATATTGAAGAATAATTTTAATGAAAAGGTGGTGGTGATAGAAGTGATAAGATTCGTACATATAATTTCCCTTAGAGTAGAATAACAGATCACAGAACTAACTTGACTCTCTTTGGTATTGAAAAGATGATGAAGGGAGAATTTTTAGAATAATTCATTGACGAATATGAGGAAAAAGTGAATAATGAGAAAATTGAGAGTGTTTTAAAATTACTTGAGGATGAAGAAAACCAAAGCTAGTAGTAATCAAAGAATTGAAGGGTGTAATTAAACTATTAGTAAAAATAAATTTGAGGACAAACCAAACCTAAAAGAATTAATTAAAAGAGTAATAATAACAAATGTAAACAGGAAAAATAAATAATGTATGGATGGATGTATATATAAGAATGCAACAAAGAAATAATATATTTAGTATTTATTTATTTATATTTTAAAATTAAATACATCAAATATTCAATTATCACTTAGTTAATTATTCTATTACCTATTCATAAACAACTTTAAATTAGTATAGATTGGATTTATTTATAATAAATAAATAAATAAACAAATTTTTGTTACTTTTCTAACGCACACTTTTTTACACTCAAATTATAAATCATAATCTCATTATGATAGACAATTTTATCTTGAATTTACTAGAATTAAAGTCTAATTAATTAAATATTTTGAATATTTAAATTTCTTAACGCATAATTTTTCATAAATTATAATCCAAATGTAGAATGCCTCCATTTTTCTTAAGATTTTTCTCAGATTAAGAGTGAGATAAGACAAAAATATGCTACTAATTTTGATTCTGAATCTAAAAATAATTAATTTAATTTACTTGTCAGTATTGATTTAAAGTGGAATATTAATAACCATAAAAGAATATTTTTTTGATTGTGTATCACTGACTGGCTGACTGACTGATTGATTGATTGTTTGTAAAATAAAAACAGTAATATCTTTAATTTGTTCTAAGCTTAGCTATTATTCTCTTTTCTATATTTAAGTTTACTAAATGTATAGAAAATTTAAATTTAACTAAGTTACAACTGTCTCTCAATGTCTAACCTAGCTGGTTACTTGAGAAGATAATAGGTTAAAGAAAACCAAAAATTTTAATCATTTTAACCAATACAAATTTTATTATAGGAAGTAGCAATAAAAGTCAAAGTAAGTGTTAGCAATCTATCTATTTATTTATTCATTCATTCATTCATTCAAATATCCTATCTCTTTTCTATGCTTAAAAATAGATATAATTACTAAACTCTTCTCTTGTTATTTAGCAATATAAATGAAATTCTTTCTTTCCTTTTGTAAAAAATTGATAATTTAATATAATAATCTAAATTCGCCAATATTTTTTTGAATAAAGTAAACACTTTTAGCTGAACAAGCAATTCAGTATAAATAAATAATATTAATAGAAACGAGCTAAGTAAAGAATACACACATACAACCTAAAATATTATTATAGAATACCATTCAGCATTTAACATTTTGAGTTTGAATAAAATGATTAAGCATAACAACTACAATCCCAATCGTATCCTAAATGGAAGGAAAGATTCATATGAATCAACTACTTCGTCTGCAGGATCTCATAATTTCAGAAGCACTAATGATGTAGTTTATTAACCTCAAAAAGAAAAATAGGATAAATTTTAATAAATAAAATAATTAGTTTGACCCAACAACAGCAACAATAGAAAAATCACCAAATAAATACAAGCTATTGCCTGAATGTAATTTTGCATTTGAACTAAATTTAACAACTTAAAAAATATGTTATTTTATTGATTTATTTAGCAAAAATAAGGAAATCAGTCAGGAAATTAAACAACCTAAAATTGTTAGGACTTTTAAAAGTGAAAGAGACCCAAATAGCAGATGGGAAAGTAGATTTAGAATTATTCAAGAAGACATTCAAAGTGAATTAAAAAGGACTAAACTTTGATAATTAGCAATACTTTTTGCATTTAAATGCAACGATCAGCAACAATCACTTGATAAGTAATATTTAATATCAGTATTTTTGTTTTATCTTACACTACTTAATCAGTGCTAAAAAAATACAGAGCAAGCTAATAATAATAAAGAAATAAATTAATTAATTAATAAGAAGTGTTGATTATTTTTTTTGAATTTTATTATTGTTTATCAAGTATTATAAGATAAACTAACAAAGAATAATGAATTATAAATATCTCTTTATTCACCTTATCTAATTGGATCATTTCTATTTATCTTTCGCTGGAAAAGCACTGAATTTTTTCAATCAAATATTTACACTGAATCTTAATTTTTCTACATCAACCCATTAAATTTCAAAAAAGTGTTTACTCCTTACATCAAACTTCTTGTGTAGAATAATATTCTTACTTATAAATTAAGTTAATATGAGTATACTCCAAATCAAATGTATTTTAATCCATTACATATCTTTCCAACGCATATCTTAGTATTTAACACCCTCCAATTATTGCGTTAAGTTAATTTAATACAGGAAATACAAAACTTGAAAAATAGTTACCAACTTCTATCTGTCTAATACATTAACTTCTTACTAACGCTCATAATGCTATTTTTGGTATTACCCGTCGAATGCTAATTAATATTAATTTGCTTTATAATAAAATAATAATTATATCTCAATTCAATTACAATTATTACTACACATCATCAACTAATTTTTTGGGGTTCAACTTATTATAAAAAGCTAAATAAATTTAATAAAATCAGCTCTTCAAAAATTTTTTAATTATTTCATTCATAATAAATAGTAATAGTATCACTTGATTTTAAAAAAATCAATCCATTTATTACTTTTATTATTCAAACTATTACCATAAATTTTTTAACAAACCAGTAAAGAAATTTATTAATATTATCCTTCAAGAAAATTCTTTATTCAAAGACAATTAATTAAATTATTTTTATTTATTAATAGGATAATCAAGTCCAATTGAAAGGTTAAAAGTTAACTTGTATGATGATGAACGTACAAATCCTCCTCAATCGAATCAATCAACATAAGCTACTAATTATACATATGAAACTCCTTTAAATATGGGACAGCAATAAAATATATTTGGTACTTCTCAATAAATATTATTAAACAATTAGAAGAAACGTGTTGCATTTCGCCGTAGAAGCTGTTATTGTAATTAAACTGGTAAATAAAGCTAAAAATCTCTTAAAGTAGATTTTCTTTTACCTACAAATCTGATTAAGAATAGAATATTCTAACGCATGAAAAAGAAACAAGAGATGAAAATGAATTTAAATGATAAAGATATGATTATTCAGAACCTCAACCGTACATTCGATATATAAGAAAAGAATTCAGCTCGGGGAAGTGCTATTAATAGTCCCAACTTACTTTCTAGCGTGCAGCAATAATTTAATTTTAACGAGAATACTCCATATACCCCTTAGTCTGGCAGAGGAACAAATACTCCCAATTAAAATTCTAGATCAAATAATTAAATTCACTCACATTCAAATTAAGTTTAAAGAAGTTAATTCTCTTACATAACTTCACCTAAAAACGGCACATCTACTAATAAAAAGAAAGAGGAAACTCCTTCTAATTAATATAATAATGTTATAACTCCTGTAAATCGCCCTCAAAACAATAAGCCAACATTTGCTGAAACAATACTTTATATAAAAGAAGAGCAAAACTTATCCTCTTCTAAAAATCAATCACCAAGTCTTGACAGCAAGCAGAAATTGTCTTCATCTCATAAAAGAGATAAAAGTGACCAGTTTGTCTTCAGAAAAGATACTGATTAATTTGCTTCAAGAACTCATAGTCGTAAAAACCTTTCAAGTAATAAGAACTCTCCTAAGAATAGTAATATGGCAATTGCTTCTCCAAATAGAATGACTCCTAATAGCAATAGGTCTAGTGCATTCTTCAATAATACAAATAGCCAATACAATACCTCTGCTTTTGGTAATTTTTTGACGGCAGGTAAGACTATTAAAGATGAATAACAATAAAGATAGCAATTTGATATGATCTATCCAGTCTAAGCAGAGAAGAGAAAGAAATGGTTGGCTAAATTGCGTATGGCAACTAAATTAGTCGGAATCTAAGAAAAATAGAGAAAGAAATCCTTTTTGTATCATTAAGATTACTACAAAGCACTTGAAGAAGTTGCCAACAATGAAACAGAATAAGAGCATAAAGAGGAAAATACTAATCATAATCAATCTAACTAAGAAAAGAAACTTGTCTTAGTCCGTAAAGTCAAAAATGATAAGAACAATCATCATATTCAAATGTTCAACACCATAATTACCTAACATAATTTAAAGTTCAATTCAACTGTTACTTCATTCGTCGAAAAACGTGCTAAGAGCTATAATACACTATTACCTTTGTCAAATACATCAATACCAACAATATCAGTAATTTCTTAGAATAAATAAAAGAGGTCTCATTTAGTTAGCCCATTTAATAGTGAAAGTTGTACTGATATCCCTAATAATCATAATAGAGGAGATAGAATAGATGCTTATCTAAAACCATTACCAGTTATTCATTCACCATCTCCTAAACCTAAGGTTGTACATAAAAAATAAAATGATAAAAATCCTCTGCTTTTATTCTCTTCATATTCTAAGAAGAGTAAGAGTAATAAAGACAGTTTACATAGAAAGCTAAATTAAACAGATTAGCTAGCAGTCTATAGATGTGGATCTCATTAGTAAATAAACTCAACTACTTTATCTGAGCTCAACAACAACTGCAATAATAATAATAATAATAAACATGTATTAAGTATGACAGGATTCTCATAACCAAATAAAACAGCTATTCATCACCAAGGTTAGTTAAACAACTCTTAAGAGAGTTTAGATGAATTCTAAATTAATAATCATCTAGATTAAAAGTAATAGTAAGAAGCTAGCAAATCTAGCTTAGGATAAATATCAAATAATGATAAAACAACTACTAATTAGAAAAGTATTAATGAGATTGCTAGTTTAGATTAGCTGGGCAGATATGAAACTTACTATACTAAGTAATAATAGATGCCTAAAATGAGTTAAACCACTACTTGCTTTAAACCTTAAACAAAAACTCAATAGAAATTTGAACTTCTTTTAAATAGCTAATCAATGAAAAACTCTTACCTTTTCAAAAGCCCTAATGCAGGTTCAAAACCTATAAGCAACCTTTTTACTGCCAATAAGAGTTTGAATCAAAGCAGAATTAATTTTAGAAACAGCTCTTAGCCTGATATACTTCAGTCAGCATTTAAAAATGATCACTCTCAGGTATCTTCTCACCATTAATCTAATACCAAAATACCAAGTTAATCATAAAATAAACAAAATTATCTCTAAGCTAAATTCGAAAGTAAAGGAAATCGTAAATCTGTTCTTCAAAGTTACATGGTTTGAACAAATGAGACCTAAATTATTTTCAATAAATAAATTCTAACTATATATTAGATAAAATTATTTTAAAATTCAATATTAAATCTGATTTCTAAAGATTAGAGTGAGATGGTAAAGGTTTCACGAATGGAATGGAATAGATCATTGATCTTAGTATTCAATTATAGATAATAATAAAAAATGTAATTACCTAATATGTTATTTAAAATATTTAGTTAGAGTGGATTAATTTCCAATAATACTAACTAACTAACTAACTAGCTAACTAGCTAACTCACTCACTCACTCTCTTGTATATATTTCTAATAAATGAAATATAAAACCATAATTTTAATAAATCAATAAAATTATTAAGTTAAATTTATATTCTATGCACATTTCTATTAGTTTAAAATATCTTACTCACAAATATATATACATTCCAAATATCTTTATCTTATAATTACTTCATCAATTCTTAAAACAATAAAATTACTATAATTCTAATCTAAAAATGTAAAATAATTATTTTATTTACAAATTGTGTTTCATTATTTATTTGGAATTCTTATCAATGGATATTATTTAATTTTAATGATTTCACTAATATGTAAGTAGCAGGGATTGTGAGTGAGTATTAAAGGTTATTAAATTATTTATAATAATGAGGTAATTGTGATTTGTAGTGTTTAATAAAAATATGCTTAAGATAAATAAATAAAAAAATATCCCCTTTTTGCAAAAATTAATTAATAAAATTTTCTAAATTTTACATTCTAAATACAACGAAAATATCAGTATTGATTGATTAGTTTAATTTTCTAAATTTTTACATTGTAAATTCAACCAATTTATCAGTATTTATTGTTTGATAGAATTTTGAGTATTAGTTAATATTTTAACAAACGAATTGAATGGAATTTAAAAAATAAATATCTAAATAATAACGATAATATGTCTTTAGAATGAATAAAAGTAAATGAGAGGGTATTTCTAAAAATTAATAGATATAAGACGCGGGGGTGTATTGAAAAGCGCCAAATTAAAAAAATCGCGCCCAGGTAAAGATGAAGAGATATAGGTCGTATCCAAAATGCAAATCTTAGTGATAAAAAAAACAAATAAAATTTTTTCTAAATAGATTTAATTAAGATAATAATATTGATCTGATTTTTAGAAAGGAAACAGACAAAAAATAAATAAATCATTACAAACATTAAATTAAGAATATAACAAAGGTATTTAAAATGCAAGGCGAATTCAAATTCTACAATCCCAAGTATCTTGAGAAGACTACCTTATTAACTGAATTTATTACTTCTTTTAAGGAAGCTTCAAGAGATTCCTCTTAACAACCTCATGGTGATCTTAAATACATGAACATTCTCGTAAAAATTTTAGATAAATATAAATTAAGCTGAACAAAAAGGAATAATAAATAATGAATAGAATAATAATCCTTTTGAGTATTCTCTCAATGAATTCTAATTATATTATTAAACAAAAATAGTAAAGAGTTGCTAACAAGCAAACCACTCGTGTTGATATTTTCATGGAAGATTTAGAAGAATACTTCAACTCCGAAAAGGATAGACCCTTAGTTGACTATATTTCAAGAAATACACTCCGTTTCATTGATATTCTCTCCAAGATTTGTGATTCTGCTATGCCAGCTCGTAATACTCCTATTAGTGCAGATGAGGTAACACTATTGCATTTAAAATCTTACTATTTTTGTTCATTTTCAAATAAATGTGTACATTAAACATAGAATAGTAAAATAATAATCTAAATTTAGCTACAAAAAAATGATAATTAATATTAATAGATAATAAGAAATTCCTATATTTATTATTAAATAATGAAGTACTACTTATTTAGATACAAATAAAATGAAAAGTTTAAGATTAATTGATATCAAAGACTTTAAAGGAATCTTATTAAGCTAATTTAGTAAAAGCCATTGCCATAATTATTTACTTATATAAAAGTATAAAGCCAAAAAAAATTTAAAATTAAATTGAATGAATTTAAATTTTTGAACCAATTTTTGAAGCGGCAAATTAAGCATAAGAGAATGGATGATATTTTATAAAAAATGAGAAAAAGCTATAATTTTTCTAACTAATTAACTTACTCATTAATTCAGCAAAAATATTTAAAATAATGATAAATTTAATAAATATAATAGGAAATCGAAAGTATGGAACAAGTATTAAATGATCAAAGATTGAGTAATTTAGAAGGTGATTAAAATAAGGATGACAATGTCAGAAATAGATTAAATCCTTTACTATCTAGAAAGTTCCAATTATTCATTACTAGAGGTCCCAATAGCAAATAAAAAATTATTCCTATTAGAGACTTAAAATCTGAAGATATTGGTGGTTTAGTCACTATTAAGGCTATTGTTGTTAGAGTTACTGATGTTAAGCCTATGATGCAAGTTGCTTGCTACATTTGTGATACTTGTGGTAGTGAACTTTATCAAAATGTTACTGGTAAGACCTTCACTCCACTCCAAGAATGTATTTCTAATACCTGTAAAACCAACCGTACTAAGGGTAAAGTCGTCATCTCTGCTTCCTCCAGTGTCTTCATCCCTTACCAAGAAATCAGAGTTTAAGAAACTTCTGACCAAATCCCTCATGGTAACATTCCCAGAAGATTCTTAGTTATTGCTAAGGGTGTTAATGTTCGTTAATGTTCTCCTGGTGATCTCGTAATAAAATTTAATTTAATTAATATTAAATAGGAAGCACATATAAATAGAAAAATATTAGAAAGATGATAGTACTAAAAAAATGGCAAATATTAAATTATCTTAATTAAAAAAAATTAGGTCACAGTACAAGGTGTTTTCCTTCCTACTCAAGGTGATGATTACAGAACTAGAAGCAATTTAATTATGGAAACATTTATTGAAGCTTTCAATGTCTATAAAGAAAAGAAGAGCTATGCTGATTTTTAAATTAATGAAGATGTTCAATAGAAGATTCTTGAAATGAGAGATACTTTGAATGATGAATAAATCTATGATCTTCTTTCTAGATCTATTGCTCCTGAAATTTATGGTATGGAAGATATCAAGAAAGCTCTCCTTCTTTTAATGAGTAAAATATTTATAAAATTACATTCTTATAATAAATTAATATTGTTCTTTAATAAAATAGTTGGTGGCTCTACCTTGGAAATGAATGATGGTATGAGAATTAGAGGTGATATTAACATGGCTATGATTGGTGACCCTGGTGTTGCCAAGAGTTAATTGTTGAAGCACATTGCTAGAGTATCTCCTAGAGGTGTTTACACTACTGGTAAGGGTTCTAGTGGTGTTGGTTTGACTGCTTCTCTTATTAAAGATCCTATTACTAATGAAATGTCACTCGAAGCTGGTGCTTTGGTTCTTGCCGATATGGGTGTCTGCTGCATCGATGAATTCGATAAGATGAACGAATACGATAGAACTTCCATCCATGAAGTCATGGAACAATAAACTGTCTCTATTGCTAAGGCTGGTATGGCTACTTCTTTAAATGCTAGAACTTCTATTCTTGCCGCTGCCAACCCTCTCTATGGTAGATATAACAAAAAGCTCACTCCTCACAAGAATATTAATCTTCCTTTTGCACTTCTTTCCAGATTTGATCTCGTAATTAATTAATTATTCATTATTAATCATACATAACTTAATTCTTTATTTTAAATGATATTATTAGGTTTTTATTATGCTTGATAAGGCTGATTAGAAAAATGACAATTAATTAGCTAAGCACATTCTTGCTGTTCACAAGACATTATAAGCTCCTAAATAAGATTTTGAAACTGTTGATACTCAAGTTATTAAGGCTTACATCAGTCATGCTAAGAAATATCAACCTACCCTTAATAAAGAACTCCATGATTTCTTAGTTCAAAGATATTTGGAAAAGAGAAAAGAATAATCCGTTAACGGTAAGGAAGGATACAGTTATACTACTCCTAGAACTCTTCTTGGTATTGTCCGTCTCGCTTAAAGTTTAGCTAGATTGAGATTCTCCGAAATCGTTTCTCAAAGAGATGTCGATGAAGCTTTAAGATTGATTGAATCTTCTCAAAAATCTGTACAAGAAAGCTCTGAAGACAACGATAAAAAAGGTAAAGAATATTAAATTATAATAATCACTAACTAATCTTAAATTAATTTAATAAATAGTTAAAATTGTAAATGACACTAAATCTAATATCTTTGACACTATCTAGAAGTTATGTAAGAAGCAAAAGAATTTAACTATTTCTCAATCAGAAGCTTCCAAATAAGTAAATTATTTTCTTAATATCAAAATAAGGATTTTATTAATATTTACTAATTAATTAATAAATAGGTTTTGGCTAAAGGTTATAGTAATGAACAATTATTAAGAACTTTGGACTACTACGATACCTTAGGTATTTTAATGGTGTCTGAAGATACTACCAAAATCACTCTTGTACATAACACCAACTGAAAGACTACTATTCTGGATTGAATCCTACAAATAATTATCATAACTACAAAACACTGATTAATTGATCTATTCATTAATCACACATAAATCTATTAATAAATAATAAATAAATAAATAACTAAATAATAATAATTATTATTCTCTTCTCTTCTCAATTTAATCCCATTTAATTAAAGTATGTATCTTTATTATCCAAAATTTATATAGTAAGTATTCTACCATTTTCATTCTTATTATATTCAATTAGACCCTTTATTTCTTTTTCAATTTATTATTGGATTACAAAATAATTCTTCATTCTTAATTATTAAATTTAGTTCTTTTGGAGTTATTTTCTTACAACACTCATATAAAGTTATGAATAAAATAATCAAATAATTTTATTTAATTCTAATAATGAATTACGATATTCATTTTAGAATTTACAGATTGGATTTAATTAGAATAATTTTAATTTTATTTGAGAAATATCATTTTAATTATATTTAAATTTATTAAAATGTAGATTAATTAGATTTAAATTCTTGTATAGATTTTTAAAATGGATTAGAATTGTTTCTACTTTAAGCAAGTAGACCCATTAGATATGAAGCTCATTGTATTTATTTGTCTTAAATACAGATAAAATTAGCTTGATCAGAATAAAAATAATGAATAGAAACCATATAATATTAATGAGGAGTAATATGATTTATATGAAAACTGAATGAAGATACTCATATAAATTAATGATTAAGAAGCTTCAAGTATATTTAAAAGCAATTTATAAATCTATAAAGATAGATTATGAGTTCGTCTATTAATAATTAATTAATTAATTAATCTATACATAAAAGGAGAACAAAAATATAATATCCAATCAATTTTTAAAAATGTCCGAAAGTGATAACTCATTCCAAGAAATGGAACAAGAAGATGACGAAGTCGTCAACAACCCCGATATTGAAGAGGAAGAAGAAGATGAAGATTATATGATGGAAGACAAGCCCAAAAAGCAATCTGCTGAAGAAAAATTAGTTATTGATCAAGTAATATATCAGTGAATTAATGAATAAATATATACTAAGAGAATAGAAAAGAGAAATGAGAAAATTAAGCAATAATCTTAAATTCTACAATAAAACGATACTATTTAAATAGACTTTATTCAATAAATATGCAGAAAATATATTAATTAATAATTTTAATGAAATTAATAGAATGAAAAAGACAGAACTTGTGCCACATACACTTTTTATGATGAAGATCACACTCTTGGTAATACTGTCAGATATATGCTCGTTAAGAGAAAGGATGTCGAATTTTGCGGTTACACAATTCCTCACCCTTCTGAAAATAAAATGAACTTGCGTTTATAAACTATTAGTAACTATTTATTATCTTAAAATCATTATTTCAATCAATTATAACAACAATTTCATTATTAAATAGAAAAAAATTCAAATGAAGTTTTAAAGGAAGGTTTAGATAGTTTATCTGGACTCTGCGATGTTCTTAATGATAAATTCGATGCTGCTATGAAAAAATTTGAAAAGTAATAAAAGAAGAAATCCAAATGATAAATTATTTTGTAATTAAATGTAGATTATATATTTGTACATATTATTATAACGCATTCTGAAATAATCAATTTTCTATTCATTTTCACAAAAAGATAAAAATAATATCATATTTTATACTATAGTACTCTAACTAATCTAATGGAAAAAAAAGCAAGAAACAAAATAAATAAATAAAGAGGATTTAGTAGTAATAAATTTTATCAAATTTAAACTAGGAATAGTTAGGAATAAATACTTTATAAAGAAATGGGCTAATAATAAATGAACATTACCAAATAAAAAAATAATTTTAAAAGAATTAGAGCTTTAAAAATAAACATATAGAAAGTAATATGAAAAGTTGAAAAGAAATTAAGTTTTAATTTGATTTATTTATGAAAATTAATCAAATTTCCTCATCAATAATGCGCTCACCTTACTACTATTGATTAGTATTTTAGAATTGCTAATTATATTGATTTTACTGATTATCATCTTACATTTCTCCTAAGTTAGAGTAATCAACCTGCTAATAAAACTAGTTTCTCTTTTTAATTTTCTTAATTTAACGTACTGCAAATTAATTATTCGAAGTTTGGACTATATGGGCTTTAACTATTGAATTGTACAATTTCATTTCTTCTTCATTAAGAGAAGCTAAAATAGCTTTGAGCAAATCCCCTTAATCTTTCTTTAAATTCTTTAGCATTTATCTGTACATACTATATTCATCGCACTTATAAGAAGGAGGATTGTATTTTTCTATCTTAGGGTAGAAATCTCTCTAATTAATTCAAATTATCTAATTAGAGTCATCATAAGAATAAATAAATTAATTAATTTACCTCTGGTTTATAATAAAAATTTGCTAGTCTTTCATATTCAATATCTGAGACATTAATATCATATAAATCACTAGGGTCTTCATTAGACTGCAACCAAGTGTCATCATCATTAAATTGAGGTCTGCTGATTTTTGCACTTTATTCTATAGATCCTTTGTGCTTATATTCATTTATCATTTTAGCTTCTAATTTGGTAGGTGAGGTTGTAGTGCTATAATTAAGAGTATAAAGAGCTAGCTTGAAGAGTTTAGAGACATCATCTAAATTTAATTAGCATTATTACCAATTATTGATTAAACCAATCAGACCGTAAGATAATACCTTTCTGTCATAAGGTTATTCAAGATGATCTTAGATGTATTTCTACTCTAATCCTTAAAGTAAATGAACGATAATATTGGAATTCTTGACAGCACTAATAGTCTATACTGGCTGATAATAGAAAAATAGGAGGAATATTTGGATGTACTTAAGAGGATAGAATTCTTACTGAGTTAATTAAGGATAGAGCTCAATAAGATACATCATAATATCCTCATAAAGCTTTTATTTACTATTAAATATTTCATGATTACACTAGATTCCTAATTGAATCAAGAAACAAGACTAGATGAATTCTGAGTATTAATATGTGAGTCTTTGAACATTTAATTATTTAATTGAATCTACTGCTATTCTAAATACATTGCACAAAATATATTGCTTGTCGTAAAGTAAGTACTAACTCTTAAATACATGAATCAATAATTCATAATAAGATTCTCCTATCAAACTTTTATTATTCTTTAAATACAATTTTTCTAAATTCCTTCCAATAACTTCAGTGATTTCTTCAAATTCTCTCAATTGCTTTATTTGTAAATAAGTAAATTTTATTATTGTAATAATTGTTAGTATATTTACCTGTAAGATAGTGACACATAGTTCACATATTTTATCTTCAAATTATATTTGTTCTAAAATAAATTATGTAAATATTAAATACTTCTTACTTATTTAATAATGATAAAATATACCTGCTATGTCAAGGTATTAAATTAATTAAAGAATATTCTCTTCAAAATAGATATAAAAGTCATTGAAGATCTTTTCATCACCTACGAATTAAATTATACAGTTAATACATTTCATTATGAGGAGAGAAGATTCATATCTTTTTCCTTTTATTTAATTCTATTCTTTTTAGATACGATTGCTTAGATTCTTTATTATTTCAGTGGCATAGTTTTTAATGATAAAAGAATAGTTATGGATAACCTTTTCTAAGAAATCAAAGAAGTAATCATTCTTGCTCGAATTAATTAACTCTACTAAGGTTTCAATAATATCTGTAATGATACTTTCTATGCATCCTTTCAATTCCCAAGAATTTATTAATCTCCAGAGGGTATCAATAGCTACACTAACTCCCTTAGGTTCTTAGGTATTTTTTAAGTATTCTAATATTAAAAGAATGTTGATAAGATTGATAATAAGTATAATAAGGGTAAAAATAGTAATAGTTAATTTACTTATGAGAAAGATCATCATATCAGATAATAATTTAGTATTTATTGCAACATAGATATTTGATTATTTATCTAATTCAGTGAATAAATAAATACTATAATGACTTATTAAAGCTGCACTTCTTAATCTACAAATACCTGAAGGCTTTATTAAGTTACTTGTAAAGTAGTTCTTCAATATATTTTCTATTTATTTCCTTTAAATAAATAATTTTCATTAATTATAAAATATTTATTAGTTAGTTAATTGATTACAATAAATCTCTTCTTAAACCTACTGAAGGAGCAATAATAATCATGATCAAAAGGATAGTTTCAATTTTATTAGATTTGTCAAGACTTAAAAATAAAGAATTTTGATATTTATTGAGCTATTCTTAAATCGATGGATCAACTTTCTCTTTAACAATAGAATCAATCATTTTACAACAATAAGTAACGACATAAGCTAAAAAGCCATCAATAGTTTTGCATAATTTAGAAAGTAATTCACATCCATTACTTTTTAGGATATCAGACTCTCTATTATTATACAAATCTTATTCAAATCTAATAAATTCTTCACTGTCTTCAGCATAGCTATCATAGTCTCTAGCATTGTTGCAAACTAAGCTTAATATGACTTCATTGAAAATACTATAATATTATAAATTAATTTGATTAAATATTTTTTGTAATTAGTTAATAAATAAGTAATGGTTAATTAATTAATTATCTACTTACTCTTAATAATTTGTAGCATAGAATTTATAGAATTTAGTATCATTTACACTATTTATTATAAATATCACAGCAAAATCTATATTTTAAATGCAAGATTTCTAGCACTATTGATTTTAAATCAAAAAAAAAATTTAATTATTTAATAAATATTTAACATTTAAGTCCCCTCTTTTTTTCATTTTTCCAATCTTTCAAAAAGAGAAAATATTTTTTAATTTATTTAAATTAAGGGTATTTCGAATTGGATATAACTTTAAGTATTTTATCGATATGATAGATAGAAATATCTTATTTAAAAATTATAATGAAAATTTTACATAAATATGGCTGAGATATTAATGAGATTAGTTATTTATACATAAGTGAAGCTATTTGCAGGTATATAATAGTATATTTTCGAATTTTTGGAGAAAATAAGCATAATTTTTCTAGACCTAAGCTGTATCAAACATTTAGAGTTTAGTTTATTGCTCTTTTAATAGATAGAATTGATTCATAACAACAAGACTTTTAAGAGAGTTATACTTTATTCCATTGATAACTTTGAATAGGGAATTGAGATTAATAGAGGGTTAAGATTGATCAAAAGTAATTAGACTAATTTAAGGATCTATATTTTATAACTGAAGTGCTTAGTTGAAATTGAAGCAAATAACCATTTCAAAGAAATTCATTAATTATAAATTATTTAGGAATATTTGCATTAGATCACTCTTTTAATTTTGTACTCTTTGGATTGATATAGTGAGAATGTGGCATGTCATTTCTAAAATCTATAAATTTCCTTCTAAATTTTAAAGGTCTCTCTAAGCAGATACGATTTCAGTGAATATAAAGGTTGTCATAGTTTCCAAAATCATAAACATCTTCTACAATAGATTAACTAAAACATCACGTACCTTCTCATTTGCAAATATATCAAATAATAATTCAAATATAATATTTAATCCTATATAGACGTCTCTCTTATCTCCACTGTTTTCAAATAAGCTTTCACACTCCTTAAGAGTGGACAATAAAAACCAATCTAATTTATTAATTGTTAAAAAGAATTTTATCAAATAAAATACATAGCTATTTACTATTATACACTTTAATTTATTTTCTATTGATTTTAAATCATTTTATAAAGTAAAATATTTTCAAATTCATTCTATTTAATTCCCATTTACATATTGCATTCATATTATTAATTGTGATCTTTAAAATTTATATTGAATTAAATGGTAATTATTTTTACCTGGTTGAGATGCACTGCATGATAGATCTAATAAATGAGGAAGGCATGCAACAAGTATTTAAATCTATTTTTGATTCAGTTATCTATTTTAAAGCATAAGGAAGAAGTGAGATAGGATGTTGAGTAGAACTTCATCATCAGTGAAAACTTTAAGTTGCTTAAGACTTTTAATAAGAGTAGAAAGGTAGGGGACAGTATACTATAATGTTTATTGGTTGTTGCAAATTGCAATAGTTTTGAGAACATCTTCAGTGTGAAGCACACAGTCAGTTTGTCTCATCAATTATAAACTTGTTTCTGCATTTACTCTTATTTAACTATCGCCATTGGAAAGTGCTGCAATAATTAAGCTGACAACTCCTTCGTTTCCAATTTAGCTATCTTGAAGTTCTTATTGCAACTAAATTTTGTGTTAAGTAATATAATCAAAGTAATCTTCTAGCCTATGTGCATTCATTTTTATAATTTCTATGTTCGAAATGCCCTCTATTTATGATTAATCTTTTCCTTACGTCTATCTAAATTTGCTTTACTTGCTAATATATTCTTTTAAAGTTTTTTGATATATATTTTTGCGGAAAAAAAAATTATATCTTGAGATCGTTTGGATATAAACTGCATTGTATGTTGCTAATCTTTGGTGTCAAAATATAGATTTTATTTTTCGTAATAAATTACACTGATAGACATCTCTCTCATATCCCACTAACTCTTTGTTCTCATAATACTTAAATCATAATAATATGTCTACAATAAGATTATCAAAAATAATTAATAATAAGTAGACATAGCTAAATTGATGGATGAAATAAAAATTTTAAGAAAATTAATTTAATAATATTCATGAATATTTTTATAATTAGAATTTATTGAGACTATAATAGATTTATTTAAATGTTACTAAATTTCTTTGGATTATTTTGAGTATTAAATGGAGTGTAGTAGTATGTAATGTAATATGATTGTTAAATCACACTGACAAAGAAAACATTTAAAACGAAACTACAAAAAAATAGTGAAATTTTCTATTAAATTTTTACATATAATAATTAAAGGAGATTCAATTAATTTATTAGATTCATCAAAATATTTATTTTCATTATAAACAACGATATCTTCTTAACATTTCTGACATATTAAGTGAAAGCAATACCATCATAGAAATTATCAAACAATTAGCAAATTATTAATTATGAGTAAAAATAAGTTTGAGGAGCAGAAGAATACTGCTAGGAAGGAAACAAAGAAAAATATAGAGGATTAGCGCTTAAAACTTGATCTCATCCATTGTTTTGGTTCACTTTGTTCAAATGGATATAGAAATTCAGTCGTAATAAGCAGTTTAAATTTACTAAAAGGATTTAGAATAACAATTAAATAACAATTAATGATTGAAAGTCTATAAATATCTAAATAAATAATAGAATTAAGAAGAATAATATATATTTTAATGCAAGATCCTTTATTTAAATCTTTATTATGATAATATTAGGGTATTATGGAAGAAGATGGATATAGTTTGATCTACCCTGTAGGAAAATATATAGCAATCAAGCAGCATGATAAGAATGAAATGGCATTTGTTAGACTGAGCGAAAATATTGATAAAATTGTAAGTTTAGCCATCTCTCCAAATAAAAAATTTGTTGCAGTTTGCGAAAGGTTAAAAACAGAAGATGATGGATCTAAGAAATGCCCTCAAGTAGCAATTTACAATATTAAATCAAGCAGCATAGGATCTAATTTAGCAAATGAAAAAAAACAATTCAGTTATGCAGATACAACTGTAGAAAATTTCTAAGCTATGGCTTTTTCATATGATTCCCGTTTTATTGCATGTCTCACAGAATCTCCTGAATATCGTCTTGTATTTATAGATATCCTAGCTAATAAGAAAGATGTTGCGGGAGTTACACTAAGAATCCCTATATCTAAAGTATCAATTTCTCCAAAAGACAATCACATGGTAGCCATTTCAGGTAATAATCAATAACTAAATAATATAAACCTATAATTAAAAAGATTTTATATGAAAATTATATCACAATTAAATTGTATCAGAAAGTATTTTAACCATATCTACTTTCTTTATCTATCAATAACAAAGTATGAATTAGGTTCCTTCAGAATAAATTTCATATTCAAGATTTTAAAATAGGGAGAGTTTTATATTACAATAGGTTTTACATAAATTTTTAAAAATAAATAAATAAAAGGCCAGAACTGTTTTAAGATTTTGAGAGTGTAAAAGAGTGCTTTCGTTTACATAGGAGATAATATAAAGAGATTACCTTAAAACTAAAATTTTACAGATCACATTTGGTATGAAGATAATAAGATTGCTCTTTGCAATGACAAGGGAGAAATTTATATAATTTAAGATAATGAAGTTAAACAATATATTATTAATGGTTTTGAAAAGGAAGGGTTAGGTAATTTATTTTATTATAAATTGCTATGTATTGATTATCCTTAATTTAATCAGGTATTTCTTGCATGGCTTCTTTTACTAAGGGTTTAATTATTGCAAGTGAAACAGGTTAATTTGCTGTTTGGATGAAAGACGAAGATTCGGATAATGTAGGTACTTCTGAAGAAGATTATTAGATTGCATATGTGAGATCATGGAATAGTGATAGAGGGAGTGGAGCAATCACAATAGAAATTAGTAAAAATGATGATTTACTTGCTGTTGGATTTAAAAATAATGATATTGCAACATTTGATCTTCAGCAAATAATTCCATAAGTTCCTGAAACAGTATTTGCATTTAGTGAATATTAAATTAGAAATAATTGAATGTAATTTTAAATAAAATAGATTGAAAGTTTGAGAAGTAATACAATCTATATGGAGAAGAAATTAAAATTTGATTATATTTATAATGGTTTTCACTTTGGACCAATCACAACCATGGATGTGTGTTTATAGAGACCTTTAATTGCTACTTGTTCTTAAAAAGATTCAACAATTCGTATTTGGAATTATATGAATTACAGATGTGAATTGGCACGTATAATTTCAATTCAATTTTAATTACTTTTAAATATTCTATCATATCTAAAGGTAAATTCATCACTGATACTAATGATAAATCGCCTTTACTTAGTATGGCTTTTCATCCAACAGGATATTATCTAGCTGCTGGTTTTATCGATAAGCTGAGAATATATCATGTTATGTTGGATGAATTAAAACCTTATAAAGAACTGGGAGTAAAGAATTGCACTGTAATGAAATTTTCTACAGGTGGTTAATATCTTGCAATTGCATATCCTAAAACAAAGAATCAATCTAATCAATACTCTGTCAGTATCTATAATGCTTACTCTTTATAACCTCTCATCACTCTTAATGGTCCACCCAGTTAAGTGACTGAGATTATTTGGGGTCCTTTTGATGAATTCCTTCTGAGTTGCTCTTTAGATGGGACAATATATAGATGGTAATTTCTAATTATATTCTTAGATTAACAATAATATTTATAATATCTTGATAGGATTCCTCATTTTTAGAGTTTCCATTAGAACTACACAGCAAGTCCTAACCTTAATAGATCAGAAAAGAAATTAGAAAAAGCTCCATCTTCAGGAAAAGTAAGCTTAAAGAAAGCTAATAATCCTTTTTTAAATCATTTTTAATTAATAGGAAAAGTATAAATATACAGGAATTATCTATAACAGCTAAACAAATTTAATATGGGCTACAGGTGGTGATGAAAGTAATTCATATCATTATTTATTACTTAGGTTTTAATTCATTTTTTTAAACATAGATAAAGGTATTGTTTATGGCTACATGGATTAGCATGAATAAGAAATGAGATTATAACAGTAATAATAATTTGGCAACTAAGGACTTAATCCTCAACATAATTTCCCTCATTCTGTTTAAGACATGGATTTTGAACTCAAAAACTATAGAATTACCCATTTCTGTTTTATCTAAAGTTTTTATAATTACTTTGGTATTGTAGCAGGTACAAATACTGGTGCTATCAAAGTAATTTTTCATAATTATCACATTAATTCAATATTTATCCTTAATTCACTTTTCAGGTATTCAGTCATCATTTCAGTACTATTCCATATGAAACAATTCAAACTCATAGTGGATAAGTTACTCAAATCAGAACAAGTCCTGATGGCAGATATGTATTCTCAACAGGTGAAGATGGGTCCGTTTTTATCTTTTAGGTTTCAGAAATCTCAAAAGACTTGTAAGTGCTTTCTTTGAAAATGGGAGAAGTTAAAATGGATGAAGAGGCAGTAAATGAAGTAACTAAATAATTAATTAATTGATTGATAATAATGCTTTGGAGAGAAAAAAACTATTTTTATTTAAACAAGATGAACCCAAGAGCAATGGTTGTGGATGAACATTTAGCAGATGTTGTGATGGTTTATAGAAGTGATATCGAGGCATATACCTAAGAATAAGAAAAGATTACAAATGAATATAGAGAATTTAAAAGTCGTATGAATGATACAATTGAGTAAGAAAAGAGGATTTTAGAGTTTAAGATGAATAAAATGAAAGAAAACTTTGAGAATGATATTAATCGCTCTAAACGCTAATACGAAGACTTAATTAGTGCTAAAGGGTAGATGGAATAGGATTATAAATAAACAATTATGAATTTAGAAGAAAAGCATCTTAAAGGTGTTGAGGAATTAGAAAGTCTTTACGAAAGAAAACTTGCATTTGAAAATGAAAAATACTTATAACAAGAATAAGAATTAAAAGAAGAAAGAGTTAAATTTGAAAAGAAAGTGAAAGAACTTTCAAAGAAATAAGACACCAATATTGATATTTTAAAGAAAGAATTCAACTTAAATTTTGGTAAAATAATATTATTTACATTATATTGTTCTTAGTTTCATTTATTTTTGATCTATTGATTACAGGAAAGGCATAGAAAGTTTATGAAAGTACTAAAATGACTGCAGAGGAACTCAAAAAAGTTTATGAGGAAAGGTTATCACAATAAGAAGAAGAACATGAAGCAGAAATAAGGAATATAGTGGAAAAAAACGAAAAGGTATTTCTTCTAACCATTTAACGAGTCTATAAAAAGTGTATTTAATCAATAATAGGAATTAGAATCATAGAAATAAAAAGTATAAGATTTGAAGCACAAGAAAAATAAATTGAAAAATGATCTTAATCAAGCTGATATAGATAAGAAAGAATTTTAGAAAAG
Organism: Tetrahymena borealis; assembly: GCA_000260095.1. Classification (NCBI taxonomy): domain Eukaryota; phylum Ciliophora; class Oligohymenophorea; order Hymenostomatida; family Tetrahymenidae; genus Tetrahymena; species Tetrahymena borealis. Next base: position 807,013 of record JH651231.1, on the reverse strand, counting down.
GGAGGAAGAAAAGGATTTAATGCTTCAAGAATGCAGACAGAAATTAAAAGAAGCTTAAGGATAAATTGAAATTCACAAAGCTGAATATAAATCATTAGAAGAAATACTAAAGAAAAAAGAAAAGAAGATGTAAGACTATAAATTTAAAATCAGTGATCTCTAAAAATCTAAGGTTATTAATTTATTTATTTTAGCTTATTTTAATTCTATTTAATCATTTTTAATTGATTTAAAATATAATAAATAACTATAGCATGTTTTGAGTTTCAGAACTACAGAAATGAGAAAGAGCTTGGAACCAAAGGAGGTAAAAGATTAATTATAAATTAAAACCAATTTATAAATTTATTTAAAATAAAAAATGATTGATTGATCTCTAAATTTATTTTAAATTGCTTATTTAGGCTTAAATAGAAAAATTAAAGGAATAATTGTTCAGATTAGAAGGAGAATTGTAAGGTATGTTATAATTAGCCAAAGATACTGAAGATGAAATGAAAAAGATGCAAAATCATATTGATAATTTAAAGAGAAATTTTAAAAGCTAATAAGAATCAAATAGAGTGAAAGATAGCTTAAATAATAGAATGATTATGGATATCTATAATTGTGTTAATAATAAGGATATGAAGGAATGGGTTAGTGAAATGCAAAGACTAAATCAAGTTTACGTCAAGGGTCAAGAAATTAAATAATCTTCAAGTGATGATAAAGGTTTAGAAGAAATGCAACGTTAGATATAGCATCTTGAGAAATCTATTTACTAGCTCAATAAATCTTCTGAAAAAGTTATCATCCGTAGAGACAAAGAAATCTCTAAAAAAACTAAAGAAAATGCAGAACTCATACACGAAATTAATGAAATGAGAAAGACAAATAAGTTATATGTTTCAGAAATAACAAATCTTCGTACTTAACTGGAAAACAATAAAAAAGAAAATAATAACGTTCGCAATGAACTTAACAGAATTAAAGCTGCTCTAACTAAAAAATAAAGAGAAATTTAACATTTCGAAGACACAATGTAAGATAAAAGTCCAATGAGTAACTCATAATATACTATGATATTTAAAATACTTTAAATATTCTTTAATTTTATAAAATAGATCCTTTCGATTCTTTGAATATGGATAACAATCAAACAAGTCTATAAAGCTAGCATCAACACTCATAGTCTCTTCCCAAGCTAAAGCCAGTAGTATCCCTTCCTAGAATTATGCAGAATTAGAGAGGGAAGATTATTAAAGGTCTTAACTTCGATTCAAAAACTTTATAAACATTTGATAAGGCTAAGCTTATTGATGTGCTAGCAGAAATGGAATTATCCACTCAAAAACTTGTGTAATAAGAAATATAAATAAAAACATTAAAAGGTAAGATTAAAAAACATTTGGATGAATACTCTTGTGATGATAATCACTTAAAAGATGAATTAAAAGAAAACTATTTTAATTTAGATCTTTTATCTTCAGGTGTGAATTTAATGTAATATGATTCAAGACCCGATGAAGTTGTAAACGAATAAATATGAGTTTAAAATGTATAATAGTATTTTCCCTTTAAGAACTAATCAAATAATTATTTCATCAATGAAAGATCTTTGTTAAATTAATCATTCGTATTTATATAAATTAAATGTATTAACTATATCAAGGTAACCATTTTAATATAAGTAGTATTAATAATTTCATATTAACTAGCTTTAAAAACTTTATATTACATCAAACAACTAATTTTCTATGGTTCAATAAATATTATATTTATTTTAGAGTGCCAAATTAATTAGGGTTACTTTCAGATTCATAAGTTTATTTTAAAGGCGATTTATACTGTACTTTTGATATATCAGGAGATTGAGAAGCCTTTATTGTGGAAGCATTTTTCTAAAAATCAATTGTTTTTTCTACTCTTTCTTATAAATTGTTAGACATTTATTTGAACTTCTCTATTCTAATTTAATATTATTTTGGCTACTTTTCATCTATTTCATTAAATTTAAGCACAGGAAAGAGATTATCGCACTGTCTTTCTTAAAAGGTTAGCCTTTTACTTCTAAGAGGAGACTCTGATCTATTTCTTTAACTTGTGAGGTTACATGTAGTTCTAAAAGGCAAAATACTATCATAATTGCGAAGAGATTTGAGATAATTAAACTTCTACATATTTTAGTCAGATACCTTTACTTGGCCATCCCTAATAAATAAATGATATTTCTTTGAGAACGTAAACTAAAATAATATTTACTTTGCATATATATCTCTACCAGTCCCATCTATCTTATAATTCACTCTTTTTATATTAGGAGATACTCCTTCAAATTTTTTAACTTCTTTTCCAAGGAATGATCCTGTATATTTTGATTAACATGGTAGTAAGTAGAATGAAAAGTAAAATTTAAACAAATCTAATACCTGAGGTAATATTTTAATTGAAGATTTTATTTACTTTAACAAACCCTCCACTGTTTTTAAAAATATAATTATCTCTACCAGAACCATTTGGATAGTATGTAGAATTTTTGGGTTGCATTATTTTTTAGATTAATTACTTCTACTATAGTTTTCAGTTAAATAAATAATATTAAATAATACTTCATCTACTCTAAAAATAGATAAAAGCTTGTGAATTAATTACTTAATACAAAATCTTAAACAAAAATTAATAATTATTATTATATAGTTTATTCATACAATTTAAGTAATAAAAGGTTTTATAAAAATCACAAAAGAAAACTTAGCTTTTAAATTTCACCTATTTTATTATCTACTTTAAGATTAAATTCTTTATTATGCTTAAATTCTATAATTTTATCTAATTGATTTGTTAGTTCCTATTAAGAAAGAACATCTTTAGTATAACTTATGAAGAAAATAATCTTTTATTTAATATTTCCAAGTTACTTTTAATTTTCTTTATGTTAATTTTTAGCAGAACCTTCATTAGATTCTTCGAGTATATCTCTGATTTCTATTTAGCCTATTATTTAAAATATAATAAAAATAGTAATTTATATGAAGAAATGAATTAATTAATTGTATAATTATCATTAAAGAATAATAATTACCTTCATGAAGAAGATCAAATATTCTATACAAGATTTCTAGGATGAATACTTTATTTTTATATATAGCAGCCATATCCTCTTGCAATAAGGGTATAAAAGCTTTAACAAGTTAAGATTCAATTCTAATAGCATTACTAATTACATCATTCATAGCATTAGAAACAGAACCTACTTCTATTCTATTTTAAGGATTTATGCTCTATTTAAAATGTAAAAAAATATATCATTTAACTATAAAATTATTATGCTAAAGTTATTATAGAATATCATTTGAAGAAAATTCAATAACTTTAATTATTACTTATGAGATAGAGACCAAGAAATTGAGAGGCTCTAGAGGATTTTCCCAAATATCTCCATTGAAAACTCTAAGAGTAAGCGCAGTACCACATCTTTTTATTAAAATTAAGTAGAGATTAAATTGTGAAATATTCTTTGATTGATACTTACATTATATTAGCCAATTAGTGAAGAAGGTCATTATGAGCAGGTAACTTGCATAAAGATTTAAATGGGATTTATTTTTATAATCTCTATTTCATTTTATTTCTAAAATCAACTACTTCTCCAAATTCTTGATTTTACTTGTACTTTTTATTTTACTCAGGATTTGCTTGAGTTTCGATTTCTTCTACATATAAAGAGAAGAGTCCTTCTTCAATTTACCACCAAGCGCTCCATGGTTTTATATATTTTTGAAGTAGAGCATTGTTTTTAATAAAATTAGCAAATTCCCTTTGTTCTTCTATTGTTAGGCTTTCTAAATCTAATTCATTTTCTATCATCATCTCCTCTAACTCCTCTAATCTTTCTAATTCCTTCTCGGGTACTTCGTATTCTTCGCGATCATTATCCAATTAATCCTTATAATCTTTCAACATCTATCTCATTTACTTTTGTGTTTTTTCATCAGCTTTTCTATTTTTTAATTCTTCCTTGACATTCTCCTCATAAAATTTATTAACACAGGATTCATTATGATTCTTGTAGCAATCTAAACTACAGTAATTGCATTTGCATTTAGGGCAAGCATACTTTGTAGGTTTAGTACATCCTTCCCTTTAGTAATGTTAATAATCAAATTAATAAATCGATGAATTCCAACTTTGTAATAAATTACGTGATGCATGGACCTAAGTTTTTGGGAATTGCAAATGGCTTTCTATCTACTTCGCACAATAATGGAATGTTCTTTTCCTAATCTTCTTGCTAATGTTCAATTTCCATTTTCCTAATAATTAAATTGTGATTCTATTAAGTGAGATATCTAAAATAATACTGTCTAAAATATATAATGTAATGTAATTAATATTTTTAGTTTATTAAATATTTTGTAATTTGATTTGTCTAACTTAGTAAAATTAGATAGCTAACTAAATAGCTGGCTTTGCTAATCAAAAAAGTGCTATCAAATATTGTATCTTTTAGAGTTTATTTCTACCAAATGAACATATGTAGAGTATTCAACCATCATACCATAACCAATCAATTTTTGTAAATAAAAAATAAATTTTTATAATAATTTAATTATTAAATTAAAATGTATTTTTAGATAAGCTTTAAATGAAGACTTATTAAAATTATATATTAATATCAAAACAAATTTAAAAAATAAAATATTTATTTTAATTATTTATAATTCACATTTCTTTGATTAGTAGATTATTCAGTTTCTCTTCAACCCTATTGAGTTTTGTCATTATATTATTTAGATTTGGAGGTGATTCAGCTGTTTTGAGCTCATCATAAGCAGCTATCATTTGTATATTGATAACTTAAATTTATTTATAAAGCATTATATTTCCTATAGACTATTCCATTTAAGCTTTTAATAGAATTTTCACTTTCTAATATTTCTAGTCTATATCTTACTTAGTTATTATTGGGTAATCATCAAGATATTCTCTTCCTGTAGTCCCTAAAGGTAAGGTGTGCTAAGTTCTTTAATTAAATCTCTAACTCATTTAATACTAAGATTATACTAAATTTTAACTATCTCTAACTAAATGTGCACTTGATTAATTTACTGATTAGCAACCACCAATGTTTGACATATTCACTTAGTCATACATTCTTGGGTCCGGATAATTCTAAATTTAGATTGGTCCAACTTAAGGAGATTTAAAGCTTAAATCCATACTTTCTTTATATATATTAGATTTATCTAATGGTGCTATCAAAGGAGATCGTTCAAGATTCTTCATGGCAAGTGAAATAATATTTTAATCTACAAGATCTAGAAGTTTAGCATCCTTGTGAGATTTCTTCTGTTTCTTCATGATATTTATGAATCCCTCATAAGCATCTAGAGCTTTTTCAGGAGCAGATTTATTTTCTCTGTAATAATTGTTGCTTAACAATATCTCACCAGAAGACTAGTCTATTGAAACTAATGGTTTTGGCAGATATTCAAACAGCTTCATTTAATCATCATTGAGTAAGATACTTTTTAGTTTATCAACTTCTAAGAATTTACTTAATAAATACAATACATCTAAATGTTATTCGACTTTATTAATACTATGATCAACTAGTTATCTCTTATCTTTAATTCTTGTTGAATTAGGCAGTAACAAATGTAGGATATAGTCAATCGTATCATACTTTATTACCTTTTAAATATATACGAAGAATTATTTTGCTAGCATTACCAAAGATTTTCTCTTAGATAGTTTATTGTTTGTATTTTGGTTGCTTTAGATTGTATTAGTGAAGTTATTGCCATTTTTATTTACTTACTAATTATTATAGATATTATCAGTATTATTAAGGTGGCTTTAAGTTTAATTGTTTAAATTTTATGATTAGTCTTGTAGATTAGGACTGTTTTGAGCTTCAATAAGCTTCGATTACATTAACTCAAATTGAATGTTTCTCATTTATTATTCTTCTTCTTCTTTGTCCTTTAATTGATGCTACTCTGCTGAATCACTTTTATTATTACTTGGTTTATCCTTGTACTCAAAATTAAATAACTAATTAATTATTTCTTTATTTAAATGTAGGGTGGCAAATGGGAGACAAAGAAGAGATCCAAAAGTGGCAAGAACTTTTAATAATCCACCAATTTAAGCAACAACTTCTGCTAGTTTTTAATATCTCCTCTTCATGATATTCTCTCTATGCTTTTATGGTCTCATTTTGAAGTTTACGAATGTGAGAGGATCGGCAAAGTAAAAAGTTTCCTTCAAATCAGCGAAAGTATAATTCCTTATTTCTTATAATTATTCGTAGAGTATTCCAATATCAGTCTGGATATAAGAGTTAGTGAAGTATAATTAAATTTCCTTTCCCTAGTGAGTAGAAGTAGGAGAATAGATGTCTCTTCCTTAATTAATGAATGGATTCTCTAAATTAGATGGATCTATTACTTTATCAACTAAATATGCTTCAAAATAACTTAAACCTATTTTTTGTTCTATTTCTTCTTCTGTAGCACATTTAACGATACTTTATTTAGGGTCGCATCTTCTAAATTAAATTGTGATTGTAGCTAAGTTTTCAGCATCAAAATCTCCTTCAATGTAGGCATCTTCAGATTCATCAAAGCAATGTAATTAGCTAAGAGATATCTAAGAAAAATAATCTACTAACTCAGGATAATTAGAATCATTAATAGTACATGGCCTCAATTTAATTTCCTTGGATTCGAATGTTCTTTTTATCTCACCTGTAGTTGTATCTTTGTGCATTTTCATTAAATCTAAAGTTGCAAAGACTTAGAATATACTTGGATCAATAAAAGTTTAAGAGTTTCTGTCTTATAATCCTACCATAATTACTTAATTATTACTATTGAATTATATCCTCTCTGGTTATTTTACATATCTTTCAGAGGAGATTACTGTTGGTTTTGCTTTTTCTATGAGTTCCTTTCCATAAAAATATGAGCCTAGAACAAGACTGATAAATAGAATAATTGTAACCACACCACCAAAAAAAGTGTTATGAATTGGCTTCTTCTAAAAATTAATTTCTACTTTTGCCCCATATATATCGATATATGTTACAAGATTTTTTACAATTTACCACTTGTTCATTTTAAAAAATATTTTTAGAGATTATTTGTTGTTATTGTTATTGTTAGTTATTTAGAAATTTATTAATTTTTTAACAAATAATTATGTAAACTTCTACTTCTGTTATTTTAATTTTGCTTTATTAAACCTTAGAATAGATTACCAAGTAATTATTAATATCAAAAATATTTATTTCTTAAATTTATAATATTTGTTAATTTGTATATATATGCATGTATTGTAAGTGATCATTATTTACAAGTTTATTTTTTAGTTTAAAAAAATATGTAATCAACTTCTCAATAAAGAGTTCGACTAGTAACCTTTCTTAAAGTTATTAGTTTTAAAGTAAAAAGAATTACAATGAATATTTATTGTAAATAGAAATTACAGTTATTTTTTAAAATAATAGATAAATTATAAATTAATTAATACTTTCTATCTAAAAATACTATTTTAATTAAAATGGATTTTAAAATTTTATTTCAAAAATTCATAAAATAAGAATATTTTGAAGGTAAAATTATGATTGCAACTACTATTTTTATAGATATTTAAATTTATCTTTAAATGATTAATTAAAGGTATATTAAACTTCTCACCTTTTTACATTTAATTCTTGTTTCTTATTAAAACTAGAACATACTTACTTAATATACTTAAATTTTTCAAAGAAATAAAAGAACGATAACCTTTTCCATTTTTGTAAAAAAGATTTGAAAATCTATTATTTATTTAAGATTTTATAAAGAATATTTAGAACAGAGGTTATTATTATAGGAGTGCATTTTTATTAACACCAAAAAAGGAAAGTTAAGAGATAAAAAAATTAATCAGTGTAATTTATTTTATTTACAATCAATGTTATATGGCTTATTACTTTTAGCATCGTTAAGGCTGCTAAGAGATTACTCGTCTGCTTCAATAGCCTCTACTTCACCTTGATTTTTAGAAACAGTTTCAAACACATTCTCATTAGATTAAGAAAATTATGAGAGATCTCCCTTCCTTTCCTTTGGTAATTAAGGAGAGAATTCAAATGTAGTGAGTTTTAATTGTTGGCTTTTATCTAAATGATTGAATGATTGCCCAGAATTAGATATTTTATCATAATTTTTAACTGCTAATTTAGAAACTTAAGGATCTACCAATTCCATTAGAATCAAATCTTATTTAGATTTCTATTTTTTTTTTAAGATGTTAATTAACCCTTCATAAGCATCAATCGCTTTTTCTTCTACACTTTTTTCTTAGTGATAGTAATTATTAGAGAATATTAAATTCTCAGTCTCGACATCTATTTTAATTTCTGGTTTAGGAAGATAATTAAAAAGTTTTAGCTAATCTTCATCTAAAAGTATCTTTTTAAGCTTATCAATTTCTAAAAATTTGTTTAAAATGTATAAGATATCTAAATGGCTTTCTATCTTTTAGATACTATGATTTAATAATGGTCTCTTCAACTTCATACTCTTAATTGGAACTTTAAATAAATGCAATATATAATCACAAAATGAAAATATAATTGTTTTCATAGAGGGTTTAAAGAAAATCTTTGCCATTTCTATTAACGATCTTCTTCTATATTATACTTATTACTTAGAAGCTATCATTTCTATTTATGGAGAGTGATTAATTGTCTCAGCTAGTTTCTTTTTTATATTGTTAAATTGAGGAATTTAAACAGAATCAATTCTAACTCTAAAATTGGAAGAAGATTTTACTTATTCTAAATTTAATATATTTTCTGTTTTACTAATAGATTTATCTATTTGGTTATTCTGCATATTTTTGCTACTATTCTCAAAAGAGAAATTAAAAATTTAATTAACAATTTCTTTATTTAGCGAGAAATTGGAGTATGGGAACGTTAAAATGCTTCCAAAAAGAATTAAAATCTTCAATATGCCTCCAAGTTATGAAACAAGTTCAGATAATTTAGGATATCTCCTAGTCATGACTTTCTCCCTGTGTTTGTATGGTCTAATTTGTACTTTGCATATTACATCTTCATCGCTGAATAGAGATGCCTCTCTGGTATCAGCAAAAATAACATCTTTTTAAATGACTATATTCTCACTAACTACACCCATATCAGAGTAAATATAATAGTTAGAGAATGAGACTTAAATATCTTTCCCTTATTAGTTAGAAATAGGAGTATAAAAATCTCTTCCTTAATTTTTAAAAGGCTATTCGACGGCATTTGGATCAACAATCTAATCTAATAAATACATTTGGAAATATCCTCTTTTCAACTAATGATCAATTTCTTATTAAGTTGCACAACTATTGTTATTTTCAGTAGAATTTCTGCATTACTTAAAGGTATATTCAATCTTCGAAAAATGGTCTTGGTCAAAATCTCCTTCGATATAAGTATTATCTCCTTCTTAAAAGCAAAGAAGAGCCTCCAAAGGGGCTTTCAAAAAATATTGCTATGCTCTATCGGGAGTGGCATCATTTTAATCACACACTTTTAATTAAAGGGTTTTCATGTCAATGATCATATCTGTTTCATGAGTAGAAGTATTAAGCTTTTTCTGCATTATCAGTTAATTTACTTCTACTGTATAAATGGAAGGATTATAAAATGATGTAGCATTACCATTTTCTAATCCAACCATAACAATAGTATTGTGTTTATCTATTTTTATTCTCTCAGGAGAAGCTACAAATCTTTCACTTGCAATAATAGTTGGATTCTTTTTTTCAAAGAAATCACTACTGCTTGTATAACAGATATAACTCATAACTATTATTATAATAAAAGTAGTAAATCCACCACAAACAGTTTTATGAAGGGCATTCTTTTCAAACTTTAACTCAATCTTAGCGCCATATATGTCTACGGCTTATATAATTGATTTTACTTATCTAAAATAACTCTATTTCATACTCCTTTGTATTTCTATTTTTACTTGTAAATGTTTTTTTTATTTTTTATAAACTAGAAGAGTACCTTATTTATTTACTCCTCAAACAAATAATCAATATTCTGTTATTTTAGATAAAAGGTAAATGATCTTTTAAGTTCATAACTCAACATATTTTAATCTAAAACACTTTAAATAAATTTTTTGCTTAATTTAACCAATAATTAATTTATTTTACTTTACTGTTAATATAAATTAATTATTAAAACACTTTAAATAGATACTTACTTAAATCAATAGTTTGTTAATTCTACTAGTAATCTAAACTAATTATTTAATTTTTTTTTAAATCGATGATGTGAGTGAGAAAGAGATTAATTCATTAATATAAGACATTATTTTTCTTCTAATATTTAAATGATAAAAAATTTTTCTTCTTCAATTCATTAATTGTGATTTAGTAATTGATTATATTTAGACTGAAAGAATTATGAACAAATAATTTTCATTTTTTTAATTAACTATGACATATTTGTTTGTATAATCAGGCTATTCTATATAATAGTATTAGCTATAGGGTTGGTAGTATTAGTAGAATTATAATAAAATAATCTTAGATATTTAAAAATAACTAATTAGTATGGAAAATGAATGAGAAATAAAATTTTAATTTTGAGAATAAATAATTAAAATAAATTTTTTTAATTTTTGTAGAAAATACTCAAAAATCCTTAACAAAGAATTAAGTAAATGATTAATTAAAATATTAAAATACTTACTAACTAGTGCCTAATAGTTTTTAACTAATCTTATGATATTCTTTCTTGTAAGTTTACTATATATTAATACGATTTTGATTTACTGTGTATGTTAAAAAAATAATAAATAAATTAGAAAAATGTACTTTATTAGGTAAAGTATTCTTTCTATTCACTTAGATTACAATAAATGATCTAATTTATGTTTTATTTATGTATCTATGTATCTTTCTATCTATCTATGAGTAGTTTACTTTTTTAAATTTATTAATTTATTGTTTGTAGTTTTTAAATATGATTTGATTTTTTGAAATTAGATCAAATTTCAGGTTAAAATGAATATTTAATAAAAATTAAAGTGTATTCTTCTAGAAAACTTTGATTTCGGTTGGAAAAATTTTAAATTTGATTGATTAAAAAAACAGAATAATAGGAACAAACGTAAAGCTTCTAAGGATGATAAGAAGAAAAATAGTATGAATACTTTAGTTATAAAGTATATCTATTTATTGATTGTATAAATGATATTTTCATTTTGAAATAAATGATATTTGTTAAATTTAAATCATTATCAATCACTGTCTCTTGTATAATAATTAATAATTTGATTATATTTTAGTATAATCCGTTATTATAAGAAGTATATAAAATGCAAATTCTTCATATTTATTACTAATGTACTCACCGAAAATTTATGAGTATTATATTGTAAGCTTAAAATTGGAAGAATAATAGTGAAAGGAATCTTAAATGTGATAAAATTTGAATAATAAGAGTTACTAATGTTAGACTGAAAATTTAAAAGAAATTAATTAGAAAGAAAATAAGAACTACAAATAATAATTGCATCATTATATTTTTAAAGAATGTTTTAATCTTAAAGATCAATATAATTTGAAAATATATTAAATAAATTGGAAAAGAAGGCTAAATAGATTAGAACTAGATAGGGCGATTTCACAGACAGTTTAAAATTAGGGAAAGTGATTACATATGAAATTTGAGTTTATTAAACAATATTATTAAACGATATTACTTATCATTGAAGATAGACCAAAGTATGAGATCCCTATAGTATTCTATAAAGCATTGATATTTATCTCCTACATTTAAATATTGATCTACCTTATTTCGCCTAATGAATCCAAGGAAATTACTGATTTGAAGTTTGAAGCAGTGGCTAAGATTAGTTAGATGATTTCCCTAAGGAATATACTCTCTATAAGGGATAGCGATAGTTCATCCCTCGTTATTTATCTTATTATTTAAATTTTTATGTATTCATACTTTATCTATGTAGGAGTACTTGCCCTTGTCAAGCACTATTTGCAAGGCTTTTATGAAAACCAAAAGAAAGTATTTATTTCTATCAATTAAATTCTCAATATGTATTTCGCACTCTTCACATAGATATTCTTCACTCAATTCGTAGAAATGAACTGCAGTATTATCTTTTGCAGTAAGAGAAGTCTCTTCTTAACAACTAGGGTTTCCGACAGTTTTCCTGCATCATAATGTACCGTTCCTTCATGGTAATCAATAATAGGAGGAATTGGACTATTCTTAACATTAGTAACTGCGTGGATTGCAACATATTTTTTTCGAAATTATGAATTTATGGAGTACAATTTGATCAAACGAAAGACTAGTAATCTGTTGTCGATCCTTATAGTATTGAAATTTTCTTTAACAGTTTTATATTATGCAAATTTGAATGGAGAAGAGGAAATAAAACATATACTCTCACAAACTATAGGAATTATTAGTATCTTAGACTATTTCATAAATTATCCCTACTCTGATTTACGTGTAGCTCACTTCTATTTAAAAGTCATTTCGTGGTACTATGCCTTGGTTAATATGACACATATTTGGGTATTCTCTAATTAAATTTAAAGTTATGAATTTTTCTACTTTGCCCTTCTTCTAGGCTTACTCGTAGAAAGTGGTTTCTTAGCCTTAAATAATTACAGATACGATTAGTATTTACTTACTGAAGTTAAAACTAATTATCTACCTTCTAAATTAGATTTTTACCTTGAAGAACTGATCAGATTAGCTACCGAAAGTGCTAAGGATGAGTTATCTAAGGTTAAACTATAAAAGCTTATTAAGAGTCACTAGTAAGGCTGTTCTTTCAATGATTGTCCATGCAAAGATTTAGATTAGAACTAAAACAATTATATAAACTAATCTTCTATAAAAAATAAAGCATAATAAAATATTAAGGATAACTAAAGCGCTAAAACTAATGGAAGTACTAGGTTGATGGTTATTGTAGGTACAAAAGGGAAGCAAGGGTAAAAAGGAAAAGAAGAAAGTGATATAGAAGAGAGAAAAGAAGGAGAAATTGAATATGAGCAAGTCTTGAGTATTGTTGATGCAATTTTTAAGTTTTTCTTGCAATAAGCAATTGTGAATAGAGATTAAATTGAGTATGAGCACTTATCTCTAAAATATATAACTTTTATGATTAAATATCTGAAAAATTATACTAGGGCAAATTACGAGTTGAAACTATTATAATTCAAAAGAGAAGATTTTTCTACTTATTTCAAGATGATAGCTAGGATTATTTCAGACAAGATATAAATAGTTATTTCTTAAATGAATATTCATCTTGAACTGAGAAGAAAGGACGAACTCACTGTCAGATAAATCATGGGAGTTGATGAAACTACTTAAAAATACATTCCTTAAATCTATAAAGTCATGATTGAAAAGTAGAAATTATGGGGTTCTTTATAAAAAGGTTATAGAAATATGAATCACTTCTAGAATGAAGCTATTAAATTAATGAGAATTGTAAGAAACGTAAGAAATTAATTCCTTTCTGAAATGAATACAGTTCAAAGAGAGTTAAAAGTGAATTAAAGTCTTTAATTCTAGAAACTCTATTTGCTCTTCTATTTATTTGTCATGAATGATAACATCCGTGCTTTTGAACTAGAAGCCCTTGTATAAGATTTGAGAAAGCGCGATTCTCTCAAGGAAATAGATACACTGAGTAATGAGAATTATTTGAGAGAGAATATCATTACTCTTACAATCAGTTTATCATAAAGTTTAGGTAAAATAGTGAGTAAAAAGGATGATAAAACAGCTTAATTCTTTGGGTACTCAAAGTAGGATTTTCTGAAAATTTAAAAAATAAATGAATTAATGCCTCCATTTTTATCAAGAACTCACGACAATATAATAAAATCGTTTGTGAATAGGGGAGATAGTTAATACATTAAATCTAGCAAGAATGTGTACTCAAGAGACCAATAAGGTTTTATCATGCCTATAAAATTATATTTAGATTTCTCATTTATTAATGAAAATGACTTTTTGGTAAATGGTACTCTTCTAAAAGTTAATTAAGCCTTCGATTATATACTCTTTCACAGAACTGGAAAAGTTCTCGGAATTACTAATAGAATCTCATAGTATCTTCTTTGTTAGAGTATTTCAAGAGGGACTAAATTGCCTTCAGGCGATTTTATTAGTACTAATTTACATATCCATCTACTCTTACCTAAAATAGCTAAAAGAATATTTAAAAGAAAAGAATAAATTTTACAGAGTCTAAGATCTGATGGAGATGTTCTGCTTCAAGATAGAAAAGGTTAAATCATAGTAACGAGCAATCCTTTAATGTCAATGAAGAAACTACAAAGTTATGTTATCAAAATGAACTAATCTGCTATCACAAAATCTAAAGTAGGAAATGCTTCCGCTTTTGATCAGTTAGATTTATTTAGCGAGAAATCATTTGACTTGATATCTAATTATAGGAAATAAGAGGTTGATAACTCTTCTGCTGGTGGATTATCTTCTGGTCGCTTATCAAATGGTAAATTATCTAATGGTAGGGTATCGAATAAATCATAAACTACTAAAGGGTCTCAATCGGGTAGAGACCATTAAAAGTATAAAGTTAGATTCAACTACTCTCTCTCCTTTAGCACTATTTCAAATAACTATAACACTGAATAAGATCTCTACTTTTAATTAAAAATGAGTGATGTGAATTTGATAAAAGTAAAAGAAAAATAAAGAAGCTACTTTAGAGTTAATTTATTAACTTTCTTAATTTCTACTAGTTTAGTTAATAAAATTGATAATAAATTTAAGAACCCTCTGCAAGGTATTAGCAGTATACCTCCTAATGATCCAAGTAAAGTATCCTAGACTTTAAATGAATGGGTATTTACTGATTAAGATATTCCTACAAAGCTACTAAAATTGGTAACTTAGAATGGAAATTAGGCTTAATAGCAGTAAGCCGAGGAATAATAAAAAACTGAAAAAAAAAATGATAAAAATAACAATGATTAAGATAGCGAAGATAACAAAAATGTTAGTCATTCAGATTCAAGTGATGATGAAGATGAAAATAACGACTACACAGATGATGAAGATAACGATGAATCTTTAAATATCGATTAATTGAGATACAAGAAAAAAGTATTAGATTATTATGAAGAAAATGCAAAATTTGAAGAATTGAATAAGGTATTAGAAGAAAACTAAATCTCACAGTCAGATGTTCTAAAAATGGATCCAAACTATAAAGTAAAAAAAGTAATGTAACATAAATCTTTATCATCTGCCTTTGGAAGAGCCCTTGAAAAAGCCATCATAGAAGCACTGCTTGAATTGCAAGAAGAGAAAAACCTTCTTTTGACTAGCTAACTTGAAGATTATAACATGAATGATATTGCAACATTTAGAGATTTTAATGTAGCGAATAGAAATCCTGTCCATCCAGAATAAATAGTAATTAATCCAAAAAATATAGAAAAATAAACGAATTAAGTACTTTACAAAAAATAAAGTACAAATGACAAATCTCCTAATTTCAAATAAAGGTAATAAGACTTAAATGTAACAAGCAATACAATTAACGATAATACCTATCATGATATAAGTAATATGCCTTCTTTCCACAATCCTTATAACAATCACAATGAATTCGGTGTAGATGTTTCTTCAGATAATCTTCATTCATACAAACCTGAATTAAAATACTTTGATGCCTCAGCTAGGCCTCTTTTTAAATAATAAGAAGAATTAAATGTAGCTGATAATGAAATATTAATCACTCCTTCTGTAGAAGACAATTAAAGATAACTACAAGAATCAAATGCAGGTAAATTTACTGATTAATAACAATTTCATCTATCTATATAAATTATCATTAATTAAATCTTTTTCTTTTTCATGAAATATAAGATTAATTTTATTATTTTTAATTTACTAGCTACTTATTAAAATGTACTGTCCAGAAAAGAAATGACAAAAACTGCTACATTAGGAGTATCCTCTGGATAAGAAATGAATATTTCACAAGGTTCAAAATACAAAGATAATAGTTAGACTGAAAATATAAAACTAACTTCATCTGTGAATAAGAAATAAGGGAGCAACTAACTACTATAATCATTATAATAATAAGCTCATAACAACAACGTCAACAATGGTAACTAAGCTCCTTTAACTAATGAAGAAAAGAAATAGTTAGATCCTACCAATATAAAATCTGATTAAACCAAAGATAATGATGACGCAATCGATGATTAGAGTGGAAAGTTGCACGAAAAGGTAGTTGTTTAGTTATTGAATTAGAAAGGATTAATAGGTGTTGAATCCATCAATAAAGGAAGTATTCACTCTTCTTCTAAATCTTCTCAAAGTTATGGCGGTAATTTCTTGAAAGGTAATTAATATTTTTAATTTTCTTATAAACTTAAAAACTAAATGAAATGTAAATAAAATAAAAATAATTAGAAATTATCTAAAAGTGTAAGATCCCTAAGCACTCATACCAATACTCCTTCTTGCTAATATTCTTTATTGTTGTATTCCTCTGCTTAAATTTTACTAATCTAATGATTATTTAAAATGATATGCAAGTAAATAATTACAACCATCTATCTATCTATCTATCTTTTATCTGTATTTAATTTTCTAAATTTATTTAATATTAATTTAGTTTTTCACAGATAATGTTGTGGTATTGAGATAGCCAAGAAAATTCTTGAGAAGCTTTGGAAAAGCACTTTTAGGAAATATAATAAAATATGAAATAGAAATTGGTATTTTAACTGATACAGATGGATCAATAAGTAAAACTGCAAATTTTTATATATCTGATGGGTTAAAGGAGTATTTTACATTGATCGGAGCCTATTAAGGTGTACTTATAGAATATTCCTAATTACTATAAGCGTAAATGGACAATTCAACAAGATATGTTAGCGTATTTGAATATTAAGAATAGTAGGATTAATAGATAGATTTTGCTTTAGCTTTTGGATATAATTTAAATTTCATTATAGGTGTTTAATCAAATTAAACGAAAAGATAGATCATTGATAGTTACTTGTATTTGCGTGCCAACTTCTTTTAATTTAGTACCGATATTCTCTTATTTGGTAGCTTTTTAGTTTAAAATGTACTTGACACTGTGGACAATTTGATTTTAAAATTCACTATTATCGCAATCTGTGCGATTATGGGTGTAATAATTGTAGCATTGGTATCATTACCTATTCTAAGGCTTATCAATCTCTATGAAGAAAAGATATTAATGATTGTTTCAAGAATAAATTATGATCATTCTTAGATTGAGAAATTGAAACTGGGAATTTGCTAATAGTTGATAGATATTGATTAATATGATTGGTTAAAATATAATTTTAATGATGTTGTTTGCTTGAGATTTGACTAATTTGATGTAAATGTTGTTAACTCTTAACATGACCTCTAAAAGATATCATCTAGTAAAAAAGGAGTAGAAAAAATCAATGCCTCTAATATTTTAAAACTATAGCAGGAATTAGCTAGTTCTAATTTGAAGGCATCAAATCAATTCAAGTAAACTAAATTGTTAGGGATGGGTACAGCCTTAGGCTAACATGTTAAGAATTTAAAAAAGCCACAAAAAAAAATTTATAATGATAGCAACAGCAGCTATAAAGATTACTAAATCAACATGAAGAATAATATAAATAAGAACTACGTTCTTCAATCTAAGATTATTAATTAAAAACTTAGTGTTTTCTAAAGATTTATTCCCTTATTTATTCTAACAATCTGCAATACCATTTATTTCCTAGTCATCATTGTTTATCTCCAAGAAAGTAAAGATTTATTAAAAATTCCAGTTTAGTTTAATAGAAGGACAATTCAAAACCATATTGCTCATACAACTCTAAAAATATCAGCAGAATTGCTGACTTTCAACTTCTTAATTGAAGAAAGAAAACTATTAAAAACAAAAACTAGTGATTTGGATAAATATTCAAAAAAGATGGATGAAATGATTCAACTTATTATAGATAATACTTAATAAAATACTGATTTAGTTTATGGAAATAATCCCTATCCTGCTGATATACTAGATAAATTTAAAGATTTTGAATAAGGAGATATTTGTTAATATCTAGTTAAATTTAAATGCACTTAAGAATAAGTTGGAAGCTAGTACAGTGTCAACTATATATTACAAGAAAAGTTGAGAGTGATTAAAGCTTATCCTTAAGTTATTACAGCGGATGATGCTCCCTTAGATTTACTTATTTCATTCTCTAATTCCTAAGATCATATAAAAACATTTGTTAATTCCTTTTTAATTGAAGACGAAGTGGTTGATCTATATAGTTCTTCTGCTAACTTAAGTATAGGCACTATTTCATCTCAAGTATAGACTTTCTTAGAATAATATCTACAAATTTTTGGTAACATGTTTGGTCTATCAATTATTATTGTCTGTCTCTTTGCTTGGAGGAGTTTATATCAAAGAATGTAATTAATGAACTTACTATTAACTTTTATACCAGAAGAAAAACTTTTAGAAGAAGTTACTCTGCAAATGCTTAAATCTCTTCGTCGTATGTGAGTGAAACTTCTGATTATATTGTTGAGGGTATGTTACATTTTCCTAATACTATTCTTAAAATAAAATTAATTTCTTGTTTAATATTCATCATAAATATAATTAGCCTGCTATATTATATATCTATAAAATATTCTACTTATGTATGTATATTCGTATCCTCTATTTCTATTAGTAATTTTAATCATTCTTTTCTATTGTATTAATTCTCTTCATTTTTTATTGCTTTTTTAGTGTTAGAACATAAAAATTTATTGCCTTTAAGATAATTTATAAATTTATTTCTTCTTTAGCCACATTCAAAAAGAACATTCCCTTCTTTTAAAATTCAATGAAGGATTCATTATCAATAATTAGATTACAAATAAAAATGAATGAAAAAAAATAATTACCCCCATAAAAATACAATTCCACAATTTAGTAATGAAGTTCTCAAAATAGTTTAAATTTTGCCAACCTTAGGACACTTTCAATATCCAAGAAACCTTAAAACCTAGTAATACCAGATAAACTGTTTAAAGGGATAATGGTAAGATTCATTTTACATAATTGAGATTACTTTATTAAAAAAATTTAAACTATTGTTTTTACAAAAATTAAATCTTTTTTCAGATCTTCTATATTTATGATGGAGTCTCTATCCCTATTATCAACTATATCTTAGTTTTCTTACTTAATGAGTTTAACTGCTTTAAAGATAATATCTTTTATTAATTACTAAATTAATAAATTAATTAATTATCCTCAAACAAAGCCTTTAAATTCTTTCTTTTTAAATCAACAATTTTCTGTTTTTATAACAATACTTTTGAAAGATTAATACTAATATTTGTGGCTAGAATTTTTTTAAAGAATATTATAATAAAAAGTCTTCTACGAAATAAATATTTTTTTATAATTTCCTATATTAAAACTAGAAATAAAGATTATGAAAATTTAAAAATAGAAATTGTTAAATGTTTGAAAAAAATAAAATAGAAATTACTATTAAAACGATTAAAATTCTTTTTAATATTTTTTATAACTAAATAAACTTTCTTTTTTGTAAAATAAATTATTCTCTTAATATTTGATGTATTTTTAAGTTCTGGAATTTAACTTAGATTTTTATTTATTTACCACTTTTAAAAATATATGTGAACACCACCAACTCAAAGTCTAATAGTAATTAGAAAAGATGACAACTAATTAAGTATTTTTGAAAGGTCTTATTTTAATATTAAAAAATCTAATCACCTTTAATTTTGTTTAGTTACGTAGGACTATGAATAAGAGATAAAGAGAAATTTACTCACCTGTAAACAAATACTTTAATCAATAAAGAAATATTGGATTAAGATTGAAAGAAAAAAATTCAAAATTGGTATAAAAAAACTCAATAGATAGATAGATACATACATACCAATAACACATTAATCTGTTAATAAACAAGGAAAGTAAATTAATATAATACAAGATCATTTTGAATGCAAAAATAGAAGCAGTCCAAAAATATTTTAAGGAAATATGTAGAATCAATAGTCTAAATTATAGAAGATAAGCCTCTATTTGATCTCTCCTTAGCTCTTTATAAAGCAATTATTTTTCTCTCATATTTTTAGGTTGGTATTTATTTATTATAAGAAACTAACTCCAGAATATTAATAGATTTAAAGATTTAATCATTAGCCAAAATAGCAAGAACCCTTTCTTTAAACTAAATTCTAATATTATAAGATAGTGGTCTGATTTCCACGGTTTGTATTTTCTTTAGCCAGATATTTCTCTACTTCTATTTTGTATATGTAGGCATTTATTCTTTAACGAAACATTATTTTATGTAACAATATGAATACCTCAAACCCTACTTCTAGAGGATTAATTAGATTTTAAATATGTACTTTTGTTTCTTCATAAGCGTATTCTTGAATTACTAAATCGAAATATCTACAAGCATCATGTACTGTAGTCCAAAATCCTTATTTACTAAAGATAGAGTAGATGACACATCTTCAAATTATGCTTGTAATATATAAGATTGGTAACTTGCTTTAGGAATAGGTGGGTTGCTTATGTGTGGTATAACTAGTGGAATTTGTATATATTTCTTTCGAAATTTTGAATTTTAAGATCAAAATCTAATGAAACGTAAACTAAATTCTATGTATGTAATTTCTACAGTTTTGAAGATAATAATTACTATTATTGAACACTCAAATACGACCAATGATAATAAGCTACTAGTGAAACATATACTACTTTAAGTATTTGGGATAATTTCTTTGTTGGATGCAGTCTTTAACAATCCCTACTTAAATTAAGATTTAGCTTACTTTAATATCAAAATTACTAGTATCTTCTATTGCATTATAGTAATATTTAACATTTGGATATACTCAGATTCACTAAGAGATGATGAATTGTTCTATGTTATCTTAGTAATCGTGGTATTTATCTCTGCTTTCTTTCAGTAAATATATAATTATCGATATGAAAAGAGAATGCAAGCAGATATTTATTAACAGGTAGAATTAAGTGAAAAACAAACATTAGGTATATTTCCCTTTGATTTATATATTAGTGAGTTAGTAAAATTAGGTTAAATGAGCTAAAAAGAAGAATTAAGCAAGTATAGACTGCAAAAAGTGCTCTCAATACATTTTTAAACTTGCAAACAGGAATTATGTTACTGTTAGAATCTAAAATCTAAAGGATTATAATAGCATTAAGAAAACTAAGCCTAAATGAATTCATAGATAAAGAAAGATGAGAAATAGCCGTCTCTTCTAATTAATGATGGTAGAGATATAGATTTAAACGCAGTGTATAAAATAGCTGATTCAATTTATAGCTACCTTCTTAATTAGAGAGTTATTTATGACAATTAAGTCGAGTATGAGTATCTTTCTCTTTAATATATCACTTTTATTATTAAGTGCCTAAAGAATTAAACAAGAGCTAATTATTTATTAAAGGTGTTGATTCAAAGAAAAGTATAACGCGGGAGTAATTTTTCCCTCTACTTCCAAATGATATCAAGTATACTGACAGAGAATATGGAGAAAGTTATTGGAATGCTCAATAATCATTTCATATCTTCTAAAAGAAAGGAAGAACTTACAATTAAGCACATCACTTCGGCTGATGAATTCTGTTTTGAATACATCCCCATTTTTCAAGACATTATTAAATAGAAATAAGAAATGTGGACTAAAATGCAGAAAGGCTTTTCAAACATGAATGAATTCTAAAATTAAGCACTTAAGCTAATGTCAAATATAAAGAAAGTCAAAGTTGAATTTACTAGAAGGTTAAGATTGTTAAATAAAGAAAGAGATTTTAATTATTGTTTAGTAATAAAGAAGTTGAGATTACTGTTTTTTTTATTTGTTTTGAATGATTCTATCACAGCTTACTAGCTAGAAGAAGAAGTAATCGAATTGAGAAAGAGAGATGCTTTCTTAGAAGAGGATTGCTTGAATAATGAAAACCTAGTCAAGAAAAACATCATTACAATAACCATCAGCATCTCTCAAAATATAGGTAAGATTACAAGTATTAAAGATACCAAAACAGCAGAATTCTTTGGTTATACAAGCTAAGAATTTTAGAAAATAACTAAAATAAATGAGTTAATACCTCCTTTTATAGAAAAAATTCATGATAATATTATTCGTACTTTTGTTTAAAGAGGATAAAGTAGATATATTAAATCATCTCTATTAACCTTTTGTAGGACTAACAGAGGATATATAATGCCAGTTAAACTTCATAGTGATTTTTCCTTCATCTCCTTAGATGATTTTTATGTATCCGGAACACTTTTAAAAGTCAATAAGGGATCTTAGTATTTACTATTTGATAGGTAAGGCAGAATCCTTGGACTTTCTGAGAAATTCGCTGAAAAATTATTAGTTCATTCAGAATTAATGAATAGTTTACCAATGGCAGAATCAGTAATTAGAATGTTAAATGCTTTTCTCCTAATTCCTAAGATAGTCATTAGGCTATTAAGGAAGAAAAAAGATATTCTTTAGAATTATTAATAGCAAAGATCGGAAATTATTCATACAGATGATAACGGGTGTATATACTTTAATAATAATATGCTGAACGAATTAAAAGATTTCTCAACTTATTTGGAAAAGAAATCCTACTCCTCTTCCTATTAAAATGTTAATAAATCATAGAGAAAAGATAATGCAGCATAGATAAATAAAAATGCATAAATTGATCTATTAGATGTATTACAAAAGGAATCATATAAAAAATGTAAGCATTTCAAAAGGATGACCCATAACAATTTACTAGGTTAAAAATCAACTAAATCGAATTTCTAAAACCAAAGCGAGTATACAGCTGGGATGAAAGGAACCGTTTACTCTACTACATAATAAACAGGATAAACCTTTTTTTCTGCTAAGAACTAATATAAGACAACCACATCATTTGTTTTGAAAGAATAATATAAATTACAATTCAAATATATTCTCTCCTACCATACAATTCCCTTAGTCCATAGTTAATAAGGCAAATTATAAATAAATGAAAATGGCGAAAGCAGCGAAGAGAGATAAATGTACTTCTCTCTATAAATGGATGATATACAATTAAAGGAAAACCATAAATAAATATCTAATTTATCTAATACAACATTCTTTGAAAGAATAGCAAACTATATGAAATCTATATCTTGTGTACCTGCTGTTGAATCATTATTTAAACCTATTCTCCATAAAGGTGAGATGAATGCAGATGATCAATATATAGATAATAAAGGATATAAAAAATAATTATCTCAAAGGTAATAGCATCCAATACCTAAATCTTTTATGAAGTATTTAGATTCAGAAATATAGGGATTTTTAGATAAGAAAGAAAAAGATTTAGCTAAAAGTTTAGTAGGAAGCAAGCATACAAAAAAATAACTTCAAAAAGAGAAATCAGAAGTGTAAAATAATGAAATAAGTGTAAATAGCAGTACTGAAAGCAGTGCTTCAAGTGATGAGGATTCTGAAACCGATTAATTGGATTACAGTTTCGGAGAAGATATATACAACTATAAAATTAATGAAAGTAAAAATTTGACTTTGCAGAAGAAAGTTACTGAGAGATTTGCTGACTGCTAAAGCCAGCTAGACGATCTCCTTGATAACAACGATATCACTGTAGCAGATATGCTGTCTGTAGATTCTTATTATAAAGCCAAAAGAGTTATTTTACATTCTACTTAATCAAGTTAATTTATTACTACTTTAGAATTGGCTATCACAGAAGCACTTATCGAAATGAAAAAGGAAAAATAATTAGTAAATAATTTAATCATGGAAAATGAATCAGAAGAATCATTAATTGAAAGTGGAAAGAACAATAAGATAGAAATGAGTAAAGAAGTTAATAATGATATGGATAATTAAATCACATTCAGGAATGACTAATCCTCTCATTTTTCCTTATAGAAGTAATCTACATTAAATAAAAAAAATTTGTTTATGAAGCAAACTTCTGATGTATCAGGATTTAGAGCACATAAAAATATAAAATCCTCTTCTAATTCACTTTTAGATATTCCAAGAGGCAATAAAAATAAATTTATGCAAAGAAAAGAATAACAATAGCAAGAAAATATGGATTCCAGTCATATCAATTTAATTGATTAAAATAGTTTTAACAATGCATCTCATAGATTTATTGTAACTCAAGATAATCTTACGGTTCAAGATATATATCAATAATCATAGAACCAATTTAATGTCTCTGCTAGACCTCTATTTGAAAAGCCTAAAGATATAAACAATAATGAAAGCGAAATACTTGTAACTCCATCATCAATTGATGATTAGAATTCTCCTAAGAAATAAATCAGTTTTATAAGTAAATATGAATTGAATTAACAAACTATTTTAATTAAATTTATTTAATTTTTCAATAAATATTAGGAGAAGACTCTACCGCTATTTCTAATAACCCTCCCGTAATGAGAAAGTCAGTTTCTAAGAAATACAGTTTCATTTAGAATTCAACTCTGTTGATAAATAAGTCGGAATTTAAAAATGAAATAAAAAAATCAGTTGTTTTAAATACTAATTTTAGTTAAATAGATCCTGCTTATAATAACTCTTCAAGTTTTGTTGACTAGAAAAAATCAACTTAAATAGAAAATAACTAATTCAATATATCTAATAGCTCTAGAGATGATATTAAAAAAGTTAATAAAAGTCAAGGAACTCATGAAAAAGTATTTAACAATCTTTTGAATCAAGGTGGTATTTTTGATGGCATAGGTGAGAAAATCAGTATTCATTCTTCTTCTAAATCATCGAGTTCATATGGCGGCTATTTCTTAAAGGGTAAAATTAAATGAAAATAATAAAATATTTAAATGTTAAATAATTAAAAAGAAATCATTTAGAAAGAGAAAATTCCAAGTGGAGCTCGAACCTATTCTATAATGTTAGGTATTTTCACTATGCTATTTATTGCTTTAAATTTTACAAATTTGATGATTATCAAATCGGATATGCAGGTATTTTTAATCTATATCAAATCAGCTGTTTTTATAAATATTTTTTATTTAAAATAAATAGTTCTTTGCTGATAATGTGGTAGTTTTAAGATTTCCAAGAAGACTACTAAGAGATTACGCTAAGACTATGTATGGAAAGTATCTATAATATTAGATTGAGTATGGATTTTTTAAAGACACTAGTTAAAATACTTATCTGAATTTAGGTCTTAATTACTCTTCAAAGGGAGTAACAAGTTACAATACTTTAATGGAATAGTAATCATCTGTTCTAATAGATTATGCTTTGTAGAAATAAGCTACAAGCGAAAATAAAACTTATTCGTTTAGTACATATACTGAGTTCATATAATCCTAAAACAAATTAGATAATTCCCTAATCTTTGAAAATCCTCTTTTCTACCTTATAGGAGTATAAGCTAAATAGACAAAATCAAGGTAAACAAATAGCTATATTACTCTAAGGGCAAATTTTTTTGAATTTAGTAATTCTATTATATCTTTCGTTGAATTCCTAGTTAATAACATTCTGACAACAGTAGATAATCTTATTCTCAAATTTACTTTTATATGTGTGGCTGCTATTATTAGTGTAATTATAATACCTCTTTTAGCTATTCCAGTCGCAAAAAATATTAACCTTTATGAAGAGAAAATTTTTATGATTGTAAGTAGAATCAATTATAACCATTCATCAGTGGAAAGATAAAAGATGTAAATTTGCTAATAACTTCTATCTCTTGATGACTACGAATGGTTGAAATATTCTTATCACGAAGTCTTTGGTTTGAGATACAATTAGTTTAACATATCAGTAGTAAATTCTAATCATGATTTACAATAAATATCAAGTACGAAAAGATTAGATACAAATAGAGGTATGAAAACCTAGAATTTTTCCTCAAGGTTATACAATTAAAAATTACCAACAACTGTTTCTAAATTATAAAGTACAAATGATTAATCCTCAAAAATGTAGTAATAACATAAATAAGGATTTAAACCTTCATAGAATGCAAAAAGGATAGTGAAAAACACACTTAAGGGCAATCAAGAGAGAATGAATATCTTTTAATCAATTTAAATAAAAGAATAAAATTAATATGACTCCAGTGTAAAATCTAATAATAATAATAATAGGTAAGGTAAAGATTTTGTTCTTTAATCAAAGATATTAGATTAAAAGTTGAGTGTACCATAAAGAATGA
Source organism: Tetrahymena borealis (assembly GCA_000260095.1). Taxonomy (NCBI): domain Eukaryota; phylum Ciliophora; class Oligohymenophorea; order Hymenostomatida; family Tetrahymenidae; genus Tetrahymena; species Tetrahymena borealis. The sequence continues at coordinate 780,698 of JH651231.1, read as the reverse complement.
TTTCGCTTTTAGTCTTCATGTTTGCAGCTATCACTTACTTTTTAATAGTAATTATCTACCTAAATATTAATACTAGTTTTCTTAAAACACCAGTTCAAATTAATAGGCAAACAAATCTTATTCATGTTTATTCAACTATTTACTTAATTTCATCGGAATTACTTGCATATGATACTAAAATAAAGAAATAATGGTCTTTGTATGATCTGAATGATCTAAATTTTTTCTTTTCTACGATGAAAGAGAGTATATCCTAGATATAAACTTACTAATCAAGTCTAACTGATACGATCTATGGAAATAATCCTTATACTTCAGAAATAACTTAGTAAATGAAAAATATTATGGAAGGGTATATATGCCCTTATATGGTAACAAATAATTGCACTGGCAGCAAGGACTAGCTAACTTCTTATGGTATTAAAACAGCTGTAGTTAACTTTGCAAAAATCCAATCATCATTCCCTGATATACTTGTACCTGATGATGCTAGTGATGAAGATCTTAATATTTATCTAAATGCAGAAGATAGAATAAAAATCTTTGTATAGGCATTCAAAACATAGGATGAAGTCTTTGATATATTTAGTTCTACTGCAAATGCTAGTATTGGAACAGTTTCTTTATCCATTCAGTAGTTCTTAGAAGGTTTCCTTACTTACTGCGGAATTGTTCTTGCTATAATAATTATAATTGTTTTTTTATACTCACTAAGCAAGCTCTACCAAAACATTTAATTAACTAATCTATTTTTAACATTTATTCCTGAAGAAAAACTTTTAGAAGAAGTAACCCTTCACATGTTAAAAACACTTAGGAAAATGTGAATATTTAATGTAATAACTATTTAATAACAAAAAAAATATAATTTTCTGTTTATAATTCTTTCATTCTTGGATAATATTTATAATTCTCTCATCCATCTCATTCATAGATAATCTTTAAAATTATTTCATGTTTTGCTTTGTAATTATTAAATTTTTATCTTTTCATTTAAAAGGAACTTTTATCAAACCATAAAAGGTGATACTTTCTTCATTAATAATTTAAATATTTTGATTTTGAAATAATATTTATTCATAATTTTACTGTAATAATGATTCTCATCATTTTAAGTAATTATCACTAGTGTAAAAATTAATAACGTTAGACTTTTGGTTTGAATTATAAAAAATTTAATTATAATTATTTAATTGATTTTCCTCTCCTATCAAAATTAAAGGAAAAAGAAATTAAATAGAAAATATGTTACAATTAGAGCAAGGAGAAGAAACCTTGAAATTTTTAAAATAAGTAAAGTAGTATGTTTAGCCTAATAACCATTATTGAAAGTTATTTGATTCGTGGTCAAGCATTATAGAGAAATCAGAAGTAACTTAAATCTATCTTATTACTTCTTAATATATTTTCAAAAAAAATTTAAAAGGAAATCAGAAAGATTATATCTAAAATAATTAAAAACTTTGTTCAATTTTTGGTGCAAATATTATAAAAGCAAAGAAAAATAATAGTAGAAGAATTAGTGTAAAATTAGGTAGCATATAAAACTATTTTATTTGATTTTTAGCAGCTAATTAAATGGAATAGTAAAATAAAAATATCATAAGGAGATATTTAGAATCCATAGTGGCCATTCTAGAAGATCGCCCTCAATATCAATTCAGTCTAATGATATACAAAATGATCTTATTTATATCATATTTCCAAATAGGAGTATATTTATTTGAGAATTATACTAATAGGCGCATGGAAGATTATCTAATGAGTTCAATCACAAAAATACTATAATTCATTTCTTTAAATACCACTCTAATCATTTAAGATTCCGATGCTATTTCTTTAGTCTGCTTCTTATTCAGCCAAATCTTCCTCTATACTTATTTTACCTATGTATTAATGTTTACTATAGTTAAGAACTATTTTTAAGAATTATACGAGCTTTATTCAAGCTATCTTGGCAAAATTAATAGAATCTTGAATCTTTACTTCTGTTTATACGTCAATGTCTTCTTTAATTATTAACTTGAAATGTCTACAAGTGTAATATTTTGTAGTGAAAAAAGTTTATTTTCGAGTCAAAGAATTACAGATCAGATTAAGTGTAATATACCTACGTGGTAATTATCTATAGGGGTAATAGGTTTAGTACTATGCGGTATTACTGCTATGATTTGTCTGTTCTTTTTTAGAAACTATGAATTCCATGAAGAGAATTTAATGAAAAGGAAGCTCAGTAATATATTTGTAATAACAACATTCTTGAAAATGATAATTACAATTATATAGCACTCAGATTTATCATTAGATTAAAGGATGCTTTTCAAGTACATCCTTTTAATAGCATTTGGGGTATTAAGTTTATTTGATGCTACTTTTAATAATACTTATTAGCATAGAGAGCTCATTAGATTCAATATTTTTATGGCAAGTACTTTTCTATCTGTTGTAATTATCTTCAATTTATGGATATACACTACTCTAGTCAGAGATAAGGAGATATTTTATTTACTCTTAATTAAGGCTGTCGTTATAGGCTCATTCTTCTAAGCACTAGACTCATATAGATATGAAAAGTGTATGAATTCGGATATCTATGAAGCAATAGATAATACTACAAAATCGAGACTTAGCGCATTAAATTATTAAAAATATTTGAGCGAATTGGTAAAATTAGCTAAAGAAAGTACCAAAAACGAAGTCAGTAAAATAAGGATACAAAAAATAATATGCTAGCACATTTAAATATGTAAATTGAAGACTTGTTTTTGCTTTTCTTACAAATTAGAAGAACAAGAATAAATAGAAAATTCTATGAATGTTGAAAATGCGAAAAAGAGATTGTTTTTGAATAATAACTCGCGTGATATAGATATTGATGCGATTTATAAAGTAACCGATTCTATTTTCCGTTGGTTATTAGAATAGAAATAAATTTAAGAAAAGCAAAGCGAATATGAGTATCTTACTTTATAGTACATAACTTTCATGATAAAGTGTTAAAACAACCACACAAGGGCTAATTATTATCTTAAATTACTTGTATAAAGGAGGAAATAAAGGGGTGCGATATTCTCTACTTATTTTATGATTATAACTTAAATTCTTTCTGATTCTATGGAGAAGATTATCTCTTCTATGAATGAAAACTTTCTATCTTCTAAGAGAAAAGAAGAATTAACTATGAAGCATATTATGTTGGCTGACAAAGTTTGCTATGATTACATGCCCATCTTCCAAGAAATATTGAAACAAAAGTAGAGCATGTGGACTAAGATGTAGAATGGCTTTACTAATATGAATTAATTCGAAGATGAAGCAATAAAGTTAATGGAATTCATTAAAAAAATCAAAGATAACTTTATAAGAAGTATACAGGTGTTATAGAAAAATAAAGATTTCAATTATTGTTTGACATTAAAGAAACTAACTTTATTATTCCACCTCTTAGCTTTAAATGATACATTAAGAGCTGTTGAATTGGAAGAGGATGTGACTGAATTAAGAAAGAGAGATGCATTTATGGAGGAAGACTGTTTAAACAATGAAAATCTTGTTAAGAAAAACATTATCACAGTCACCATCAGCATTTCTTAAAACATAGGAAAAATTATTAGTTAAAAAGACTACAAGACTGCCGAATTCTTTGGTTATAGCCAATAAGAATTTTAAAGAATTAATAAAATCAATGACCTTATGCCTTAGTTTATAGGTCTTAATCACGATAGTTTCCTTAATTCGTTTGTCAAAAGAGGTAGCAGTAAATACATCAAGTCTAGCATATCAACATTCTGCATTAATAATCTTGGATATGTACTCCCTATTAAAATTTATTCAGATTTTTCATTCTTATCATTAGATGATTTTTATTTGTCTGGTACAATTTTGAAAGTTGACAAAGGTTCATAATACCTTTTATTCGACAGAAACGGTCGGATTCTAGGTATGTCTTAATAATTAGGTGAGAAGTTAGTTCTATAATCTGAAATCATGAGAACTCTACCAATTGCAGACAATCTTTGTAAATAACTGAATGCATTCACTTTATTCCCAAGAATATTAAAAAAGCTTTTAAAGAAGAGAGAAGATATTCTAGCTGGATACGTATCATAAAGCTAAGAAATAATACATCAAGATGAAAAAGGTGTAATACATTTTGACACAAATATTTTAAATGAAACAAATGAATTCTCTAACTTCTTAGAAAAAACAGATTCCAGCTTTAGAAATTCAAAAAAAATGAAAAAAACGGCAACATCTTTAACATCTAGTAAATCATATAGAAATATGGTATAATTTGATTTATTAGATGTGCTTGACAAAGGTTCACATAAAAAGTACAACACATTCAAGAAAGCAAAAGTAAATCAGATGAGTTACACAGATAATTTCTCTAGTACTGCAGATTATTCTTTTAATAAAAACGCAGAAGCTCTCTTAGTTACCAAACTAATTTCTTAATAGCCTAAAGCTAAACAATCTTAAGCAAAAAGATTACTAGAAGTTGAAAGAGATCAGTATAAATTGAATTTTAAATATGTTCTTTCTTATCATACCTTGCCATTCATCACTAAATAATAAACTTAGAGCAGCGTTAATACTAATTTATCAGCAAAAACTAATTCTGAGTAAGAAAAAGCTAATGAAACCTAACATGAAAAAGATAATTCTCGTGCTTTCTACTTTTCTCTTCGTATTAATGATATTAAATTTCAAGAGATTCTAAAAAAAGCTAATTCAGAATCAAAGAAGGCCTCATTGTAACATCAAATTGTAAAATAGATGAAATCAATCACTTGTATTAACACAATTGAAAAATATTTTTCACCTTCAATTACTTTTTAAAATTACATAACTGAATATGACAACGATTAAGAAATAATTGGTGAATAGAATTTTAATCGTTAAGAATCTCATCAAACAACATAAAATAGATCTATTCCTAAATAATATTTGTAGTTCTTAAATATTAGAAACAATTCTTTATTGAATATGAAAGGCAATACTTTTAAAAAATAAAAAGAAGAGATCAAAAATCTAAACAATAAAATAGAAGAAGGAGAAAAATATTTTTTAACTACAAGTGAAAATTAGACTCAAAGCATCAATTCAACTTCAGAGTATTCTAGCACAAATTAATCAGGCAACGAAAGTATTACTGAAAGTGTAGAATAAATGGTAGGAGAGTTTTAAAATTCTAAATAAAAGAATAATTAAATTCTCAAGCAAATAAATGAAAAATATGAAGAATTTACTGACTCAAGACTAGACCAATTATTATAAGAAAATAAAATTAGTGTTCAAGATCTTGTTTAAATAGATCCATTTTACAAGGCAAGAAGAATTATATCAAAAAATACTCATTCAAGTAAATTTATTTCTACTCTTGAACTAGCGATTGCAGAAGCATTAATTTAAATCAAAGAAGAAAAAAATAATTAAAATATTCTTCATGATGAGGGAAGTTCTTAAATAATTTCAGAAACAACAGAGAATCCTAATTTAGTGAATAATTACCCTATGACTTTCAGAAATGAATAGGACAAGTTTGATCTACCATACTAAGTTCGTTAGATCACTTCTGAAATCTATCAAAATAATCAAAACTAAACTCGTATGATCGATGACAGTCATTAGCATTACTTTGATGAATTAAAACCCTCAAAGAAAATGGCAAATCAAACTTTTAACTTTGCAATTAATCTAGCAGATAGCAGCTACAATGATATTGTTAATGTGTCTCACAGGCCTCTATAATAAAATTTAGATGCTTCTTCAGATAATCTCACTTCCAATATTAGAGACTAAGCCTCTAACTACTTTACAACTAATTATACTAAGCCAAAATTTTTAAAAGCTTAAGATCTAAATGCAGAGCTAAACTAAGATGAAAGTTTGATCGCCCCTTCTTCTTTTAATGATAGAGAAAGTGGCTATAAAAGTAAATATTTTTTTTATATAAATTATTGTAATCATTAAATAATTTTAATATTAGTTAAATTACCTCATAGTGAAAATATCGTTTAATAGAACCCTTAAAAAAATTAAATAGCCTCAAACAACTCTCACAATGCTAAGAATGATTAGAATAAAATGATCAGTAAAAATATTAAAACTATGGCAAGTACCCATTCAGGAAAAAATAAAAAAGAAGAAATGGATAAAAATTCGTAATAAATAGAAAATTAACTATAATACAATAAAAAAGAATAATCTAAATATAATGGTGAAAATTAAATTAATTTTATCACTAGCTCAGGAAGTTCAAATTTTGAAGACAAGAAGTAAAAAGGAACCTAAATAACACATGAAAAAGTTATGAATGATCTTCTGAATTAAGGAGGTTTAAAAGAAGGAAAAATTGATATAGGTAGTGTTCACTCTTCGTCCAAATCAAGTAGCTTTTATGGAGGCTATTTCTTGAAAGGTAAATAAATAAATTTCCTTTTTGGTATTCGAATATTCTTAAACCATTATTTTTATTTCTATTAGAAATCATAAAAAAGAATAAGATACCCTACGGTGCAAAAACCTATTCTTTAATTCTCATAATCTTCACATGTTTATTCTTAGGATTAAATCTAGCAAATCTTATGATTATCAATAATGACATGCAAGTAATATAAAATACTTACTTTTAATTCCACTCCTCTTGATCTAATTTTTTATGCTATCTTCATTCAAATTATCAATTAAAATTTTATTAACTATTTAATTAGGATTTTGCTACAAATGTTGTGGTAATTAGATTCCCAAGAAGATTTACAAGGGATTATTGTAAAACAATATATTCCTATTTCTTAAAGATTCAATTAGAGAGTGGATTTCTAATAGACACACCTACTACTGCCTATAAAAACCTATCAGATTCTTATAGAAATAGTGGTGCAGCGGCTTATAGTTAGCTTTTTGATGCAAACCAAAGGATACTTGTATCTTATGGATTGAAGCAGCAATAGGAAAATGAAATCTTCTAAAGCAATATTACTTACTATTAAGATTTTGCAAAGTATTCAGAATAATATGATACATCTATGATGTTTAAAACTCCCCTTTACTATTTATTTGGTATTTAAAAGAACTAAACAGTAATCTCGTAGAAAAGCAGCTACTTAACTCTTCTTTCTAACTTCTTTAACTTTAGTAGAGATGCTTAGAACTTTGTTCTCTTTGTATTTGGTGATACCTTAAGTACTGTTGATAATTTAATATTGAAATTCTAATTCATTTGTATTGCTGCGATCATCAGTCTGATAATTTTACCCATCTTCTCAATTCCAGTTGCTAAATAAATCAATAAATATGAAGAAAAAATTCTATTGATAGTAAGCAGAATTAATTATGATCACTCTTCTGTAGAAAGATAAAAACTCCAAATATGTGAACAACTCCTTACGCTTGAGAATTATGACTGGCTGAAATATTCTTATCATGAATTATTCTTTTTGAGATACAACTAGTTTGATATTTCCGTAGTTAATTCTAATCATGATTTATCTCTGCTCTCAAGCACTCATAGGTATGACAGCAGAAGAATAAAAAAGAAAAGTACTTTAAATAATGAAAGTGTAATGAAGTCAACTAAACTTTAAATCGATCAAAGCAGTAAAATCAAAGAGTCCTCTCATTCCAAGAAATAAAATAAAAATGTCCAAATGGTAAAAAACATTTTGAATGGTAACTACACAAGACCTGAAATGAGTTTATCAAACTATTAGAAAGGTAATGAAGATATAAGAAATTCGAAATAAAATTGTGTTTTATAATCAAAAATTTAAGATCAAAAGCTGAGTGTATTTTATAGGATAAGAACTCTATTGATCTTCATGTGTATTCTAGTTTCTTATTTTTTAGTAGTTATTATTTACCTTAATTTAAATACAGATTTGCTTAAATAACCAGTCAATATTAATAAAAAAACTAACCTCATGCACTTCTATGCTACAAGATTCTAATTTGCAACTGAAATGCTAAGTTTTGATCCTTATGTTAAAGCAAAATATTGGCCATTATATAATCAAGAGAATACTTAGTAATTCTATTATGATACAATGGTTGAAACATTTAGTTTAATGCAGTAAACCTAATTAGAGCTAACTGATATCATCTATGGCAATAATCCTTATAATGCAACAGCATCCACTACAATGAAAAATTTGATGGAAGGCTATGTTTGTCCTTATTTAGTTAAAAATAAATGCACTGGAGATATTAAATAAAAAACTGAATTTGGTATCTACTCTGTAACTTCTAATTTTGGTAAATTATTAACCTCTTACGAATAAATTCTAAACCCTAATAATCCAAGAAGTGAAAATGATATAAGATCTTATATAAATTCAAATGAAAGAATTAGATTATTCTTAAAGTTATTTACTACTTAAGATGAGGTTTTAGATTTATTTAGTTCTAATGCAAATGGAAACATTGGTGTTGTATCCTTATAAATTCAAAACTTCTTAGAGCAGTATTTAACTTATTGTGGATCCGTTCTAGTCTCTGTTATGTTTTTAGTCTTTGTATTTTCATGGAAGAGGCTCTACAGGAATATATAATTAATTAACTTCTTTTTAACATTTATTCCAGAGGAAAAACTACTCGAAGAAGTTACTCTTCATCTTTTAAAATCTCTCAGAAAAATGTGAGATATATTACAAGTTTTATTCAGTATTTATGTATTCTAATAATTTATGCATTTGTATTTCTTTTAAACTCATTCATTAATAGGATAGATGGATGGCAAACCTATTTATTATATAAAATACTATGGAATATTTAAAATAAAAACAAAACAGATAAATTTAATTCTGCATCATCTTAGTATATTGAGTAAATTTGATTATTTAGTTAAAAAATTGCAATTAATTACATTTAAAGATAAAATTACCAAATGAACTCTAATTATTCCAATATATTATAGCTGTAAGAAATAAATTTATATAATAAGAAAATATAATGTAAAAAAAAGAGTTAAAATGTAAACCTTAAATTTCGATACATTATTAAGTAAGACATTATTAAATTAAGAATACAAAAATATGTTAGTCTATTAATATATGTATGTAAATGTATTCAGTTTAAAAGAAATTGGAGCTTAAATAAATATAGTTTTTTAAAAAAATAAAAAACGTCTAACAAAAAATAAATTTCTTCTTCTTTATTGTAAGTAAAATATTATCATTAAATACTTCCAATAAATATAATAGATTTGAGATTAGATATGTAATTAAAAGCCAATTTAGGAATAATAAAATAGAATATATATAAATAATATACTATCAATCAATGTTATTGAATTTGATTTACAACTAATTAAGATACTTTTTAGAGAAAATTCTGGTTAAGCTCCACCTTTGCTAATTTACATAATTATTTATAAATATGCAAGTAATAATAATTGCTAATTTGAGGATCATGTTTCAAAATTATATTAGGATTGATGATAATTTGATTTCTTTATAGAGTAAAGTCTTCACTCTCACTAAGTTTCTTTAGTTTTAATCCATTTCTCATAAATTAAGTAATTATTGTTTCTATTTGGTTTGAAAGTAAATTATCCTCTCTTTTAACTTCTTCTAATTATGGAGTAATTTTTGAAACACATAAATAAATAGAAATCTTAATTTCATGATTTTGATATATTTTGTTAGTCCCAAAATATTTTATTTTGTTAAATTTTAAATTAGTTCCTTTAATTAGGAGTTTATTAAATATATTTTGAAAGTCTTCAAGTATATTTTCATAGGATTTAGATAATTCATTTAATTCTAATTACTATTCTTTATCAGCAAGCAGCTATTGATTTTCTACATCATTTGGTATTTATTTGGTATCTTTGACATAGAAATCTTTCTTGAAAATATTAAAAATATTTAGCAGTTTATTTAGTTTAATTTAAACAATTTAAAAGAATGTGTTGCCTTTTTCAGTTTTTTTAATTGTATCTTTATATCTGATAACCCTCTAAGTAATTTAGAATTCCTCTAAGTCATAAATTTTCAAAAAGTATTTCTCATTTTTACTAAATGTTGTGTATAAATTGGAGAGATTTGACTATTATACTTATTTTCCATTTTACTTTATCATTTCTAAAATGTTTTCAGTTTGCTAAGATTAAAGGAATGATTAATTTTAAAGTTATTTCTCAAGCATCATAATCCTAATACGATAATTATTGTTTTATCTTATCAAGTTTACTGCACTTAAAAGAAAGAAAATCACTGCAATTAAATCAGATACAGCTATGGTTTTACTTCTACTAATGATTAATTACTACCTCTTTTTCCCATTCATACCTCCATCTTTTTTTTAATGATCTTAATTTAAATGTGGTGAATCAGCTTACTTCTAATCCTTCTAATTAGATTCTTGTAATATTTAATCTTTTAACCTGTTATTTAATTTCTTAATGGAATTATTATTGCTAAGATGATCACTACTTTATGTTTAACTTGTCAATATTATGTTAACTAATATCACAAGGAAGCCATATTTAGCCAGCTTCATTAGGAGGGCGATTTTCCTATCTAACAAATATCACTATTAGTTTTAAGTTTTTCAAATCTTTTTTAATTATTATTTAATATCTTGACCTTAGATTAAGTTAAAAACGATTAAAAAAAGAAAAGTTTTTATTATGTTTAAGTATTAACGATATGATCATTCAAGATTTACTTATAATTAAAGAGTAAGAGTATATATCAATAATTAGATATAGTTTTTAACTTAGTTATTGGTTATTATCTAATTCATAATTTGGTATTTGAATTATATTTTAATATTTTAGCTAATTTATATCTAAAATAATTCAAACTTTTCTATTCTTGTATTTTTTAATAGATTAGATTATAATTTATTTCAAGTATCAAAAAAACTATTATATCAAAAAAATCAATAATATTCTCTCTCTTAAATTAGCAAAATCCTTTAAGCTTAAATAATTTAAATAGAAATCAGAAAAAAATATTATTTTCATTCTAAAATAGTCTATCTAAGATTACCCTAAGAGAAATTCTAATTGAATAAATTACCAAAATATTTATTAGGCTCTTTGAATTTAGTATTATAGAATTTTAACCTACAATTTTTTTTATCATCCCTATCTCCTTTTTAATTCAAATATCTTTATAAAAATGTAAGGAAGATCAAATTCAATTTATGAAATTCAATATTAATTTTCTATGCTTTATTTTTTTGAAATATCCACTTTACTGTAAACTATAATAATAGAAAAAAGTATACTGATGAGGTGATTGATGTTTGCAATTATATAATTAATAATATAAATGGAATCTCTATATATTATTGGATGAATGAATGATTGAAGTTTGTTCAGATTTTAAAGTGACCTTTTTTATAATTAGAAAACGAATACTTGATTGATTTGATTTAAATTTTTTGGATATTTATTTTTTTCATCTAGATTTTAGTGTGAAGTATAGTAAATTGAAAAAAATAATAGATAGCTAGATGATAAGAAAGACGCATTATAATAAAATTACAGCCAGTTTGAATAATTCAGCTGCTATAGATAAACATGGTGAAGTTTATGTATGGGGTTTAGCAAAGACTGGTATCTTAGGAGATAATATAACAACGAATTAGGTATTTAGATTTAAAATGAATTTGAATTAACATCAACCAATTTAATTTGGTTTAATCCATCAGTTGAAAGAAAGCAACAAAGATGATTCTATTATTTTTTTAGCAAGTAATTAAATTATAAATAGCTAATGTTTTTTATGTTATAAAAATAATAGTATTCTCCTTAATGCATGAATATTAAAGGCATTAATTCATAATATAAAGCAGTTCATGTATCGATGGGCCTTAATCATATTGCAGTTATTGTTAATTATGCTATTCTTGAACTAATAGATTTCAATAGCACTCCTCCTTAATCTATCAATGTAATATTTTTTAATTATTTTTAGTTTATGAACATGATCTGTTTCAACTGGGCTTTTCGATATTTGATAGCTTAAATTATTTCTTTTTAAAACAATTTAAATTATTACTAAAAGGACATTATAGATGCTCACTCTAAAAAGATGTCCAATGAAGAAATAGATATACTCAAATAATTTGAGAGATAGCTTAAACAATAAAAGTATATTGAAAGAAATAAAATAGAGGAGTTTTTTAGAGCAAAAAAGTTTCCATTAGAAAAAGATCCTAATTTGCAAAATCAGCAATACAATTTTAATTTATCTTAAATTGAGGAGTTCTTTGATTTCTTTTGCTTAAAAGACCCTACTCTATTCAACTTAGTAGAGTACTTTTACTTGACTAACAAGAATAAAATTAAAAGCTCAAAGCTCATGGTATGGGGTATTTCTGATAGTGGTAGATTGGGTTTGGCAAAAGAAACTATCGAAGGTAATTAGTTATTGCATTAATTCTTAAATTATGGAGAGTAGAAATACATTTTTAACAACATTTTTTGTTGGTTACTACCCGTTTTAACAAAATCATTTAATATATCTTATATAGAAGTAACTTAATGAATTCCTTTTATATTAAAAAATCAAATGGAAGTAAGTATCTTCTTTTTTAATGGCAATTATGTCAAAAAGTTTTTATTTATTCATTGCATTTCTTAAGGAAATTTAACTATCCAAAAGCTAAATCTAAGTAAAAGATTAAGAAGAAAGGAAAAATATAGAATGAATCTGATTCTAGTGAAGAAGATGATGATGATGAATTTAAGAAGAATGAAAATTCATAATCATTTACTGTAATTTAAATTAAATTGCATTTTGATAAATTTTTAACAATATTATTATCATTCAATATCATTAATAAATTATTTAGAGAACATATGTTGGTAAGACAGAGATTAATGATGAAATCAAAGATGGTATCAAACACGTTGCTTGTGGTCATCATCATACACTTGTAATTACTGACAAGGGTAGAATTTACTACTTTGGTATGGGTACTTAAGGTAGATGACAAATTAAATCATAGATTTTAATAATCCTAATTGATTTTTATTAATAAAAAGGTTAACTGGGTAATGAAAATTTTGTTAATGTACATGAACCAACAAAACTTAGAATCAAGCCAAAAAGAAAGTTTATTTAAGTATCTTGTGGTTCTTCCTTTTCTATGGCATTGACTGATTCTGGTTAAATATTTTCATGGGGAAAAAATACAAGAGGTTAGCTAGGTTTGGGTCATAGAAACGATTAACTTAAACCATCTATGATTCTGATTGATGTTCAAGCCACTTCAATTTATTGCGGTGATTAACACTCTGCTTTTATTTCCGATGATAAAGAGTTATATAGTAAATGAATATTTATTACCATCTTAATATTTAATATAATTTATTTTTATCTTAGCTTGGGGTAATGGCTAATACTTTCGTCTTGGCCATGGTGTTACTTCTGATGAACTTTTCCCAAAGAAAGTTGTTGTATTAGAGGATGTTTATGTCACTCATGTCTCTTGTGGTATGACACATACACTCGCTATTACTAATGAAGGGTAAATTTTATCTTTTAATAAGTAAAGTAATAATGAATGTCTCTAACCTTAAAATTAGCTTTGTTTATGCTTGGGGTGATGGTATGTCTGGTAAATTAGGTGTTTCAGATAATAATAAAAGTCTTCATTTACCTACAAGAGTGGGTATTAATGATACAAAGTTTAGAAAAAAAGTCTATTACTAAGTAAATTAATTATATTTAAGGTTTTGTACAAACATTTTATTTAAATCTTTATTTTAGGTAAGTGCAGGTGGCTTGCATTCTTTAGCTCTTACTGATTTGGGTATTCTTTATTCGTGGGGTTCAAGTAAGGGAGGTGTCCTTGGTATTGGGTTTTAGAAAGATAATAAAGATCATTATTCAACACCTTAAAAGATTAGATCTGTAGCAAAAATATAGTCGAAACGTCCGAAATAAATATAGTTTTTCTCAATAAAAAAGTTTTTAAAAGAATAAAAGTTAATAGAAGATTAGAAAATAAAAAATATTTAGAAATAAGATGGCAATGCATCAACCATGAAAGAATAAAATGGTGATCTTTCTCTTTCATTTATTAATTAAGGCATGGGTGATTAGTTAGATTATGAAATTCCTTTTGTGTAAGAAATTAATGTATTGAAATTAATATTCTAGAATCTAGCACAATAAGTAAGTCTTTATTACATTAATTATAAACATATTTGCAATATTATTTTTTAAATAAAGGTGAAAGAAAATAAAATGGAAAAGTTACAATATAAAAAAGTTATTTTTGTTGTAGCTTCTGCAAATAATTCCTTTTTCATTTCAGATATCGGTTAAATCCATGCTTGTGGTAGCACTAAAAAGGGTTTATTGATTATGGATCCAAAAAATGAAAAGCTAATCATTAAAAAGAAAAAGTTACTAGCTTTAAAAGATTTTGAATCGGGATAACAGGGAGGTGGTATTTAAACAACAGGAGGAGATAATAGTTCAGTTGCTTATTCAAGATCCAATATGTAAAAAGCTACAAGCTAAAGATAATAAAGTAGTATAAGATCAAGTAATGTTACAGCCTCTCTAAATAAAGGTGCTTAAAAGAAAACAAATGCTTAACAGCCAGATTAAAATTACAGTTTAATCTTTGATTATCCTTTTTTGATTCCCTTTTTTAAGAATAAAATTATCTTTATGTCATGCTCTTATACCCATGCCATTGCTGTTTCTCATAAGTAAAAATGCTTTTTATCATTTAATATTTATATATAATACTCAATTCATTTATAAAGAGGAGTTGCTTATAGTTGGGGAAGCAATAAGTATTACTAATTAGGTTTAGGATACATGTGTAAATATAATCACATTCCATAGAAAATACAAGGTGCTCTTGAAACTAAAAGAATTATAATGAGCACTTGTAGTGATAAATTCTCTTCTTTACTTACTGAAAAGGGTGAAATTTGGACATTCGGTACAAGTGACAGTGGTGTCTTAGGGTAAGAAGAAAAAAATTATTATGTTGTCAGTGAACCTAAAATGATTAATGATATCCCCCCTATGATCTATTTAACTTCAGGACCTTAAGGTATGATGGCCATTTCTGAAGAAAAGAGATAGATTTATGCTTGGGGAAATAACTTATATGGCTAATTAGGTAAATTAATTTTAAATTAATAGCAAATGTTGACAAACATAATGATTTAAAATATATTAGGTATTTAAATAACAAACAATAATATGAATGTAAATTAGTTTGGATAGATAGACGACTCTAATGATAATATCTAAGAGTCTTAAGAATAGATTAATTTAGAAGAATAAAATAAGAAAATCACTAAAAACTAAATCATTTATAAGCCAACAAGAGTTAAAATTGAAAATGATAGAAAAGTAATCATTATTTTATTATTTTGATAATTTGTTAAAATATTAACATTATTATTTTTACAATTTAGATAAAAATTACAAGTGTGGGTATGGGTATGTTTCACAGTGTTGCAATTGATGATTTAGGTCATTTGTATTCATGTGGTTTAAGAAAATTCTCAGGACTTGCTGAATCCCTCAGTAAAGAAGGACTTTCTGGATTTGATGATACTCTTATATATATGAAATAAGAATGCCTGCTTAATCACACATTCCAGCAAGTATCTGTGTCTGAATTCCATACACTTGCGTTAACATAAGATTAGACAGGAGGTGAAAATGTAAGAGATTAGATTTTTAGATTGTATAAAGTCAATATAATTAAATTATAATTAATTTTAGGCTGTTTTTGGTTGGGGATTGTGTAACCTTGGTAATATATGTTTAAGAGATTAGAAAGAAATACTGCAAGCTATGAAGGAAATGAAATATTAAATGAAAGATGTAGATTTAAATGAACCATTGAAGGATATGTTTTGTCTTCCTGTAAATTTATTGTAGTTCGAGAAGTTTAGAGATTGTGATAATATTACATATGTGTCAGCAGGTTTAATGCACAATTTAGCTCTCAATGAAAGTGGTAAGTGCTTCTCTTGGGGTTCCTATTAGAATGGTAGACTTGGTATTAATACTTAAAGATTGAATTTGCCTCCTGATTAATTCTTTACTACTTAGCCCAGTATTGTTTCTGTATTATTTGATGAAACAAAAGAAGAATTAGATTATGATGGGCTAAATGATGGTGGTTATGAACCTTCATAAAGAAAGAGTACTTAAAGTAGAATGAAATCATAAAATAGTAAAATGGATACTCTCTCAAGGTAGAAAACCTTACAAAAATCAATCACAAATTAGAGTTAGTAATAATAGCAATAGTAATAATAATAACAAGAAGAAGATGTTTAAGATGATGACTTAGTAGAAGTCGAAGATGAAGAAATAGATATTTTAGAATAAACCTCATTTGGTTCAGATTCCAGTAAAGATATTTTCTCTTCTGAAGCCCCAGAAGAGTAGTTTATTGATGAGGGCGAAGAAATAGAATAAAACAGTATTGAATAAGATCTATCTTAGGATTTGAGTAAATAAGAGTATTAAGATCTTGAAGATATCGAAGTAGATGAAGGAAATTTCTTCACTAAACTTCCATAAACCCATAAAAGACAAGATGAAGTAAATATATAAGACTTATCATCATATTTATTCAATTTTAAAATATTTTAAAAAAGGTTTAAAAGAAAATATGGAAAGAGGAAGATTGCTGTCTCGAAGAGAATTTAATCAAAGAAGATAAAGAACTAGAGGATTTTTCAAAATAAATAATCTTCAAGTGTTTGAGACTTGTTTATGAAAATGAAAAGAATTTGTCTTAAGCAGAAAGTAAAATTGAGAGTATAATTTAAACATAAATCAAGAACTAAGCTAAGAAGAAAGGGTTAGAACTTCTTGAAAAGCTCTACTTTAACGTGCCTTCATTCATAGTTAAAAATATTTAATTATATGAAACAATATTCAGTTTGCTATATCATCACCCTTGCTATATTCTCAATCTACTCAAAACTCAATCAATTTCCATCTTCCATTTAAAGTCTCTCATAAACTAACTCTTTAAGAATCCTATAGATATCGGTCCTTCTAATTTTACTTTAATTACTTTAACTATTGAAGCATTTAAGCATGAGTATGAACAAGGCTCTATTCATGTAAAATCATTATAATTTTTTATGAAATAATGGAATAAAAATATTTAAATGGTATTAAATAAATAGATTAATGATATTAAAAACATTCAATAAAGCAGTCTCTTTTGGCATTTGTATACTTTATTATTTGAGAGATAAAGAACTACGGTTGAATATTTCAAAAAACTAGTAGGAAATACTATTGGATAGGATATTTGTGTCCAAATCTTCATGGCAGCTCGTATGCAGCTCAATAAAGAAAATCCTAAATAATTGTCAAATCTTTTGGATTATTTGTAAGGAACTAGTAAAGAAATATAGTTTAAAGCAGATCTTCTTCTCAAAACAATTTAACGTAATCTTTGATTATTATTATAACATTCATCTATAAATATCTTAAACCATGATAAATAAACTTTTAATCATAAATAAATAAAACAGCTTTGATGTCATAAATTGCTAGTGACTATTAGTATTATAGTACAGCAAACTAATAAATATTTACCGAGGAACTTTTGTATGTTCATAGCAAAATAGTAAACTTTGCAAAGAAACACACACTTAAAAAGCATGCAAAGTTGATAAGACAAGAAAAGATGTAATAGATGGAGCATGAAGCTTAGGAAGAAATGGATAATTCTTAATTTTAACAGGTAGAAGATGGGTTATTTGTTGATAGATAGATCTAAAAGAGATTGTAATATTTAGAATTATCTCTTGACAATAAACTCAATAATTTCATCTTCTTGATCTCATATGGATTTATGATTTATATGATTGAGAATCTTGACATGTTCGGAGTTGAAATTGAAAACACCTACTTACCTATTTTGAAATCTCCTAATAACATTAAAGTTATTGCTGAGCTTTTAGAAAGATTCATCACAAAATGTAATTATAAATAATTTTTTTCTAATTTATTCTTATATTTTATTTATACCGAATGATAGCATCGATTAAGATAAACAATAAATGCTTTGATGATATTAATCAATTCCTTCTGGAGAGAAAGGAAATCAAAAAAGATACAAAGAAAAAAACTAATGATTAATATGATATTCCAAAAAGATAAAATCCTATTAAGCCTGGAACTAACTAAGTATTAGAAGATGTTGGTTCCGAAAACTCCTCAAATATGTCTAAAGGAGAAAGTGATGAGTCTCGCTTAGATAATGTGAATACTTTTTAGGAAACTTAAGCTGAGTCTTTTGAAGAGGAGTAAAATTTGGATGCTATAATAGATAGACTTTAAAAATCATTACATTTTGAATCAGATTTCGAATTATCAGTAAGTCAAATTTAATCTCTAGTTGAATAAAGTTCAAGTCTGAAGACACATTACCTTTAAATTTCCTTAGCAACTCTTTTCTAAATTCATAATATCTACACTTAAAACCACTCTAACAGTGATCTATTTGTAATCACCTAAGATAGTAATATTTTTTATTCTCTTACATTAATCATAGCTAATTTTAAAAAAATTAGAATTGTATAAGGCAGGTCTCAAGGCTGATTTAAATAAATTTGATCCTATTTATGTAATTTTCTAATATCTGTAATTTGACCCTATCAATGTTGAAGATTTTTAGACTGAAATCTTAGAGAGGAAAGTTAATTTGAGACTGTCAAACGAATTGACATATTTTACATATTCATTACTAAGAACAAATTAATTTTATAAGTAATTTTTAGCAATGGTCAATCATTTATTAAATAGAATTTATTCATAAATAATATAGATGCATTGATTGTAGTGCAATTCTCCCTAGTCATTATTTACCTTCTAACCAATAAGTAATAATAAAAACAATAAAAGAAACATAGAAAGAAACGTGGAAATGCTCTAAGGTTAGTTACATTTAGTTTTAAGTTAATAAATTATTATTGATTTTAAAAATTTTAAATCGTAAATAGGGTCATCAAAATAGTCTAAAGAGCTATAAATGTACTGAATTCTCTTGTGATGAATTCATTGAAGAAAATGCAATAAAGAATTTTAGATTGATTAAATATTATAATGTAAATAAAGAGTATGGAGTAGATTATTACCAATAAAAGGAGCTTAAATAGGTAGGATTAGAAGAAGAAGATGATGGTAGAGAAATAGAATTAACTAAAAAAGAAATCCTATTACTTATTTACAAAGTTTTATAATAATGCGACCCTTTAAAAGAAGGAGAGAATGAATATGTCTTTTTTGATAAATTTAAAAAGAAACCTAAACTGAAAGAAAATCCTGATTTAAAAAATGCTGTAACTACTTTACTTGATGAATTAGAGAAAGGATTCAAGCCTGATGAATCAGCTTTAGCAACAATAGCTGAAAAAGAAGAAGAAAATCAAAGTGTGAATTATTTTGATAAAATGTAAGGAGGGAATGATGGAGATATAGATAACACTTAAGGCAGTATTGACTTAGAAAAAGAGGAGAAGTAAAAGCAAATCTATTGGAATGATAAATTTAAATTTTATAAGGATATGCTTGGAAAAGTAATAATTTTTTTTATGTTTAAAGAAATAAGTTTAAATATTTTTGATTTTAATTAGGTTATTGATAACAGAAAGAAGCATAATGAAAGATAGAGATTGGTTAAGAAGGCTTTGAATCATGCTGATGCTCACCTTCTTGAAAATATTGCTAAATTACAAGATTTGTAAAACAAATAAATATAATTAGTAGTGGAATATATATATAAATTTACTAATGTATTTTAAAATAGGGTTATTAAGAAACAAAAAACACTTAATATTTTAAGAAATTCTCTCATTCCTGAATAGGTTAAATAACAAATGAAACTTCAATAAAAGAAATAATAATTAGACGATTAGCTAAATGCTAAAGCATAAAATAAATATTTAACAAATGGACCAACTTCACCCAACTCAACTTCATCTTAGGTGGTTAGAAAGCCAGATTCTTTTGCTTATTACACTACACAGAAACTTTTTAAAAAGAAGGTCTTGATTTCAATTTTATTCAAGAGCATCTAAATTGTAGAAATGTAATTATTTTTAAAAAAAAATAAAACAATTTTTAAATTAAGGAATTGTGTATTTAATATAAAATAGTGAAAAATCAATTAAATTTTATATCTTCTGTAATAATGAAGGAAGCTTCGAAATTTTGATTGTCTATGCAAAAGAAGAATTCCTTGATAATTTTACTTCTTATAACAGTCATTTATATCCTAACAGAATGTTGCTCCATAAGATTTATATTTCGGTTGCTTAATATAGAGAAATGAAGAGATTAGAGTATTCTAAAACTCAGTAAATTCCTAAAAATTATAAAAATAAAAGTATTTATTAATTGAATTTATAATAAAATAGGATAACTTTTTCAACTGATACAATTTAAATTACATTCGACATGAATAAGCTAGTTCATATGTTGTCTAAAAAAGAAGGAAAGATTTTTGATTTGATTTGATTACAGATTCAATTCGAAAATACAATCATACAAATAAGGAAATATAAAAAACTCTTATAATAATAAGGATATATAATTATGATATGAAATGCTCCTCTCAAACATTTTTTATATAATAAATTTGAAAAGAAAGATCAAAATGTTTGTTTGTTTGATTGATTGATTGTTAGTTAGTTAGATAGATAATTAGTGATTAAAAGTTTAAATAGTAAGAAAGGAAGGAGAAATGAGATGAAAAGAAGTAGTTAATTTGATAATTGATTGATTGATTCATTAGTTAGTTATTTGGTTAATTATTTATTTATATTTTAATTAATATTTGGTTAAATAAGAGCATTTCAATATTTTATAATCAAATTTGTAGTAATCATTATTGTTGTTTTATTATTTATTTTATTAAAAGATTATTATTATATGTAATGATATTTTATTATCATTTCTTCTTAGATTTTATTATTGTTTAATTATTTATAATGTGATTCAATTTCTTTTCTTGGATTTAGTAATAAACTTGATCTTATTGACATGCTAATTCTTCATCATCTACTCCACATAGTTCCATAAGACTATTCAAAATTTAAAATTAATTAAGATATTTTATTATTTGAAAAGGTTAATTCAGAAAATTAAAACTAAATTAATTTAATTACTTTGATTTTTACTTGCTTTTTTCCCAAACTTAATTTAATTCTTCACTAACACCAATATATTCTAATCTTATTTCATCATTTAAACCATCTATTTCATTAAAAAATTCAATTTAAGATAAATTTTTATATAAAGAATTAGTTTACTAATATCATCTATCTTATGAATCCTTTTATTACTCGTAACAACATTTTCGTGCTGCAAGCAAAAAGCTTATAAGCCTGGTTCTCTGAAAACTTAGCACATATTTTGATTAAATTTCTTTTCATACCTATTATTATCATTAATCAATTTAATATATTGATAATAACTGGTTAATTTTACTATTCCCAGTGCTTTTCATTATAATTTCGTGGTTTACTAGTATCTTTTACTTAAAAGTGCTAATAATAATCTGAAGTAGTTTAATTTTTATCTGTGATTCCAGAAATTAAATTCTTAAATTATTCGTTTATATAATACTGAGGACAATCTAAGATATTCTTTTTTTATATATAACATGTAATTATTTTAATTAAATATACTTTAAAAAAAGGATTTTACATAAACATTTGCATTTTATTCTAAGCCTTGTGATGAAAGAGGTGGTATTACAGTAGATTATTATTATGTTTAAATTGATATCTCCTCTTTTTATATTTTATTGCTACTATTTTGGATTATATTAGTTTATTATAATTTGGTGGGAGTAGAATCTTCAAAATCATCAAATTCGTCATCTTCATATTCTTATTGATTCTCATCAATTTGCTAATATTGTTGTATTTCCTATTTTTAAAGAATATTCTTTATTTTATTTCTTTTACTAATATTATTTAATTATATACTTTTTTATTTGTATTTAAATGCACATTTTCTTGTTCATAATACTTCTCTTCTTAAAAGTCACCAAAATCATCGTCTTCAAATAGGTTATCATCTGAATGAGCAGCAGTATTATCATTTTATTTTGAATTCTCTTAATTCTTTCTATTTTCTGCCTATCGAGAAATAAACTTTTCTTTTTTATCATGCTTTTCACGAGGGCTAATTTTAATTGCCTCACAAGACTTTAATATATATCGAAATAAAATATTACTTTATGATAAATATTTTAAAAATAATAAATTACTCCTTGTGGTTAATTATCACTTAGACCTTCTGGAGGTGTATTGATATTTTTATTATCTGTAATATGTGTTTATAGTTTTATAGTTTGATCATCTTTTTCTTGTTGATCGTACTAATTGAATTATTCAATCGAATGATCCATTTCTATTGTAGCTATTCTACCATTTTCATCATTATCATGTAGAGTCTTTTCGATATCATGATGAATGCTAGGTGAGCTATTTAAATTCTATCCATGCTAAGGAG
The DNA here is from genome assembly GCA_000260095.1 of Tetrahymena borealis. Taxonomy (NCBI): domain Eukaryota; phylum Ciliophora; class Oligohymenophorea; order Hymenostomatida; family Tetrahymenidae; genus Tetrahymena; species Tetrahymena borealis. The sequence goes on along the minus strand of JH651231.1, from coordinate 758,205 downwards.
TTAAGTTAGCAGAGGGAGGAGCTAAATAAGGGCCTGACTTAGGGGTAGCATTTTTACTCATTTTACTTCTAGGTGTGCTACTTATCCCTTTTTATTAAAATAGCAATCTTTTAACTCCCTTTTCTATTGTATTATTATCTTGTATTTTAGCCTTATATGGATATTTACTCAGCCCTATAATAAAATTTTTTTATTTCTCTTTGGATAATCCATTGTCTTGGGCTTATTCTTCATTCTCATCAAAATCTGTAGGATTTCTTGAATCATGCTATAAGATGTTAGGGTTGGATGTAATATTATGCTAGTGATAGCTGTAAGGTTCTTCATCTTCTTAATCTAAATTTTAAGCTGTAGTCTAGTTATTAAATTGAATAGATTTTGAATCTTAGTTGTCAGCTTCGCTGCAATAATTAAAACTGGGGTATTATCCAATATGGGGATTGGAAGCTAATTTAGTATTTGGTTTGGGATCATTAGGAGACTAATAGTCACTGTTTCACTCATTGTTATTTAAGTTATTTTTATTATTTAATTCATTTTGATGAGGGTTACTGCCTTATCCTAGTTATTCTTAAGGCTATTGCCATTCAAACTATTGTTAAGAGTATTTATCATCTATATTCATATGTTTTCTTTACATTTTAAGCAAATTAAACTCCTATGTGAGATCTCTGCTGACATTTGGACTTTACAAGTCATTTTAAGGTGATTTAGTACGCTCCTAATGCCTTATTGGAGACTATTGATCAATTTCATCATCTACTAATTCATGTAATGCAAATCCACTTTAATGCTGATATTTCTTACGAATTAAGCGATTATGCTATGGAGTTTTTGATTCATCGATTGAAGTTGCAAATTAATATTCAAATTAGGGTTTTAGTGAAGGACTACTCAAGAGATTATTGGTAACACACTAAGAATAATTTACTTGGGTTGATAAAACATATTTTTGCTTTTAGTGATGATTATCTTTCTACACATCTTCACTGTTCACTATTAGAGGTATTTATATCTTTTCAAATAACTCATCGTCTTCCAACTTATTCTTCTACAATTCCTAAGGTTCCTTGCTTATCCCTTATATATCTATTAAATTTTAGTCAGAAATCAAAATGAGCTTATTATCTAGATCTTGTTTATTGCTTTTTTTGCCATCAATCTATTCTATTTCATTATCATCATATCCATTATCTTCTTCCTCTTCTTATAACCAAAATTCCTTCTCCTACATAGGAAATTCTTCATTATAAGTTATGTTAATTTGAGTTTAAACTATTTCCCCCTTTTCCTATCTCTCGCTTTGAATAGGATGATTGCCAAAGCTAATTTTAGGTGTTTTATTTTTGTGAACAATTTCAATTATTTCTTCTTACATTTCTTAATGTGCTAAATTCAACTAACTTCTTTATATCTTAAATAAACAAAAATTAATAAGAAATCTTTTAACTTATTATCAACTAAATAATTATAATTCATTGCAAAAACGATTCAAATTTTGTAATCAGTCATAAATTATTTGTAAATATTGTTTATATGGAAACAACAGAGTTAAAGATAGTCAGAGTGAATAAATAAATAAATGTACGAATGATTGAATGAACGAACGAACCAATTGAACTTATTTGATTAATCCTATCTCTTAAGTTTAATTATTAATGCATTATAAATTTTTATTAATTTTGATTGGACAAAAGAGTTTTATTGTAATAATAAATAAAAAAGGAATTAATCAATCAGGCAAGGAGACAATAAATAATCAATCAAATAAGAAAATTATAATTATTATTAAATTAAATTAAGTAAAATCAAAGAAATAAATTAAAATGAAAATAAATAAATAAAAAGCAAAAGCCTTAAAATTGTTTATTATTTATTTCACTAATATATTATAAATTTTCAATATTTTTTTGTTTAAGTTGCATACATATTTCAATATTAGTTTAAAAAATGTAGAATGATCTAAATAAAATTTTCCAAGTTTAATTATTATTTTGTACTAATAAAGCTGATCAAATTGCGCAAAATAAGATATTTAATTAGTGATAATTGTTATATTTTATTTCAGATACTGAATCAAATTTGAGGAAGTAATTTTCCAGAGTGAAAGAAAGAATCTATTTTAATTTAAAATTGGTTAGTCTATTAAACACTTTCCAAGAAAAATTCCTCTACTATCACTTGCTCAATCTCCATAAATAAGTAATAACAATCGAGCCTAAGCTAAATAATATTTTTACTTTTTTCTTGGTAATTGTAGCTCAAAAATAATTCATTTCATTGAATAATTAAATCTCTTCTATCTAAAAGCTAAGTAATTGAGGATTTGATTAATCTAGATAGCACCCATTAATTTGATTAAAGATTTATAAAGTAATCGATTAGTAATTAATTTCTATTATTAGTATTCTAGAATATATAAGATATTATAGAAGGATAAAAATAGATTTTCAAGGTTCTTTCTTTCTTCTTTAGCTTTATTAAATTTCTTTTAACTTTAAAAATCCAAAAGAGTTTAATTTATATACTTTTTTAAACATAAGATTTCTAAATAAGCCAGTTAACTTTGTTAATATGAGCCACATATTTCTTCATTTATTCAGAAGTTTATAATCTCTTGGCAATTTGTCACTATTTCATTTTTGTACTCTGTTTTTCTATCATTGCTTTATGTATAAGAGCACTTTCTTTATTCTTTCATTCATTTATCTAATATATTATAATAGATGAGAAAGCTATTAATTATCATTGATTTGCTCTATTAAGTTACACCAAAATTTTTTACTCAATAAAAAATTAATTATTCTTCAAAGAAATCAAAAAGAAATTAAAAATAAAATAATCGCTAAGATTAAAAAACCATTGGTTAGGTACTTAAGAGTTTATAAAAAAGGGATATAAGTATTTGGCTATAGAATACCTGCATTTTGTATTATAAAATCCAAAAACTTATTATTAGTAGTTCTTAAAACAAGCTTAGAATCTCAAAGTCAATTTATCTCTCACAGAGAATCATAAATAATATAGAAATACCAGAGTTAGGTTCTTAGAATTTTAGTTAAAAGTAGAAAGGAAACATTTGCTATTGGCAATTATCATAATTATTTTTATGGGTTGTTAACAAGGGAAAGTGTAAACAATGTAGAACACTAATGCAGCATCAAAAGGTGGATTTGGACGTGCCAATACAATGAAAAATGGTGCAAACAATTAAAAAATTGAAGATAATGATTAGGAAATCAACTAATCATATAATGACGAGACTAAGCACGAAAATGGATAAACAAATGATGGTAAAAAGTTAATAAATCCAAAGAGTAATAGCCTAAGTGAAAAAGAAGAATAACAAAATAATAAAAGAAATGGAGGTGTTTCTCCTTAAAAAACAAAGGAAGATTAGAAAACAGAAGGATAACAAACAAATACTGATAACCCTCCTCTGAAGTACACTTTCACAATTAATGGAAAGTCAATGAAATAAATTGAAGATTAGAAATTAGAAGAAGATGATGACAGATTTAGCGATGTCCTCCTTTCAACAGAAATAAGAGAAGGCAATACACCCTAGTTATCAGAAGAAGATGAATACTTATAAAATGAAAGGATATATGATAAAAAAGATATTTCATTGGCAGATTTAGGAGATGGCATGATGTTCGAAGGAATCGGCGAACGTAAAATGACATTAAATAAGGCAGCCACATTGAAAAAATCTGGCACTTTAAAAAAGAAGCTTGAAAAGAAGTAAATTATTCATGCTCTAGATATCTAACCCTCTAGAGATTACTTCATGCCAGATTATTTCAAGTAATTCACCAGAAAAAACTCACCAAAAAATTAAGAATACAATAAAGCTAATACTTTGTTTGTGCCTCAACCATTTTGATTAAATTATCTAAATGTACGGATAACCAATCAATCAATCAATCAATAAATAAACTATTCTCTAAATAAACAAAAAAACCACATACAAAATCTATCTCTTTCTTATTTACCTTTTTCTATTAATTTATTTTTTTTCTCTTCTATCTAATCCTACCTACCTACCTAGTTTCTTACCTACCTAAATACTGTCTACAATTTTTATACCTTAAATGAATACTGATTCATTGATTGATCTTTTTCTACACTAACCACAAATATTAATATTCTCGCTTAATAACTTTTCTTATTTTCTCTTTGCTCATCTATCTAATTTGATTTTTTTAAAATTAATTGCTCCTAAAAAATATTTATTGATTCTTCTAGGTTGGTAAATGCTATAATAACTCACTAATTGAGAATTAGGAATAATCTACATAAATATTCTTTGATTAAGATTAAAAATAACCAATTTATTAATAAACAAATAAATTAACTAATAGGATTAATTTCATAATTTACTGACTTATCCTTAATAATTCTATTAGGAGATAGAACTATAGATAGTAAAAAAATAATAATAATTATTATCAAAAATCGTTTACAAAATAAAATAATAATTAAATTTTATCACTAAACTTTAATTATTGTTTATTTAAATGAAGATTAACCAAAAAGTAATAAGAGCAAAATAAACCAGTGAGAAACATAACATGAATGAAGATTATTTCCTGGGAGAAATTATAATTAGAATATAACAAGAAAATAGCTTGAACATAATTTATTATCTTTACGGATTTATAGAAAGAAAGAGGTTTTATGTTGAAACATTAATTATTGAAGAAAAGAAATTAGGAAAGAGATTAGAGAGAAGAGGATTGGTTCATTTCTAAGGAGCAATAAATGGATGAATAAACAATAGTAACTAACTAACAAATTAACTCCACGAAAAATACTTATAGATGAATATTACTGTCAAATAATAATAACAAAAATAAATAAATAAAAATATCTTTTAAATATTATTAATCACTCACACTAATCATTTTGTATATAGTTTATATCACAATTTTTATATCTATCATATCTTGTTGTTATTGTTGCTGTAGTACTAGAATTTAATTTACAAGATCTCCTCCTCCTCTAATTTATATTTCATTTACAAAAATCTAACTGTATAAAAAGTCAATCATACGAATTAATAAGTTTAATATAATCAATCATTAAATTTCTAATGTAATTTATTATCTCAAGTATATTCTTAAAATTTGGTACTTTATAGATTAATTTACTTGCCAATTAAATTTTCAAATCAATTCTGACCTTAATTAATCAAATCTCACAATAAGCAAATGAAGTACTCATTTTTACTGGTTTTTGAGAACTATTTGCTTTAGAATACTAAAGTGAAATATTACTTGACAAATTCTAATAACAGTGTTAAGCAATTTATCTACTTAAAATTTCCCTTACTTATATGTTGGAATTCTACACATTTGCATTAATTTATTGTTTCTTCTAAGATATTTTAGGTTTATTTAACATTCATTCATGCTCATTATAATTATAATCTGATGGTTTGATTAGAATAACTTAAAATTTTTACTTAGTAAAAATATAGTAATGAAGATTATATATTTATGTATGCTTCTATCAATTATTCTTATATAAAACAGAGAGAACTATTTTATACACAGTAAAGACATCCCAGTGATTGTGGATTAGCCTATTCAAACTATCTTTGGTTTGAATATTTATGTAAAATAGGAAAATGATAATTCTAATTCTGTGCTTTTTAAAATAGAGTAAAAAGTTTTGTATTTACAATAATAAGAGTAAAATATGAGACATTTCGAAAGTGAAAATAAGATTTAATTTAAAATTTTCTAGCTACCTTTTCAAATTTTATAAATAAAACATGGTTACTGTACTCTATTAATAGCAAATTATTTAAATTGAAGGTATTATTCTATGTAATGTATTATTTGAAGAGGACATTATAGTATTTTTTATTTACTTTTCAGTGTTATTAAACCCACTATTAAATTGATTAAAAATTAATAGATTACTAATTAGATTAGAATGAAATAGAATAATACTTAATAAAAAACTCAAACACTTTTACACCTATCCAGTGATTATTTAGAAATTTTACTGAATTAATATTATATCACTATAGATTATTTTTGATAATCATACTTATAAAACCTATTATTAAGTAAGCTCTTAACTTCTCGCGACTATATATTAATTTAAATGTTTACATATTCTCATTCTCCATTTGAGTAATGTAATTGTTAGAATGTAATTTCATCACAAATTGTTTTTCATTCGAGAATTCACATTTGATTGATAGTTTATTCTTTTTTAAATTAATTTTGATCCTGTTTATCCTATGTAACTTTTAAGAAGTATATTAAAATCAAAATAAAAGTTTCTTTCTGTATATAGTAAATAAAAATATTAAGCAGAATTCTAATTTTAAATGCAGTTTTTGATTGAAAATCTCAAGAGTCAATTTAAAGAATATAAATGTTATGATGAAAAATCACTAGTAGCATTATAACAATTATTATTGATAAATTTTAATTTTCATGCAGTGGTGATGAGCATTTAACTATGTAGGGATAATGACTGTTAAAATTTAATTGATTTTCAGTAATTTTTTAACTTTCTGCAAAGCAGCAGCATGGTAAAATCTTAAGCGATGAACACATATATGGAGTATTATTTATATTGCCGATGTATGTATGCTATATAAAAAGACTAATATGATCTAGAATCAAATCATTATCAATTAATACATAGATAAATAAATCAATCAATCAATTATGAAATTAGTTCTATTAAGGAAGTTGATTATAATTTCTAATCTATCAATCTAAATGAACGTGAGGCGCTGATTTTTTTCTGGCAATTACACTTTTTAAAGCAATTTTACTTAGTAAAATAGTTTGTAATCTATAGTTTATTATTCAGAAAGGCTTAATAATTAACCAGATTGAAATAATAATTAATCCTACATAAATTAGATAATACACTGGTTCAGTTTACAAATTGCATTATTTAAATGATCTCAAAAAAGGTAAAATAAATTGTCCCACTTAAATTCCTTTATTTTGAGTTGACAATAGTTGATAATTAATAAATTACTAAAAAAAACAAAGAAAATCAATAGCTAATCTAATAAAAAAAATTGCACACAATATTAAGATTAAAATAAATGGGTTGCCATTAAGCTAAACCTTCAAAAAAAAACAATAACCGTCCTTCCATTCTAAATAGAAAATCAATGTCTACTATTGATGGATAAAGATCACACATCTCCTTCAAAAAGAGAGGAATGAAAAATAATACAATTACTTCAGTACCTGATTATACAATTACACTGAAATAACTAGAATTTATTAGAGAAGGCTTATAAAATATGCCTATTATGCCTATCACTTCAGTAGGAGTGGATCCTCTAACTCAAATCTAAAATAAAAAAATTATTCAACGTCACTAATCTGGCCATTTGATTAGCATCAAGAATTCTAAGTTATTCTAAAGAAGAAAAACCTAACTCTCCTCTGCTTCAAATACTAACTCTTGCAATGGATCCTTCTGCTCTAAATAGCAGTGATATCTAAATGTTAGTTAAATGAAGCTTTCTCACTCATATTTATTCTACTTTCTCTCACTCTAATATCAATTTCATTCAGATTTTCTGAAAATTGGATAAGAATTTCTTTCTTTAGTTAACTAAATTAATAAATCCCTTTAGAATTCTAAAACAATAATGAAATAATAATAATAATAATATATCAACTATACTTGGCTACTCTCTCATTTACTAAAAATCGATTACTTTCTTTTAAATTTTCCTACTATAAATTAACTTTGTAATAATCTTTATATTTCTATCTCACTTTCATTTTCTTAGTATTACCTTAACTTATTTATTGATCTCCATTCTAAATTATTCCATTTAGCTGTATTCATAAATTTAGATTCATGTTACTTATGAAATTATTATTTTTTCTAAGTATTTTATTCCATTTCTTTTGATTATAAAAATCCTAATAAATAGAAATTTGTTTTCAATAATCAATTCAAACTAATCTTTTATAAAACTAATAATAGATCTAATTAAAGCAGTGGCTATATTTTCATTTAATTAAAAGATGAAAATCTATAAATTAACAATAGACCAAATAAATAAATAATCCCTTTTGATTATTTTTCATCCTCTTACGTTTATTGACAATCAATATAAAGTTAATTATTATTCAACAACATAATTGAATTTTTGCGGAAAAGGAAAAATTCCTAATTATAAATTAAAATAACCAATATTTTCATTTTAATGAATAATAAACATGAAATGGATTAAGTTTGAGTAATGGATAGCTCTTCAGTAAATTTATTGAGGTAGAATTAGAAATCTTTCAGATAAAATTTATATTTTTAGGTAATAACTTTAACTTTATCATAGTAATCTTTAAGCCATTAAAGAATAATAAACTAGTAAAAAATTAAAATTAAATCTCATAGAACTTTTTTAAACTAGTTTCAGTAGGTATAAGAATAGAAAATTATTGTGAAATATTAAAATTATGAAAATTAAGAAAAATAAACTGTTAACAGATATATAAATATTAAATAGTTATGAATTAAGAATAGAATTGCAAAAGAGATTGATAAAACACTTGGACCGTTTCACAAATATTTAAATTTCTTAGAATGTGGATTAGGTCAAAATAAATAATAAAAATGAAAAAGAGACTAGTATAATCTATTAATCACTTTTTTAAATTATTAACTTAATAAGTGAAAATGGTTTAAAAATATATCAAGATGAATTAGATAGAGTTTATAAAAAGTGAATGTGATGATGAATTACAAAAAGGGAATAAAAGTAATATCAACTAAAAGGATTGAATGGATAGAAATCTAATTAGGTTTGTATGAAGATTAATTTATTTACTTGTAAACAAACAAACAAATAAACAACAAAAAATAAAATAACATATTGTATTCTTTTTAATACTATCTAATAATATAACAATATATATGAATAAATACAAGTATTGATTGATTGATTCATTGACTGATTCAGAATAATTTATCAAAAGATTCGAATGTTAGATTCTAATTTTGTGAGCAATACTTTGTTAATTCGTTAAGTACAATATCAAAGGGAATATTTGATTTTAGCTGTTTTAAAGTTTTGTTTGAATTTGCAAAATCCGATAGAACACCATTTAAGTGTAATTTCTCATCAATTTCTTTATAGAATGCTCTCATTTAATTTTGGTCGCAGGATGCCTATTCTTTTTTAGTAGCAGTCATAAAAAGTTTTAAGAAACTTTACTTCTTTGTTTCAAAATGTCTTTTAAATCTTTCATATCTTACATACTCATAAATCTATTTATATTATAATTAATCTTTCTTATTTTCATTATGTCTGGGGTTATTTCTCATTAAATACTATCCTAAATAGATACAAGGGTTAAAACGCTGTCTCACTTCTTCAGGTTTTTCATTATGAGCTTCTACCTCTCTACTGAGTCTTTCTAATCCCTCTAATAAAACAGGGAAGAGACGTTCAATTAAATATAAATCAAAATTTTCTTTCTTCCCCTATAAAAGGATTTCCTCCTTCTTAAAAATTTCAAGAGCTACTTAAAAGTTGACACTCTTTAAATCGTTAGCAAAGTTATCTTAGATATCTTCCATTTTTTTAAATTGTTCTTAATTAAATTTCTATTTTTGTATTCTATGATTTCTATTCTATGTCAATCAATTGATTTACTTACTACCACTAAATTTAAAATTCAATATATTAACTTTTCTTTGATTTTTGAATGCAAATAGATATTGAAAATAAAATTTGATTACTTATTAACAATTTATTTAGCTGAAAAATTAATAAATTACCTCCAACTCTCAATTCATCAAGTTAATTATCATAAGTTATGTTTTTTATAACTATCAATTTACAACATTAAAAAAAAAAACATATGCTTCTTGAAATATTATAAAAAATGATGCTTCCAAAATAACAAAATTAAAATGTTAGATATCAAACAAAACACTAAATAAAATTCTGACTTACTTTATGTTAGTATCAGTGCACAATATAAATGAATGTCATAATGTGACATATCTGACCGAATAGTTAGTACTAGTCTTACTAGCCAATAAAATTTTATTTACATATTACAATAATTTGCTACTAGCTTTTATTTTTATTTAACTAACCCTAAATGAAAAAATAATTAGATTCTAAGAAATCGAAGCGATTGATAGATAGCATTTTTGGTAAGAAAAATAGTGCTCACTAGTTAAGAATAAATTTTTACAAGGTTGATTACATTTGGATATAGACAAATATATAAATGAACAATCTTAAATTTTGTAGTATTAGTTTAATAATATTTATTTAGTATTAGAATTTAATATATTTTGTAAGTTAGTTTTTAGTAGATAATTTATATTAGATTGATTGTGTAAGATTTTTGATTTTAAAACATTTTAATGTAGTAGATTGGTTTTTATTGAAAAACAGAGAAAATAATTCTTTCTTTTTCCTTATTTTAGAAACACCTCTCATAATCATCCAGAATAGAACCATGGATCTTACAATATCTTTTTTTTAAAATAAGTAAAATAATATATTATCAATCAAAAATACTAAAGATTAATAAATCATCCTCTTTTATTTACACTTTTCTCTTTGGAAGTAATATAAAATATTTTTCCTGAATTATATCAGGTTTTCAAAGTAAAAAAATCTAAATGTTTATTGAGTTTACTTATTTTTAAATTATGTTTATTTATCGATTTCTAATTATTGATTTTATAATAACTTTCCCTTTTCATTTTAATTAACTTATTTTAATAAAAATAGAAAATTACTTCATAGCAATCAGGTCTATCTTAAGGATTAAACTTTAGTAGCCTTTTTAAGAGCTACTAACATTTATCGCTTGCATGAGTAGGAGGATCATAAACACAATTCCTAATTTTTTTGAAGAGTTCACTGTCGTTCATTCCTCTAAAAGGGAACTTACCACATAACAAGACATATAAGACAATTCCCAATGCCCATATATCAGCTTTTTTACCACAATAATCAACTTTTGAAACAATTTCAGGTGCCATATAAGTGGGGGTTCCACAAAATATTTTTAGTTTAACTCCTGTGCAGATACTAAAGCCAAAATCAATAACTTTAATATTCTTAGTAGCTTCATCGATCAGAATATTTTCAAGCTTTACATCTCTGTGTACTATGTTTCTCATATGGCAATAATCTATGCCACTGACAAGTTAGTGGAAGATCATCTTAGCTTCTGATTCAGGTACTCTTCTATCCTATTTCTTCTTGAGAAAGCTTTAAAACAAAAAATTATTTAAATATATGTCTATTTCAAGTTTAAAAAAACGACAATACCTATGGAGTGAGACTCTTGAAAGGCATTCCATAACTAATACAATCTAATTGATAAAATAAAACTTTTAGGATGCTTCAATAATAAGAGTAGTTTATTTACTGTATTTCTATCTTAGAAAGCATGAGGCATTTTGATAATATTAGGATGAGATAACCTTTTCAAAATTGAAATTTCTCTCTTAACATTTCTCATTTTATTAGGATCAGTCAATGTAAACTTTTAATAAATCTTTAAGGCAAATGTTTCTCCGCTGCTCTTGTCAATTCCAAGCTTTACAGTAGCATAGGCGCCTTTATAATTATTAATAGTAAGGTAAATATTGAAAATTTTATTAAATTATTTAATTTTTAAAATAATAGCCATCCTCACAATATTACCCAATCAAAAAATTTTTAACTTCCCCAATTAATTAATATAAAAATAATAACCAGCACTTATATTTTATGAGATAAATTAAGTGAATCAGAGAAAATTAAAAATGTAAATAGTAAGGTACAGAAATGGTTTGATTGCATAAATATATGTAATCTTTGGTGATTTAAATGAATAATTATAATTGAAAGTAATTAAATTGAAGTGTGTAATTTTACCTTTTCCTAATTCTCCCTCTACTCTGTATTGTTATATGTTGACATTGCTATCAAATAGGTCATTTTATAAACAACTATTTTACTAGTTGAATGTGTTTTAATGATTTCCACCATTAGGAGATTACAACCCAGCATTATCAGGAGCCATGTGATGGGCCCTTTCTTGAGCTTGGAGATTATTTAAAGCATTAGCTGTGGAATTTATCATTGCCTTTTTAGCAGGAGTTTAAGCAGTATAGGGTCTTAAGGCTCTTTCAGAATCATATCCTAAATGATTGTTCTAATTTTTCTTTATACTATTGATAATAGGATTATTTTGGTGATTGTTAGAATGCCCACTTTCTTTCAAATGTTGTTTGTGGTTTTCTTATTATAGCAAAGGACTATTCGCTTAACCTTACAGTTAAGTGTTAGTATTCTTTTACTTCAATACAGTATCTTCTGATTTTAAAGGTGTTTTAAAATTTATTTGAGGAGAGCCTTTATCACTCAAGCTTTTGTCTCTAATTTTTTTTTCTGTTGTTATATCTTCATTTTAATTTTTAATTTAGATATTGATCAGCCTTTTCACAGGGGTTTGGAATTATTTCACGTTAGATGAGTGATTAATTTAGAGAATTCCTGAGCTGTTCTAACTCAAATCATGTCCTTAGTTTAACATTTTATTTTAGTTGTTATTGAATTGCATATTATCTCTTTTGCTAGCACTACTACTTCTATTCTGAGCAATATGATTGCTAGCAGATTTCAATTTATTTAAATAAGGATAATTTTTGCTCTTGGTGTTTTTATTAGAGGCTAAATCAAGAGTTACTTCCTTAGGTTCTTAAATGTATCTGATTGAACCTGCAAATTCATTTGTTTTTTTAGTAATGGATTTATTATTATTGTTAATATTTTTTATTGGTATTGTATTCATATTTTCATTGATCAAATAATTTTTATGCTTATTTGACTCACTTCTCATCAGCTAATATTATTTCATAATAAATTTAAAGCATTATATAATAAAACCACAAAATTAATAAAATCTTTATAGCTTTTAAATCGTTTTTAAAATCTATTCTTAATAAATTCTATTTAAGATTTACCTGATTGCTAGATGATATTTAAGCACAATAGGAATTAGCAATTTTTTACTTTGTTTGAGCAAATTTAATCTCAAGTTGATCACTTCTCTCTCTCTTATGATTGAGAATACTTTAAACTTTTTCTTGAATCTTATCCACTCTTTTTAGAGATGCAGCATTTCCAGCTTTATTTTAATTTCAAAATAAATAGATTAATATAAGGTTTTTAGTATTTTTTGATTCATTTTTTTTTCTCTATTTCAGCTTTTAGAAATATTTTAGCACTCTTAAAATTGAAAAGAAAAACTACTTGAGATGAAAAATTATGCATTTTAACAAAAATCCTAAACAGAAATAATTAATGCATAGGATTATAATTAATATATAAACAAATTGATAAGAAATGCTAATTTCAATAGAAAGAAGAAACGATGTTTCTACAACTTAATGAAAAGTTAGCTAAAAAAGGATTTTGAAATATAGATTTAATTAAATAATTTTATTACTGTAAACTATTTTTTTCACAACGGGGTCATGATAAGCTCTGTTTCCAGAATTAGCCCCGACTGAAGCAAAATCGCTATAGGTTTTCTAAGTCTTTTATAATAATGCATTATGCTGGATATGCATTTGATCATATTGAGGTACCTCCTCAGGATCTACAAAATCATCTAAATTTACTTGCTATCCGCCATCTAAACTACCTTGCGAATCCCAAGGGTTTATCTTATGAGAAGAAGAAATTTCAAAAGGTCTATTTGAAAATGCAAGACTATTATTTTGTGCTTACTTCTATGCATAATTTATAGGGCTACCATATGAATATTATTATTATAGCATTGACTGATTCTACATTGGATCCTATTTGCGCTAATAAACTAGACTGATGATAGACTCTATTTCATGATTATCCCCCTTAATTTCTTATTTCCTAATTATTTTATTTATTTATTTGTTTTCATAATTACAACTATTCCTATTTTATTAAAATATTACGAAAAGTGGTAGTCATGAATGCTATTACTTGCCCCTCTTTGTAATCCATCAGGATGCTTCAAATTTTATACTAAATATACTATGATTTTTAAAAGATATTTAGTTATTTCACTGAGTTTAGTTAGTTATTATTAAAATAATTTAGTAAAATAACTATTATCATTTTGCTAAAATAATTAAATACTTGGATGCTGAGAAATTGGCTCGTCGCTAATATTCTATATATACTGCATTTTTTTGGTGCAATTTGTTTTTTCTACTTTCTTCTTTTATGTGAGTTTGTTTATTGTTTATAAATCCTAGAGTATTAAAATATTAATCTTTATTAATTTTTTTGTTTTAAATAAAAATACAATTTTTACATCCCTTTCAGTAGTCAATAAAATTAATAGCTGAAAGTTTGTGGTTGTTTTGAAGTAATTCTATGGGAAATTCTTTTGATATCATTCAATCAATATAGATAAAAAAACATAGAACGCAAATTAATTTGCTAATAAGATTCCTAATTCGCTTAATAAAATTGCAAGTGCAAATTATATACTAAATAGATTTTAATTGTTTTGTAATAATTCTGGATGATTAAAATTTATTTTCATTAGCCAATCCAAAAACAATATAAAAACGCATGTATAAATAAATAATCAAATTATTAAAATATACAAACACTACAAATTGAATCTATTTGATCAGTAGGAATTTCATCTGATCAAGGCGAATATCTCAAATAAATTATTGAACAACTTGTTAAGATAAATTTATTCCTATTATATAATTTTAAATTCCAATATCTTATGATAGAAAATATAATCTTTAATATTTCCTATTTTCCTTATTCCTTTTACTATTTTAATTTCAATATCACTAATCAATTTCACTTACATTTTTAAAATTTTAGATATAGAGACTCAGGATCTATAATATAAAGTATTATTAATAATTTATGTTCAGTAAAAAATAAAAATAGATGTGAAAAAGTATGTTGAAGAATATAATGTTTGTTTTTTCTTTTAAAGAAGTTAGTTAGATATGTAGAAGATACAAAAGATATAATAATATAAATGTATATAGAAGATTAGAAGATGGGTTATTTACAATATATTTTAGTATATTTAGTTAGCAATGTTTTTTTAGATTCTTTATGTAGTTATATATTAATTGTATAAAAATTTTCTTTGTTCAGTTGAATAATGCAAGTTGATACTTGGGTACTTTCTTGTTACATGTATAGCAAGGAGATAAGCTGCTCTTTTAAATTTCTTAATAACTCGGATTTAGTAGCAGAGTAGTTGATATAGATTTCTTTAAGTCTTCTTATTTCCTTATCTGCTAAATCACCTCCTTTTCTTAAATTTGTTCTTTTAAAACATTACAAAAGTTCTACTTTTAGATTTTTTCCACTCTTTTTGAATTCAATCTCTTTAAGTGATCTTCATTTTCAATATCCTTGAATTTCTAAAGAGCTTCTTAGTCTATTTTTTTTTTCTCTTCCTTTAATAAATTACGTTTTAGAGTAAGAAAAATCATAAGAATATTATTAAAAAAATAATAAATTGAAAAAGTTAAATTAAATTTTATTCTTTACTTATCTCTATTTAATAATCTGATCTCTTTGTTTCACATAAGTCTCAAATTCTTGCTTTTTCTTTTATTTAATGGATCTAAGTAGCTCTTTTTCCTGTTAAAATTTTAAAAATTTATAAAACATTCTTCTAAATTATGATAAATATTTACCTGCTCAGAATATTTAGAAACTTATTCTTGTATTTTTTTATACATTTACTAGTCTTCATTCTTTTCTTTATTCTTAGCAATATCATGTTGAATTTATTGGTTCAATAATTATTCTCGATACTCAACCATATTTGGAGTTATCTTTTATTAGATAAAACTTCTTTCTTATTAAGCTCTCATTTGAATTTAATTATTCCTTTCATTATCTTCCCTCTCTCTCTGCATTTAATTTTTCCTTAGGAGTTCCTTTTACTCTATTTATTCTTTTAATTTCTGAGAATACATTTTTATTTTTTAAATCTTTTGTTGCTTCATTCTCTCTAGCTCTATTTGCTTTTCTTATTCTATCAATTTATTCATTTTCTCGTTGTATAAAATATTTTCTTGTATTTATTCCATCTTTTATTTTTTATCTTCTTCTGTTTTTTACTTAACATACTATCCATACTACTTTCGAGTATAATCTTTCTTCTCCTTTGAAAGCTATTTTTATCTAGTCTATTCATCTTTATATCTCTGAATTATTAAGGTTTATTCTTGCTATTCTATTTCTCTCTGCCCCTTCTCTTTCTGATGCTTTTCAGAAACTATTTTCTAATTGATACATCTATCGCAACATTCTTTTAAAGGAGTGAAAGTCTACTTATATTTTTGCATTTGACTAGGAGTTAAGCTTCTAATATCGCTATTTCCTCCATTGCTATTCATTAAATTATTATCAGCCTTTCTCTAAGGAGTGGATTGTTAATATTAAAACTGATCGTTTAAATACCTTTGTAAAGTATTAGGAGTCATACTTCTTTCATACCCTCCAGTGCTTTTCATTTAATCCCTATTTCTTACTGGAGTTTGTGGTAATTATTATTATTACTAATACTCTATATTTTCCTTTCTAATTGATTAGGTCTTATTTGTAGAATAGTAATCGTCTTCTCCTTTTTTCCTGCTAAGGATGAAACTATTGTTTCTCTTTAAAGGTGTTGATGATTAGTCATTTTATCCTAAAGCTGATATATTATTTGAATGTGCTCCAGTTGTTGTACTTAGCTAATCTAAGTTAATCTAACTTGTGCTCTTCTTCATAGATCTATCTTAGACTTATCCCAAATAGAACTTTATCGTTTCTGCCTGGCTACAATTCTACTAAATATACTCTTAATTATTATTTAGATTTATGTATTTCTTTTAAGGACGTTTAGTCTCAGCACTTACTACTAATCCTTAAGAAAAGTGGTCTTTTATATATTCTTTATTTTAATCAAACTATTTCTTTCTTCTTGGAGTCTTTGAGCGATCTGGAGTGGCAGATCTACCTGGCGATTTATCTTCATTCACTATGAATGCCTCTGGTTAATTATGGTATGGACTTTTAGGTCTTCCAAAATGATCAAGCTATCCACTTTTAAATTCTACATTATTTGTTTTGTAATCATAAAAAACACTTGATGATATCAATGTTGGGTTAGCATAATCTTTTGATCTCTTTCCGTTTGTGTATGGGGAGTGGAATATGGTAGAGGGATCTTTATTGGGTGTCTCTACATTCAAATATACTACTCTCCTTTATGAAGGGATAGGAGATCTGCTTGTCATAAATTAAGGTTTTTCTATTATTTATTATTGGCTATTTTAAAGATAAAAGTATTATTCTCTTTCTTGATCTTGATATGCTTGTTGCTCAACGAAAATAATTTATGTATTTCTATACTTCTTGTTTGGTGAAATAAATCTTATAAAATATCGCCAAAATTTGTCTAAATTAAAGGTTATTAGTAATACAGACCACGATAATTTTTATTTTTTAAAAATTAAATTTGCTTAGATTGTAATTGATTTATTATTTATTATCAACCGATAATTAACAACTCTATCGCACTCATTAATATGTGTTCTGAATATAAATTAATTCACTAACCATCAATCTAAGTTTTATAAAATCCAATTTATTTTCTTTCCTTTCTTTATTATTCCTATTAATTAAAATACTTATCAAAAAGTTACACTCTAAAATGGGGATACTTTAAAATATGAATTTTTTCACCATTTATTTTTAGATTAAAATTAATTAGAAAGATTAAATTAATCTCTTAATGAAAATAAATTAATCTAAACAAAAATTTTTAAATATTTTGTTTATCAGCTAACTAATATAGTATTACTTGATTTTATTTATATAATAACAAATATAATTAAAATTTAATTTACTTCTTAAGTATATTTTATTAAAATTTTACATTAACTATTTTCCTTTTCAATAAATTCTTTTATGATCAAAAATATTTATTAATAAAATTAATCACCAAATATAGCTATTTAAAAGAGGCTTAAATATTAATAGAACAGAAGAATATTGATAGTACTAAAAATGTATATTTAAATTAATCTAAAGATAAAACTACTGGAGTTTTATAAAATACCTTTAATTTTTTTAGTATTAAATTAAATAATATTAGAATTTTTTAAGAGAAAATAAAGTATAAAAAGGGGGATAATTTTAAATGCTTTTTTCTTAGAAAATTTTTATAGCATTTTAGGAAAATAGTAATTTTTTTTATGGTTAATTTCTGATTTTTTGTAAAATCCCTTCTTAAAACTTCTGATTTAATTTTAATATATAACTAAATTAATTTTAATTGAAATAAATATTGACAATTGAATATAATTGAATTAACTTATTTTTAAAATTTATCTTTGGTCTTATTTTATATTTCTATTGGTTACTTCTATTAAAAAGAAATAATCATAAAAAGTTAAAAAATTTACTGAATAAAAAATAGAACGATAATACCTTTTTATAAATAGATGCAAGATACTTTTAAAATTAGATTGAATAATATATATTAGTGGCAAAAGTTGTTTATATTTGATAAAGGAAATTGAACTCTCAAATAAAGCTCACATATTATTTTGGAAAATGATGAGAAGGTTATCATTTATTGGTATCTTAATGAATTAAATAGAACTCACTCATCATACAAAAATAATTAAAACAAATTATGGTAATAAATGAAATTTAGCATTTTTAAATTAAGTATAATTCATTTGTAAAAGAAAAAGAAGAAAATAAGGAAACAAAGAAAGAATATACAATATTTGTAAATAATAATGATCTTCATCTACTTCTTCTTATTCTTAATATTTATTGTACAGTGTTAATTTTAAATTTAATGCCCATACAAATGCAAATCCTGCTCATTATAAGGTAATTAATTATAAAGAAAGCTAATCTGTAATTCTTGTGAATAATTCTTTAGTTTGGACATTGATTAAGTATATTGTGTAAGCACATGTCCAGATCATTAGTTCTATTTTGATGATGAATTAAATCCTACAACCGCTTCTTAATAAATTTGCACTTCTACTTGTACATAAGAGAATTATGCAATAGACAATGTTTCTAGATCATGCAGAAAGATTATCAGATGTCCTCGTATTGTAACATAAGGTGTTAATTTTTCATCTCCTATAACGCGACGTATGAAGCATTTTTTTAACTAATTAATTTTAAAACAGTAAAAGGAATGTGATAGAATAAATATCATAATCTATTATAAAGTTATTATAAAAAATATATTTTTCATTATTATGTTAATTATTAATTCATAAATATAAAATATTTTAGCCATCATTTCATAGAAGTACAATTTGATATTAGGTTTATTTAACATTGATGAGCCTTTAAAATTTTGGGAATTAAATACTGGAAAGGATATCGGTCAATTCAGCTTTTCGCATATCAAAGAAACATAAGAATAAGATCTAGTTGCTTATTTTTTTGGAGAAGAATTTGAGGAGAGATTCTAAGTAGAATAATTGTTAGTGATTATATTTAGCTAATCGATAACTATATTAGATATTTAATAAGGTACAAGCATTTACATTTAATAACTAAGATATAAATGCTAGCATTATATAAAGTTAAAGGATTAAATATTGATATTCTCTCATGATTCTAACAATCACAGGTTAGTTGTGACTACTTTCAATTCAATTATTAAGTATTTTCCTATCTATATGACTAATATTAAATTATATGTTTATGATTTAATCTTAAATTAAGTGCTACTTTATGGGTAGGATAGTTCTGATTAATTTCTATTTGAATTAGTAGATATTTCAGCTAATGTATCTCCTCCTTCTACTAACAAAAATCTATTATTTTAGTCGCTAATAAATGGATAAATATTTATTATAGTAATCAATATATAACCTGGCGTATATTTACTCTAGGAAAGAAAATCTGGATAAATATATTTCTTAAAAAACTAATAGTTTATTAAATCTAATTTAAACCTTACATCAGATCTTCAAATTGTTAAATCTTCAGTAAAAGATGCCTTCTAGATAAAGAACAATATAACTAGTAATTACTCTATCTACTTTATTAATTGTGGAAAAGAATTAGAGGATTCAACTAGGTTGGTTAGTCTATACAGTATATATGAGGGATCTACGGAGATAAATGAATTTATTAATTTCTCTGTTAACATGGGTATGGATAGTTGTAGATTGATTTAGTCTTAAGATAGTCAAAATGAACTCCTAGTGGATATATTAAATTTATAACAATCAATTTATGTGTATACTATTGATTTAGCTATGAAAACTTATAAATAAATCTATTATAAATAAAATGTAATCCTTATCACTTATCCTGGTTATTTCATTTTCAGTTATAATCAATCTTTACTTATTTTTGAAGATTTTGAAATGTTTTCAGTTTCACTACCTGAATAAAAAATAAAATATTTAATCAGAAACTTTGACTTTAATCTTGAAAACTATTCATACCAAAAATTATAGAATTAAAATTTTTAGAATTAAATGATGGAAATAATTAAAATAATTGAAGATTTAGATAATTAAAGAGTTATCACGATGCATATTGATGGTTCTTTAAGAATCCATTGCTATAACTAGGGGTTAATGATAGGATAAATCCATCCATTATATTCTTTTACTGATTCAGGAAATGTTATCTTTATGGAAAGTACAGGATTAGCTCTTGTTAGCTATAAATAATAGGTCTATGACTACTTCTTTGTTTTATATGAAGATAATACTTACTGTCTTTACAATTATTATAGCTTTGAAATGGTTTAAAAAGCTCAATTTAGTGATTAAGTTCAAACTAATATACAAGAAATAATGTCAATTAAAGATCTATTTAATAACAAGATAGTAATATATTCTTTTAAAGAAATAGTCCTTTTAACATTTACTGCTAAAGATAAGCTAGAGATCTCAAATATATTTTATGATAAAAAGTACTTATTTAGTAGTATAGCTGCTTTAGATGATTAACATATTTTTGTGATATACAGAAATGTTCACTAAATAAACTTGTTTGATTTAAATACTTTTACATTCAATCAGGATTTCAAATATTCTGATTCTAATGAATCATAAATAGAAGAATATTCTATTGATTATGAATTTAGTAAGTTTAATAAACATTTATAGATTTAATCTAATAATTATTTTTTTTGATAACATAGGGTATATTACAATTACTACAGAAGAAGGATTAGTTAGATCGCTTTCAGAGAGATTAGAATAAGTATTTACTTATAAATTTGAAAAAGATAAAAGGATTTGTGAAGAGGCTTACTATTCTAATGAATCTGAGGTAGTTTGCTTAATTTAAGATAGGACTTACTAACCTAAAAAGTATTTGCCCTGTATAATCAATACTAAAATGGAAATATAAATAAATTGTATATAAGAGAGTTTTACTAGAATCAATTTTTTTCATTATGATAGAATAAGAAAATAGCTAATTGTAGCTGAGAATGATGATAATAATGGAAACATTAACTTTTATTAGAACTTTAATACAAAATTTTATTATGACTAATAAAACTATTTTACATTTTCATTTGAGCTAAGTATATTCTATATCGAAGATGGTTCAAATAGGTATTTTATTATTTATTAATTTATTTATATATCCATCTTTTTTGTTATTTATGTTCTTATTATATTATAGAGGTTATATTGGCACATCTGATGGATAGATTTAAAGGTTTCTATTAGATAATTTCAGAGAGATGGTTGTAAAAAATGGAGAAGAAAATCCATAAAAACTAATTAATAAATTAGAGATCGATACTAACCATTCATTAATTATGGAAGTTAGAAATTATATGGTCACTACACATTATGTAAAAGGAATGTTTTATGAAAGCATAAGTACCGAGAATGATGTTTGTGGAAAGAATATTACCATTTTTAATACTTATTTTTTAGATTAATTTAGGATTATAATTTCTTGTCGAGATACTGTATTAGTAGGGTAGCTTAATTAAAAAAGCAGGAAATATGATACCATAGAATTTACTAAATATATCGACCCCGAAAACATAGGAATTTATTTCTTTAAAATCTATGATTCAAGCAATAGTTCTTTCTTTGTGTAGCTAAATGATCTGAGATTATACCAATACTAATTTGTTTTCAAATACGATACTAAATTGGATTTCTAAATAAATAGAGTGGTAGAGTATTAAGATGTTAAAGCATTCGTCTAAGGAATTGAATTCATCTCTGTTTTCAATTAATTTGCTTTCTATGGAGTTAATAACTTTAAATCTTATATTTATATTTATAATATGACATCTGGTCTCTTCTTTACTTAAAGTTTGTTTGGATCTCAATTTTTAGATATGAAATTTAAATCTGAAGATAAGAATATTTTATTCATATTAGATAGTCAAGCACTTTATTATATAAACATGGAATAGGTAGATAGGCTATAATCAGTTCCAATATAATAAGGAGAGAAGATTATTTTAGGAAATAATTTTGTATTTGTTTAAGCTAAAACTCATGTCAGGTCTCTTTCATATAAAGACATACTGTATAACTATTATAAATAAAAAATTACAGTCTTAAGCTCTCCTTATATGACATAAGGTGGAGATATTGTTGCTTGTGAGCTATTAGATGATGAAGGTTTGATTGCTATTTCTACTTCAGATACAACTTAGATTATCTTGTATATCTTCAATTAAGAAACAAGAAAGCTTGCTGGTATTATTCCTAAAATCAGTGATAATTATCCATTTACATCTTAATAGTATGATCCTTTCCCATTAACATCTCTATAATATGATCCTTTCTCGAAAATAATATTTGCTATCTCGCTAACTGGAAGAATTTATGGAATAAATATTTCTGTTGGCTATTTTGTTCAGTATAAAATTGATACCATTTATTATAAAAGTGTTGATAAAAAAATTGAGCCTAATTACATTTATTTGGATAAGAAAAGTAAAATTAAATTTCTTTTTTGTTTGTTTTTTTTTTAAAAATTAATTATAAAATTAAACTAATTTAGGGAATGTAATTGTGAATTGGTCTAGAAGTTTTCTCTCATTTTACTCACTTTCGAGAATTTATGGGTTTATTAAGCCAATATCTTTAAACTATCATTAAATATTTTACTATAACAATCAAGAAAAGAATTTATATATGATTGAGAATGATGGAGTTGTTTGGTAGACCAATTCAAATAAAAATGAATTTTTGTTAGCCTTTTCATAGCCTGTATTCAGATTCGAAATATTGTTTGGAACATGGTAAGATAATAAGAAATTAATAATTGCAAGAGATTCCAGAGATATTTAGATTGCTAATGGTGAGGAAAATAAGATTATTAAGAATGTCTATTGTTAAGGAGATAATTATTTGTATGAAAATAAAAAAACAAAAACTTTTGAAAAGCTGTATCTAATCTGCTCTATAATTAACTTAAGTGCTTTATAGAATTCAAATATAAGTGAAATTACTACCATTCATACATTCCAAAAGAGAATTAGAGTTATTTCTGCTGTTGACGAATATCTGATAGTAACTGATTACTATTCTGAGTTATTAACTTTAAATATGAGGAATGATTAGATTATTTCAATTATAGAAATAGATAAAAACAATTCATTGATTAAAATTATTCCTTTTAAATTTGAGAATACTTTTATAACAATTAGTAAAAGTTAAATTTTCACCATTTACCAAATATCGTTTAATTCAATTGTTTAGGATAATAAATATTCAGTTGAATTAAATGAATCCTATTAATTAAATTTTAATTTTACTTTAGATTTTATTGTACATGATGAATAATTCGATAGAGTAATCTTCGTAGATAAGTCTAGGAGAAGATTGGAAGTATTCAATTATAATTTAAACTAATTAGAAATAAGTAGTTTAATTTAATCACCTGGAACAGATTTTCGTTTGGAAATAAATATAAAGTATATCTTAGTATATAATAATATTTAAGTGATCATTTATGATAGAAACAACTTTTAGGCTCTAACTTATTAACCTTTTCCAATATCTACTACATTCATTAGAAATATATTTGAAGTAAAAGATAATCCTTATTTTATTGTAGTAGTTTTTGTAGATTCTATTAAGATATATGAGATAATTTACAATCCCAATCAATTAACATACCATTAATATAGTATTATGGAGAGACTAAGCGTTGAGGGTAATAAACAATAGATTATCTCTCATAAATATTAATAGATAAGGAATTCATTATAATTCATTTCATTCAATCCCTAAAGCATCATCTACAGTGAATACTCTTTAATCTAAAGTGGAATTTACAGAGGATAAATAATGCCTAATTTCTTTAGTAATAGTATATTCACTGCTTGCTATGAGATTATTAATTCTAACAATCCCTATAGCTAGCAAAGCTAATTAGATTAGCTTTATCAAACATTAAGGAATTTTGATGTTGGTATGTAGAAATTAGTAATTAATTGCCAAGTGCATAATATTTTATATCTCTCTTATTTCTAAAATGTTTTCTCTGAAGATTTCGAGATACGGATTAAATAATTATAGCCCAATGAAGTGAGTATCAAAGATGATTCAGATAATTTCTTTTATAATCAATATTAGAATTTTAATGCTCCAGATAAAAATTCAACTAATGATGACTATAGTCAAAAAATATTAGTAATGAATGCTGAATAACTGCAATCAATTAGTACTCTCGTATTAAAGAATTTGAATTTATTGTTTTTAGATTAAAATAATTCTGGTATTTAAGGAGGTAGTGATTACTCATATAAAATAGAATATGATAATAGCATATCTTTTAATTCTGATATTAATCATATCGTTTTTGAAAATGTAACCATAAATGACATAGAAGTCTCCAAAGCTAATATATATTTTTCAAATTTATCTAGCTTAGTTTTGAAAAATGTAGTCATAAGGAATTCGATGATTAAGCAATCTACATTGTTTAACATTTTTAATGCCAACTTTGTAACAATAGAGAGTCTAACAGTAGAGAATTGTGTTTTTATTAATTCTATTATTGTTTAAATCTAAAGCGATAAAATCTAAACTGATGTCAAAATTAAAAATTTAAATTTTAATAATAATATTTTCTATTTCAAAGACTTTTAAATTACTCAATCTTAAATTAATTTTATGATAATGATTGGATGCAATAATGTTTAGATGACTGGTATTACAATGCATGCAAACGTTTTTAAAGATAATCCTAGTGGGGGTAATTAATAATTTCCCCCAAAACCATTTCAAGATCCTTTTTTTGGAGATTAGCAATCAATGAGTGATAATGATAAAGAAGATAGATATAGTAATAATCAACAATAAGATGAATTCTTTTAAAATAATTCAAATTTAATATCATTTTTTAATGTGAAAAGTTTAATAATTGAAACAATGGATATTCAAAATAATGAAAATATTTAACTGTTGCTGTTTACAAATAAATACAAATCTTAATTCTAAATTATGGAAGTAACAAATGATTTCAATACGTTTAGAGACTTCACAATCAAAAACAATAAAATAACTGAGAAAGTAAGTAAATACTATTAATTTAATTACAATTTAATTGTAATAAGAGCATCATATGTTGATTTTTAATCGTCAACGATTGCTAATAACTATTCAGCATCTCAAAATGGTACAATTTAAGTAATTGATACATATGAAATGTAATTTACTCAAGTTAAATTCCTATTTAATTATGCTTTATAGGGGGGTGCTATCTTTAGTAAAAACTCAAATATAACTTTATCAAAAGATGAATTTTTGAAGAATAAAGCTCTTGCTTCCGGAGGAGCTATATTAATATCAGAATATAGTAAATTAAATATAAAAAGCAAAACAAATTTTACAGAAAACCAAAGCTTAATTGGAGGTGCAATTAGAGTAAAGGGGTAATCTAAATTAATTTATAATGAGGCCTTTCCCCCTAAATATAAAGGTAATAAAGCTGAATTCTTTGGTGATGATGTAGGCAATTTTAATAAATTAACTTCTTCTTGTTCTATTCTCTCACCTTAATATAACAATAATATCCCCTAATAAAATAGTAATGAAGATATTAGTTAAGACAATTATTAGCTTTATACTGATAATTCATTGAATCTCACTAGCTATTAAATTAATAACTTAAGAAGTGGAGCATCAATTACTTTCTTAATCAAATTTATGGATACAAAACAGAAATAATTTAGCATAAAATAACCATTATTAAAATACCCTCCTATAATTTAATTAGAATTGCAGAATATTAACATAGAAATAGAGCAAGTTTTAAAAGATAATTAACACAATTTTAAAATAATTTATCAAAAGACAATTAATGTTGTTTAAAGAAACTTAGTAACTTTTGCAGATTACTCTTTGCTTCATTCAGGTTTTGTTTTTGAAGATATAACCATAAAAACGCCTTAAGAATTATTTGATAATTAATTAAATTAAAAAGGTAACAGTTAAGCATTACCTGTTCCATTCAATCACACATTTTACATATCTTTCTTAGCCAAATCATTTGATGCTTTAGAAAATCAAATTATTTCTCCAATAATTGTAAAAATATAATTTAGAGAATGCATCAAAGGAGAAATTTATTAAAAAGATGATACTGATATCATATGCCAACCCTGTAAGGAGAATACTTACTCTCTTATTGATCCTAATTATTAAGACTCAACCTAAAAATGCTAAGAATGTCCAAAAAATGCCTTAAAATGTTTTAAAAATTAAATATATTTAAAAGATGGATTCTGGAGACTGTCTAATGAAAGTGACTATCTTCTTGAATGCTATAACAGAAGAGAAAATTGCTAAGCAAACCAAAACAAATAGAAATCAATTTGTGAAGAAGGATATGTAGGTCCTTTATGTGAATCATGCGATGTAACAGGAGATGTCTGGGGGAAAAAGTAAATAATTTTAAATTTATATTTAATAATCTTATAAATTGTAAAATATTATAGATATGTGTAGAATAAAAAATACACTTGTGAATAATGTGATTTTGGAAATGTAGCTTTAACATATGCAGTTATGATGATTTTACTTGTTATTCCTTTGGTTTATCTGTTTTATTCCATAAATGCAATAAGTCATAAGTTTTAAAATATCCATATTGGATATTATTTGAGGATGATGGAGATTATCAGTATCAGCAAAAGTTGTTAGAAGAATGGAAATTCTCATCTTATGAAGATATTTTTTTATTTTATATAAATATTTTCAGCTATAAATTCTATACCTTTATAAGATAACAAACTATGGATGACATTCTTCTAAGAAACCTTTGGATAACTACCCTAGTCAATATCGATGAACACCTAATGCCTTTTACTAAAGAATGCAAAAAATACTGGAAATTAAAAATTTGATCTACCTTTGATTTATTCTCGATAAATTATTGGATTCTTTTCTCCTTTTATCTACTACATAGGTGTAGTTCTAATCTACAAATCATTAACATTTTGTAAATTAATGAATAAATAAAAAACATTTCTCTATACTGCATTTGTTTTATTGATTCTTTTCTTCTAACCAAACATCATTTCCTAAATTGCTTAAGTGATCAGCTGTAGAAAGATAGGAGATTATTACTATATTTAAGCAGATGTTTAATATTAATGCTATAGTCATTCTCATTAACTCTTTGTCTATACTTTTGCCATACCTGCCTTATTAATCTGGTTTATTCTTCCATGTATCTTTTTTCATCAGATTTATATCAACAAAAAGAGATTGGAAACATTTAAGATAATGAATAAGTATGGATACTTATATAGCGAGTATAAAGCTTAATATTATTACTGGGAATTTATAAAGATAGTAATAAGGATGTAAATGATAATAATAACTAATACATTTAGACAATAATATCCTTTCATCCACCACTTGAATATATTTATATTATTCATTTATCTTAGCTTTTAATTCAAAATAAACCCTTACAAAGATAAAAGACTAGCTAGATTTGATTATTTCACTCATATTTATATTGCTATCATAATAATTATTAATATCTAGTATGAATAATTCTAAATACTTCTTTTTAACCAAAATAATATGGCAAATAGTAATTATAGCAACTCAGAAGTAAATAATTAGCCTTAAATGTATTTCATTAACATTAACAGTGATAATTATAGTCTTATTACTACTTTTTTATATTTCCTCTACTTAATAATTTCATCTGTCTGTGTATTACACGAAATATATTAACTCAATTTAAGAAAATATATCTATAATTTCTTAGGAAGGATTAGATCTAGATCTTCATTTATTAGAAATTGTTTCCCTTAAGATATTGCTTAGGAAAAGAGTTAAATGGCAATGTTTAAAAGATGGAAATTCATTAAAAAAAATCTGGATAGAATTAAATTTGCAAGTGCATTTAAGGAAAGTTTAAGTAAAAAGTATTAGAATAATCACCCGAGTAATAATCAAAGTAATGAAAATAAATTATCATTATCATTAGAGTTTGTGAGGAATAAAAATAAAGACTCAAAAATTATTCATAGTAAAATAATAAAAAGAAGTGTTAGTTTTAATAAAAATGATTAAAAAATTTAAATACTAGATGAATAATAAATTCAACTCACTACGTTTAATAATTAAAACAATTCTGCTATTAGTCAGTCATGCCAAAAAGGTGTGACAGCTAGTGATTTTATATCTCCTTTTGCAGAAAGAGGAAATATCTCCATGATTAATAACGATTCGCAATAAGATTCAACAACCACTGATTTGAATAAAGTAAAAGAAATGAACAGAAATTTTAGAGTGCATAATATCAATTCGCTTAAAAACCTAAAGAGTAAATAAAACATAGAAGACACATTTATTATAAGCAACCAAAATAGTAGTAACTCATTTAGCTCTAAAACATTAAATTTCAAATGATAAATATTTTATTTTCTAATAAATATATTGTATTTTATTATAAGCGGACTCAAATTCAATTTTTATTATTCTAACTTTGTATTCCAACTACTAACATAATTAAAGAACCTATTCTATAAATAAAGATTATTTAATTAATATATTTATTTATAAAAATTGTAATATTACTACAATTTCAATTTATTTCAAAATTTTTGTGTCTCATACATTTCAAAAATTTAAGATTTCAAAAATTATTTTTAAAAATGAACATAAAATTTTTTTTAATAATGTAAATTAAAGCATTTCGGGTAAAATGTATATAAAATTCTTTTGGGTATAAATGTATAATTATGAATTTTGTTACAAAATTTTTATCACTGTATTTAAGTATCAAATGTATAGATAAGTAATATTGACCAGAAATTTTAGAATGCCTAATATCAATTTGCTTAAAAATCTAAAGAGTAAATAAAACATAGAAAACACATTTATTATTAGCAATCAAAATAGTAGTAACTCATTTTGCTCTAAAACATTAAATTTTAAAAGATTAATAATTATATTTCTTTCTTATTTATATATTGTACTTATTATTAATAAATAAGTGACAATATTCTTATAAAATAAACTTTTTCTAATACTTAATTAGATGATTCTAATAAAAATTTTAAACTTCTTTTCTTTGGGAATACCATTATTCAAATTAAATTTCAAAAAATCCTTAAACCTGATATTTATTAACCAATTTTCATTTTATAAGTAAATTAATACAAGATTTAATATTTTTATCTATTAATAGAATTTCTTAAAAAGTAAGAAAAGAAAATATAATTATCATTCATTATTAGAATTATTGGTAAAATATAAAGTAAAAAATGATTTATCAGAGATTGTAATAATTTACGTTATGGTTAATATTGATAAAGTATTGAATTTTAGATTTAATATTTACTTTATGAAAGTAAGATTGGAATGTAAGATTTTATATTTTATAGATTCAAAGAGAGTTTAACTAAATCCACTATTTATATATTTTTAAAAAGAAATTTTTAGGATAAGCTCCCATTCTATTATTAAATTTACATCTAAATTTATTTATAAATTTCTTATAAAAATAAATTTTTTTCTTGCATAATGTTAAAATATTCTAAATTTAATGATATCTATTCTCTCTTTTCCTTCTTTTATTTTTCTTCTCATATATATTAGAAGTTTTAGTTTAGGTCATTGTTAGATTGTTAATTAATTAATTGTTTAAAAATATTAATATTATGATTTGAATAAGTATTAAAATGCTAAAGAAGAATGATCTTGAGAATAATCAATTATTGTATAAATTAAATCTATTAGTATTTATTATCTATATTAACAACTCTTAATCAATTAATTTGATTTTTTTATATTATTGTTGAAAAATAAATTAAAAAATAGTAATATTAAAGAATAATAAAGTTTAAATTGAAAAGATCATAAATCTATTTTGAATAAAGAGAACTATTTAAAATATTTCATTAAGATTAAATTAGAATAATTAAAGAAACATTGATATAGTCTAAGTATGAATAAAATAGTTGTTTTACCTTGTCTGAGATTACTCTTGTAGAATATAGATATATTTGGGTTAACAGTTACTTTCAGAATATTTTCTAAAAATAGTCATAAAACTCAATTTGGAGGCTTCATAACATTGATAATTACTGGAATAATAGCTTATCAATTTCTAACGCTTACCTAATAAGTGGTTAATTTAAATTCTCCAAGCATTATTTAGTAGTAAAATTATGTGGAGTAGCCTGAGCCATTTTACTTTAGGCCTAATACTTTTTCATTTGCATTTGGATTATAAGATCCACTTGGAAAGCACTTTAAAGATGAAAAAATATATAAAGTAAAATCAATAATGCAAAATAATAAGAGAATTATTAACACACAAACAGGTAAATTCGAGTTAATAGTAGAGTAAAGGGAAGTAAAGCTAGTTACATGCACAGAAGATCATTTTTAAATAGAAGAAACAAAATAATATTTTTTAAAACTTCCAATTGATGATCTCTATTGCTTTGGAATTGATGAGACAGAAATTGGGGTAGAAGGAGAGTTTTCAGCTTTGAAATATGGATAACTGAATATTTAAATTCATGAATGTATCGGAGAAGGCTGCTTAGAAGAATAAGAGAGGCGTAGTAAAATTTTTAGCCCAAGATTAGGAATATATACATCTGATAATATTATCTAACTTACAGAAAATGCTAAGCCTTATAAATCTGTGGGTAAGAATTTATTTTGGGCATCTGGTATTGATTTTTAAAAAGAAGTGCGCTTTACTTTAATTAATAATTATATTACTACAGACGATAGTATTATTGGTTCAAATAAAAGGATTAATCGAATTGTCTCTTTTTATGGAGACAGAGAATAAGTTCAGAATAGAAGTACATCTCTTCTATATAATTTTTTCTTTAATTATGAGAAAAATAAAGAAAATGTGTATTTTAGAAAGTACATGAAGATTGATTAGGTTTTTTCTCAAGTTGGAGGCACTTTTAATATCCTAGTAGGAATAGGCTGTCTTCTTTGTTGGCCTATTTCTTAATTAGAATTAAACAGAAAGATTATAAATTCTGTCTTTTAAATAGATGGGAATGAAATAAATTCTAGAAGTGATACAGATTAGCATATAATTTTAAAGCAAAAGTTAATGAACTATAAGGAAAATTCAAAAATTAAAAAGAATTCTGATTATAAGAAGAATCCTTAGTTTATAGAAAGATAGAAAGCAACATCAAATCCTCAAAATACAGATAAAAGTAATGGAGAAAGTACTTAATAACAAACATACGGCAAAAATGATGAGAAGATTAAATAGATATTTTCTTAACCTTTTAATGAAATTAAATTAAAATTAAAAGATTATTTCATGTAATATTTTGAGGTTCTAATTAATAAAGAATCTAAAAAAACAAAAATGATACGATATGGTACAGATATTTTATATAGTCACGTTGATATTTTTAACATAGTAAATAAGCTCATAGAAATTGAAAAGTTAAAAAACCTTTTATTAAGTGAAGATTAGCTCAAATTGTTTGATTATCTTCCTAAACCTGCACTTAAATTACCTTAAGGAAAGCTAAATAAATCTAAAATTTAAAATACAAACAAATTAACTCTATCATTCAATCATGAAGCAACTCCTAAAATAGATCCAGTAAATTAAAAAGCATAAATTCAAGGAGAATCTTGCCTATTTTTTACTCCTTAAAAAACTTTCAATGAAAAAGCATTAGAAGCTTACAAAGCATTTATAAAAATAATTAGTTAATCTAAAAGTAAATCTAAAATAGATAGAAGACTTATAACAATGATAGATCCTAAATTGCTAAATTATTTCTAAGATAAAATAGATAAGGGTATATTATAGTCTATGTTTTCTTCTCCTATTTTTTCTTCAGTTAATCATAATAAATAACAAGATCCTATTAGTATATTTGAAATAGGTTAAGAAATAGTAAATAACAATAAAAACTTTATTAAATTTAATATTGTAGATAATAATAACACAGAAGAAGACACCATTAATTAATGTTATGAGTCTAAAATAAAACATTAATCATCTAAAATTTTTGGTAATAATTATAAAAAAGATGAATTTAATACATCAAATATCTCCGAAATTTATAGTATTATACCTAAAAAGGTTTAAGGGATAGTTTATGCCCCATAATTCAACTAGTAAAATTCGATTAAATCTGATATTGATAACTGAACTATTTCTATCTGAAAATAATAAATTAATACAAATAAAATAGCATAATTCTTCTAAATATAAGAATTTGTTTCCTAGTAACTTTTTAAGTAAAAAAAAGATATTTAATATTATGTAAAATATATAGAAAATTTATCCTTTTATTAGATAAGGTATTAATAATTTTAAAATGATAAATCACTATAATTAAATAATAATTTAAATATTATTTAAATTTTTTATTCTTATTATCAAGAAAATATACTAGAAGTATAAAACTAATAACCATAGTTTATAACCAGTTTTTTAGATTTTATAAATTTTGAATAAATATAATACTGTAAGATCTTATATATTAACACCCTCTGCAAACTTTTAGTATTTTTTTGGGTGTTAATATAGGGGTTAATATAATTTTGTGTTAATATATGAGAACTTACAGTATTATATAAAATAATCTTTAATAAAAAGTATTTAAAAAATGAATTAGAATTTAATGAAATTTGTTACATTTTTATCATTCCTTTTTCCTTTTGTCACCTAAAAGTTAAAGTATATGAAGATGATAAACTTAATTTATAATTGACCATAAATGTACTTAATTAAGTTGAAATGATAATTATTCGCTTATTAGAGAACTATTTATATAATCTACTTAGTAAAAATATCAAATATAATTTCATTAATATAAATGGTCTAAGATATTCTTCGCATTGAATTAGTTACTCATCATATCAATTTGAATGTAATTTTTTTTGTTTTATTGTTAACTAGCTATTCGATGTTAAATAATCACCATAATTACAATTGATTTAATAAAAATCCTAAAAATTTGTTTCAATAGTTTCTCTAATTGTATATAAACTTATTAAATAGAGGTGAATGATTTTGAGTTATACTTAATTCTTTAAATTGCTTATTAAATAAGTAAATTTGCTTTACTTTTTTTATATAGTTTATTAAATAATTAGTACACTATAAATTTCGACAATGAAAATTCACAAAATATTATATACTTTATTTGTATATTTAATTAGCTTAGAAATAATAGAATGCTAACGATGTCCTTTTAAATGCCAATAATGCGAATATACTGGAAATTTAATGGATAAAACTCTAATTTGTATATAATGTTCTGAAAATTATATATTAAGTAAAGATTTAAAATACTGTATAAGTAACTGTTAAGATGATAGATATTATCTTGACATGTATGATTATATTGCAATCAAAGATTTAACTTAATAACCTCCTACCGAAAAAGTTTTTGAGTGTGTTCCATCTTGCAATTTAAAGTTCTTTTATGCTGATGATTTAACTAAAAGCTGCATTCTTATGAGTAGATGTCCTAACATAAGATAATATGGAATTAATTTTGATAATGATTTAGAGTTTGATAAAGGTAAATAAGTAATTTAAGTGAGAAGGTATTTTGATCAATCATTATTAAATTAAAATAGATTTAAATTTTTGTAAATTGAATCAAATCAATTTGCTTTTATGTATTAGTATTTCATTAACATTTATTTTTTTACAAAAAAGTTTAAGTATCACGAAAGTAGAATTTGCTTGTAGCGTATTTTGAAAAGCATCACTACTTAAAGCTTTGGTAATTAAGTAATGGTTAATAATTGGGTGAGATATATATAGATAATGAATTTAAATCTACATCGGTTGCATAAGAAGAGAAGTTAACTGATATTATATTCAATGATGATCTTATATAAGATGGAGCACTTTCCGAAAAATATATCCTAATTGGAATATCGCAGCAGAAAATTTATGTTTGGGAATCTCTAATTGGGAATTAAATTGATTATGTGAAGACAATTAATATGAATATTTTTCTGCACTATTTTTATTTAAGTGAGTAGTATATTTTTTAAATA
This sequence comes from Tetrahymena borealis, assembly GCA_000260095.1. Lineage (NCBI taxonomy): Eukaryota > Ciliophora > Oligohymenophorea > Hymenostomatida > Tetrahymenidae > Tetrahymena > Tetrahymena borealis. The sequence goes on along the minus strand of JH651231.1, from coordinate 723,681 downwards.
TAAATATAGAACAATGAGATATACCTTTATAAATTTAATTCTAAGCAGATTAAGTATTTGGGAGTATCTTAATTATCATCATTTTCTCAATCTATTTATAACTAATATTCTAAGGAGCTTGCTTACTTTGGATATATAGAGGATGATATTTAATTATATATGTAAGTATTTTTCATAGATTAAAAATTGCCTAAGGGAGTATAAACTAAACTAATTTCAATAGAGTAAACTTTTTACATTAGTTACACCTACTCAGTTGGAATCAATCTATACCTAGTCTACACTAAAAATGTTCCATATTTAATTAACTCATTAACAGGTAAAATTTTAGAGTTAGAAATACCTTTATATACTAAGCTATTAGCTACTCCACCTTCTTTTACTCTAATTAATGATTTGAGAGTTGAATTAGTAAAACTAAGAGATGAAACTACCAAATAAAATAAACATTTAGCTATTGTTGAATAGAAAGTAGATTCTTAAAGCACTATTTAAGTTAATGTATTTGAGAATGATCACTATGAAAGAATTATAGAGATAATACCCGATTTTAGTGTAATAACCTATTCAATGCTTAGTAAAATAGTGGAAAGTGATCAATTAATTAGATTAATCATGATAAACGAGCTATAAAGCTAAATCACTATTTATGAGATTAATCTAGTAGATAAAACAATTACTAATATTTATTAGTTTAATTAAAAGTTTCCTATCATAAATACAACATAGTATTTAACAGGATGGTGGGAAGAGAAAGAATTACTATTTTACTCTACTAAATCATTTGTGTTAACTTAAATTAAAATTTAATCTCCTAATGATATTTAGTTCTCAATTAAGTTTTAAATTAGGAATTTTAATTAAGTTTACAAACAAACCTACTATTAAATCAATTAAATTACTAAAATGTTTGAAGATACTTAAACAAATTAACTAATAGTTTTAAACCAATAGCTGAAAGAAATAACTATTATTGATATAAATAAAGAAGAGTATTTAGGTAAGCTTATCGCTCCATAAAATTTAGACTTTTATCCTTTAGATTTTGAAATAGTTAATAAATAAAATAAATCATTCATCATAGTACTATATAGTGATAATTCGATTTGCACCTATGATTACGAAAATTTTTAATTTTTATCCTAAGAGATATTTCTTGATTAAGATCCCTAAATAATTAATAGATTTAATTTTGTCAAATATTTTTCTTAATAAGGTGCTGTCATTCTCTTCTCTAATAAAATAGTCATAAAAATAGATATTAATATCGATGGAACTATTTCTACTAAAAAGATTAGTTAAGATTTTAATGTTAATTTAATTTATGAAATTGTATACTTTCCTGAAATAAATTTGGATGTATACACAGATTTAAAACCTCTATATGTTATTTCTTATTTGGATTTTTCTGTATTTTAAATTAAATCAGATACACTTGAGAAGTATTCTGATAGAATTCAATATACGAGACCAGAATTAACATAAATCTTAAGCTATAAAATAAATTACTAAAAAGGTAATTACAATTAAATATTGAATATTTATATCAACATAATTAATTTTAGAATAAATAGGTATTAGTTGTAGAACAGGTGAAGTGATTATTTTGAATAAAGATTTAGGAATTGATATAGAAAAGACATTAGCAGAAAAATAATACTTATGTCTTCTCCCAATATAATTAGATAATAATTCTATATTATGTAAAATAAACAAGTAAGATGAAACTAATGGAAATGGAACTCGATCATAATATACCCATGGGATCATTAATAGTTTAAAAGAAACAACTTAATTTGGTTTATATTTTGATGTTGATTTATTCTATTATGATAACAGCAGAGAATAATTAATCTATTATACTCATCTAGATAATCTAAGTATGGTAGGCATTTAAAAGTATGCTAATTCTCAATTACACTATTATTCTAATACTTACATCCTCAATCAATTATTATATTCTAATTATTTTAGAGAAGGATCTAATAGGTAAATTAATATTGCCAGACTGATTTCATTTTAAATAATTAATTTTAAAATAATAAAGAATATTCTATGCTCTTGAATCTGGATCAGATGTATTATCATTGAAGATTGATCATGACTTTGAAAGAGTAGTTAAATTAATTGGATTTGATGAAAATGATAAAGTAAAAGGAATTTTAGTTTTATAAGAAAGAAATTAATTGATAGAGATTATGAGTGATGGAATAGTAATATATGCATTGAATACCTATGAAAAGATTTATGTCTCAAAGACAGAATTGCCAGAATGCAATAAATTGATATGGGAGAGTTTAGTTTATTTCTATAACCAGGACTTTATGCTTTTTATTTGTAATTAGTAATTATATTAAGTAAGACTTATAGACAAGCAATCCTTTTAGCTCTTCAAAGTGATAGTTTATGATGATACAACTTAAGGAGTAATAGATTATTTGTATTTAGAACCAGAAGAAAAAATAATAGTATAAGGGCTTAAAGGGAAGCTTACTCTGTATAAATTCTATTTACAAGTTGAAAAAAATATATATGTATTATAAGAATACCTTAATTACCAAATAAACAACGCTGTCAGTATAATCAGTTACATATTTGATAGGTCTAAATAGATGCTATTCTGTATAGTCAAAAGAAATATTGCTAATTATCTTTTATTATTTAACTTTTTAGAAGAAGCTCCTTATAAATAATTTGGATTAAATGGAAAATCCTCTTCAATTAAGTAGCCTAAATTATTTATTTTAGAAGGATAAACTAGTTTTTTAGTAATAGCTTAAGATAGGTTATTTTATGTATGGAATTTAGATAATATATTAATTTTCAATAGTTAATAGATTGTTGTATTAGAAGTTGAGTCTTATGTCATAACAGTTTCTAGTTTAATTATAAAAAGTGAGACTAAAATAGAAATATTTCAATTCATTAATATAATTTAATCATTTATAAATAAAGAAACTAATAGTATCTAGCCTTAAATAACCATTCAAAATAACGAAATTCAAGCATTTCTTGTTATTCCTAATTATCTAAATTAAGAAGAGATTCTAATAGTAGCATCTGTTAAAGGGAATCTATTCTCTTAAATATACGTTTATAATGAAAGTGGTAATATAATACAATCTATTCCTCTACAAGTATAATATGATTATGCTATATCCTTTCAATATGATTATAAAAATGGAATATTATTTATATGCACTCAAATGGGGATTATTTTTGGCATAGAAACATTCTATGGATTCTATCCTGCTTATTACATCAATACAAAGTTTTCTTTATTATCTTATTTCTAAAACTAAAATATAAACTCTGAAATCTATTATAATGGATTAGGTAAATTTAATGTTTTTTTTATTATATTATTCTAATCAAAATATTTTTTTTCAAATAAATAGGAAACTAATTATTCATTTGGAATGAATGCTATATTGGAATGATTTCTATCACAAACTTCTATGAAACTCCTAATTATGTAGTCAACAAAACCAAAAAATAAATTTTTATAGATTAGATTTAAGGCCAATTATACTTATTTGATAAAACAAATACACTATGGATGCTTCAAGAGAACATTACTAGTTTAGTATATAAATACTCTTTTGAGCACTTTGAAGGGCAGGCAGAAATCGTTTATGTAGGTAGCAATTAAGATATGATAGTATAGTGTGATGGTGATATTTTCATAATTATTAATAGGAAAATCACATTTAGATATTCTATTTTTGCAGATAAATTATCAAAGAATATCCTTCTTTATGATATTGATTCTAAAAATAACTTAATATTCAAAGGATTAATTATCTTTACAATGGAAAGAAAAATAAAAATCCTAACATAATCTTATGATATGATTGATCTCTATACATTTGAACAAGGAAGAAGAAGCTAATTTTAATGTAAGTTATAAAACTACGTAGTAGCATCTGACTTTAAGAGTACTATTGTAATAATTCAAACTGTAACATTGAAAGTTATTTACGAAATAGATATTAGAAAACTACCAAATCTTATTTCACTTAGCTGCTCAAATTGGTAAGATATATTTTATTTTCTAGATGACCAATTTAATTTTAAGGCTTATCTCATAGCAGATAAAGGCTATAATGAAATACTTAATAATAAAATACCTTATTCTTATCCTTATAAGAGAAGTGAAACATAAGTCTACTTTGATTCAGATAACAGTAGAGTACTAATAGTTAATGTTATAAAGAAATATATTTTAGGTTTTAATTATTTCTAAAAAATAGAATTAAATCATGGTTTAATACTTCCTTGTATTCTTTTTAAGTTATAAATAAGTTCAACATTTATTTTCACAATTTGCTCATATTAGATTAATATTCACTTCAAACAATCAATGACTTTTATGAGTTCAATTTGGAATTCTAAGAATAACGGAGAATATTTTAAAGAAGTAATTGAAGTATCACCTCAAATTATATTGATTAATTCAAACATGTAATTGAAAGTGTACTAAGTCATGTATGGCTAGTCAGATGTATATGGAATATCTCTTATTAGAACAGTAACAACAAAAGATGAAAATTTAATTTATTATTATGAAGGAGGGGATGATTAAATTATGTTAATAATAACTTATGATGAAAGTCAATTGTATTCTAGATTTTTCAGCAAATCATTATTCTAAGATACTTGCTTCTAAGAAATACTTTCCGACAATTAATATGAATAGTAAAATAACATAATCGCAATTCAGAATACTTTCAATATTCTAAAACCTCTACCTAAGACTATATACATTAATTGCTATTTTAAATAAAATTTCTTCTACTCTCAACTTGAAATTACTAATATAACTCTAAATATTAGAGTTTATTAAAAAGAACTCTCTGTTAATGATATAATATAGGAAATGAAGAACGGATTTGATCCTGTGTTAATTCAAAACGAAAATGTTACTAGCCTAAAGCCAATTGCCATTTAAAGCATAAAAAATATATTCTCTTTAAGTCTAATCAATTTATATTTAAATTTAACTAATCACTATGGAATTTATGCTAATGTGGTTGATTTCATACCTCTGTAAAGCATTCCTAACCCAAATTAAAAATAAAATAGATTATTTTTAAGAACTGATATAGTTGCTTAACAATTTGATTATATATTTGAAAATATAATTATGTTTAGAGTAGTTTTAAATAGTTAATAGTTGAAAAATGTAATATATTAAATGAGTGATCTGAAAAAAGTTATCTTTTAAAGTATTATCTTTCATGATATTAACCTTCAAGACTCCATTCTCTTCCATATCAAAAATGTAATTTATATTTGGTAAAAATTATTTTAATTTTTACAATATTTTATAAATATGACAGGTTGATCTCGTGATAATAGAAAATGTAGAGATCCATTCTTGTTATTTAGAGAATTCCTATTTAATTTTAGTATAAAATGTATAATAATTTGAAATGAAGAATATAACTATTTATTCGAATGAAATGGGATATTCATCAGCTATATTTAATATTGTATCTACTAAATCGGTTAAAAGTAATAAATTAGATTTTTTTGAAAATGTTAGTAAGAAAATACTCCTTCAAAATGAAGATTAATAATATATCAAATTACCTTGTCTTATAATTTTTTAGGAAATAGAGTTATGTCATCTGTTTGACATCACTTTTAAGTAGAATAAAGATGTTTAACTTCTATTTTATGTAAACGAGTATTAAAGCAAAAATACATAATTGGAATTGCTTTAAGATAAATTGTAAATAATTAGGTTAGCTATTTAACATAACACACTAGAAAAATAAGAATATTAGAAGCTTACTGATATTAATTCTTTAGTGTTCATAAAATCAAGCAATTTTTCTTTCGAGAATATCGATGTAGATTTAAATTTTTCCCCTCTTAGCTAGGGAATCATTTAAGTATCAAGTAGTGATAGTTGTTTATTTATTGATTCAAAATTTTAAAATAATACATCATTAGAAGGTGGTTGTTTATACCTAATTAATAGTAAATTAATTATTATAAATTCTTTTTTCTAGCATAATAGAGCAGTTGCTTCAGGTGGTGCTGTTTATATGAAAAACTCTTAAGTGGATCTAAAAGAGTCTTAGCTAGTTTCCAACTATGCTTTAATAGGAGGTGCTATAAGGTTAGTTCAAAATTCCTTATTAGAATTTTTACAAGATTCTAAAATTAAAATTTTTGAAGGTAATAAAGCAGAAATATTTGGAAATGATATTGGAAACTTCTAAAATATAAAGATTAAACTATAAAAAAAGTTTGAAAGTTATTAATCTGAGAAAATTGGAATAGATTATGAATATAGCTTGTATAATGAATTAGTGCATATGATTACCGAAGTCAGACCAGGTTCTCTCCTTTCTTTTTTAGTTATTTTAGAGGATGAGGAGAATAAAAAATTCACTTTGGATTAATCTGTTTCAAATTATCCTTAGATTATTTAGGAAGAATTATAAAAAATGACGATTTAAATTTATACTTCTGAGACAGATAAATAGTTAGATGTTAATTCTAATTTCATGATGAATTTATAATCCTACTCTACTTTATACAAAGGATTTTATTTGCAGAATATTTAATTTAATGTGAAGTACTTTCTCAATGAATACTAATTGAAACAATAAATTTCTTTAAATCCGAATCTAAGAGTTAATTTTATTATCTAAATATATGATTTATCAGAAAAACAGTATACTCCTATAAGTTAAGTTTAATTTGTTATTGAATTTAGAAATTGTGTATAAGGCGAGATCATAGAATAAGAATAAATGATATTCAAATGTATTCCCTGCGATTTTGGTACTTATTCATTAGAATCTCCCTTCGAATCACCTAGTGAAAATGTTTAATCAATCCAGATAAAAGAAACAAGATGTCTCCCTTGTCCTTAATATGCATTAAGCTGTTTTAGAAACTAAATAAATTTAAAAGATGGTTACTGGAGAGATGATGAGAGAGAGAATGTTCTATACAAATGTCATAATAAGAATTGTTAGGCCTAATCTCAGGACTAATAAAAAATTTGTATTGATGGATATACTGGCGCTCTTTGTGAATCTTGTGATAACAAGAAAAGTACTAACCATACATGGTAATCTCAAAATATTTTATATAAATTTCTTATTCTTATTATTTTTCTATTGATAAAATGAAGGTATGTAAAGATAGGATAGCACGATTGCATAGAGTGTACAGAAAAATAAGAATGGACTTTTAAGGTAACTGTAGGGTTTAATTTCTTTTTGACCTTAATATTTTTATTTATGCAGAATTACATATTGAATTTGAAGTTCTAGAAAGTGTAGATTGGATATTATTTGAGAAAGATGCAAATGCTAAGCATCCTAAAAACTTGTGATATAAATGTTAATTTTGAGAGTATAAAAATTCTTATCTATTTCCTTTAGTTAGCATCTGCTGTAAATTAAATTGATACATTTCTTCCATTAAGATTCTTTGTTTTCGATTAAATTTTTGGAAAATAACCTGAATCTCTAATGGATAAGTTGCAATGTTTCTATTTAAATAACTTCTATAATTAGAATTTATAAATATCCTACCAAGAAAAGAATGATTATCCTTTGCATTACTTCAGGATTTTACTCATTGTCCTAATACCTTTTATCTACTAGATAGTAATCTCTTTGATATATTGGTTTTTAATTTGCATTAAAATTATCAGAAAGAGACGAAACTTTTTAATGAATATATTCCAGATAATTATTATTTTGACTCACCCAAATATTATTTTAAATTTATTGTCTGCTTTTAGTTGCCGCAAAATAGGGCACAAACTTTATATCTTAGCTGATATGAAGTATTCTTGCTTTACAGATAACCATATGTCATTAATTTATACTCTTATAATCCCTAGCTTGATAATTTGGCTTACCATTCCCATTTATTACATATTTAAAATAAGAAAGTAAAGAGAAAACCTTAATTAATTCAAAATGTTATTTTAGTATGGTATATTCTACGGAGAGTTCAAGCAAGATAAATACTATTGGGAGTTTATTCGTTTAAGTGTAAGAGTACTGGTAATGGTAAACATTATAGTAGGATAAACTTATAATTACACTATGTATCACATGAGCTTATTTATATTGATTGGTTACCTTATTTATATCTTTAAGAAATCTCCTTACAAAGATTAAAAAATATGCAAATTAGATATCATTACACACTCCCTGCTTATACTTATCATTTTCTTCAATTTAGAGTATTCTGCTTTTGAAGAAGATGTAAATTAAACAAGAGGAGAGATAGTTAATAAACTCATTTAGGGTATAGTGTTTATCCTTTATTTTGGCTACACCTTTTGCATATTTTATTCTGTTACTAAACATTGGTTTAAAATAACAATCTTCCCCAAAATTTAACCAATACTGCTAAAATTAACTACTAAATATAGGATTGTTAGGTACTTTATTAACCCTAATAGTATAAAAAATATAGATAGTATGGCAACGTTTAAGAGATGGATGTTTTTGAAAAAAGAAATATCTAAAATATGTATTATGCAATCAAGAAGAGGTTTATTGACTGAAGGAAACAAATTACCATCTTTTTCTATATTAAAATCGCCTTAATAACTATCAGAATTAAATTAGAAGGACAAAAACACTCAGAATGGAGAGTAATAAACTAATAAAACAATACTTCCATCTTTTTTTTCTGCCGAATTCCTTAAACAGGGAGTAAATCTTTAACAGAGTTAAAGTAATTCAGATTGGAATATGTCTTCTTATTTATCAAAAGACATAGGAAAAGAATAACATACTGAATAAGACGAATAAACAGGCATGGACAGTTAATCTCGTTTTTCTTTTCTTTTTAGAAAAATGGTTCCTAAAAAAATGATTGAATTAAACCATATATCCACTAAGAATATTCAATCTCCATCTAATATTTCAAACTCAATAGAAAGTAATCAATTTTAGTAAGAATAATGAATTTAAATTAATATTTGTGAATCTATGTGCAATAATTTATTTTTGTGATGGAATTAATTCATTTTAAATTGTCATTAAATATATCATTAATTATTCTAATTTATATTGAAAAAACATCATATTTAAAAAAAGAAATTATTAAAAAATAAAACAATAAAATATTTATTTGTAAATTAATAATTTTTATTAGAATTAGAAATTGTTTTAATAATAATATTACACTTTTGATTTTACTTAAAATAGAACATTTTTAAATACATGTGAAAGTATCCTTAATTTACAGATAGAATTAAAGTTAATGTTTATAGCTCATAAGATATTAAATGTGTTGTGTACTTGGAAATTATACATTAAAATATCATTTGTGATGATAGCTTACAATTAATTTCAAGAAGGGTTAATCAATAACTCACTAATAAATTAACTCACGCTTAAAATAATTAAAAATTCACAATTCTACAACACTGGTCGTAAAAATGAAGTCAATATTTGCAATTATTTTTTATATTTTCATACAAAATATAAGCCAAATTTTCGGAATCATATGTCCTAATAATTGCTTATCTTGCTATGAAGATATTAAACCACTTAAAACTTATATTTATTGTGATTCTTGCGATGAAGGGTATGAATTGAGTAAAGATTAGACTTATTGCGTTAGCTTTTGTGAGAATGGATTATTTTATAATAGAGATTAGAAATCTTGTGAAGTATCTTGTTCATAATATGATTTAATTTCCAATAACTAAACTCTATCATGCGATTAAAATCCTAAATGTCCAATAATCAGGAGAATTGGTGTTCTCTTCCCCTCTATTATTTCTAAAGGTAATTTATTTATCACTTTTGCCTAAAAGAATTAACATTTTCTTAATAAAAGTGGTTATTTCTGAGAAGTATAACTTAATAATTGCACAATTAACAGAATAAAATTATCTTATAACGTGGAATTTAGATGATGGATAATTGAAAGGGAAGATAGACCTTGGATATTTTGACTTTTCGACAAATCAAACATTGAATTAAGTAATAGATATTTTAATACCTGATGATTATCCATAAGAGACAAAGTATCCCTAAACTGGAATAGTGATTGTATAATATTTATATCGCTATAAGGTTTATGATATCTTAAGTGCCTAGATTATAGATTATGTTTACTTTGAAAGAGAAATTGTTGGTTATTCTTTTGATAAGTATTTTGCGTATGTGTATTTTTGGAATGAAAGTCGCGTTTTTGAAGTGAAAAACTTTGTTGATTCTTCAACGATAATAAATAGTTAAATTGGAATATAATCAGCAGCACTAATTGCCTATAACTCCAAATTTAAATAGATATTAATTGTTTCTAGTGAAGAAAATGAAATGTAGGAATATGAGTCTACAGTAGCTTTTATTGAGTTGGATTAAACTTATGTTGGGAATGATATCTAGATATGTAATATGTAATATATTAGTGAAGTCGTAGTCTTGTAAAACTAATAGATCTAATAATTAAATCATAACTAATATGAACCACTTTATTTAGTTTTTCTATAGGGCGTTAATCAAATTTAGCTGATTTCACGAAGTAGATGTGCTATTCCTCTAAATATTTCCTACAATAGTTATAAATATAAAAAATATAAAGTGAAAAATATGGAGAAAGATAATCTTATAACAGAGAGATACATTTTATTATTAGAATAGTATGATTTAGATAGTAATGAGTAGTTTACTATACTCGAGTACAATTAAGTTAATTAATAATTTGACATCATAATTTAAATACCTAAAGATGATGAATTTTATAAGCTAGAAATAACATCAAATTCTATTGATGATAATATCTTAGAATGTATAATGACTAGAACCAACAAATAACATATTTTATACCATGTTAATATCACAGATAAAACTGTCATAACAAATACTTTCCCAAACGCTCATGCTTTTAACTTTGATTTTCTGTATTAAACGAGATAGAGAATATTTGTTTACGTCGGATATAAAACTATTGCACTTTTAAAGCTTACTGATTAGAATGACTTCTCACTTTTTAGCTTAATCTAAAATTACAACTCAGTAATTCATTTATTTTCTTTTTATATTACATCACATTTAATTATTATTAATAGGAAAATAATTTAATTGATGGGTAATAGTATTCTAAAACTGAAGATATTAGTTAAATATATGAGGATCCTGAAGAAAATTTATTAATTTATTATGATTCTGTTAGCTCTTTGATTAAAATAGTAGATTTGTTAAGTAGTAGATTGATTTTATCAATAGAAAGCTAGCTATTTGATAAAGAAATTTGCAGTTTTAAAGTGGTTAAAAGCGGATAGAATAAATTCTTAATAACTATAGGTTCAAAAATAAAGCTGCATGTATATGATTTTCATACATTTTAGAAAGTGTTTCAAGAAGATTATGAAAATACCTAAAGAATAGATACTTATTTTCTATAAACTTATAATATTAATGGAGAGTTCATTGCTTTTTCAAAAAGTAAAATATTTAAATTTAAAATATCTGAAAATGGGATTATATTTGATCATATTGTGCTAGTCTTGGATAGCTTCGAAATATATGATCTCATATTCTTTGAGTAAAATGACTAAATGAATTAGTGGATATATGTCTTAAGATCAGATGAATTTGAAATATTCGCTTTAGACTCTTAGACTTTATAACCTTCAGAATAAATAAAAAAAATAAGTTTGACTAGAAATGGAGCGAGGGAGTATACAATTGATATGGAGTTTAGTAAAATAACATTTAATTTAAATTTATTATATAATTATTATTAAAAATAATAGAATATATAACAATTACTTCCTAAGATGGGTATATATTAGTAGTAGATCAAAATTTAAATTAGATTTTGGAACATGACTTATTCTAATCTACTTTAAAATGTTTAAATCCGACATATATAAGTATAGATTATGTTTTCTGCTTGTTTGAAATGACATCTATTGAAGATAGTTCTACTTCTACTTTATGTATTGGAATAATTGATATTTAGTAAGATGAAATGAGTTGTTCAATGACTATATAAAAGCCAAAATACTTAGAATTTAATAGAAAAGAATCCTTGTTATCTTACTTGAATTTCCAAAATGATGAAAATATCCTAGTCTTTAAAGAATTCTATAATGGAGATTTTTATGATAAATTCTATAAAAGATTCTAAAATATAAATATTTAGAATATTTTCTTTTTTAAACAACAAAACAATCGGTAATTAATCGTTCACATAATTTTAAATAAATTAAAAATTTGTAAATCGTTTTATTTATAAAAAATTAGATTAAATGGATATGTTAACAATACAGTAGGTGAAATATACAAATTTAAAATAGATTAAAATTATTAATTTGTTCTGAAATATGATGAATAATAAAATGATCCCAGCATTTTTACTAGAAGCGTTTCTCTGTGGAGAAAAAAGGGAGTTATTGTTGAAACAACAGATACTCAAGTTCAAATATACTGTTTGCTTAAACAACATATGATCTTTTCTACGAAGAATGAGATAAACTATTAATGTAATTCAATGATCAAATAATTAATAAAAACACCTGATGGATTCATATTCTTTATTTGTGATAAATAACTGTATGGTATTTTTGATGAAGGTATTATGGAATTTAAGGTATTCCTAGTCCAAGAAAGCAATTTAAATAATAAACCTTGCCTAGATGGATACTTACATATTAAATAGATAAATAAAATAATTATGTTTTATGATAATTAAAAGGCCATATAATTTAATTACTAATTTAACACTGAATCAAATTAATTGAATTTAACTTAAGATACAATATACTCTTCTTATAAAGGCAATTTCACTTAAGTAATATATTCTTCAACTCTCTCTTATATAATTTATGCATCTAAACTTAGTTTCTAAGCTATGATAGGTGTGTACTAATTGGGTGTACCTGATTAAATAAAGACATATTACTTAAACATATAAAATATTATCTCAATGCTATTTAATGAAGATATTTAATTATTAGTTGTATTAGGGCCTAATTATATGTATATAATAGATTCTAATTATTTATATTCAATCTTGACTATTAATGTGTTAGATAAAGTAGCTACTGACCTTCATTTAACAAGTGAATATGTCTTTTTATAAAGTGAAAAAGCAATTTATTCTTATTAGATTTCTTAGATAAAAACTAACTTTACTAATAACATGCTATAGCCTATTAGATACTTTACAAGTGGAAATATTATGAGTTTTAATATCTTTGATGATAAAATTGTAATATCTACTGATTACATTACATAAATCACACTTTTTGTTTTCTAAATATCCACTGGTAATACAATCGCTCTCATCCCAGCTAGTTAATAGAAAATTCCAAGTTATTACACAGATACAGCATTTGATTAAAATACAGGATACATCTATACAATAGATCATGATGGAAATATCAAAGTAATCAGCTCTGAATTGGGATTTGTACCTTGTGAGAGTCTTTATACTTCAATTCCATTATCTAAATCAGCTAAAATCATAAAATCGCAAATTATCTTTGATGATCGAAGTAAGTTTATTTAAGGGGGGCAGGAGGGGGTTACCTTTTACAAAAATTTTTAATAAAACTCTAATTAAAAACCAATACCTAATTTCATATTATTTAGGTTTTTTTATTAAAAAAAAATAATACCCCCTTAATAAAATTATTTTTATGTTTATCTTGATATTAATTTTAATTAATAAAAGGAAACCTTTTAATAACATGGAGCAATCACCACATAAATGTAATCTTATTGTCAATGTTAAAAAATGATTTAGTACCCACTATAGAGAGGCTTTAGAAAGGTACTTTCTATTGGGATAGGGAGAGTTTTAGCGTTTATTTAATAGATAACAATAATATACTCTGGATTATGAAGGAACAGCAATAGCTATCATTTTTGTTTTAATTTGAGATTTATGGGGGCCAGCTAGAAATGCTTTTTGCAAATAGTGTTGATAATTTAGTGGTAGCTAGATCAGATACATCAATCATAATACTCAAAAATAATTAAAACATAAACATAGATAACTATTATTCACTCTACAAATAATATATCCTAATATATGATCTGCTTAGTAATAACAAATTAGCCAAGATATTCTTAACTACAAAGTAAAATGATATCATAGTTTTAGATATTCAGGATTTTTCTATAAAAAATCTATATTAATTTGATAATTCAATTAAGATTCTATTAAAGTTAAATACAAAATATATTTTAGCCGCTGATGCTAACAGTGAATTAGTAATATTTGATTAATTGACAAATGTTATAGTTTAAAAAATAAATTAGAATCAATAATATAAAATTGTTGATGGGTAAGAGATGAGAGTGAATAATATGGAATATTTTATTACTTTAGACACTAGTCTTTAATTAAACATATATTAACTTAAATAAAACTTGTATGATAGAATATCATCAGTTTAAATATAACTGAATTTATCAAATATAAATATTAATCTGAGCAAAAAAATGATAACTTAAGCAAAATTTGATATAGATAAGAGTAGGGTTTTCATCCTTTACGATCAACTGAGATATATTGAGGCATTTACTTTTTATACTAATTCAACTTACAGAGCAGATGTAAAGATTATTGAATTTCCTGATATAGAAAGTAAAATGGAGATATTTGAGAACTACATCTTTACATATAATTAATTTTAAATAAATATTTACAAAAGAGAAGATTTAAGTTATTATTGCTTGCATAAGCTAAAATTAACTAAAATATAGATTTAAAGAGTCTTTGAAGTAAGATCTGATATGTTCTTAGTTAATTATAACTAGGAGAATATATTGTCTAAACTATAAGATAATAAAAGTAATTAAAAATTTTAAGTAGATGAAGATTAAGGTGAATTACTTCAAACACTATCAATAAGTAAGGATAATTAGAGAATAATTTCATTCTCCTATGATTCTTTTTATTAAGAAGTTCAATTAATTTCAGGTAGCTAAAACTTTCTTTACGATTAGAGATACGTGCTTAAAAATATAGGAGAAATAGAGACATGTTATGAGAATATTTTAGCAACCGATCAATATGTTCAATAATAAAAATTCGATGATATAAAATTCACTCTTGATTTGCTCAATCTCTAACTCAAATAATTAACTTTTAATGTCTACATTGAAAAAGAATTTCTAAAATCTAAATTTGATTTTTCTATTGTTAATTACTTTGAGCTTCGTTTTATAGAAAATAATTCTATAAATGCCAAATAAAATAATGGATCTCCATAAAATATTAAAGAATAGACTCTAATTAAAAAAAACCAAGCCTTTGTTACTGATGCAAGGTATTAAAATATTTTGTTAAGTTTAATAATTATAATTAATTTTGAATAAAAATAGATAAATAGTTGGTATAAATAAATACATTTTTAAAGAGTTGTCGTTAAAATACTATTAGAGAGATTAAATACGAACAATATTTTAGAAAAATGATATAGGATTTGGATAAGATGCTCAAGAATTATCTTTTGAAAATATTATTATAGAAGATTAAGAAATAATTAATGGTTCATTTAATCTGAAGTAAACTAATCAGTTCTATGTGAAAAATTTTATTATTAGGAATTGCACATTTTATGATTCAGTTTACTTTAATTTGGAGGAGGTAGAAAAGGTTATTATTTAAAATCTAACAGTTCACAATTGCACACTATCAAATACAAAAATAATGAACCTTTAAAGTACTAAAAATGTTAGGATCGAAAATGTTTTCTTTTATGATAATCTTCTAATTGATTTCACTAGTACCTTTATCTAAATTATAAATAGTACATTAACAAACATAACATCTCTCAATGTCTCTCACAATTAAATCAACTGTACATTATTTAATATTCTTAACTTTAATTCAAATAATTAGCTAGATAAAATGAGAAGAATAGGTCCTGAAGATTTAAAAAAAATCTACTTAATTAAGTGCTATTTAGTTTAGAATTTATTGTTTAATAGTGTAACTTTTTAAAGAAATATAGATATTTAATTACTTTATATCTCTTCTTCTACAGAATATGACTCAAAGAGAGTTACTCTCTACGATAATAAAATATTCATGAATAATCTGAAAGTTATTCAGAATATCTTATACACTATAGATATGACGAAATAATTAATAGACTAAGACAATAATATGTTATAATCATAGTAACTTTAACCTTTTGTAATTTAAGGGAATCTTTAACAAAACCAAGTAGCAATTATTGGTTTTAGCTTTATCAAAATATTTTCATCTTCCATTCAAATATATAATTCAACATTTATTAATAATAAATCACCTGTTACTTAAGGAGTTATATGGATAGAATAATCTTAAGACATTCAAATTAGTCTTTCTAGCTTTTCATATAATAGTGCAGCAGAAGGCGGTGCTGTTTATCTTTCAAATGGGTGCAGAGCTTATTTATAATCATCAGAATTTTCTACTAATTAAGCTTTATTTTCGGGAGGAGCTATAGTTGCTGATGAAGAATCTGAACTTGAGATATATACATCTAAGTTCGATGACAATACTTCCCTTTGTGGAGGAGCAATAAGGACAAGACTTAACTCTAAATTAGTATACGATGATGATACAAAAGAGAGTTTTTTAAACAATAGGGCTGAGATATGGGGAAATGATTGGAGTGAGACTAAACTTTTGTAAATGAATATTGTGAAAATTTCAAGCTTTTAATCAGGCTCAGCAAATTTTTAAAGTTTATCTAAATACACTACTCAGAGTGTGAATTCATCTGCTATAGTAGATGATAAAACGAATGAGGAGAAAAGCTTTGAAAATTACGAGGTATACTCAAATTAGACTGGAATTATACATGGAATGAGAAGTGGAGGGTCACTTTCAATAGTGATTTAATTAAAAGATTAAGATGGAAAAATTTTTAGTATTCCAGAAAAATCAATTTATAACAATATAACTAATAATGAATTCAATTAAATGAGTATTTCAATTAAATCAAAATCAAAGAATCTAATCATTTAAAATGATATTTTAACAAATTTACAAAAATACACAAAAGAATATCAAGGTTTTCTTTTTGAAAATGTTAGATTCAAAATAAGAGAATTTGATTACAACACTAATGCTACATTTTTATCTAATTAAAACCTTAATTTTGTTATTGAATTAACATCTTTTTATGGTAATGTCTCTTCATTAATTTAATCTATCCCATTTGAAATTAAAATGAGAGCATGTTAATAAGGAGAAATATTCTTAAAAGAGAAATCAAATGATGGGGGTGTGGTTTGTTCAATATGCGAGAAAGGAAGTTATTCATTAGAAAATCCAATGATTAACATAAATTAAAACAATTCGATCAATTCATAGTGCAAAGAATGTCCTTAATCAGCACAGTAATGCTATAAAAATTAGATTCTTATTAAGGATGGATATTGGAGATAATCTGATCATAGCGATATTATAGTCTCATGCTACAACGAACCCTCAAATTGTTTGGCTGTAACTAGAAATAACTAAACTTTCGTATGCAATGAAGGTCATATTGGCCCACTATGTGAATCTTGTGATAATTATGGAAACATTTGGAAAAAACAGTAAAATTTAATTATTATTTTTATTTATGTCATATTGGATAGATGAATAAACTAATTTACTATAATGAATGAAATAAAAAATGATTTAAATATAAATTCTTTAAAAAATAAAAAAGTAATTTTTAAAATCTTATATTAAAATAGATATGTCAGTTAATTTGGATTTAAATGTAGAATATGTGATCCTGATTAGAGATGGGATTCCTACATTTATGTGGCGGTAATACTAATTGGATTCACTTTGTACTTGTACGTTTAAGTTAGAAATCATAATTAATCAATCCTTAAGTAGTAGTTAGGTTATTATTTAAGAATGATCGGAATAGCAAGTATCTACACATCTTGTTTTAGGCATGGAAACAGGTATAAAATAAAGATTCTTTTATACTTCTTCTAAATTGTTAATGCAATCAATAGGATTGAATTCTATATACCTTAAGTTATTAGTTATGTATTTTTAACACTGGGTTCTCCTTCTACTTCTATGAGTCTACAAACCTAATGTCTTTTGCTAAAATAGCCTAATTAATACGAATTGACTATCCCATTAATGTATTCTCAAAGGATTGTTGCCTTTTTATCACCTTTTATGTATTTCTTGGGGATTATTTTAGTTCATTATTTATTACTCTATGTAAAGATGGTAAATCCCTTGAGTACATTTCTGATTACTTCTTTTGTAATATTATCTCTCTATTTTTAACCTAATGTTATAGCTCTAATTGTATCAGCTATCAGTTGCAGAAGAATAGGGGATAAATTTTATATTTAATCTGACATTTAATACGAATGCTTTGATCAGTACCATTAAAAATTTGTCTACATATTTTTTATCCCTGCCATTATCTTTTGGTTAATTGTTCCTCTCATCTTCTTAAAGTAATTGGCGACAGTCAAATGTTAACAACGAGAATCTTTTTAAATGCTTTACAAATATGGTTATCTATACAGTGAATATAAGTCAAAGTTTTTCTACTGGGAATTCATAAAAATATTGTTAAGAATGGTAACTACGACATGCACTACTTTATTTACAGAGTATTATCAATAAATCTAAACATTCAATCTTTTAATCATTGTCCTTTATCTTATTTGCCTTTTAAGCTTCTAGCCTTACAAATTTAAAAACCTAGCTAATTTAGATCTCTTGACTCACATTTTATTAATATTTATGATCTTATTAAATCTTCAACACAATTATTACCTATCTGAAACTGAATAAAATATTGCATTGAGTATTTTCTGGATGTCTATATACCTATCATATATTCTAACAGTTGGATTCAGTATCTTTTAAGAATCTTATAGAGTTTTAGTTCGTCCTTTTGTTATATAGAAGTTAGATCACTTGTCAAAGCATTTTTCTTGTTTAAAATCTATTTATGGGAGTACCGACTAGTCTTCAAGAAAGAGCTAAGTCCTAGTCTTTAAGAGATGGAAATAGGTTCATTTAAATCTAAAATATTTGATTTATTTAAAGAGATCAAGAACAACAAATAAATAAAATAATTATGAAACAATTTAAGCCCCCTCTTAGCAAAGTTAATAAGATAAATTATTATAAAGGCCAATCCATATTAAAATGAATTCAATTTTTAAAGATTCTCATTTATTTTAATAAAGTTCTTTTAATAATCAAAATCAATCCCTCAATAAAAAAACTTTATTTCAATCTTTTAGCAATAAAGTTATATTTTCTAATTAAAATGGGTAAAATAATAGCAACAACAACAACAACAACAACAATAATAGTAGTAGAGATTAAAGCTAATCTTCTGCCCATTCGTTATCTAATCATTCTCCAACAAGACTAACAAAAGAACATCTCATTTTCAATATTAATAATACCTAATCAAACTAGACTTCTCAACTTTACGAAAGCGTAATGCCTGATAATATTAATGAAATAGATTAAACTAAATTTAATAAAAATAATTAAAGTATGAGTAGATACAATAAGAATGAAGATAATGTTATTTATTTTGATAAAAGCGAATTAAATGCTTCGATGAGTGAAGTAGAATTATTTAAAGCTAATTATTTAAATAGAAATCTCAATTTTGCAACTCTCATAAACTTAAATGGTTTCTAATAAAAGTTATCTAATAAGAATAAACTATAATCAGAGACAACTATTTGATAATGAATCTACCAATAAATCAAACTGCAAGAAAATATTTAATCTGTAATTTCAAATTCTAATAAATTAATTAATTGTTTAGTATATATTTACTCAAATTTTAAACTTTAATAAAATTTAATATCAGATATAATAAGTTCCTATTTGAATAGATTCTCTTTTATGATACAAAAATAAAATAAAATAATAAAATTGGATAAAAAAAGAAGAGAAATAAAATTTTTTAATCCTTTCAACTTTAGATTAGATATTTTTAAATTATTATTCCAGCAGTTGATATACTCTGATTAGAAATAATTTATTCGAAAATGTACAATTAGTAAGTATTTTTAAATGATTAGGGTTATTTAAATATTTTAAAAGTAGTTGCACATATATATTTAATGTAAAGATCTTAAAAAAATTATATAAATGAAATTAAATTGTATGTAGTGAGTGAGTGAGAGATAAGGAAAAACATTAAATTTAATCATTTCTTCTTACATAATATACAATTAATCGCTTTAAATTTAAATATTTAATATTATTTTTTAAACTAATAAAAAGAATTTGGTTTGAAATAATTGATTTGAAAATGTAGAATTAGTAGTAAGTAAGTATTTTTCTAAGGTCAGAGATATAAGATATTCTAATAAGTACATCTATCTTTTTAACTGAACGATTTCATCAGTTTTGAAATTATATTATAAATAGGAAAAATAAGGCAATTTTAGATTTAATCAAATTGATTAATAATATAGATTAGAATTAAGAAATGGATATGAAATTTGGGAAAAAGTCCATTTAGGACATGTTTAATGAGCATTTCAAGAAAAACATCTAAGATAAGATCTAGTGTAATCAAAATGATAATAGAGAAAAAATAGCTATTCTTTGCACAGGTTGTTATTGTCCACCTCATCTAGGTCATTACTCAATGATGGAATATGCCATTAATGAAGTTTAAAATCAAAAAAAAAATTTTGTTATAGGAATTTTCTCTCCTGCTTGGGATACCTACATGTAAAGAAAGGTGTAAGACGTTCCCTTGAAGCTTAATGAAAGAAAAGCTTAATTAGAAGGGTTAATTTATGAAAATAATAAGTAAAAATATAATATGATAGTTGACGATTTTGAGGGTACCTATCATAGGTTTATTGATTATCCAGAACTTAACTCTTTATATAAGTAATGTTTCAACTAGCTCAATATTAAATTAGCTTATTGCATAGGTAGCGATCTATTAAAGTATGGAATTGATAGAGCATTTACTAATTTCGCTGATTACCTCATAGTTATTGAAAGAGACTAACTTCAAGTTAATCAAGCCTGCAAAAAGCAATCCAATATCCTTGTTGTTTAAAATACTCCAACTAAAGATCTTAATTCTACTTTAATAAGAAAATAGATTGTGGCTTAAACCCATTAATATTGAATATTTATCAATTGTATTATACCTAATTCAATTTTATTAATTTATGGTTTTATCTTTCATTTTTGCATACTAAAATAGGTCTAAGTATTATTAATTTTAAATTGATATAACAATATCCTAATTTGTAAAATTTCTGATTTATTCCTAACCATAATAGATCAAGAAAAGCATCTTTCTTTAATATATATTTCGTAATTAATTAGATTTTTCTATATGAAAACAAACATAGATTTAAATAATTCTAATAATAAATTCATTTAATGCATTAGATAAAATCAATAGATCATGATTAAATTTTATATGGAAAAAAGATCAATAAAATTAATGAAATATAAATAATGAAATCAACTAAAATGAAGTTTAATACCTCTTAATACTACTTTAATATACTCATGTAAAAAAGTTATAAATCTCATGCAATTATTTATGTATGTATGTATTTTTAAAATTTATTTACAATTAATAATAATGGGTTGGGTTTATTAAATAAACTCTCTGATAAGTAAGTAATAATATTAGAATATTAATCATTTTTTAGTCTTTTATTATAGATATTTTTCTTCAATTTTTATTCAAATTTGGAAATCAGTGGTTGTTTCTATTTCTAAAGTTGGTAAAACAGATCCTACAAATTTAAGGAAAATAATAAGAGATTGATTGGGTTTAATAGTTCTTCCATTTTCTTTAGCTTGATCAATAAAACCTTTAAGAATTTGAGAATGTTTGCAAGGGTGGATAGTCATTTAATCAAATCCAAGGTGAGGGTGTTTTTCTAAAGTGACCTATGATTATTATTGTTTTAAAAATATTAATATGATAAATTGAGATACAAATAGAATTATCAAGAAGATTTTAATAAAATGTTTACTGTCTCATCTCTATATTCAGGCATAACATCTTCAAACATTTATTCTTTCTTTAAAGGTCTTTAATTTTCATCAACACCATAAAACCAAATTCTTGGAACATGATAGTATGTATCATAAGTAATTGAGAAATTGTAAATTCTCATTTCATCTTCATCATCATTGTTTGCTTTATTTTAACGCTATTAAGCAAATAAAAATTAAAATAAGTTCTATCTAATTCTTTTTTTATTGCTTCTTAAAATCTATCTAGTATTAGAAACATTTTTGGAATGATAATTGAACCTTTTTACTATCTATCAATTCCGATTCAAATAATATTAATAATAATTTTCAAAAATTACTTGATTTGTTTCAACAAAACCATCGCTGTTAATCTTTTCTTCTAAATCATCAAGAGGTTTCATTCTACTGAGACTTCTTCCTTGGAATGTAAGATATTACTTCTTGTGGTCAGGCAAGCTTTTATTGGCTTTCTTTGGGTCATCAACCTTTTCCCATTTCCATCCCATCAAAGTAAGTTAGTCTCCTGATTCAATGAATTAGGAAGGAGTTAAAAAGCCTTGCTTATCGAAATCCTCAGTAGCGGGAGCTACAAAGGAATTTAAGAAATTTTTCATTGACTGCATTTTCTGATACTTAACCTTTTTTTAAAACTTTGGTGATTGTTAAATAGACTTTCGTTCTCTTGATTATTTTCTTTGATGAATATCAAATTTTTAAACTTAATAATATTTCTGAATAATACTAATTTGCTGCTTTTTCCTTTATTGCAAACTTTTTAATATTCCAATCTGGTTTAAAGCAAATAAACTGTGTGATCCTATCTGCTGACTGATCAAACAAAACAAAAAACAATTAATCAATATTAGAAACATATCAAATAATTCTTTTAGGCTTTCTATTTCATAAAATAAATTCCATTCTAATAATAATTTGAGTAGCTATTACAGAAAAATTAAATAAATCTGATATATAAGTTCATTTAGAACTAAGAAATTTGATAAAATCAGATAGATTCACATCAAAAATTGAAACAAAAAAAGATATTATCTTACAGATAGATACATACACATGTATAATTCTAAGAAGCACTAATGAAATTATGATTCTATTCTTATATTTCATTCCATTTTTTTAAGAAATCTTACTTTTTAATTACTAATCTCTAATTGTTCAAATAAAATACTTTTCAAATTTATCTATTTTATCTTTAATCTTAAAAATATTTATTATAATATCGCTTTTATAAGTCTTTTTTAAATTTTAGAATAATTAATTTATTAAGTTAGCAATTTCTTGAAGTGCAATAAAAATAAATTTTAATAAAATAATTACCAAAAGTTAATAATTAGGGCTTAAAGATTACTTTTTAGTCCAAATGAAGTAGATTTAATTAAATAAAATTGACTGGAGAGTGGTGACGGTGTAGAAGATGCAAAACATATCATTTTGTAAACAATTTGTTATGATTTAATTAATAGAATAAAGAAATCTTACTTGAGTACAAAACAAATAATTAATTGATTAAAAGGAGTTAGAAAGAAAACTAGTTATTTATTACATACTTTTAGAGTAAGGCAAGGTTCTTGATTCTTTCACTAAATACGATATAAAGAAAGAGTTCCTTTTCTAAATAAAATAAGCAAAAAGGGGAATATAGTTTTACAATAAAAATAGATTAGCTAATACAATAGAGAATAGGATTGATTATCATTAGTGGGGCATTATTATACTGAACTATGTCAAAGCAAGAGGTACTGATAACTTATTTTATTCGAAATTTTTTTTCAAATAAATATTATTACTGAAATCATATTTTAAGAATATGGTTTCAGTATTTCTGCATGAAGTTACTTTAAAATAGGGAAGTAAATCATTTTTATTTTAACATTACAAAATAGTTGGAAAGAGAAAAAGTAATCTCAAAGATTTCAAGCGCCAGAGATTTAGAAGATCCTGTTAGGAAATTTTCAAATATGAGCAATATTAGTTAAGGATTCAGTGAAATACAATTTGAGTTAGGTCCAACAAGCGATAATTTTGTGATGATATTTGATGAATTGAATGCAAATTAGCAAGTATTAAAAAAGAAAGAATAGAATTTAAAAGATATCATACAGGAAGATTAATATCATTAAAATAAGAAGATAATTAAGCAAGAAGTTGAATCAAGAAAGAGTTAATAATAGAATCATACTAAATGGTAGAAACTTCAAAACCTGCTCAAATAAGAATAAGTTTTGCTAGATAATGGTAATATTAAAATAAGAGCATAAGAATATAATTTAAGGGAATGAGTTATTTCCAAATTTTTAGGATCTTTTTATTCTGAAAGGCAATTTATATTCAATTTTTACATTTTTGATCAGCATTTTTAATTGAGTAATACTGATCGAGCATCACTTTACAAAGGAGAAATTCTACAAGTAAAGCAAAGGAGAAATTTTATATAAGAATATCAAAAAAGATATTAATATTTTTCTACATAAGTATAATTATCTCTATGTATATCCACAAATTTTCCTTAATTTTAAACAAGCAAGTGATTATCATGAATCGATTAAATAGGAAAATGGAAATAAGCTTTACTAAGAAACAAATTATTAATAAAATGTTATCATAATATAATAGAAATATATTAAATTCGCTAACCTTGAATTTTTTCTAACCAAATAGAATAGGAAACTTATGAAAAGAAGTTAAAGAAAATCAAGATTTTAGAGTAGAAATACTATGAAATGTATTCAAATATGCAAAATAAGACTACTAACATACAGAAATACTTTATTACTCCTTCTGAACATTAAAAACTCTTTTTATATAATTAAAATTGCTTTGTATCATTCATTAAAGAACTCAGGACTAAACCAAAACTATTGCTATCATTAATAGAAAAAAATAAGTTAAGTATTTCTTCATCTATTAGAAGTTTGCCTTAACCTCTCTCCCAAACATTCTTCTAATCACATATTAAAAGAGGTCTTTAAAGTGATATATTAATATTCATAAATAAAAATATTGAAATGGAAATTAACCTCTCCAACGATAGATAAAATATGCTCAGGACTGATACTCTCCCCAAAAAGATCATCAAGGAATTCTTCAATTAGCCAAAATATACTAAAAATTTAGAAAAAATATTCAAAGATACTCTTTATGACATATAAAAAATAACTGAAGATCTTAGATTAGAGAATGACCTGTAATTATTTATACAATAAATAGTTATTCTTAAGCCTCTTTTATAAATTTTAATAATACTAGTTTAGATAGCGAATCATTGAGAAGAATAAGTGTGCGAAAATAAAGTGATTTTTCAGCATTTTAGAGAAAGAAACCTGAGATAAAATCACATAAATCAAGCAAGAAAAATAATACAGTAGTTAAATAAGTAAAGGAATACGTAGAGAATAAAAATCTGAATAGAATAGATAAATATTAATTATTGTTGAAATCATACGATAAATCAAAGAAATATAGATCAACAACCATCTCAGATTCCATATATAATATCCTCAAAGCAGAATAATAAAGTAAATCTATTTATTATTTTAATACAGCTCATCTTGAAGAAATTTTAATTATCTAGATGCAAAGAGGTCAATTAATTTAAAAAGAACAAATACTGATCCCACTATTGAGAAGGAAAAATAAATGCCACCATTACCATAAACAAATTCAGCATTAGAAGCTCCAAAGATTAAACTATTTCGTGCATCACCGCTTATTGAGTTTTCATCAGGCTAAGTATTCGAAACTTAAACGCCAAAAGCATATCCAAGCACACATTTTACTAATGATAGTAATGAATCGACTTAAAAAACAGAAAGGAGTGATAGTATGGCAATTTAAGATCGATAGAAATGGTTATAAGATATTATTAATTTATAAGAATGGGAAATCTCAGATGGTCCTGTAAGGCCAGATGGGCATAGAAAAACTATGAAATGTAGTGCTACTTAACTGTCTTCCACTTCAACGTTTGAAAATAATGGTTCCTCTCCAATTAAGTTAGATGGATAGGTTTATTAACCTTAATAAAGATAAAATAGAGGTTTAACTATGGATGATAAACAAAGATAAATATTAGAACGCGAAAGAGAAAAAGTAAATTGATATTATGGCAATTAAAATATATAATTAACTACAAGAATCATCATTTATAATATAGATAATTTAAAAGAAAGTCAAGAAAATTAATAAAATTATTCAAAATATGCTAGAGTAACTCTTTACTAATATCGAAATAGTTCCAAATGATATTCGCATCATTTGTGCCCTTATAAAATACCATGCCTAAAAGAAATATCCTGATTTAACAAATGCTTAATTATACTACTCTCTGAGTTTCTTCTTCATTGATGATTGGGTTCTTCACATATTTATGAAGAGTTTTAATCAATACTAGGATATGGATCAGCCTTAATAGGAAATTATTTAAAAAAATATGCTTTATATACAATCTATAATTAAAAATGTAAAATAATTTCATTAAGGTAAAATAAATTAACTAATATTTCTTTCAAAATAGATAATGAAAAAGCAAGTATTCAAGGAAGGTCTCATTTAGAGATTTAATTCCCTAATTTTTTAGCTAGGAGATTATGTAACTGATTATTATGATTAGCTTATGAATATAGATATGAATAAAATATTAACTTAAATTATCATTCCATCTGAATAGAAGGATCTTATGTTCCATATGTAAATAATATTATTTCCCTCCTATACATTTGGTTTAATTATATATCCTTTTATTTTATGATAAATAGAGATTTTTCCTCAGTGTACTTAAGTTTAGAGAACATATAAAAATTAGCTTAATTGGTTGCATAAAACGAAAAAGATTTTTTTTAAATGAATGAGTGTAAAGTAGTTGAGTATGCAAAATGTATAAATAACGTAGGAGATAAAGTGTTTATTGATAGATAAGATTTAATTAATTCGCAGACTTTGAAAAAAGATTAAATATACACAATTTTTCAATTTTATAATACCTACCCTTAAGAGTTTTTTGAATAATATTATGATCTTCCTAGTATGAAACTTCCTTATTAGAATTATAAAGTAGAAGGCGAAAATTAAGATTCTACAAAATATTTTGACAAGTTTAAGTCTCTTCTTAGGACTCTCCTTGTAAATGTAGAGAAATTGGAGGTTATTGCACAATTTTCAGGTTTTAATGATTTAAATATGATCTCAATTCTAAAAATATTAGAAGATGTAAGCTTTCATTTTTAATTTACATTTTTAATTATCTTACTCACTCTTTACCATCCATCACATCATATCCATGAATTTAATAGTTTCAATTTCAATCTAAGGTTAATAATATTACTTTATGTAATCTAAATTACAAATAACAGCATTAGTGGTAAATAAATTTAATAAGCGTGATTTATTCATCTACATAATTAAATTAAGACTTTTTTACAATATCATCTTTATTCTAAAATAAAAAAGGCTGTATGTGAAAAATACAACTCAGAAAACGTTAATGTGCCTCTAATTGCATCTTACTTGAATACTATGATTTAAAACTACTTAAATCCTTTATATACTGAGAATAATCTCAAATTATTATGGCAATATATGAGTAGAGAATTTAAGGCAAGAATTAAACAGTTGGAAAGAATATCTTTTATTGAAAAAGTCAACAATATTAAATTAATTAAAAACTTGAAGACCAATATCTCATAAATTGAAGAGATAAATAAAAAAACAGAGAAGATGAAAAGAAAAATCTTAATAAAAGAATTTTTTGATTCATTCGTGTTAAATGTGTGCATATCTTCTCCTTAATCTCGCATCAAATTAAGCAACGCATCAAAGAAACTTTATATAGATTGTGATCATACAAAGATATGGGTTGAAGACCTCAATTATTGCATTCATAAAACTGCAAATCTTGAATTTGTTAAAGATTTAACAGGTAATCATTAAAATAAATTTTCATTGATAATTATAGTTATTTTAGATAAAATTTAATTTTGTTAAAACTCTATTTGTATTCAATTCAAAACCTTTTTAAAAAATAATAAGGTGAGTTATCTCCAACAAAGAAAGACCAAATACAAGAATTACATTGTGAGAATTTACGATAGTTTATTGAAGTAATAAATAAAATTGTTTAACAGAAATTTTAGTATTTTTATAACTAAAAAATAGTACTTCAGCAAATTGCCTGAATTAGAATTACTACTTTTAGAAGGCAAAGATACTTGGGGAATAAATGAAGCATATACAGTAATTTTAGAAAAACTGGAAGAAGGTGTTAAAGAGCATCCTCCTTTCATGAATTTAAATGAAGAACAATAAAACGAAGTAGTAGAAAGTCTATTTAAATCTATAAATAAAATATTTCATAGAAATTTATTTCCAAAGAGATAAACTTACAAAGATGCAGCATTCTATATTTTACTTAAATCACTAGATTTCCTTACTCCAGAAAATCTTGAAATAGGAAATAATACTCATTCAGAATGGATCTGGAAAATATGCTCATAAAGTAAATAAATACCTTTTTTCGAGATGCCATAAATAAATTACAATATTCACTCATAATTGAATATTTAAATTTAATTCATTAAAAATAGCCTTAATTTCTATGGACTAAAAGAAATCACCAGAACAAAAGTTAAAAAGCTTATTGGAATGCACAAAAGTGATTGCAGAGGTATTAAAACTATCTTCATTGAAAGATGAAGCAGCTTCAGCAGATCTTACACTACCTAATCTGATTTATGTGTTAATTAAATCTAAACCCAAGAGAATATACTCTAATCTGAAGTAAAACTAATTATTAATTTGACTAGAATTAATTCTCTTTGTATAAAAATAAAATATAGCTTTATTACAGCATTCTAATGTAAGAGTAAGATGCTCTCTGAAGCAGGATATTGCTTTATTTAAGTATAAAGTGCTATAAAATTCATAGAAGATCTTAATCCCAATGAATTAAAAGCTATTTCTTTATATGATTTTCATAGGTAAATAAATAAATTGACTACTTGAAAGTAAAATATAACTAACTAATTTTAAAATATTCAAGGAATCTGAGATAAGAAGAATAAAAGATGGGAATTGCCTTCCTCAAAAAAAGAAAGAGGAATGGCCACTAGTTTGATCTAGTATTATATTAATAGGAGTTAAATTAAATTAAAGAAGATCCTTCTACAATTACTTACTCAAATACTTCTAATTAACAAACCAACCAATTAAACCAAACCAACCAACTCTGAATGATATTAATTTATTTATTATATAATTTTTATACTTTGAGTTATTTATTCTCTTTCTTATTCATTTATATTATTATTATAACTTAGACAAACTAATATATGATAAAATTATCCTATTCTTTAATTATTCACAATTAAATCAACTAATTTTATCCTCTACTTTTTTAGTATTTCCTTGTATATCAATAAGATTGGATTTCATTTACATTAAATATAGAGAAACAAGCAACCTCTATAATCTAAAAATTGAAGATTATTTTATGGTCATCGAAAATACATTTCTAATAAATGTATCACAGCCACTCAATTTATTAAAGTATTTTTAAGTTAAGTTGTGAACAAACATAAGACTATATTTTAAAAAATTTTAATGAAAAATAGAAAATATTTATTTTATTTATCATTCTTATATTATACAATTTATGAAAAAATGCTATATTTATTGATCAGCTTCAGGATTTTTAGCACCTTCCTACTTCCATCTAATCAAAATAGCCTAGCTAAATTTTATCTTATTTTTGATTTTATTCCTTTGAGTCTTTCTGATTAAAAAATATACCTAATTAATTATATTTTAGCTTCTTTTCTGATTGTATTAATTGTTCTTCTGCTCAGTCTTAAGGTCTCAAGAAACAATTGCATTATTTGGATTAAAAAAACTTAATTAAAAAACAAAAGTAATAGAAAGCGAAATATTAAATCAATTTTAGTGATATTTTTTGTAAACGAGTGACTACTATTGATAACCTATAGAGCTTAATTATATTTAATATAGGATATAAGCATATTATTACTAAATAACTAATAAATAAAAACTTACTCAAAAACTACCACAAAAAAGTAAATCAATTTGTAAGTAGTCTGTTCAATGATAGGGCCATCTGATCAAGATGATTGGAGATAGTAACTTGAAGTCAACTAACTCGATCATTAATAGTAGCTTAATCAATAACCCTAGCCTTCGAATTAAATATAGAATCCATAATCAGTGAACAATCCCAATGTTAATGATAATTAAATATAAAATGAAAATTAATCGCGTTAGAGTGTCGATTCCATGGTTTTCTTCAGCTTAACAGAAGACGAATATGAAGCTATCGGGATGAATGCTAAACCTTAGCTTATCAAATAGATTTTACTTACTTTCTCGATTAGTTTCTATTAGCTTATAACAGTAGTACTTTGCATTTTTTAGCTGTATACTCTTAGGAACTAAGAGGTAGAAGATAAAAAAGAAAGAATAGAAAACACTTTATCACTATACGAGATATTTCTGATTTGTATGATCATCTTTCAAGTCGAAGATAATTTCTTTTGGAATTTTATTAGATGCAAACAATATTCAATACTTAGATAAGTCTCCAAACATTCTTATCCACAAACTAGTCTTTCTCGTTAGTTCATACAATATTTGCATATATTTATCTTAGTTAAATCTCAAGGTGAAGAAGAAGAAGATGATGATAATTCTAGTAATATTGCTTAAAACAATTCAGGAAATAATATCAGTCCTTAACTAAATAGAATATTAAAAAAAGTGGATTTCTTTCTTGTATAAGGAACATTATATTCCATTTTAGGATTTGGAACATGGAGACGCCTTCAGCTCGTAATTAGTTGGGCTTTCTTTGGATGGGGATAATATTTCCTTTTTAAAGAGAAGAGATTATTTTGTATTTTATTCTTCCTAGTGTTTTACATTTATATTCCAATGATCACTCTTTTAGTCTTGTATGAAATTGTCCTTTTTATCATACAGTTCATTCTAAAAACTTGCTTTAAATCACTCTTAAACATTAAATAAATAAAAAAATTTGCTAAGAGACATCAAAGTGGCATTGAAATAGATAAATTTCCTATCTTACTTCCTCCTTCTTCTTCTTCTCCTTATCCTCAAAAATTAATTATCTCTAAAATGAAGGATCCTATCAACAAGTTTTCAATTCAAACAACAACAACACTTCCTAGAACAGAAATCCTATCAAACAAAAAATAAAACGATAATAAATATACTACTGAAGAAAATCTTAACGCATTAGCTCAATTTAATCCTGGCAATAAAGACAAAATTAACAAATAAGATAACTTTAATTTAGAAATAAAATAAGTAGAATTAAACGATAGTACTAATAAAATTCCTCATGAGCTGATCGAATGCGAATTGCAATACAATGATATTATGGAAATAAATAGTTCTTAATAAGAAAACAAACAAAATATTATTTAAAATGATGATGGATAAATCCAACAACTTGATAAGGATTAGCAAACCGAAAAAAGGAAAAGCTAAGAAATAACCATCAATAATTTCAAAGACTCTTGTTGTTCTGTGTGCTTAGTAGATTTTAAGCCTAATGAACTTGTTTATAGGGTTAAATGTTGTCGTTCTATTTTCCATACAACTTGTATGTTGGAGTGGTTTAGACAAAGTAAAAGCTGCCCAAATTGTAGAAAGAAATTTTGATAGGAGATTCTAATTTCTAGAAAAATTTTAAACCTCAAATAAATAAATAAACTACGTCCATATATAAATCAAAACTTCTCTCCTAGTTAAACACTTTTTCAACAAAACTAAAAAATAAATAAAAATAAACAAAATTTAATAATAAAATTTTAATTATTACCAATAAATTAATATTAATTAATGATAAATTAATTACTTCTACTATTATTCTTAAATAACCTCAAATTTATTTTCTTCTTTAATATTTATTGTACTCTATTTATCTATCTATGTATCTTTGTACCAATCAATTAACTAACTAACAAAATCTTAATAAGTATTTTTATCTTTTTTTATTAGTATAATTCAATATCTTCATTCTATTTAAAAAATACATTAAAATTTACAATAAAATTCTGATTAATACCTAACAACAAATATGAATAATAAAAATAAAAACAAACTTAAATTTAATTTCTCAATAAAGACAATAAAATAGTAAAATTTTAAGATTTTTTATTTTTTAATATTAAAAATTATTAATCTTAAACTAAGATAATTAATCTAAGAAAATTATAAAAGTAAGAATATAAAAGAAAACTAAAATCAATATTTAACATTTTGCTTTACAATTTCTGGCTATTAAAAGCTTGGTGGTATATTATTTATATATTGTAAATTTTCCATTTATAATTAAGGATATTTATTTTTATCAGGTTAGTTTACTATTTTGACTTCCTGCAATATAGGATAGCCTTGAGTAATGGGTGGTTGTTATAATCCTGGGGCAAAAACTAGATTCTATTGGAAGGGATCTTAATTATATTGAGGGTATACGGGATTCATTTAATTTATGCTTGTATTATTTTTAGTGTTGTTACTATTAGTAAAATTGTTGCCATTATTATAAAGAACATTTAATTAGTTATTGCCTAAATTATTATTGTTGTTGTTACCTATATATTAGTTATCATTAATTTGATTACAATTTATAACTTAATTAGGTAATTGTAATTATTTTTCTGGATAATATCCATTATTTTTTCTCTCTTAATCGAATATAACACGAGCAGATAAGAAAGAAATACCTAATAAATAAACAACTAGGACAATAGTGATAATTAAAGCTTTAGATAGAGTTTTTGAAAGAAAATCAGTGAATTCTACTTTGCAATCTTCTCCTTAATCAGGTTTACCATCATTAATATTTCTAAAAACATAATAATTATTCGTACTACAAAATCCAGAACATTAAAATGTAGTTTCTGCTGCTCTAAGAATATTTTCTAAATCCTTCATATATTAGTTATAACTATCATAATCTACTGAAAATTTAATGTAAATTTTTTTAGTAAAGTCTTCGCATTAACCAAGCTTATTAGCACCATCATTCTTATCGATTACAAATTTAGAATAAATGTCAGAGGAAAAATTAGCTTAGTCTGCCTCACAAGGACAATCATTACTACATAAAAGTTTTTTACCTGAATTATACATAGCCTTCAAGTCTATCAATATTCCTTCTTTAGTACAATTTTTATCATCCTTAAAATCAGAAATTCTAACTTAACCTACTATCATGACTACTAAACAAGTGGCAGTAAAGATCAAGAATATCAAAACAGTAATATTATAGCACCCCATTCCACAATTTCTCTTTTTTCTCTAAGCATAAATTCCTACAAAGCCTAGCACCTAGAAAGAAATACCAATTAAAATAAGTAAAGTGTAACAAGCTTTGTATAGATTATAGCTATAACCAAAATCATTAAAATCTGAATTTTTCCCTAATAATACTGCACCTGCTACAACTCCAATTAAACCTACAAATAGATTTACATAACAAAACCTTTCAACCCACAATAGTTTGGAAGTAAAGCTGTTCATTTTTAATTACTTTAGGTAATAAATAAGTCTATTATCTCTGTATATTCTATTATTTTCTAATTTTGGGGTGTATATAAATGTAAAGAATATTAATTTCCTCTTTTTATAATTTTATTATTATGATAATTTTATGTGATTTTATACTTAGTATTTTATCTATTAAATATTTTTCTTTCTTTTTTTCTTAATTGTTTTATTATTTTGCTATATCCCTAAATCCTCTCTTAAAATTGGATGTTAAACTTGCCCTTTCTATTTATTATTTTATGAGAAAGAAAAAAAATCAAACTAATTAATGTAATTAAATTGAATTAAATTTGATTTCTGATAAAATTTAATCTATCATTTGAATTTTTAAATTTTCCTATGAAATAGAATCACATAATTAGAACAAATTCAAATTGATTAATTTATGAATTACTGAATTTAAAATCTGAATATTTTCAATTACATTATTTTATAAATAGGAATGCATATTAATTTTACTCAAAGTTATGACTACAAATTTATTTTGTCTTAGTAAAAATCAAAACTTATATTCTTACTACTGCTACCTTTAAATTGTTTAATTAATTGAGCTTAAAAAATCTAAACTAACTTTTTACCTATTTTATTTTAATTTATTCTTTCTTTTTTTGTTGTTTTAATTAATAGTTTATTTTTGAGAATTAAATTATCTAAAAGACTTTCAAAGAATAAATATATAGTCTAACCATTTTCTTAATAATAATTTGAGAGGGGTTCAAATCAGGTCTTGAAAATAAAATAATGACAAAATCAGTATCTGATATTGAATGAAAATTTTTGATAATAATAGCTAATTTTAACTATTTTACCCTCTCATAGTAATTTTATATCGATAATTAATAAAATGATATTATTTTTTAGTAAATAGTCTCAGTATCCACATAAAAAATGCCACAATATTTTATATATTTATCTCTATTAATTAATATAATTTAAGCTTTAATTTTTTACTTTCATTGATAATTTTCATATTTTAATAATTCTGAAACAGATTTAATAAATTAAAATATAGAATAGAAGTTTCTTAAAATGACTTGAAATCTATAGATAAATTACAGACATACCTTCTCTCATTTTTAATATTCAATATGAAAAAAATATTAGATATCAACTAAGATCTTTATATATTGACATAAAAATAATATTTAATAATCCAATTAGCCACAAGTGATTATATTACAATATACTTTCTTTACTATATTATTTTATTTTTAATCAAAATAATCAAAGAGATATCTTCTTATATTTAATAAAATTAATAGGATAAAGAGTTTATTTAATCAGAAAATGAATTCTTATAAAATTAAAAATCCAAAGTAGATATCCATTGATTTTGAGTGTTAATTATGCCCTTAATCGATATCATTCTCAAATGTATAAATTCTAAATCTAGATTTAAATCCTAGCGAAGATTTAATTGCTGAAAATTATTTTTAGAACTTAGATAGAATTATTTAATGTATAAAATCAATCAAGTAATTAAAATAAGTAATATTTAATATTAATATGGATAGCATGGATAGAGGAGTATTTGACAGTCTTAGAGATAAATTGGTAGATTTAATAAAAAGTGATATTATTGAAAAGCATTCTTCATCTATAGAGCTTTTACATTTTAGGAATTTTCGTATATTTTCTAGTAAAATTGAGATTAAATAATAATAATAGCTCCATACAGATTTATTATTTTTTGTTTTAATGAATCTCGTCAATGTTACTGGATTCATATTTGAAATCGATGATATAATCTAATCAACCTACTGTTTTGTGTTATCAAATACTTTAGATTTTATTTCTGAGAGAACTTAGAACTTCTCTAAACTAAGTTATGTAAAAGTAGAAGTTAATTAAGAAATTACTTAAAGATTAAAACATTCATAGAAGAAAGATTTTGCTTAGTTTTTAATCGGCGAATCAAATAAATTATCAAAAATATAATCATTAACCAAGCTAGAATTCATTATTGCCCATTAAAATTTTGATTATGAAAACCTATTAAAATTAATAAAAAATGTGCTATTAACTCCAAATCTAAATTCTCTTGGAATTGATATTACTAATAACAAGCAAAATACTAAATAATCAATAGAATTGATTGAATTAATATCATAAAAGAAATAAGATTTAAAAGAGCTCAAATTTATCGACTACAAAATTCTCTCATGTCAATAAGACATTAATGAGTTAATGAATACTTTTAAAAATTTTACAAATTTAAATAGACTCCAATTAGAAGGGTAAGAAGGAAAAGAATTGTAAGCTTTACAATACTTGAATTTCTTGTAAAGTTTGCCTTAGCTAACTTAGATTTTATTAGATTTATCTTTAATGCATTTGAATAAAGATAATTTTATAATCCCTTTTAAGTAACTTTCTATCTACGATTAATTAGAGGTATTAAAATTAATTTTGCCACATAAATTAGATTTAAAAAGAGAATAGGCACAAACTATTGCAAATTTTGTTGAAGCTTAATCAAACACTTTAAAAGATTTACATTTATCTTTTTAATTGACAACTTTTAACTTTCAACCTTTCTATAAAACCTTTCCTAAACTCAAATAGCTAGAACGAATTTAAATTGCAATATAATTAAAAAAATTAACAATTGATTTTATAATAGATGCAAATTCTGAAAACCAAAAATAAACTATTTTTGATTTATAATATTTTGACACCGCACTGAATTATAATGATGAAATCTGCTAATAATATAGTGCTTAAATATCTGCTTTAGAATTGCTTAAATTGATAATAATATAGGAAGCTAATAATATCAAGAGATTGGAAATAGAAGATATGAATTTCTATAATTATAATGTATAGGAAATATAGCTGTTATCTTAACTATTTTAGTTTAATAATATAGAGGAATTGTCTTTATTGAATGTATAAGGAACAAATATAATATTAAAACTCCTTAAGAATAACAAAAATTCACTTAAAAGTCTTGTAATAGACTTATAAAATTATCAATTATTTGATAATTTTAGGATTGATCCTAGGTAAGAAAACGAATTAATTGAAGAGGATTTGTTTAGCGATAATTCTTTAGAAGCATAGACAAAGAGAGGCGAGTATTTAATCTTTTAAAAAGTATTGAAATGTTAAAATTTATAGAAGTTGTGGTTATTTTAAGAATTTTTAGGTAAAGATGATCTATTTTTGAGTAAAATATTAACTTCAATCCCTAAATTAAGTAGTTTAGAAATAACTTTGTATTTTTATTAATTTACATAAAAAGATATTTTAGCAATTATTAATAATGGTACACTTACAAGACTAAAGCACAATGATTACTATTGCTACATGTATCATCAAGAAGAATAATTTAGTTTAGAAATTTCTGGATTAAAACCAATAGAATTGATAACAAACGAGAGAATGGCATAAATCTTATCTATTTAAATATTCCATAAATATATTTCTTCTATTCTAAATTTTAATCCAAATAATTGCATTTGGGATCTCTTTTTGTGACTATCTGTGAGTTTAATCAAAATAATTTCAAATAAAGAATAATATTTAATGTAAAATCAATTATCAAATAACTTTATTGTCATTTGATACTAAAAAAATAAAATAAACTAAAAATGTTTAAAAACTGTAAAAATAAATTATACAATTAGAAAGATTAGTTAAATATACATTAATTTAAAATGTTTATATATGTTAAATTTAAGAAATTTCAATCTTTAATCTTTTAAAATCGATCACCTTCATTTCTTTCATCTATAATAGCTGGTTAGATTTAATCTGTTACTAATTGTTGGGTATTAAACGTTAGCTGTTATTATTAAATAAAAAGTGGAGAAGAAACCATATAAGATGTTTATTAATTTGGGAGAATAGAAAGTGTTATGCAACTTGATTTTGTTGAAGAACTTAATTCCATTTGTGGTTTTTCAAACTAATTATTTTCTTTTTTCTACTCTAAGTCTATAATATCATTTTAATTTAATTGATTTATTTAATTATTTTTTTATGGTTAAATAGCTGCGAATATTGAAAGGAAGCACAAAATAAAAATGTAACTAAAAATAATAGATCCAAATTTTATATTAATTTCAGATTTTTACTTTAGAAAAGAAATCATTTATTCTTTACAATCCTCTTGATTTGTTTTACCTGAATTTATATTTCTAAAGACGAAGTGATTATTTACACTGCAGAATCCACTGCATCCAAAGGTATTTTCTAAGGTTTCAAGAGCATCAATTATTTCTCTCTTATAAGCCCTAATCTAATTTATGTTTCTCTCTAACTAAGCATTCATTTTTTCTAAATAATTTTTGCAAGTACTCACCCTATCTGCACCATTAGGGGAGTAATCAATATAAAATGATGAGATATCTTTATGACTAAAGGAAACTATATCAGCAGTGCATGGGCATTCTATACTACAGATAAGATTTTTTCCTTGTTAATATATAGATTTATAATCTTGTAGTATTGGATCATAATTACAATTTTTATCTTCGTCATATCGAGCTAAGTGATTTTTACTACTAAATTAGACAATAATAAAAATCGAAAATATTATGAGTAGAATTATTGTTGAAAAGTTATAGGCAGTAATGAGGTAACTAATCTTTCTTTTATAACCTATAAATCCTACCAGGCTAATAAAAATTAAACTAATCCCTATAGATAAAAAAAAGCTAAAAGCGATATCAACCACAATTTTACTAAGTTCCAAATGTTTCATCTTAAAATCTAATTATTGTTGAATTATAGCATTTGTAATTAAAAACACTCCTATAATTACATTAAAATAGCATAGTATTTCAAGTATTTTATTCATTTTCCATTATGTGCAATTATAAATTCCCATTTTATTTTAATAATTTAGATTTATTTTTCTATTTATTTTTATATTAATCATAAATAGTTTTTTTCTTTAAAAATACAATATTTAAAAGAAGATAAATTGAAATAAGATAGATGATTTATTTTCAACAATATAGAAATTTAGTTTTTATTTAAAACAGATTTTCTTAATAAAAATAATAATCAATCGATTATTCATATTCAGAATTTTATAGTAAATTCCTATTTTAAAAGGAGGTGTTTTTTAATTTCTGTTTTATTATAAAGTAGCCACTTTTTCAATTAATTAAAGTAACAAAACAACCCATTTAATATTTTTATGATAAATTCCCCTGCTATGCATTACCCTTGCCTTTGAATTTATTATTAAATTTTTGATGAAATAAAGATATGATTGTCTACTTTAGTAGCTAATATAAAATTTATACAATTGATTAAAATAGATTATAGATTAATATTATATAAATTATAATAATTTTTTAAAGTAAAATTCATAAAATGCTTAACATATTTTCTATTTTAAAAGATTAAAATAATGATGACTGATCAACTGATGATAAAATTCTATTCGATACAGATAATAGAAAAAATGAATGAATGAGTGAATACAAGTAATATAGTTGTTAGAGATCATAATTTAGGTGTATCAAACATATTAGCATTATTTTGCTAATTTTCTTTTTAATTTTCTGATTATTCTTAGATTATGTGTTGCTATTTTTCAGGTTTTCCTTAGATATATACAGGTGTTTAGAATTCTTTTTAAATTGGATCATAAGTAGAGTAAGGGGGAGTATTTATTTGGTTAATATTTTATGGAATAATTTAATTCATTTCATTTTAATTTTATAAAGAATAAATTTAAACAATTTAATGTTGCATCGCTTATGATTAGTGTTACATTTATTGTCCATTAAATGTTTGATTATTATTTTAAAGAGGATTTAGAGATTAATTTAAATTTTGTTGATTTTCTGGGAAAAATCCATAAATTTTATCTTTTTTAAAAATTAAAGCAGTAGTAAAGATAGAAGAAATAAAAAGATAAGCAAGGAGAAAGCTTGTCAAAATAATAGCTGTTTTTAGATTATTATCTAAAAAATTAACAAACTCTTCTTTACAATCCTTATTTGATGGTCTACCTGCGTTCATATCTTTGAAGACATAATAGTTATTTACACTGCAAAATCCACTACAATTAAAAGATGATTCAAATGCTCTTAACATAGCAACAATATCTTCAATATATTTATTTTTAGAACTGTAGCTAGATTTTAATGGCACATCTATTTTCTTCACATACTCAGGACAAGATGATACCTTCGTTGCACCATATTTATTGTTCACATAAAAGTGAGATAGTTCATCTTAGTTAAATATTTTTTTTGATGCATCACAAGGGCAGTCTCTTTCTCTGTTACATAGTAGATCTTTTCCTGAATCGTAAACAGTCTTATAATCAATTAAAAAGCTTTCCTTTGTACAAAAGGTGTCATTTTTTAAATTTTGGGAAACACCAATTGCAACAGATTGTATAATTAGGAAGGATATAGTAACAATCAAAAAAATATAAACCATCACATTTTTCGTTTGCATTAAACAGTCACTTTTCTTCTTATGAGCAAACAAGCCAAATCCTCCAGCAATAAAAAAAGCTACTCCTATTGTTATCAAAAGGCTATAAGCAACACTATAAATATTATAACTATCATCAATAGTCTTAAAATCGGAATGGTAAGCTAAAAGCACTCCTCCTCCAACAAATCCTGCTATGCCTATCAGTATGTCCAAATGAGATAGGTAATTTATCACCTTTCTAATGAATAAATATTTTTCGCTCTTACCCATTTTATTTTTTGATTTTATCTAAAAGTTCTAAATTTTTAATAATTCTATTGTATTATTTATTAATTCAGTAATATTCGAATTGGTATTTTAATTCTTGAGATCTCTAGATAAATAATTCTTTTTTTTAAAATGAATAGAAGAATAAGATAATGTTATAATAATATTTTAGTTTTTATTTTCTTATTTAATAAGTAAACATTATATTATAATGCTAATCATTTCAATCAACAATATTCATGAAGCTACTCTATTTAAATAGCGTTAAGAATTACAGTAAAATTTTTCAATTTGTAAAATTAGTGAATATAAGACAAGAATACACTCTAAATAAGTTACAATATGGAAATGAATAAATAAAAAGATCAATCAATCATCTTTAACCATTTATTTTTTACTTTGTAAATGAGTTATTCTATTAAATTTTTAAATTTAAAATTGTCTTTTACATCTTTTATTAAGATAGAAAAAAAGTGAAAGTAAAATTTATATTTATCCTTTTAAATTAAAGGCTTTTAAAAATCATAAAAAATTGTCTATTTCTATCAATTAAGATTGAAAAAAAGCGATGGGAATTTTAGAAAAATTGCCTATTTTAAATAAACTACCCCAGTCTAATTTTTGAGATTGTATCTATTAATATCTAAAAGATTATAAAATGTAATTTGACAACAAATAACTTTATTTATGTATGATTTAATTATCATTATTACAATACTAAAATTAGTGAGTAAGTGAGTCTGATGATTTTATTACAAATATCAAAAGCAATATGAAATAAATTAAGAAAGAAAGAAAAGTAATGTATTTTATTATAAAGAATAATTTATTAGTTTGTTAGAATTAAGTTTATATATTAATTCTAACTTAATACAATAATATCATTTTTATTATTATTTAATTGTTATTTAACAACTATCTTCATTAGATTTTGGGTTAATAATAAGCGAAACCTTATGTGAAGAAGGGTTAGGGCAAGGGTTTAATTTTAATTACTAATTTATTAAGGTGTTAGTGTTTTATTGAATTGATGCTTTATGGTTTATTTATTATTTTGAATTAGTGCTTTGTTAGTTATTTTTTGTAGGAATAAAATTCTCTGGGAAATACCCAAATAAGGTGTCTCTTTTTCTGATAAGAATTGCTGATAAGATGCTGTGAGTGAAGTAGAAAGCACAAAATAAGAATGTTTATATTACTAGAACAGTAGCATTCTTT
The DNA here is from genome assembly GCA_000260095.1 of Tetrahymena borealis. NCBI lineage: Eukaryota > Ciliophora > Oligohymenophorea > Hymenostomatida > Tetrahymenidae > Tetrahymena > Tetrahymena borealis. The sequence goes on along the minus strand of JH651231.1, from coordinate 682,212 downwards.
TCTAGAAAATCAATAAACTATATTTTACAATCTTGATAATCAGGTCTCCCATCATTAATATCTTTAAAAATGTAGTAAGAACTTTCAGAACAAAATCCACCACAATTAAAATTTGTTTCAATTAATTACAATACATCAATAATATCCTCCAAATAATCAGACTTTTATTCATAATTTGATTGAAAGTTTCCAATACTAAGCTTATTTTCAAATTCAGGACATTCTTAAGCACTATGAGCTCCATTTTCTTTATTAATGTAAAATCCAGAAATTTCTGTCTTACTGAAATTTGGTTTCATAGCATTGCAAGCACAATCATTCTCTTTATTACATAAAAGATTTTTGGCATTATCATAAACACTTTTATAGTCAATTAATAAATCTTCAGTCTAGCAACTAGCATCACTTTTAAGCATTTTTATATCTCCTAAAGAGCTAAATTGTAAAAACAAAAAAGCACAAGAAGCTGCAAAACCAATAAATATCATGATATGGTGAAAAGAAACTAGATAATTTTTCTACTTTTAATATGCTAATTTGCCAATTCCATAAATTAAGAATGAAAATCCAGCTAATGATAACTACAAATAGTATGAGAAGTTGAATACACATGAAGTACCGCAAAATTAATTATATTTTTTGCTAACATCTAAGACAAATATTCCACCTGTCAAGCCAGCTAGTCCGATAAGTACATTCAAATGTGCTAGAATATTGATAATTTCTTTTATTTATAGAAAACTCTCACTCATTTTAATACAATTTTAATAATTTTAATGTTTATAAAATAAATTATAATAGCCAATCAGTACTTCCAATTCTTTTTGAGAAAAAAAATTATAATGAACTTTATTAATCAAGAAAACCCATTATAATTTGCCTCAATTAATTTTTGGTTTATTAGAAAATTTTTATTTTCATGATTTTTCGTTTTTAGTGCAAAATTAAATAGGCTTCTGTGTAAATTAAAAATTTCTGATAGATTATGAACTGAGGATCTTACTTTCCCAAAAATTCCTTTACATATTTTAAACAATCTATTTCTTTGAAATCTACTCATGAATTTGTTTGAAATTGAAAAAATGAATAAGAAAAGAATAGTATAGTATAATTGATTTAAAGAAAGGCATAAAATTATAAAAAAATACAAATAAGTATCATTTATAAAATAACTTAAACTCAATAGATCTTGCTAACTAAATAAATATTTCATGAATTATTTTAATTTACAATTTATTAGCAAATTAAATAATTACCAGAACAATTTATACTGCAATTTAATTAGAAAAATAGTAATAAATTGAATTAGGTGGTAGTTTACAGATAAAGGGAGAGGAAAGTTTTATGATAAGTTTATCAATCATTATATAAATCATAGAATATTTATTTAGGATTTACATTCTGGAAATTAGATAAGTGAAGATTAAAGCTAACGTTTTACATAATTGTTAATTTAATAATTTGTACACACTTGTCATAAATTTCCAGATTTTTATCAGCCAAATAATATCCAGATTCAACCTAAATATAGGATTTGTATTTGAGCAAATTTTTGATAATTATATAAGTATTTGTTATTTTATTATAGTTTATGTTTAGTTAATTTATTTAAGACAGTATCTCCTCCCTGCTTTCAAATAAAAGACTGCATATATTGTTTTGTAAACAATATCCTGAGATTTTCACCTGCTGTTGATAATCATTATAAAATTTCCTTTAGGAATTAAAATGATAATCAATTATTTAACTCTATCCATAATGATAGAATAGAGAATGTATTATCTAAGAATAATCGATATTTATATTCAAGCAAACATATTTCAAATTCCTAAAATAGATAGGATCTTAATGATATTTTTAAATAGAATTTCTGTAATCTTCCTCTGAGAGGATGTCTAATGTTTTAATTCCATTTAGCATTTCATCAATCATTTTATAAAAAAGCTAACTCAAAAGTATAGTTAAACTACAAATTGGAATAATAAGCAATTCTTTATATTCAGGAGGATGTTTGCCAAACCTTATTTTAATAAATATCAGTACAAAAGCAAAAATCCTTTATACAATAAGAAAAATGATATCAATTTACAATATCTTAAATCCCTTAGATATTTTTTCTTTTAAGTTAGTTGAAGAATAGTAAAATATTCCTATAGTTTTATCAAATAATTGCACTGATTCTTAGTTTATTATTATACTCAACAAATTCAATAACTCCTCTCCTTTACAGTATTTTTTCCGATATAAAATTAGTAATATTAAATTAAAAAGCAATGTAATTAATAAGATTAATTTATTGAATTCATATAGAAAGTAGACCAAGCAAATAAATCCAATGTTATGAAATAAAGACAAGCAGATAGGGTAAATTTGGCAACTTTAAGCAAAATAACTCACCTATTATTCATATTGAAAAGCTATTATTTATAAAGAAATGCATGATAGGCAGATGATTTCAAAGACGATAAAAGAGTGGCAAATCCAAAGAAATACAAATTTTAAGCTGATTTGCATGAAAAAGTCTTTATATTAATAAAAAAACTCTATTTTTCTACTATAATAAAAGCTTAAGTCATAAAAACCTATAATATCAAGTAGTATTCTCTTAAATGAATAATCAGTGTTTTCACGATTTAGACAGATTAAATTCATCAAAGAAAAAGTGAAAAAGCAAAGTAACACTAAAACCTATTTATTAATTTATTAATTTATTCAAATAATTAAGGTATTTTGTGATAAATTATTAACATTGATTTTATTAATTATTCAGTAATTATTTTAGATAGAAAGAAATAAAAAATAAAATAGCAATAATTACTCCATTTTTGAAAATAACAATCCATTGCATGATTGGAAGAATTACCAAATAAATTGTCATTATTAAATTTCTAAATTTCTAACTTTTTTGAGATTTTTTTTATTCAATAAAACGTCTTTCATTTATATTAAACCCATTATGAATTAATGGAATATGCAAATCTAGCGCAATCTCCATTTTGAGAGCCTTTCTTTTATTTTCTTCCTTTTTCAAATTTTAATTGTTTCTACTTTTTACAACATAATACAGTATATTTTATGAAAATATAATTTTCTAGAATCTACTAGAGATTTTAAATCCTTTTATACAATAAAAAATAATTAAATCCAAGATAATAAATAATAAATTTTAAATAAAATTGTATTTAATAAATATATTTTATTAATTTGGTAATTCTGGCTAATATGCATAGTGTTAAATAATATTAATTAATTAACTAACTTCAATTAAAATTTCATAAAAAATTTATTAAACTTTACAAGATCTGGAAATAATTAAATTTTAAAAATAAAGCCTTAAATGGATTTAATAGAATTTAGAAATGTATTATTATATATTACAAAAATAAATCATAAAGCTTACCTTTTTAATTATAATTAAGTTAACAATTCAAGATTGTTGATAGCTAGTTTTCCTTAACTTATTACTAAAGTTATTAGCATTTCTGTTTGGAAAGAAAGTGAGTTTATAGGGAGGTTATTGAACAACATACTATACAAATAAATTGCTAATATGATAATAGAATAATAAATAACTTAAACTATAGATGGAGTAGATATTTCTTAAATTCTAGTATCAACTCAAAAAACTTCAATATTCTAATAGAGATTAAACTCTAAGGATAATTTATTTGGAAAATATTTAGTCTGTTTAAATATTTTAAAATCTCTAAAAGTTGAATTTACTAAAATAAAATTGCCAAAATTCTTTATTAAAAAAGTTAAATTTATATTTTATATTATAGTTCAATGATCATTTTTAAAATATTAATTTAATATAAAAATTACTAACTAATTAAAAATCTTTAGCAATAAATAGCTAGATTCGATAGAAGGAGTAGAAAATTTATTCAGATCTATCAGAAATTAAAGTTTCTTGAAAGACTATAAATAGAATTTAGGTGGTAACATAATTCTTATATTTTCTTAATGAATTTTTAAATATAAGGTTTAATGATTTTGGGTAATAAACCCCAATAGAACTATTTTGCTTTCATTTAGGCTTTAGTAATAGTGTATGTACTATAATTATATTCAAAAAGAATTGATGTTTCAAAAAATACAAAGAATTCATACAACTATATACTTAATGAACTTAGAAAAAGTCAAAATTCTCTTTAGATTTTCTTAAAACTCTAATTATTCTAAAAGATTTACATTAACTGATTCAACATTTTGTAATATTTTCCACATTTCTAAAAGAAATACTAATTGTTTTTTGTTTATGAGAGTTATTTCAAAGTAGGAAGATTTATAAGAAGGTTATCATCTTATAAGTTTAAAATAATGAATGTATATTTCCTCAAGAAATTGTGTTTTAATAGATAATAAAGAAATAAGAAAAATAATTTAAATTTAATAATAAATAAAAAATAGTAGCTAGAAAGCTTTAAAGAACAATTAAGATTTTAATTTTAAAATATGAAAAGAATGATTTTTTAAATAAATATTAGATTTTCTATGTGTATTATTCTATTTAATATTTTCTAAATAGTGGAAATTTGATTGAAATGATTCCAGCCAATTAAAAGAAATCCAAGAATCTATTTTAAGAATTAATTTATTTATCAAATTTATAATGATTATTTATTTTCAAATACCTCAAAGAATTTTAAAAGAAAAAATTCAATTTTTATTAATTACTTAATTCTGTTGCTTACCTTATGTATTTTCTTTTGAAATTTTCAATTATCAATCTAATTTTTTCTAATAATATATAAATTTAAATTTTGATATTTAGACTGTAGTCCTTTTATGAGTTTAATTAATTCTTTGAAATTCTGACTGAAATTAATTTTAAAGGATATTAGGGTGAATCCCACTAATGAAAAGCAAACCTGATGTTATACAATCCTTATCAAATTCTCTCTTACTAAACCTATTATTTAAATATTTTGAATATATTTCATAAAAGTTTCTAAGCACTAATTATCGCCTAAATTAGCTATCATTCTCATTCAAATGTTACAAGTTATCAACATTGACTAAGATGGATTTGCATTCAAAATCGAAATTGATTTGAATCAAAAGTTAGACCAATTAAGGAAAATCATGGATAAAGAAAAATTCTTGTTTATAGATAAAGATGGCATCCAGATTGATGCTATATTTGAAAGCAATTTCAAAATAAGTGATATTCATGATGAAATTACCAACACAGTCTACATAAAAACATAATAAAAATTATATGAGTACTAGAGCGAAATGCTTCAACAATTAGAATCTCAAAAGCAGTAAATAGAAATACTCGAAAAATCACTCAAGGAGTCATTAAATTATAATAAAATACTAGTAGATGAAATTGAAAAGTTAAAGAAACTTGACGATTAAGATGCTAAGAAACAATAAGCAAATTCACTTTACATTAATTTAAGCCTAAATAAAGAATACTATGAAGAAGAAGAGTATAAATTATAAAATGATGAATATTAGCAAAAAAAATTTATCAACGATTCAGATTATTTTAAATCTCTTCTCCTTAATTCTAATTTTCAAAACTTATAAAAAGATAAGAGTTATCAAAATAATGATTTGAATAATGCTAATAGAAATGATGATAACGACTAAGCTCAATTATAATAAAAGAGAAGCTAAAGTATTTATGCATTACTTTATCCTCCTTAGAAATTGAAAGAATTGAGCTATGAAGAATAGCAAAAAAAGAAAGTAGAACATATTGTAAATACAATTAGACCAAGGATGGAATGTGATTTAAATAGGCTAGAATCAATTATGAGAGAAATGTTATTCGTACTAAAACATAAAGATGATATCAATATGAATCATAATCTTCACTTTACAGCCACAATTGAATCTATTAAAAAGGTAGAAACTAGTTATAATAATACCATTTGTTTGTCTTGTAATAGGACTTGCCATGAAAATTGTAGTTATGTGCATGATAAGCAAGGATGTATAGCCATTTAAGAAGATTATTGCACTGTTTGCCCGAAGAAATGCTTTTGGAACCAGCATTTAAATACTAATTATAAAATAGAATACCAGCTAATAACAAAAATAACTACTTTCGATGATCTCAGAAAAATATACTGCTTAACAGATTCAGATGCCCTCTAAAGCGATTAGATTCTACTAGGGTTAATGAAAGAATATCTGATTACAAAAAAGAAGATTTTTGATGATGTAAATAATTTAAAAATTGCAATCAATAGGCTTGGAGATTTAATGAATAGACCTAATAATGTTAAAGCATTGGAAATAATTGCAAACATGATTATCCATGAAAGAAATTATAAAAAAATTGGATTCTAATAAAGAATAAATGGCTTAGAAGAAATTAAAGTTTAATTTTAAAATATTAATGGTTTAGTTGGTTAAAAGCAAGAAGATGCAATTGAGGAATTCTTTTATAATTATAAATAGTCATTAATTGAGTTTAAATTAAATAACATAAATCATTTTTTGTTTTGAAGTTCATTACAAATTTAATTTATTTCAGCAAATATAGTTTATTTTTTATCAAATTTAATCAAATTTTAAAAAAATTATTTAAAAGATACATGCAAATCTTTTATTAAATACAAATTTGTTTATTGAATAAAAATTAATCTGATTAATTTCACCCTTTTACCCTTTTGACCAATAAATAAATAATTTTGAATTAAATACTAAATAACTTATTATCAAATAAAAGTAACACAAGTAATAAAATACGATTTTTGAATATAGATAAGCTCACAGATTATGCACCTTTTAATCATATCTTCTATTAAACGCCTTCTTTCTATAACTATCTATAATAAAATTACTCCTGATTATCTTCACTACACTTTGTATTTATAGCTTTCCTATTATTAAATAATATTTTTAAACATTCACTTCCTATTTTTTTCTTATTATAATTCGGTTGATTTTATTTTATCTAACTCAATGTTGAAGGATTCACCTACCATCTTAATCAGTCTGGAGGAGAGTTAAATTTATAAAAATGAAGGGTTTATTAAGAATTTTATGATTGTATTACACAATATATTAATAATTGATTGGATCTAAAACTTAATGCTTATTTTATCTCTAGTAATTGTTTGATCTATCTTTCTATCTCTCTTCTAAAATAAAAATTTATAAAAAAATAGGGCAGTTAATAGAAATTAATAGTAGAAAAATTATATTTTTTAAGATTTAAATTTTATTAAAAATAAATTAAATAATTTTATATTGATGCCTAAATTAAGTTGTTTAATACAGATATTTTTGTAAAAAATAAATGATTTGAATATCACCTCCTATTTGAAATAAAAATAACAATAAATAATTAAATTTGATATAATTAATTAACAATAAGGATTTATCAATATTATCTTATCAGAACTAAATATTGTAATTCCAATCTAATTATTAATTTTACCATGTGTAAAGTACAAAATTAAAAATAAATTGCGGAATATTTCCAATAAAAATTAAAATAAAACATCTGATAACTCCTTTGAAAAACGGAAAATCATAAATTAGTTTACTCCAGCTATTTCTTGTAATTTTAAGGATTATTACTGCTTGAGATAAAATATAAATGCCATTACAATCGTTCTAACTCATTCTTAATAGTACGAGAAAGACTTAACTTTTTACAGTCTTCAAGTATTCTAATTATAGATTAATGAAAATTATAGTTAAATAATGTTATCAATTTAGGGGGATTAAAAGAGAATCTAAGTATCAAATTAATAAATTTAAAATATCTAAGGTCTTTAAGAAGTTTATATGATTGTATATTTATTGTAATCGTAGAAGGAAGGAACTAATCTAAATTGTAAAATGATAGTGCGTTTATAATAAGTTATTATAGAGTAAATTAAACAATTTCATGGAATGCGTTTGATGAGAAGAAAGATGAATTATCGAAGATTAATGGAAATATAGCCTTTGTTAGAATTGAATTAATTAATGTAAAAAATAGATAACTGAAGGTAGCCTTATAGAGATGATTTGTATTAGTTTGTTAATTGAATAATAATAGTATTATTGCTTCGGTAATGTAATTGCGAAATGGATATGTTATATTAGCAGAGAAAATAACTTCATCTAGATACTCCTAAATTCTTCATATCAAAAGGTGATAGCAAGTAAGGAAGAAAGCAATAATTTAAAAAAAAAAAGAAAAGAAAAAAGAAAAAAAATATTAAGGAAAAAAGAAAGAGATCATAGGAAATCAAAATTCATCTAAATAATAGAAGACTTAACTAACATTGATATTTTTTATCTTCATTTATTGATTGCAGAATATTGATTAAAAAAAAAAAAAATTAGCTGAAAAGATTATTAATTTTCTTGTTTCAACTGCATAAATAAATCAATCATCAAATGAAAACTTATGTATAATTTCTTTAATTTTATAACAAGAAACTAAATGAATGGCATCATTTTGTCATTTCAACATATGTTTTGCTTTAATTTTTTTATGTTATCAAAAAAAGACTTCAAATCAACAAATTGGTCATTAATAATTATTTCTCAATTCTGCATTTTAAAGAAAAGTAATCTATTTATCTATTTAATTATTCATTTATATTTCTTCGTGCCTTCTTTCTAGTTAGATATTCGCTATGATTATCATACTATTTATTATGCACATCCATTACCCATTCATCATTACAATATCTAACTAACTATTCTTTTTATTAAATCCATAAGCGCCCCAAAGTAAAGAACCCCGTGATCACCAAGATGAGCACTATTTTTGAACATATTATCTCTAATGCCTCCGCTATCCCTTAGTACAGCTTGAAAAAAGGGAAAATTACCCCTTTTGACTTTGACGAGTCTTGCACTGAATCATCAAACTATAATTCCATCTAAAAAGATATATACGCATAGAATAATTTAGTCTCAACGAAAGAATTTCTATATAAAATATAGCAAAATTTAAAATGCCCTGATGAGTTCTTTATCGCTGCTTTATTACTAATCATAAAATATTTGAATGTCTGCCCCATTCAAATAACCGAAAATAACTGCTAAAGGTACTTACTTTTTAAATACATTCCTTTATATCAAATTTAAATTTAAAATAATGGGTTAAATATCCTCAAGAGGTTTATTCATCGCCCCTTTTTTCTTTTTATTATTTACAAGGTATTCAATAGGATTATTATATCAAATCAAAAAAAAAATTTATTCATTATTACTTAGCCTCTTTGAAAGAAAAATAACCAAACAATTTAATTTGGTTATCTAAAAGTAAGAAGAAAAAACTCGCTACCTAGCTAATTTATGAATTTTTACATAAACACCAAATTACTCAAAGCTCTGTCAAATTCTTTCTATTTTGCAATTTATTAAGAAAAATTGATGCAAATATTTGTAATTTTTCACAGAAAATCGAAATAAATAAAATGAATTGGCATGAAGATTAATTTAAGATCCAATCTTCGCTTCACTCTTTCATCCACAACTCAATCATTCAAAGACTCAAATAGCATAACTCATATTCTAAAATAAAAAAAGATAATTTAAAACAGAGGTTCTAAGCTCTATTTATTATTGATTGATTGAATTTAATAAAAGCAATTTTCACTACTAAAGCTTCTTTTTTATCTATAATTTTCATTAAATTTACTGTTAAACCCCTTTTTAACTACCTAAGGCTTTTATTTTCTCAATGAAAACACATAAATAACTTTTCACTTAGCTTTACTCTAGTTCTCTTGAGCTTTTTCCTCAAGCTTCAAGAGAAGTGTGAGGTGTTCACCAAATTCAGCTATTCTATTAAAGAAAAATTTGAAAAATCAATAAATAATTAAAGGCATTAACTTAAGCAAATGATAGTCTATTGTCTAATAGATCAAATGAATGAATCCCCCACAAAAAATGAACTCAAATTTAACTAATACTGCTCTAGATTATTTATAATTCTTTTTCTAAATATTTACATATCCTACAACTGCTTTGTCTATTCTTAACGAATACCCCCACAATTGACGCAGTAACTCGTCCTCCTAAATTTAACCGTCATAATTAATAAAAATATTTTCAGGATATTATGGCTTATTTTTGTTTGAGTTTGCAAGAATAATCCTCTTTAATTGCATTTTAAATTAAACATAAATGTTAAAGTTTTATTTTTATCATATAATTTTTAAAGAAATCTATTTCTAATCGCTATTTTACATAAATAATTTTTAGATTGATAGCTTGTGCTGTTCTACTCCTGGAAAAGTAATATAATGACGAAGAAATTTCCTAATTTATCTATGCTAGAGCTATGCACATCCCTATGCACGATTTGAAGATTATGGAACTAGATTTTTTGTTAACATTAAATTGGGAATCTAACATTGATGAGGAAGAATTCAAATCATTTTAAGAATACTTTACAGCTCTAACTATTTGAAAGATAAATATGATTAATCTTTTGAGTTCATTTTTATAAAAAATTCTTGCGAAATTTTCTACAGTAATCTAAATTTTAAAATAGAATGCTAATTATGTCCTAAATGATAAGCAAACGAAATCTATTTCTTAAAGCGAAGTAGTGTTTATTAAGTAGCCACAACAACAACAACAAAAACATTATAATTGGAAAGTGTATATTAACATACTTACATGCAAATAGAATCTATTTGTCTATAATAATTGATTATATTAATTCTTACTATCAAGATCAACTAACTACAGTCTCTAAATGGTACAATCAATCTATCTTAAAATATAAATCTTTTCTTCAGTTTCAATACTTTTTAATTTCCTTATTACATCTATTAAATATCTCCAATGATTACGGAATCATACATTATTCAATAATTAAATAACCATAATAAACTCTAATAATAATATCAACTTCTATTATACTAGCAATCAATTAATAATTTTCCGATTAATTAATTGATCAAAAATCTAAAATTTGATTAATTTATTCTGCAATCTATCTACCTAGGGAATAATCCGTGTGACGATATTTCCATAATACTCATTATTTTACAATTAATAATTTATAAACTGAATTGCTTTACGTTACTACATCATTTTTGCTACAATAGGAACTAAAAATCAAGAACAGCCTAAATAATCAAATTTTTAAAGACACCAAACATTGTTTTAAGATTATAGACTTTAACTAACTAGAATTGATTCATGCATAAACGGTTAAATAAATTAACTCGTTCAATTCAAGCTAAGTAGATAACAACCACATAATAAATTAGAATTTATAATTGTATAATGATTAAACTACAAACCAAGATCAATTACAGTACTTGCACACATACATACATATTTAGAACTCTAAAATAGTAAAAGTAATAATAATAAAATAATAAATAATATAATATTCTAGTTCAACCATTTTCAATCTAATAAAAAACTAATAATAAATCATATCTAAAATTAAATTAATAATGAGGTCTTAAATAACAAACAAACTAACAAAATTGATAAGAAAAGAAGAAAGAAACAAACTAACTAACTAACCAACCAACAAATGAACCATTATTGAACCAACCAACAACCAACGAATGAACCATTTTATTTTTGTTTATAAATTAATTTCGTATAAAATATACTTACTAAACATTTCTTTGTATTTTATTTTCTATATTTTCCTATTTTATTTTATTTTATCATTAAACACAATTTATTTAAATCAATTACTTTCTTTTATTCAATTCATAATTTTTGAGTTAAAAATTTTATTTCCAATTTATATCTGTTACTGAACTGAAAATCCTTATAAATTTTAAATGTGATTTTATTGTTATAAACAAACACACACCAATTAATAAACTAACTAATCTAATTTATTCTCAAATTTTTAAATAAAATACGTACTTTCAATCATTTAATTAATTTGATAAATTCTTATTTATTCTAAAAACTCAAATTCAAATATAACTTTCTATTATCTAAATAATGTTTTTAAGTTCAATCCTTCTTACATTCATATAAAATAATCAAGATTTATAAAACTTAATAATATTTTAAATAAAAAAGTATTCAAACAAAATAAAGGTAAAGTATTGAATTTAATTTAATTGATAAAACTCTTCTCAATAAGTAAGATATAAAAATAAATATATGATGAGACAGGTAAAAAGCCTTTTATGTAGTACAAATTTTTAATAGAAAAAACAAATTAAGGAATCATAGAATTTAAAAATTACATTTTTTTCTTCTTTCTTTTAAAATTATCTACTTCAAAGTATATAAAATTACAATTGTAATTTTATATTTTAGTTTAAGTAAAGCAATCAAATTTGTTAATATTTATTGAATAATTATTCTTCTAATCACCTACCTAGTATCATATAATACAGTTTAGTAAAAATTTATTTTAAAAAATTTTAAATAAATTTTATTATTTATTTAAATTTATTTCCAAATAAAAATAATGTCTTCTTTTTCTTTGTTAAATAATTAAAAATTATCAATAGGAATAATTAAGATTAAAAATTTAATTAATTCTAATTTAAAAAGCTTAAATTTCTTGAATATTATAATTTAAATAAATTTGAATAAGCTAATGAAAGAAACTTAAGATTAAGATGAATTAAAATATAAACTTTTTAGAGTATGATTTTGACCTTAAATAAAATATAAATTAAAAATAGAAGAGCATGGAAATTCTTTTGGTATTAAATGGGTTTTATAAAATGAGTAGATAGGTAGGCATGTATCTATGAATGTATGTATGTATATACACTGAATAATAATGAAGAACAATTTAAAATTAGCATGAAGAGTGTATGAACATGGAAAATAATTAAGGAATCCCTTTATAATTACAAAGGATATCTTTTTACTTTTAGATGAAATGTAGAGCGAAAGAGAAATTAAACAGGCAACAAAAAAAAAATTAAACAAGGAGAAGAGAGAAAATAATAATTGATCTTATTAAAAAATAGAGTGTGTATTTGATAGAATCTTTACATAGAAACATTTATTATCAACATCCTCATTGCTTGAGTATTAAAAGATAAGAAATAGGAGAGTAAAACAAATTATAGTAGAAAAGTTAAATTCAAATTAAAAATGAAGATCGGTTTCATTGAAACAATTAAGAGAGTTGGTAAAAATTTGGGTGCCACAAAGGAAGAAAAGTTCAGAGTCTTAGCAAAGAAGACTACCATTCCTAACAGAAGATTGAAAGACGATTCTTCTGCTCATAAGAGAATGGCTCCTCTTGAACAATTCAGACATTACACCAAGCAAATTCTCCCCCAAATGGAACAATCCATTGAAATCAATATGTTATAAAAGCAATTCTCCGAAATCAAAAGTGAAGAACTTAAATAAGATTTGATTGGTGCCTACACCCGTCGTCGTATTAAAGAATTAGCCAACCAATTCGCCAAGCTTGATGATTATAAGAAGTAGGAAGATTCCATGAGAACTTATGATCTTCCTTAAAAGAATGTCTACTCTTTCATCTGCATCGGTGAACACGACTTCGAAGATGTTGGTAAATACACCATGTTCCCTTCCACTGATATTCAAAAGTACTTCCTTAACAATCAAATGTTTGGTGAATACTTCGAAAGTGAATTCTATCGTACTAGAAAGTTCGGTGTTATGATCTCTGAAGAGGTAATAAACAAAATATATAAATACCAGGTTATTTAGAAATATTCTCAACAAAAATCAGTCTTAAAAAGATGAAGAGTAGTAATTAAAATAGTATTAAGCAAAAATTAAGCTTTAATTTTATGAAAAATGAATACTTGGACTAGAATTGTATTGAAATATTCAATCATAAATCAAGGATAGATAGATACTATTTGGAAATATAAGAATCAATATTATGATTAGCTCTGTATTAACGAATCTTAAAATATCTTTTTAATTAATAAGTCGGCCTAAAATAATAAAATCTATAATAGATCATAATAAATTTAATTTAGATTTTAGAAAAATTTTAAGCAAATCTAAAATCTGTTAAAGAAACTATATAAAAATTCAAGAAAATGTTTAGGAAAGTAGTATTATTTGCAGTATTAAATGAAGGGATAAAAGTAGGTTTAAGCAAGAATATTCATTTCTAAAGAATAAAAACTTAGATTAAATATAATTCAATTAAAATGTTGGAAGATTTTTTAAAATTATGAAAGTGTTTAGTGGAAATATAGCTAACTAACTTACTAACTCACATTCTGATGTTGAAATTGATATTGTTTTTGTTGAGAATATTAATAATAATTAGATTTGTTCATTTTTACTTATGATTGATTTTAATTATAATTAATTTATTTATTTAATAGGGTGCTAAGATTGCTAATCACTTACAACACATTCAAGATAACAAAGATAGTCCTTTAAATTATACTTAAATTTTCAAGAGATACCCCATTGAAAAAATTAAAGAAAAGATTATTGAAGATGAAGATATTTATCCCCATCTTTTCTAAGATTTAGGTAAAAATATTTTTATTGAAAAAAGTAATTTTATAATGTAAATTTTATTATTTATTTGATCTATTTAGCTAAGGCTGCCATCGATGAATTAGAAAATTATAGAAATAATACTCTTTTTGAAAGATTATTCAGTTTACCTAGTTTATTCGATTTGACTATCAATGTTATCTTAAGAGAATTAGGTGATAATCCTAATGCTATGCTTCCTATCTTTTTAAAACAATAAGAACAACTTGAAGATAAGTAGTTCTAGGGCAAGAGAGTTTTTAACGAATTATTTGAATAAATCTTCAAATAAATTAATGAAAGAGCTCACCCTAAGTTCTCCAATCCTCAACAATATAAATAATTCCTCCAAGATATTTGTAAACATTCAAATTTACCTTGACCATCAATCAGCTTAGATTAATTGATTTTTACATAAAAATAATAGAGAAATTTAATATTAGCATTAAAGGCTGCACTGAACACGAAATTGATTTACTTAAATTCTGCTAGGAACCTAGATGGATTCCCAGAAATATTAAAAAATTCTCTTTGAGAAAGTTTATTGGTTTCAACTCTGGTGCTCTTTTATACGGTGACAGTGGTTCAGGTAATTAATCTATTCGTTAAGAATCTTAGATTTTATAAAAAATAAATTTATATTATAGGTAAGAGTGGTACTTTACTCTACGTTACAATGTGGGCTCACTATAAGAAATGGATTGTCTTGAATGTTCCAAGTGCTTTCAATTGGACTTAGAAGGAATGGAAATATATTAGACATCCTAAGACCGGTCTTTATATTTAGAATGAATTAGCCTAGGACTGGTTGAAATACTTCAAGCATGCCAATGGTGATTTATTGAAATAAATCCCTGTTAACATGGATCTTTATGGTTTCTACAATTTATCTGGTTAACACGATAAGGACTGCGATGCTGTTCCTGATCTTTACAATCAAGAAAGAAAGGTAAACTTCGATGAACACAAGAAGTTTTTGACTGAAGAAGAAAACATCATTGATGGTGAAACCAACAAGGATTTCAGAGTTAGACTAAAAGAAAAGTTGATTAATCCCTCTACAGTTCTTGATATCCTTGAATACGCTCTTGAAAACGAATTCTTCGCTACCAATGCTTTGTATGAAATTCTCGAATAAATCCGTACTCAAGAAAAGTTCTGCGTTTTGAAGGTTATTGACGGATACAACTTCATGTTCAAACGTTCTATTTATCCCTCTTTCAGATATGCTTCCGATACCAAATTACGTTCTACTGTCCCTCCCTATCACTTAACTGTTCCTAGAGCTTTCTTGAACTTCGATGGTCACAAATTCAAGAATGGTTTCGTCCTCTGTGCTTCCAGTGTTAGAAATTTCCACAAACATACTTTCAATCCTGAATCCATTGACTTCCCTCTTGGTTACACTCATGAAATGAAGGGTTTGTTACTCGATGACTTCAGAAATATGTGCCATTATTACCTTGAAAATGAATTCTGGCTTGCCGATAGCGTTGGTAAGAACTCCTCTGATTTCCTCTGGATGCACTCTCAAGGTAACTGGAAACAAGCCTAGAAAGTTATGCTCGGCCATCACTTAGATAGTATGTGAGAGAACAACCTATTTTGCTTAACTAATATACACACACTTTTTCTTAAATTACATCTTGTCTGCTGCTTGATAAAGACTAGCTAGCCTAACAACAAAATTAAGATTTTTTTAATCAATAATTATTGATAATGGAAAATAAATACATAATCAAACTGAGTATATTTTATGAATCATTGATAATTCTAGGAAGTTCTTCTCTGCATAAAGTTATTTATTATCAATCAAGTTATTAAAACTGTAAAGAGATAGAAGAGTTGATTGATTGATTGGCTGTCATCGTCATCTGCACAATCTATCTGCTAATTTAATATTTAAACATATCTTTTTTACCTTTCATGATGATAATAATGAACTTAAATACTTTCCTTTGTTATGCTTTAGAAAATAAAATAAAAATAAAAATATTCTTAACTCACTTCTAATTATTAATTTATCTTGTTTGTAATTGATTGATACATTTAATTCTCATTGATTATTGCTATATTTCCAATCAATTGTTTTTTTATCTATTTATATCAAATATTCATAATTTCAATTAAGATATTTTTATTTCTATCAATCAATCAATATTATTTCATCATAAAATAAATCAAAAATATATATGATTTAATTAAAATTACATTTAATTTAACAAATATAACTTTTATTTTCTACCATTAAATTATAAATAATATAACATCACTATTAACTAAAATTTACAATAAAATAAATAAATGAAATATTTAAAGAATCTTCTCAACCTCAAGCGTCATAAAGCATTTTATTTTGTGCCAAGAAGTTAATGTTATCTTAATTTAATTGAATTTTTTATCCATTATCATCTAATAAAAACTAGCCGTTTTCATCCAATAAATAGCCATTTTCATCCAATTAATATTCTATTTCATCACCAGCCTCACTTCTAGAAACTTATGAATCATATCCCCCTAATTTTATAATTGATAATTTATTGATTACAAATTAAAAGTAATACAAAAATGTTACATTTTGGTTTGAAATTATCTTCATTTTCATTTAATAAAAGACCATTAAGGTTAGATTGTTGATTAGCTTAATTAAAACTAGATTTGCCTTTGCTAGCAATCATAAAATTCAACCCTTCATTTGTTATTTTATGTTTGGGAGTACCTTTATTTTGAGGTGCACTAATATCATTATCAAATTGTATTTCTGATTGGGGTATATTTATCTTGAAATCTTCATAATTTTCATAGCTATTTTATTTTTTTTACTGAATATTAGGTTGGATGGATTCTATTTTATTTGTCATGTAATTATTTATTAATTAATTATTATTTTTTAATTAATTCTATTAGTCATTCTTCTTACCAGAATATTCTTACTCTAATTCTTAAATTGTGTTGAGTCTCTTGTGATTTGCAGCAGAAGAAGCATTATTAGCGTTATTAGAAGATGGGGATTAATTTAATTGATTATGCTTCATCAAAGTTTCAGCAGCTGCCGATTTTACATTTATATTTTATTAGTTTTAGTAAATTTAATTTTAATTTATATTATTTTATTATTATTGGACTTAGGGCTATTATTATAATAGTTATTACTACTACTAAAATGGAGAAATTTAATTCCCTTGATTACTTATGCCTTGGATTACTTCTCTTTAAATGAAATCTCTTGTATCTTTCAAACGGAAATTAGAGATACTTGGCTGCTCATCTGAATCACTATCGGTTAATTCATTCATATCGTTAAATACTTCTACATTCTCATTTACTTTTACAGATAGTTTCGATTCTAAAACTGGGTGAGGAACAGAATAATAACCTTACTAGCTTTAGAAACTTTCTTTATTTGGAATTGTTTCAAATATTACTTGATCTGATTCCTTAATAATAAGTAAATGAAGTTAAATGTCTCAATTAATTGATATTGAAGGAAGAGTTGAATTTTTGAAGAAAGATTGGTAGTAAATATTATAATAATTATAAAGTTTGGATAGTTCTAAAAAAATTAAAATGAAATGAATGAATGAGGGTATTAAAAGTTAGAAAATAATTTTGAGAAGTGATTTTGAATAAAAGATTTTATTAAAAATTTCTCACAATTGAAAATATTTTCAAGTATCAACTACCCCACCTTTCGCAATGCAATTAAAATTAATAATAAGTGAAAATGATTCTTACTGTTTTTTGAGTATAGTTATCCATTGCTTAACTATCAATTATATTTTTCTACTCTATTTTTTATGTGTGTTATCCTCTTGAAGGAGAAGGGTTAGTATTTCTATTCTATCTTTAAGGATTATTCATCATAGGAGGAATTATAGGAACTTCATCTCCAAAAATTTTCTTTTTCTTCTTTTAAGGCTATTGCTATTAAGATTAATAGCTACTATCATGATATGTTTAGGGAGTAAATTACTAAGTAGGAGCAGTCTCATTAAAGATATTATAATAATCATTACTATTCTAATTATTCAACCTAGCTGGTGAATTAGACATTCTACCAGAAGCATTAGTTTATTGATAGCTTAATTATTGCTATTGTTATACAACAGGATTTAATAACTATTATTATTAAGGTTTTTATTATTATTTATGAGGGTTAGGCGTTGAAGGATAACTTCCTTTCTCTTATTTAAGTATCAGCTTATTGTTTTCTTTAACTTCAAATTCTGCACTTTGCATAGTTCCTAGTGTACTCACTCTGTCTTGGTTTTGCATATTATAGCCTCCACCAAAACTAAAGGGATTCTTTTATCCTCCTTTTTATGAATAATTGTTATTGTCATTTTCTAAATACAAATTCAAATCTTCATTAGATATATTTAATTTATATTAAACCACTTTTGAAAATCCATTGATATATCTTTATATTTCTTCAATCTAATTTTTAATAAAATTAATTAATATACTTCAAATTAAATCATTAATTAGTCTATATTATATATTATGAATTAATTTATTAATGAAATGCTGAAAAATCTTTATTTTAATTAACTTTTAACAATCTTAACAAGATAAAATGATCTTTAAATAAAAAGATATCTATTTCAGTAGAATAGACAAAAATTATTAAGTAAGTAAATAAATAAATAAAAACACTACCTATCCTTCAAATATCTTATCTTTGTAATTTTGATTACTGATCAGATTATTTGAATTCTAGCTTAAATTGCTCTTCAAGTATTGTTTAGTGTTTTCATTTGCCTCAACTATTCTTACATCAAACTATTCATTTTATGAAAAAATATCGAATTAGAAGTGCTTCATTAGATAATTATTACATCATCTTTTTGCTTTCTCATTTATTATTTAATCTATTATACTTCTTAGGTAAGAATTGCCAACTAAGCATTAAAGCCAGTGAGATCATCAAGATTTTATAATTATTAAATTTGAACAATTTTATTGTTAATATTTTGGATATCTGCATCTAATTTTTTAAAACTCTACCCTTCATTTAACTTATTGTCTTTCATGTCTATCTATAGTTGTATTCTTTAGTTAATGCTTGTAAGCTTTCCTTCTATCCTCTTCTCTAATTCACTGCAATAATTATAAATTCTATTTTCTTTATCTTATAAAGTGCTCATAAATTCGCTTTTCATATCTTGAAACATCATTGTAAATTTTTAGTTCATCTGCTCTAATTCTACCTGATTATTAGACTCAATTGCAGATACTTGAGTTCTCAACATTAAAGACTGCTTCTCAGCCAAATCTTTATTCCTTTACTATTAATCTTTAATATCCTTTCCTAAGTCTTTGATATATATAGTGTGATCGTTCAAACTAGAATTGACATATTAAAGTATTAAATTTCTTTCTTTATGAAGTTCTTTGCCTATAGTCTCATTTAACGCACTCTCATCTCTGTTATTAAATAGTTTAAATTCATTAAATTATCTATTTAGTCACAAAATTTGAGTGTTTACAATTAAGGAATTGCTGAGATCAAGCTCATTGAATCATCATCTTATTTTGTAGTATTCTCCATCCTCTTTGCAAATCCTATTTAATTATTTTTAATATTGATTACTAGTATTCTTTTATGATAACAGATAAGATTTTTCAATCAAAAATTATATTCAATTCTACCTTGAAACTGATCATTTTTTTTAGATTGCCTATGTGAGCCAGAGATGCTACCTTTGCTAGGAGATGGTATTTAAACACTAAATCTAGGGAAATTGCTTGGAAGATTGTTTTGAGTAGACTCCCTTTCCTTTTCACCTCCTTATTACTACTTTTACTCAGATTGCTACTAGTTATTTTACATTCCTACTTTTTGAATATGTTATCAAATTTTACTTTCTTATTTCTTGCTTGAATGATAAAAGATTAATAAAGATTTGCAAAGTTGATTGTTGTTATCTAAATAATAATTATTATATTCAATTTAATAGTGTTTACTTTTGATGAGGAGATTGATTGCTTGATTAATTTCTTCTTTTTTTGAGTGTTCAGCCCACAAATAATTTCCTAATGAAGAATTTTTAAAAATTCTAATGAAAATTGAAAACTATTTGTTTCATCTGTTTGCTATTATGTTGTAAAATAGAATTATATTTCATTCATTCATTCTTCCATTCTTTCATTCATTCATTTTTTATTGATAGATAGGATATAGCTAGATAGATAGCTAGAGCTTGTAGATTATTTTAATAGATTATACTTATTTATTTACTTACTTATTTTATATGATGATAAATTAGCCAACAATAGAAATTGAACTTTGTTATCAAATTTTTATATTAAAAATGTTACTAATAAATTTAATTTTTATTAGCATACTATTATTTTTCTAATTTCTACTCTTATTAATTTCCATTTAAACTTAATCTACTCATTTATTTTCGTTAAGCCTTTATAGCTCAGTTGGGAGAGCGTAAGACTGAAGTTCTTACGGTCCTCGGTTCGATCCCGAGTGAAGGCATTTTTATTAATTTTATTAAAAATATAAAGATTTATTTTTTATTTTTATAATTGTATAATATATTTTTAAAGATGTTTTTAAAAATATCTAAAATTGATATAAGAAATGAATCAAGAATACTTAATAAATTAGAAATTCTTATCTTATATAATTTGCAAAACTATTTATAATTTTAATATGAAAGTATATATCATTTCATATTTTAATCATTTGTTAATATCCAATAAAGTCTAGATAGATATTCTCCTTAATTTTGTTAGTAGAGAGACTTTTGTCTAATTTATCTAATATACTTTCCATCATTTTTTATAAATAAAATCTATTTTAAAGAAATTTAGAATAATCTTTATTCAAAATATTCAAGTAATTAATTTATTCCATCTATTCATTTCAATAAGTTTAATTTAATTTACATGTTTACTTTTACATAAAAAAAGTTTGTTGTTATGAAATATTAATATCAAATAAAAGATTTTGAAATCGTAGATAAATTGATAATATAAGTATTATTCAAGAATAGAATGGTCTAATGAGTAGTAGTAAGTAGATGATCTATCTTATGATGTCTTTTTATTAAAGTAATAACTCAATTTTTTATAAACAATTTAATTAGAAAGTTAGAGAAATTTCTAATCTATTTTTATTATTGATTAGATGTAATAGGAAAGAAGTAAGTAAGCGAATTAAGTAAGAAAAATAAATAAAAATAAAAAATAAAAGAAGATTAGTGTGAATGAGATTGATCAATTGATTGATTGATTGATTGTTTAATATCCATTAAAAATTTTCTATATACAATAAACAATAAATTGAATATATTAATCAATTAAATATGAAAATAATAAGAGAAACATTGGTAATAAGAATAAATATTTTATTTAATCGAGGTTCTATTATTATTTTTATTAATGTGAATCTTATTTAATATTTATATTGGTGAGTAAGGTAGGAGAATAGGCAGGTAGATAGGTAGGTAGGTAGTTTATAAATTATTAAGTTATTATTGTTTTTTTTATTATTGATAAATCCCATAGTATATATATAAATATATTCATATTTCTTTCTTATAAATATTGAAACCAATGTTTACTTATTCTTTCATAGTATATTCAATATTTTTTTAAGGTTGGTGTGTTAGCTGGATTGAAAGATAAATAGATAAATAGAAAGATAGATGTAACAATCCAACTGTAAATATTTTTTTAATTAAAATCCTCACTTTAGGAAGATCATCTAATCAGATTTTGTATTAACAGCATCTAGAGAAGATTAACAATATCTCATTCTGACTATACATTCCATAGCTTTTTAGTATTCTTGCTATTACAAAGATTAATCGATTTACTCATTTATTGTTTATTTTGTTATCATTAGCTTTTCTTTGAGGCTTTATAATTATTCTTCGTTTTCACATTCCTCAATTTCCATTCTTTCCATCATTATTTCATTTAAGAACTAAGGATTTTAATCAATCTTTTTCTCCATATCTTCCTTTTAGCCATGAGTTAATAAATCAACCTTTTAATAAGTAAAAACATTATATTTAATTTCAAAAATTGGTGAATTTAATTTCTAGATTTTGTAAAGATCCCCCTCTGCTTAATTTAGTTAAGAGAGGGTTTGATTAAAAACACTAAAGAGTAAATGAATTACTAAATATTCTCCTCTCTTTAAATCATCCTTAAGAGTGGTGTAAGCTGAGTTGATATATGTGCTGTAAGTCTCACTGAATTTTATAATTTTCTATTATAATTTTAAAGAAAAAAAGGGTAAGAAATATGTGATAGAAAGGAATATTTTAATTTTATCCTAATATTTATTACTTCTCATTCTATATAGAAGTTATTCATATTAAGGATATTTTGGAAAGGAGAAAGAATCTAACTAAATATCTCCAAATTAAAATGGATAGGAAAATAATAATTCTACTGGGTTTCTTAAGCCGTAGAACTTATCAGGGTGGAAACTCTTTTATAAATCCTTATAGCGTTGTGTTAATTCCTATTGATCTAAATTGTATTATAAGTTCCTGTTGAGATAAATTAAAAACAAGTTAAAGCGATGAATCATTTCATGAAATTACTATCATCTTCATTAATATATTCTTTATTTTTTGACAATATATATAAATATTCTAATTGTTAATTACATTTCAAACAACTTGAAATAGTTCATTGTTGTTATGCTTTCAGAAGGGTCTTATAAGTGTTGGCAAGACCCGCAGATAAAGAGATTTGATTAAAAGTTGCGAGAATTGCAATTCCAACATTCAGATTATTACTGAGAGATATCGTGGATAAAGGTATTATTCATATTCACATCATGAATTGTTTTTTAAGTTTTAGCACCAGACTTTGATTCTATTTTTATAGTTGCAAAATTAACTCTACTAGAGTTCATCCAAAATGCTTTAGAGAGCATATTCTTTTACTTTAAAACCTATAGTAATCCTCTTTGAATCATCTTTATTTATATCGTTAGTAACTATTTGATGAAATGTGTTTGTGTATTGATTGTATTTAACAAAAGTTTGATTTTGTTGGTCTGATATTTCTTTTTTTTTAATTAAATAAGGTATCCTTTAATATTTAGATCTCAATAATTAATTACAAAAAGTGTCAAGAGAGTGGAGTATATGTATATATATGCATGTACCCTCTATTTAATTATATGTAAATTATTGGTTGTTTATGAAAAATGATAAACATTGCGAATATTACGACCAAACCATAATCGTCATCCATAATATATTTAAAAATTACTTGTCTAGACTACTTTTTGCTCTTTCCTACCGTTTTCCTGTGAAATTTCCTCTTTAGGATTTTTATTAATTTATCATTTTTGTAATCATAGAGTTTTTCTTTTTTGTTAATAGAAATTTATTTACTGGAATGCTATCTAATGCATTCATTAATTTGACGTATTCTTAGCCAATAATAATCCAGAAATAGAATAAACAATATCCCATTAATATTGTCATTTGTTACCAATTAAATCTTTATATTTCCGTAAAAAGAATATCATCTAATCTAATAAACAATTATAATGATTTAATAAACTTCTATACTTCATTTATTATAATCACAACAAATTAATTATAATAAAAAATATTTAATATTCCACATTTTATTAATATTTTTAATGAAACTATCACAGATAGAATACAAATAATTTATAATCATCAAAAACTCTTAGCTAAAAAAACATAAATATATTTAACTAAACAATTTAGGTAATTGTTGCACAAAGTAAACTAACGTATCAGTTAATTCACATTATTTAATCGGTTAAGTTTACTATTTCTTACGATAGAGATAATGTGAATTGGTATATTGTTGAAATAATTACCTACTTTACTTTTAATATTTATAACTTTTTAATGGTAAAACTATAATTTTAGTAAGATAAAAGTAAAAAAAATTTGATCATTAATTTTACTAAAAGGTAAATTTAATTTCTATTTAAAGTTAAATTGTGTTTAATTATTAATGGGAGGGAGTTTCCTAACAATTAAATTAATAAACTGAAATACTTTTAAATCCTAAATAATAAATAGATGTGATGTATGAATGTAATGTTTGCTTTCTTAAAAAATTAAGAATCAATCAATTATTTTATGTTATTTTATTGCATTATTGTAATTTTTAGAGTTAATATGCCTAATTATCTTCACTTTTAGCAATATATTTGTTTGTCTACATCAATATTTACCAAAAAATTAATAAAACTCAAATCCATAAGATTATTATAGTATTTCTTCTATTTTATATAAAAATTATATATTTCTAATTTTATTTAATCTGATAAGATATATTTAATAGACAAATAATTCTTAAGAATTTGAGTTAAATAAGTATTTAAGAAGTTAATTACCTTCTATTATAATTTAGGTTAAGATTGAGTATTAGCTAAAGACTCAAATTATAAAGTAAAGGTTAAGATATTATCTGAGTTCTTAATTAAATAATTAAAATTAACTTATAATTTCACAATTAGAAAAGGTATGAATTCCCATCATATTTTAAAATCTATTTATATTTTTTAGAGTGTTGTAAAAAGAAAGGAAAGAATAAGACAGTTTTTACTGAAATTATTTGCAATGAACAAATTAAAGAAAGGGTTTATCATAAATTTGAAATTTGTTCTTAAATAGCAAAAATAATCAAAAAGATATAAAGAAAGATATACTGAGGCAAATTTAGATATTTATTAAAGAAAAAATTTTGATTGAAAGACTAGGTAAATAGGTTGGCTTACTTACAAAAAGTTATTTATCAAGAATAAGAAAATTTAATGCAAAAATTAGAGTGTTAAAATTGCTTTAAAATTATCTGAATAATGAATAAAAAAGATAAGCTGAAATTTCAAATAAAATAGTTTTGTCTCCATGATTTTCATAAAAGAACAAATGAGAGGAGGGGAAAAGTAATAGATTTTGGGAGAAAATTGTGACATAAGTGAATAAAAAGGAGGGAGAACTATATTTCTCAAAGACAAGAAAAATTCAAATTATTTAATTCAGAGAATGAGATAAAAATAGAGAGAAAAGAAATAGAAGTGTTGCTAGGAATTTTGTCAAATTATTTTTTGTTCGCGAAAATAAATTGATTGATAGCTCTTTTTTTTTTCTACACTTTCTTTTCCGATATAAACTTGACTTTCTGAAAGTTTTGTGTTTTTCCGCAAATTTTTTTTTCTAAAGTAGTTAGATAGGAATACAAATATGTATGTCTGTATATAAAATGAATATAGTAATAGCTAAGCAAGCAAGCAATCAATGAATTATACATACAGTATTTTGAATAATATTAATAATCTATCAACATGCAAGGAATATTTATGTGTCTCGCTCGCGGATAAAAATTAAATAAATAAAAACAAAAAATACTAAATTGTATAAATGGATTGAAGATTTGAAAAACATACAATTAGTATCAAAAAAAGATCAAGATAGAGTGACAAACAAACAAACAAACAAAAAAGCAAACAAATAAATAAATAAGCGAGGAGCTAATCAATCAAACTAACTAAAATAGGAAAGAAAAATTAAATAATAATTAAAATAATAGCATCAAAAAACCAAAAAATCAAAAAACAAAAAAACAATAAAAAGAAATAAAAATCAAACCCGCAAAAGGGAAAGAAGAGAAAGAATTAAATATAGGAAAGAGAATTTAAGAAAATAGAATGAGCAATTTTACCCAATTATTACAAGCTGCCATGCTTCAAGGCGATAACAGAAGTCAAGCCGAAAAGCAACTTGAATTACTTTGTATGAGTGACACTGCCAATTTCTTCACCAATCTCGTTAAGGAACTTATTAATGAAGGCAATCCTGATGCTTTGAGATAATTCTCTGGTACTCTTATCAAGAACTCTGTTCGTTTAGCCGTAAAGCATCAATTAACTTTGTTATTCGCTTTCTTTATCAATTTAATTTCAACAATTACTCATATTAGAAAGACTCCTAATAATGCATTCTTATCATAATTAAGCAATAACAAAGCCATATTTAACCAAAACAATAAATTAATCTTCTTTTTTACTAACAAAAGCCTCAAGGACAATTCTTGTGGAATACCTTAGATCTCAACCTTAGAGAAAATATTAAGTCAGCCCTCCTCTCTGTCATGATAGTTAAAATCCCCAGTTTATAAAAAGCTTGTGCTAACGTAAAAAATATTTATTTTTTTAATTAATTAATTGTTCCATTTTCTCCCGCAAATCGGAATTTGCGAGTTTCCAGTAAAAAATCTTCTGCCATTCATGCAGAAACGAATAATCAGTAAGAAATGAATTGGTTTCCTTCTTCACTTCTGATGGTTTTTTCTTTTTTGGTTTTGGATACCTGTTCTCTTATTCTTTCAACAATCGTTTTTCAAAGTAGATCGTATCTTTATCTCTTTTTTAGCATACTAAGTTTTTCTTTATATTTTTTTAATTTTTCTTGGATCTGACTTTGATCTTCGCGGAAAAAATAATTAAAAATAAATAAACCCAAACAAAATTTATAAAATGACCATCGTATAGAATAAAAATATGTATCAGTAAAGTTGCGAAAAGAGAGAAATTAATATCTTTATAACCCCAATCAATAGAATTTTACGGAAACAATCGATTGAACCATTTCTTATAGTTATCCATTTAATCTTACCCTTTCCTTTAATAACAATTAGTCTATTTCCACCATTTTCACAGTTGAAATCTAAGAAGATAGATGGACCAACCTTATTGATGATTTAACTCAAAGTACCTAAACTACAGTTGCTTCTGACATTAGAAAAGCTGCTATTCTCACTCTTGGTTAAATCTGTGATAAGTTGAAGGAATTCAGATTAGGTAAAGCATTAAAATTATAAAAATTTAAGGAAATTTCTTCTCTTTTATTCTTGATAATAATGTTTGCTAACTAGTTAGTAAGCGATAAGGATAAATAGATTGATTATTTGAATTTGAAGCGAAGGAAGATAAAGTAAAAATTCCTTCTCTTCATTAATATCATTAGAAAATAGCAAGCTAATAAAACCAAAGAATAAGAATATAATAAATAGTTAATAATGAAACAATAATAATAATGGGTAAAGTGTAATGGTAGCAAGTACCTAAAATAGCCGATAAAATTTAAATAATCCTAGAATTTTTTACTAAAGCAGAACCCAGCATGATATTAAATGAAAGAATAAATAGAAACTTAAAATATTTTAAAAATATTTATATCTCTTTTATAAATGAATAGGAAATAAATTAGCTGAAAAAACTAAGGAAAATATCCTTATGGCAATTTTAATAGGTTTATCAGCTGAAGAATAGGATTTAGATATTAGAGAAAATAGTATTATTGCATTGGGTGATTGTGTCGAATTCATGACTGACATTTTAGCTAGAGAATAAGTTAGAGATTATGCTACCCATTTATTGATTTCAGCTTTGTAACATCCTAGTGAAAAGATTAAGTTAGCTGCTCTTCAACGTTCCAGTGATTTTGTTAAGTCTATTTACGTCTACTTCAGCAAGTACATCACAGCTTTCTTCCAAGCCACTTAAAATTCTATTCTCCACAGCGATGAAGAAATTTGTATTCCTGCTATGGAAATTTGGAGTACTCTTGCCATTGAATATCATGAAAGAGAAGAAAAGAACCAATAAGTTAACAGAGTTGATAACCAATAAGTTCAAAACCCTAATCACATTTTACTCATCCAAGAATAACTTGTCTAATGTCTCCTTTAAAATCTTTTGAAGAATGATGATGACGATGATGATGCTGAATCTGGTATTCAAGATGCCTCTCAAAAGGCTCTTTGCGCTATCGTTGAATGTGTTGGTGAAGCTGTCATTAATACCTTCACTACTTTCATTTCCAACACTCTTTCTAATACTAACTGGACCTACAGATAAGGTGCCATCCTTGCATTCGGTGCCTTAATGGAAGGTATCCCCGAAAACACTATTGTTAATCTTATTAACTCCGCTTTCAGTGAATATGTCAAGACTTTGAATGACCCTAAGATTAAGGTTAAGGTAAAAGATCAATTTATTCTATCCATAGATATTTCTATAAATTTATTTAAATAATTTATTGTATCTTCCGCGAAATAATAAACTTAAAGGTTAATTAAAGAAAGTTAGGAAAAAAATAAATAAATTAAATTAGAGCAAAATAAATAAATATTTGATTACTGCATTATTTCTATCCAAAAAGTAAAAGTCAATAAGTTTATTTATCAAATTTTTCATTAAATAATAGGAAAGTGGTGCTAAATTATTAGCTAAGATTGCCGAATATCACCCCAAAACCATTTTATTAAGATAAAATATTGGTAGCGATCTCGAAATTATCGTTTAATCCCTTAAATAATAACCCTCAATTTCTAGATAAATCTGCTGGTTCTTCTGTTTCCTTGCTGAAAACTTAGATAAGTTCCCTCAAAATTACATTTCTCAACATTTTGATGTTCTCGTTCAATCTCTTATTGAAAATGGTAATCTTGAATTTACGAATTAAAAAAATTATTTAAAATTAATTAACCTTTTAAAATACAATAGCTATTAGAAACGACTTAAACAATAATAATTTGAACGTTATTGATGTCTCCTTCATGTCTGCTCTTAATATTATCCATTACTCTCGCGATATTTAAATTGGTTTCAAATATCTAACTACTTTCCTCACCTAATTCAAGGATTCTTACCAATTATCTCCTCCCGAAAGAAGAGCTTCTGTTCAATCAGGTATCCTCTCTGCCCTTCACGTAATTTAAAATTTGAAAATTAATTAAAATAGCTTAATTTAAAGATAGAAAATTACTGAATAAATAGCATTAAAATACAAAAATAAATAAAGGAATATTAAATTACTAACTATTTTTATAAAATTTATAGGCTTGTTTATTAACTTTGGATGATAAGTTCGATATTAACATGTCAGATGTTGTTTTACAATTAGTCTTAGATCACTTTATTCACATTAAGGATGTCGATAGTGATGGTATGTATATTATTAGTGCTTTAGCTTCCTGCATTGGAAATCACTTCGTCAATTATTTGGATAAGATCTGGCCTTATATTGAACACGCTTTGACCAACAGATAATAAGATTTGGAATTGTTTAAGACTTGCATGGGTACTATTGCTGACGTTGCCAGAGCCTGTGATAACCAATTCTCTATGAAGCTCCCCATCTTGAAGAGCTTGTTCGCCGCTCTTGAATCTCCTCAATTCAACAGAGATGTTAAACTCAATATTTTCAGTTGTGTCGGTGATATCTGCCTTGCCACTAAGGAAAATACTCTTCCTTATTTAGAAAATCTCGTTAACATCTTCGATATTGGTTTCGCCGCTGCTGTTGAACTCACCAGATCAGACTAATAAGACACATAGGATTATGCTGAATAATTAAAGGAAAAGCTCATTGAATCATATACTTGTGTTCTCCATGGTATTAATGACAGCCAATAGAATCCTACCTTCCTTTAGCATTGCCCTAAGCTTGTTGAATTCATTACTATTACTTGTGATAAAAATCTCCATCCCACTGTCGTAAATAAGATTGATTATTTCATAAAAAATAATTATTGAATTTTAAATATTAAATTAACTTAATATTATTAAAATATAAAGGATTATGTTAGAAGCTGTTTAACTTTACTTATTGATATTGGTAACTTCTATAAAAATCAAGTCGCTCCTCAAATAAAGACCTCTTTCACCAAATATTTAATTGATATTCTTATGTAATTTGATAGAAGTGAAGAAGGTAGAGAAACCATCAGCTTTGCTCAAAGAGTAATTAATTATCTTTCAAAAATAAAAAGCATTTTATCTAAATATTTAAAAATTTAATAATATAGGTCCTTCAAGAACTTTGAGAGATCTGATCTTTAAGCTTGCATAAACCATATTCAATTATCTCGAGTTACCTGATTAATCTAGTTAAAAAACACAAATAACAACCACATTTCTTCATTTTATCATTTTAGAAATAATTATTAACTCTCTTCATTTTAAATTTATTAATAAATTAACATCTTTCATATAATATTACCAACTCATAATCATAACCACATCTATCTATGTGTATTCTGATTTATATTCCATTAATAATTGTACTCTTCTTAAATCTCAATGATTGTTTATATCATTTTATCTATTTAACCTAATATTTATTTATGCATCTACCTATCTATTTAACCATCTATTCATCTATACATTTATCTATCTATCTATTTATCCATCTCACTTATATCCTATTTAATCTTCATCTTATCAAATATACAAAATAAGTGTAATCGACATTGGATTTATGAATTGTAGAGAGTATTTAAATTATAAAAAAGTAAATAATTGCGCTAAGTTCGATTAATTTATTATTATTTTGAATTTGTGAAAGAATTCTTAGCATAATCAATCTAATTAAGAGATATTTACTAATCAAAAATAAAAATAATCAAATTCTATTGAAAAGGAAACTAGATAAGTATGAGCACTAGTGCTTAAAAGGATAATTAAACAAATCCTCCTAATATGTTTTAATTTTTATCTGATGGGGTTAAGAAATACGAGGAGAAATAATAACATCTTAAATTGAATGAAAAAGCTAGATCACCATACAGTTTATATGAAGATTTGAAAATAATATTTGCATTTAGTAAAAAAGTCGAAAATAAAACTCCAATCTTTTAGGAATTAGCTAGCGGTGCTTTATCTCATCGTTCTGAGGAATCTATAAGATCTCGTTATAAGGATTATATTAAAGAATTGAATTCAGTAGATCTTAGCAATATTACTAGATATGTTGTTAATAAAAAAAGTATAGAAGGGTATCTTTTTAAGGAGAAAGATGAAAATGGGAATGATAAATTTATTGTCAGAGAAACTCCTAAGCACCCAAGCAACGAAGCAAAGGTTTAGAGACCAAAAGTGAATAGATCATCTTTCAAAGAAGTATTAAATAAAAAAGAAGAATAAAAACGTCCTCTTAAGAGACGCTCAGAAAGTACTCCGGAAATACTGATAAACGGAAAGAAATTATTAAAGTAAGATTAGCCTAAGAAATAAAATGAGATGGTAGACGAAAAAGAAGAAGAGGAAAAAGAATTTGAATTTTAAAAGAAACCAGTTTAAAAACAATAAGAGGAAAATGAAGAGGACATGTAGAAAAGTAAAAAGAAGAAAGATAATGTAATGGAAATAGAGAATTAAAAAGTTTAAGGAAAATAAGTCTAGTTTAATCCTCCTTAGTAGTAATAACAAGGAGGATAGAAACATTCTACTTAGCTAACAGAGTAAGAGTTTAAGGATGCTAGAGAATTAGATGTCTACGTTCACTTTATTGCCAACTATGATAATGTACAAAAGAAAAGTCTCATCCATACTTTGGATAAACTTTCTGGCGATTTCAATCAGCTTGTTGATTATTTGTAAACCTAAAACCATAATTTACTTTGGAAAGAAGATGAAGATTAAGTTCTACACAACTTTTCATCATAATCTCCTTAAGCAATCTACTTACTTAAAACTTTAAAGAAAGGTAAAGAAAATATCTTGAGAAGAGCTGCTTACTTAGGTATTGAACTACCTGACTTTGAATGAGAAGGTAGAGTATAAATGAGAATAGAATAAATGCTAATTAGAATTCCAAAACTATCATAAAACACTCTCAGCCAATAAATAATTCTTATGTTAATAAACTTTTTTGTTAGGAATACGCGGGTTCAATAGAGTATTTAAATTTTATAGAGTTACATCGTTATTTAGAATAGGGTTATTAAAAATAAAATAAATTATCTTCTGGTAAATATTTAGTGTAATTTTTGGCATTATATTGTATAATTTTCTAAATTATAATTCAATTAGAAATAAATTTATGTTATTTTTAAATAATATTAATCATCAGCCAATCATTTATTATTTCAACTATTTTATGATTCAGGATCAAATTTATCTTAAACAAAAAGACAAAAAAACAATTATTTTCATCATCTTAGCAAATTTTATAAAATAAAAGAAAACTGGTTACACACATTAAAGCAAATTATATTTTTTGGGTATTTAATTTCATAGATCTATTAGAATTAATTATGCATGACAAGTATTTATTTATTCAATTCTAACATTACATAAATCAATCAATTTGAATAGCAAATACAGTAGATATAGATTTTAAAAATGTTCAGTAATAAATAAATAATTAAATTATTGTTTCTAAATATTTGTTAATGAATGAATGAATAAATTGGCATCAATAAAAATTGTTAATAATATTTTTATTTGCTTTTAAAGATTAATTAATGATAGGAAATAATAAATTTAAGGAAATCATAATAATTATTGATTGATTAATTAATTGAACGATAGATATGGATATGTATTTCTTTAATGCTTAAATAATCTATCTATCCTGTTGCTTTTGATCTAACAAAATAAAGAAATAATTCAAAAGTTTGTTAATTTGATTTTAAGTAAGATTTTTATGGATTTTGTGATTGAAACAACTAAAATCTTTATTATTTTTTCAAAAGAGTTCTAATAATTCAATTCTAACTATAGGAGGAAAGAAATAAAGACTTATTAAAATAGGGAGAAGGTTATTTGTAGAAAAAAGCAAGAAGTTTAGGAGATAGGAAGAAATATATCTTAGAATATAAATGAAACTTTCTTTTGTATCAGCTCATAGTTAAAACAGTGTAGTATTCTCTCCAACCCAAAGCTATGCTGTTCAATCCTTTTCTAATACAATGAAGAGTGCTGATACAAATCCACCAACTAATAACTAATAAAGATTGCAGTTGAAAGGTGCTAATAATTACATCTCTTTTGGTAAAGACTAATTCAATTCACCTTTATCATTAAAATAAGAAAATGAAAAGTCGCCCACTCTTTCTAATAAAAACTTATTATTTTAGAGTCCAAACTAATTAACGTCGCTTAGTACTGCTACTGGAAGAGATTTAGTAAAATATCCAAATACTAGTTTCACTAGATCTCCAAAGTAAGTAACTTTTAGTGATGAAGGAGGAGCCAATTAAAGAGTGAAATAAAATTAAGAAATAGTAAACCCTTACAATCTTAGAGAAGCAAGATTAAAACAATAATAGCAACTACAATCTTAGTCAAGCAATGAAAAGATTTATATTGAGGAAGATTTAGATAACTATCAAAATAAAAAAAGTGGACTAACTCTAATACCTAAGCAAGCATAATAGTAGTTTTAGAATGAAAATGAATAAGAAAATATAAACAGCAACAATCTAGCTTAGTTTAGCTTGAGACAGGATAACGGATTAATTCAGCAAGATGGGAAATTATAAAATCAGCCATCTTACTACTTAACTCATAATAAATTAGGAGAAAGGAGTGTCATAAAAGAAGAAACTGAAGAGGACTCTGATTATAAAGTTAAGAATAGCTTTCAATAAAGTGGATTATATGACTAAAATAACTCTCAAATAGAACAACTTAGATAAAATTGCATGAATCAAGAATACCTTGAATTCAAAAACTAATAACAGTCATTATTCAAATTGCCAACTGCTGAAGAAGAAGCTGAGAGATAAGAGAGAATCAAAAATGTTGTAGTAGAGAATAAAAAGATTTCAGCTATAAAGAATAGCATAAAGAATAGATTAGCCGAATTAGAGAGGAAGATAGAAGATGTGAATAAAAATGATGGATAAGTGCATTAGGAATTAAATAAAATAGATCATCATTTGATGCAAGAAAGTGCAAGTGAATTAGATGATGCTAGCAACAACAATAGCAAATCTATAAGATCTTTCTCATAAAATAAAGATCTTGATAGTAATAAAATCACTCCTCGCATTTCAAATAACGAAGATTATCTCAAATAATCCTAATTGCCTTATCAAAAGACTATTAAATACGAAAATTTAAATCAAAACTCCAATTCTGCAATTTAAAACTGTAATAATAAAACTTTGAAGAAAGATTAAAATTCTCAAGGCTAATCACCTTTTTCTTCAAAGTAGAACTTAAGTAGAGGAGAAAGTTACGAAGGCATCAATACTTTAAGTAAATATAAATACAATTAAGAAAATGCCATCCCTGCTCATGAATTAGACTAGTATAAAATTAAAGAGAATAATAATCCTATTAGAAGTAGAGATAATTTAGGGAATAGCTCAAGAGATGAATAAAGTAATATTTCTGCCTTAGTGAGGGATTTCTCTAATATTGCAGATAATAAGAGAGTTAATGATTCATCTTACCAAAACCAATAATAGTCATTTAGCATAGCTACTGAATATAAAAAATAATATCTACCTCTATCAGAAAGCATCACACCATCTCAGTAGCTTCCAGATAGCTTAGAGGATATTCCATAAAATAATATTCGATAATAACTTCTTCCTCATCACAATCATAATTTCTCATTCCGTGATAGAGCAGCTATCGAGTCAGAAAGGAAAAATGGGAGAAATGAAAAAAAGAACAAAGATGATGAATTTAGAAACTAATATGTTAATATCTAATAAAAGATAAATGAATTCAACTAAAGAGAATAGTTAAATCAATCTTCATCGTAAGATTAATCTATAGAGAAGATAAGATAAAGCTAACCCTCTGCTGATTATTAAAAATATAATTTACCACATTAAATAAGAATAAATGATGATAAATAGAGTGATTATAAAAGGGAGGAATTGACTAAAGATTTTAGAAGAAGAGATTTATCGAATGAAATGAGTAGAAAAGAATATTTAAAATCATAGTCTTAATCTTAAATTTCTATGAATAGATAAGAATTAGATTGTAGCAACCATAGTAGAAATGCAAGTTTAAATAAATCTAGTTCAGAATTAAAGTACATGCTAAATGAGGATTTGAACAGATCATTGAATAAACACAAGTAGTTAAACCAAATTAAAGATAAAATAACTGATGAGCTTTTAAAGTAAAAATAAAAGAAATCTTAGTCTAAAACAGGAAATGCAAAGATTTTAGATAACTTATTGTAAAACAATAAAACTCAAGCATATAATTACACTAGAAATTACTAAACTATACCGAATGAGGAATTAGCCTATAAGATTAAAAACTCTAACATTACTGAAAATACTCAAGTGATTGTCAACAATTCAACAAATAGATCTAATAGATCTGATATATTAAATAGAAGTAATTTAAACTAATCTGATAGAAATAACAACTCTATAAATAATATTAAAGAAGATTACTATTATAAAACAACAGCAATTCCTCCTATTAGTTAATCTAATGGTATCTTAAATAAATCATAAACTTAAAAGGTTATTACTCCATCTTCTTAACGTTCAGCATAATAGTCATAAGCACCATTATCTTCATCTAGAAATAATTTAAACTAAGCTTTGCCAAATACTTAATAATAAAATTAATATAACCATAATTTAAATAATAATTCTAATGAAATGAAGGCCACATCGCAAAGATCTTCGTTCAATATGTAAAATATAGCCGATAGACTCGATGTTGGAAATAAATCAGTAGATAAAAACAATCTAGATATAGCTGATAAAAGCACTTCAAACTATAAGAGCTATTAAGATTATTATGAGAAACCTATTCTAGATTAGAGTTCTAGCAACAATAACAACAAGAGTATTTAAGTAAAAGAAAAAATTAACAATGACTTAAATAAAGAGATAAGTCTATAGAATTAGAAAGAAAAAAGTGAACAAGATTATAAAGAAAATAAATTTTATAATGCAGTTAAAAATCAAATCAAAGAAAATAATTCAATCACAAATAAATAGATTAGTGATGCAATAAAAGAAGCATAGAAACCTCTATAAGAAAATAATTAAATCATTCAAAAAGCTGAGAACAGTGCAATTTTAAGTAAAGCAGATAAATCGTATTTGAGTAATGAAGCAAGTTTCAGTAAATCCAAAAGTAGATTGTAAGTAAGAAGTTTAGCAGAATTTTAGATGGATAACTCTTAAAATAATAGACATTTAGAAAAAGAACAGGATATCTATAAAAAGAAAATCAATGAGATTAAAAGAGACATTGATGAAAAAGAAGCATAAGTCAAATTGTAAAAAAAGATAACTGAATGTATTAATATCTATTAAAATGAAAGAAGGAATGAATAATCATTCTAGGTATCTAGATAAAGATCACCTATGCAAACTTAAAGCAATCTATTTAGCTCTTCATTGATCTCCAACTTACCCAACTAATATAGAGGAGGTGTCTCTGGTCTTAACTAAACTGATTTAGAAATTCCCAGTTAAGTTGATTAAAATAAGATGTTAAATCTATCAATGAGTGTTAGTTTTGCATCTCCAAGCTAGAGGAGTGCAAGCAAATCTAAAAAGAGTGTAAGATTCTTAAACCCTTAAGAAGATAAGGAATTATTAAATGGTATAGAAAATGCTAAAAAGAGTTAATGCTAAGAAAAAATAAAAAAGATTATCAGTCAAAAAGTACATACATGGCTGAATAAACCATCTTTACCTCTCAATAGATAAGAATTAAGTAAATAGGAATAGAATAAACAATTAAACTCTTCTATTAATTCAAAGAGCAAAAACATCCTAACAACATATAATAGGAATAAAAAATGAGATAAAGTTTTATTGAATAATTTACCTGTTCTATATTAAGATTTTAAAAATCTTTATCATTATCATCACTAATAAATAATATATTATTAAAATAAAAATTATTATATTTAATACAATTTTTCCGATTATTATAGTATTCTCTGTATTTTATTTAATGAATAAGTTTGTCTATCTGTCTGTCTGTTTTATTTACTTCCTATTTTTAATTTCTGTTATTTCAGTATCTATTATTAAAATACCTTTTTAATAAATACATATATTTATATTTTTTTATTTACTTTTCTAGAAATTTTTTCTCAATGAATTAATTATCCAATTACTAATGTCTATCCTATTTTTATATTTTAAGGAAATATTTATTTATTCTTACTTATTTAATATTGTTTTAGGTAAATACAGGATTTATTGGTTTAGGTTAATTAGTAGTAAGTAAGAAAAAATCAATAGAGGTAGTAATAATTGTAGAGACTTGAAAAAGAAAGTTTAATTTTCTTTGGTAAAGTAAGTGAAAAATGAGGCATTATAAAATTTTTCATCAAAAATGACTATGAAAACTAAAATTTGTAAAGTAAATTTTTTGAAATAAGGTTGATAGGAATACTGACTTTAAGGGATTTACTTAATTTGTAATCAGATTAATTTATAAAAGAGAGTGATTTTGTGATGTGTTACCAAAATCATAAATACTTAAATTTGTAAGGTTTATATAAAATTTCTAAACAAAATTTATTAACAATATCTAAGTAAAAACATTATTGATTTAATTGCACTTGTAGATAGCTAACTCAACACAAGGTTACTATTTAATAATATCTTGCATAAAAATATATAAAAACTAGTATAAAAAGAACAAAGGAAGCTATACTAAAATCTTAGAAAAGATATTCTATATCAGATTTCTCCTTATTTATTGATTAAACAATAAACAATTCTTATCTACATAAGCAATATTATTTCATATTACTGGAATTGGCTAGATGGAATTCGAATAATTAATACAGAATTCTACAGTTAAAGATCTTAAAATCAATTATAAAAAGGATTATAGAGAGAATTACAAGTTCGTTAGGGATGAAAACATATATGGTTTGTCTGTTTGCAAGACCTTCCTTTAAAAAAATATTAGAACAAACGAGCTATTTTTGTGTGTATAGGAGACTTTTTATGATCATCAATCACCCAAAATAATTAATATGCTAGAAGCATTACAACTTGTCAATGAAAACCCTTTCTTTAATTAGTTCAAAGCATTTTGTTATGAAGAAGTTCAACAAAAATCTGTAAGGTTATACATTTTAATTGAATATTTTGACATGAACTTAACAAAAGTAGCTAAAAAGAGAGTCCTGATTGAGAAATCTATGATTGATAGTCTTACAAAATGTTTTTTGAGAACAATTTCATTCTTGTAAAAGATAGAATCATCTTTATTAGCAGTGAGCTTTTCAAACATATTTCTGAAATCAATGAATTCAGGTGGAACAGAAGGTTATAGTGTGAAGATTCTCCATTTCCCTTTTATGCAGTCGTCCTTTGACATTGTGTTAGGAGGAAAAGAAAAGCATTATAACTGCTACTTATCCATCGAAGAACTAGAGTGTCTTGATAAAAAAATAGATGACCTAAGTGAGTTAGATAATAGTTCCTGTAATCTCTTTAGCTATGGTGCCTTATTATTAGATCTCTTAAACTCTGCCAATCCTAACATATAAGGAAATAATTTTATCTATAGTAAAGATAGTTATAGGATTGATGAAACTAATTTCTTTGAGAGAATCAACTTTGTTTCAGAGAAGTATCCAAAGAAAGTTTTTCTTCTACTTGAGTAATTGTTAAAATTTAGTGATCGTCAAACTCCAAGAGCAATTTTAAAGATGTATGAGAATTAGTAATAAATTAATAACAGCCAGATAGCGGATGATTCAATTGCAAATGCAAAACAAAGAATTCAAATGTAACTATATTCAGAATTTCCAATAAAGAATAATATTGTAAACTCTCCTACCAATTATAATTTCTCCTCTAAATACAGTCAAGCCTTAAATAATTCAGGCAGTTAAAATCCTAATTCTAGTTCAACAAATTATAATAATTCTTAATAGAACCCTCTTTCTAATAACAATTTCGTGAATACAAATACCCCTTATTCTAATGATTAATATGCCTAAAATAGTGAATACCAAAAGTAATTAAATTATTCTAACAATTATAAAGATGATTTAATAAACAATAACAATAGTGTTCCTAACCCACTTGGCAGCAGTTCCCAATTTGAATCAGATACAAATAGAAATTACAAAGGAAGAAGTAAATGGGATATTCCATCAATTCATAACTCTGGATCTAAAGCAAATCCTCTTGTCACTCCGTTCTAAAATAACTAATCATCACCAACAGAAAGAAACTAAAATCATAAATACACAGATGATTCTCCTACATTTGCAACCAATAACAATATGTCCCCTTCTTATTAACTCTCATCAGAAAGTGGAAAGAAAAATCACATTGACTCTATTATTAATTAGAAGGTTAATGATAATTCCTATAACTAATTCCTATTTGAAAGTGTGGAAAAAGATGATCAACAACAAAACAACAAAAGATTTGTCATATAAGGAAGAGGAGAAACCAACCAATATGCATATAAAAACGGACCTGATTAAAAGGGATTGCTATCATCTGAATACTTCAAACCTTTCAACTCTTAATCAAATTAGTCTCCTTTAGATATTAATTTGCTTAATTAAAATAATGAGAAAAACTATCAGAACAATTACCCTTCAATTTAAATACAAAAAGTAGAATCTAGTTATTGTTCAACTCCTCCCTTCCCTTCTCCTATCGCATAACCAACTTAAACTAAATTTGATAGCAAAAATAATTTAACTTCTCCTCCACCTCCTCCCCCTATAAATTAAATACTTAACTAAAAGCCACCAATTCCTCCAATTTAACAAGGAAATAATTATATTCCCTAATAATAAGGTAGTAATAATGTTCCACCACCTCCTCCATTAAATGTAATATTAAATACAAATAATAAATCTAACATTCCTCCTCCTCCACCTGCTCCATTAAATATTTTATCTGGTTCACCTACTTATATCCCTCCTGCCCCACCTATAAATGGTATTCCACCAGCTCCTCCTCTAAATGGTATCCCACCTGCTCCACCTTTAGGAGGAATTCCTCCTCCTCCCCCATTAAATGGTATTCCTCAAGCTCCTCCATTAAATGGAATCCCAACCCCTCCTCCATTTAATTTATAGGCATAATAAAATATAAAGAAAGATTAAGAAAATATTTTAAAAAATCTATAAGGATCCTTAGAGGTTACTGAAGAAAATTAAGAAGATGAATAGAAAAGAAAGAAGGAAGAGGTACTCTAAAGATTATTTAAAAATTCAAACTAAGCAGCTCCTATCAAGCTACCATTCTTTCTACCTAAAAAACCAGTTTAGGAGGAAGAAAAAACAGAATAAAACACTAACAAACCTCATCATGAAGAAATTGAATAAAAACCAAAATAAGAAATAAAAGCTCCAATAGGCTTGATTCCACCACCCCCACCACTCCCAAATAACTTTATAATAGAAACTAATTATTAAGTAAAGCCAAAACTAGAAGCAGACTGTACAGTAAAAGATGAATAAAAAGAGAGAATTGATAGTCATTTAAAGACATAAAATTAACTCAAAAAAGAATCTAACGACATTTTATCAAAATCTAAATCCATATTAGAGAGTTCTTAAAGATTATTGGATAAAGCTAATAAAAGTAAATTACCTGAGAATCAAACATATTCGATGATAATTATTGAAGAAGATGATAATGACTAGAAGAAAAAAACTGATACTTTAGATACATATAAAGAACTGAAAGCATATTAAAATGAATATCTTGAGAATAAGTAATAGAAACAGCTTAAGAATCAGTAATAAATTCAAGAAGATAAAGAAAATACTATGAGAAAGATTTTAAGCCAGCACTCATTACATCTTTCAAGCAGCTAGAAAAAAAATTAACAATCTTAAGAAAATATTAATTTTAGTATAAAAGAAGATTATAATGGTAATAGAGGAGGAAATCCTTTTAGTAGCAAATAGATTGATGACAACCATACTTAATCCAATCTATATGCATCTTTTAATCCAGATAGTTAAGAGAAACCTTAAAATCATCACAGCTTTAACGAAAATTCAGTTGCTGTATTTGACAACGAAAATAGCAATTAAAACTATAGGAAATGGGATAACAGTGAAAGTGACAATTATAATTAAATGAAGAATGCATAAGGCTAGAATGATCATAACCAATCACCCTATTCTCCACCTTAAAAAGAGAGAAAAATGAATTCTGATTAAGAATTAGAGAGTTATAGAAAGGATGATTATCATTAATCTTCTTGGTAAATAAGATAGACATCTCCTTAAACATAGGAAGGATTTGGGTTTGATAATGGTAATTATTAGTTAAATAATTCAACCATGTCAAATTAAGATTTTAGAAATTCCTAGATAGAATAAAGTTCATATAAATTCCCTACAAATGTAATATAAGTAATTAATTCGATTGGAGGTTCGTTACATTAGTCAAGTGATTAATCTTCAAGCATAGTTTAAGAAGCTATACGCTATAACTAGCAATAGTAAGAAGGATATCAATAGCAGCAACAATATGTAAATAGTCTCAATAATTCATAATACAAATAAAACCAATCTCTCCTTCAATCTGAATATAAATAGGATAATAAATATGATTATTAAACATATCCTAATGATTATTCAAATCAAAAAATTTAAAGTAACCCACTCTCTCCTTATAGTACTAACTATACAGCCAATAATTCAAATAATCCTTACTCAAATATTAATGCTAGTCCTTATTCTAATAACCAATCTAGCCCTACTTTAAATAATACCAATAATCAGAATGAAATTTAAAACTAACCTTAATATAACTAGTATATCAGTCCAAATCTAAACCTAAGTAATAATAATAATAATTAGATAAATTCCAGTTCTTATTCTCCAAGTTATTAAAAGAATAGTCTCTTCAACAATGATTTTATCCCAGAATAAAGCCAAGAATCAGAACTTGAAGAAGAAAATTCTCTCATATATAAATCACCCATTTAGAAAAATGTGAAGGAATATATGACTGAACTTTAAAAGAATAAATAATTTTATGAAGAATTAAGAAAACAAAGACCTTAAGGTTCTAAATAGTTTGATCCACAAGAATTTGATTAGATAGTATAAGATAGTAAGTAAGCGATAAGTAGAAAAAGCTAAAGAAGCAGTAATATGCAGAGATCATCAATAGATTCTGTTAACAATAATTACAATCGACCTTTGGATAGAGTAGTAGATAATGAAAATTTCTCTTAGCCTTAAAGCTATGATAATTATGAAGGCAAATATGATAATCAAGATAAAACCTTAGATGAGCAATTATATGAAGACAATTAGAATCTCTTTTTCTCAGAGTTTAAGGATTTCTAAGATAAAGATGCTCTAATCGCAGAATTCTACTAATAACTCAAGAAATTCCCTGATATCAGGAAAACTCAATATAAAAATAAATCATTCTATGAAGGATAAGTTTCAATTGTTGGCAAAAATTTAATTAGGTAAATATTTTTTTTTTACATTATTTTAATCATACTCAATCAATATTATATAAATATTTTAGAAATGGTTTTGGTATTCTAAAGATGCCAAACGGAGATATCTATTGTGGATATTTTAAGAATGACTAATTTG
This sequence comes from Tetrahymena borealis, assembly GCA_000260095.1. NCBI lineage: Eukaryota > Ciliophora > Oligohymenophorea > Hymenostomatida > Tetrahymenidae > Tetrahymena > Tetrahymena borealis. Next base: position 639,481 of record JH651231.1, on the reverse strand, counting down.
ATGGAGAAGGTATGTACTTTTATAACCACGGAGATATTTATAGAGGATATTTACGTGGTAATTTAAGACAAGGACATGGCACTTATTATTATCATGAAAAAGGATGTATCTATTCTGGTGACTGGAATGGGAATGTAAAAGATGGCTATGGAAGATTATTATTGAAGAATAAAGTAAAATAATAAGTTCTATAATTTAAAATATTAATCTTTATACCCTAAATAAAAGGAAAAGTATGAGGGTTATTTTAAGTAGAATGTTAAATGTGGTAGAGGAGTATACTATTTTGCAAATGGAGATACTTTTGATGGAGAATGGGTATATGATAAAAAATGTGGGTAAGGAACATTAGAATTCTAAGATGGAAGTCACTTTTAAGGTAATTTTTATGAAGATCTGCCTTATGGTTAAGGATCAATGAAATTTCCTAATGGAGATTAATATAATGGTAATTATGAAGATGGAGTTATTACAGGATATGGTATTTATGTTCATTCTAATAAGTAGTATTATGAAGGGGATTTTAGAAAAAACTAAATGAATGGAGAAGGATTTTATTACTTTAAAAATGGTGACAAGTATTAAGGCCAGTATGTGAATGGAATAAGAGAAGGATATGGATAATATTATTATGAAAATGGTTGCATCTATGAAGGCTAGTGGGTTAATAATTAAAAACATGGTGATGGAAAATACATATTCCCCGATAATACTTATTATTAAGGTTCTTTTGAAAATTCTATGAAATCAGGAGTAGGAAAGCAAACTTTTAAAGGTATTTTGATTATTATTAATGAAAAAATTAGAATAATTCTAAAATAAATAAAATAGAAAATGAATTTTACAACGGAAGCTGGAAAAATGATAAAAGAAATGGAAAAGGTTTCTATTAATTTAAGGACGGAAGTTACTATGAAGGAGATTGGTTAAACGATAAAATGCATGGAGAAGGTACCTACTACCTTAAATCTAATACAGGCTTCAAAAAAATATATGGAATATGGAATGATGATGAGCTTTATTAGAGTTTTGAATGATTCTTACCATTTTCAGTAATATTAAAAATAATAGCAATATAATAGTAAAATAATAATTAAATTTAGCTAATAAAGTTATTTGTAACAACAACAATTATAATTCTACATAATATGTAACAAAATTTATCAAATCTGTAACAAATTCTATATCTTATTTGTTTTTTTAGCCAATAAAATGTAAATAATTTTAATTTATTCAAGAACAATGTCAAAACAATAATTAACTTATCCTATTTAGGAGTTAGAAGTTGTATAACAATTAAACGGTTTTATTGATTATTTAATGTTTAAGTAATATAATATAAAATAATGTATAGGAGTTAATTTGTTAATTTTGGTTCATTAAAACAACCAAATTATAAATTCAATTATAAAAACTCCTGTCCAATAAAATTACTTTGTCAGAATGCTTTGCTAAAAATTATAAATTTGTACTAATTATGGTTAATACTAATTCAAAGAAGCATTCTTTATCATAAAAGAATTCTTTTGTTCAGAGATATATTATTTTCTTTTGCAGTATATTAGGATAACATTAAAAGCAATAATTTTAATATATCTAAATACATTCGATTAGATTCTACTTCTATCATTCTTCTATTTAAGTCTACTAAAGAAAATAAATAATAATTAATTTGATAGGAGTTTTAAGAGATGTCTTTTAAACATGTATACAGTCAGTGAATTTTGCTATTTATAAAGTTTATAATGTTTTGTATCTTTTTTACTTAGGATTGGCTTAGAGGTATAATCATTAAAATATAAACTAAAAATTTTTGTAGAGGATTTAACCATTGGATTCAATCATAAATAAGATAAGCAAAAAAAAAAATCTTTTAATTCATTCAATTTAAAGTTTAATAGATATATTACTTCTTAAGGATGTCATAATAATAGTAATAAGAAACTGTAGTAATTCCTAACTTAATTCAACAGTTACAAAGATTACATAATCATAATCATGGCTAATTAAATAATCTTCAGCATAATACAAATGGAGAAATTAACCTTTCTAGCAATTCTTCTCTAGAGAACAATATCGATTCGTTTGAGAATAGAAGAAGAATATCTTTATAAGATTAGATTTAATAGAATCAATCACTAAGCGAATCAAATAGAAGCTCCAGATAATAAGCTTAAAATAATTAGCAGAATTAAATAGAGAATTAATCAAATAATTTTATCTCACATGTAAGCTAAAGTACTAGTGAAAACGATCATATTAGACCCTCTTAAGACCTTAATAATTCTACAATATTATCATCAGTTAGAAGTAATTAATAATAAAGCTAAATAAAGAGAGCAGGCTCTAAGGGAATTTGTAATTCTATTCTACAATTCCTCTTTAACTATTCATTGTAGATATATCTTATTTGTAATTTGATAGTCATTATCAATTAGTTTATTAGTAAATCTAATAGAAATTTTACTTTACTATTTTGGACAATTACTAGTGTTCTATTTATTCTTATACGACTTGTTTAAACTTGCCTCATGTATTAACGTGAATCTGATGAGTAAAATTTTAAATTATAATTTATGATACCAAATTATTTATCCCTAAATGACTAAACTAGAGAAGTCTATTCAGAAACTTTTAACTATATTTATTACTATTTATGTCATTTTTCAGTTTTGATAAGTCATTATAAACTGTATAACTATGAATAAAAATCTTTATAAAAGATTAATTCAAAAGATTTTAAAAATAATAGCATTTTTTAAATATTTTTTATAAATAAATAGTTTTTCAAACCTAATGAGAATCCCACCTTCCTCAAGATAAAGAATAAATAGACGTAGTAGGCTTAATCGTTTGTACCCTAGAAGATAAACTAATAGAAGCGAAATTCCAATTCCAATAAACTAAATTATTTAATAATTGTATTAAAATAATCATCCCAATGATGTTGAAAACCAAAATTTAGAAAGAAATAACGATTTTACTGAATTTGGTTCTACTTTTCTTGAATAAAATGTAATTTAGTTTTATTTACTTACTTACTTATTTATTAGTTATTCTAATTTCTCATAAAACTTATTAATTTCTTACATAACATTAAAAAATAGATGGTATAAAACGAATCAAATATAGATGCTTCAATTTAATAAATTTGGTTAGAATCTTTTAGATAATAAATGGCACAACAAGGAGTAAATACTAACGTTATGATTAGACAATAAAGAATTTAATAGCAATAAGCAAAAGGGCTCTCAAAAGAATAAATAAAAAAATTAGAAAAGATTTCCTACACTTAAGAGTAGCTTAATTAACTTTCTGAACATGATAACCTTTGTTCTATATGTTTAGAAAAGTATGAGTGTGATAAAAAGCTAATTAAACTACCTTGTAGCCATACATATCACAATTATTGCATTACAAAATGGCTTTAATAGGACTACAAATGTCCTTTGTGCCGTTAATATCTTAGAAGTAATCCTTGAATAGAAGTATTTAAATCAATATTTAATGTTTTATTAAGAAATATAATTTTAAAATATATTTAATCAAAAATATAATTTATCTTAAAATATAATAATAATATTCTTCATAATAGCTATATAATATGTGTAAAATATAGATATAATTTCATGTACTACCCTAAAAATATTATTTAGAATACAAATACATAATAAGTAAAATTTTGAAAAAAAATTTTTTTGGTGTCTTAATTAATAATTGCCATAAAATTTAAGAATTGGTATTATTTATATATTAAATAGAGTAATTTATTAATAAATTAATTAATTAAAATTTAATGCTTTTATGTTCTTATTTTTATAAATCTTAATTACTTATTCCTAAATGATTCGAATCAAAGGCTATAAATGATAAGTAAGTACATAAATTTATAAGGATTGAATTATAGAAAAGAAATGATTAAATGATGAAAACATTTGTTAACAAGATTATCTTAAGAATGGATTTATTTATTATACAAGAATAATACTCTAATGAACATAATATGTTATTTTTATAAAATTTATTATATTTAAACTCTTCTAAATAAAATATTAATAATTAATTATTAAATAAATTTGTTTTATTTTAAAGAAGTTATGCTCATTTATTAAGTTAGTTTACAACAACAAGAATTCCATCAGCACCTCCCATTGCAATTTTACCAGATTAATTTGCATAATCCAGTGAGTAAACGCCTTTAGGGAAATTTCCAACAGTGGATAAAGTTTCATAGTTTTTGGCTGATTCAAAAACTTTTAATTCATTACGACCAGAACTACAAACTGCAATTGAGTCATCATTATTCTTTTAAAATTAAGCACCAAATACAAAAGCCCCATTTTCCTTCTTATTTTTATCATATACTACTTCTTTAATAAGTGATCTTTATTTATAATCGAAAATCTTAATCTAATCCTTTGCTGTATTTGCACCAACTAGAATCTAACCATTCTTGTAATCGACACTATCTCCAGAAATCTTTCCACCTATAAAACTTCCTATAAAATTAATAGTTATTATAAAATGGAGTATTTGTAATTCTTTAATTTACCTATGCATTTCTTTTCTCTCAAATCCCATAAGTTTATATTCTAATCCCAACTACCACTAATGAGTAAGTTGCTATCTTCAGGAATAAACTTCACACTAAAAATTCTATTCTAATGTGATAAGTCATTAGAATAGCCTTATCCGTGTAGCTTATATTCAATGATTTTACTAACTTCATCATATATTCTAATCTAATAATTAAATTATTATATGGTTTTTAAGTTAAACTAAATATTATTTGATTGCTTTGTTTATTTGAGAATTTAATATTTTCTATTTTAGTAACTTTTTATTAATTTTTCTTATCTCTATTCTCAATAAAGCTTATATATTATTATAATAACGATAATTTAAATAAGAGTAATTACTGTACTATCTTTTCCACCAGTTGCTAAATATTATCCTTACTTATCATAATCTAAGCATAAAATTTGATTATCCTTTTCATTTATTCTTTCCAATTCCTTTCCTATTTAAAAAGGCATTAGAAATTTGTTCTACTTGATATTGCTTTTATTTACCTGATGTTGTATGCCATTAGATAATATTACCATTCCCATCACCTGTCGTAATAACATTTTTTACAGTTGCTGAAGAAGTAGGAGGTCTCCATCTATTAAATTAATTGAAAAATAATTAATATCATCGCATTTTACTTACAAATATTATATTTATTCTAATCTAATCTTTATGCTTTAAAACTGATAAGTCGTAGATAGATAGTCTATTCCTTATTAAAGATCAAACTAATATATTAATATACCTTATACATGTGCATGGAGTAGCTTGATTTGTATCACTTACAACACTTGCATTTACCTTTTAGTATCCTTTTATAAAATAATATTTGGGCTTACTTATTTTTCAAAGTTAATAGAGTATAATTTTAAAAGTGTATGCAATAGGAGTGATCATTAAATGAAAACATACCTGATTATAAGTGGAAGATCTAGAGTGAACCATTAAGATTTCCTATTAAAATATTATTTGAAATTATTTTGTAATGCTCGAATGAATAGTTGTGAATAATTTACCAGTAGCAATTAAGGCATCTTCAGGATCGAATCTCACACATAATATTTCGCTGCCTGTCTTAAATGAGTTTTTAAGTAGAAGTCTTTTGGTTGATTCTGGGTTTTCTATAATTCTAATGTTAATAATAAAATATTTTAATCTATTCTTTCTCTCTAATATTTATTGGCTGCTTTATTGATTTTTTACTTATAAGAATCTTTTAATTGGGTTGAGTCCATTTATTAACTTGCTTTTATTTTTTTAAATAGTGAATAAGTAGGTGTTTAAATCAATCTTTATTTTATTGTGCGCAAATTATTAATAATCAACAATAAATAAACTTTTTGAAATATCAATCAAGGAATATGTTCGTTTTTTAAATAAATTTTTCATTTGAAATCCGTCTGATAAAGTTATCCAGTGCCAGTGTGATAAAACTCATTTGATTAATAAATTTATAATTATGTTTAACATTAATGAATTTTATGAAGTTAGAATCAATATTTAAATTTTTTCTATATCAATCTCATATGAGGAGTAAAATAACTTTAACTCATAACAAAATATTAGGGCAAATAACTTTTTTCTTAATACTGGGATGCAAAATTAGCTTTTAAAGCTTACATTTTTACTTTAACTTTAAATAATAGTTAAATAATATCAAGGATAATGCCCAAATCCCAACTGTGACTTGAGATTAATTAGTAATCTAAACAAATATCATATATTTTTCAATTTTAGATTGTTTTTAAGTGAAAGAAATCTCTTAAGATATTACATTTTTTACTATTTTTCAGTTAAATAAAAATGATAAAAAAAGGAGATAAATAGAAGTGAATCGGATATAATTAGGATTATTTAAAGAAATCGAATTTAATACAGATACTAATAATAAAGAGAAAATTTATCATTGAGTTATAAGTTTAATTATTTTTCTACTATAATATTGTCTATAAATTTTTATAAAAATTGAAATAAATGAACTTGGAATTGAATATTTTTATAAGCACACTTCTTATCTATCTATCTATCAATCTATTTATTGATGTTAAAGAGTATGGGAAGAATTATTTATTTAATCATTTGCAAACTACTTGATTAAGAGTTAATAGTTAACTACTTGATTTTTAATCAATTGTTAACTACCCAATTATTAATTAATCAATCTTACAGTTTTTTTCTTTTAAATTGCATAATATCAATTAAATTATGTAATATAGAGCAATTGATAAATAGTATCAGCTAATATTAACTAAATATTATTATTATCATTCTCTTGTTTATTAATTAATTTCTAGATAAGCTATTTTTATTTACTATTTATTAAATCAAATAAATGAATCAATAAAAAAGAGTGGACGCCCTGTTTTTTCCTTAGTAATTGAAGAGCTCTTAATTCTATTAATTTCCTCGCATAATTACAGACTTTCTTCACTACCTTCATAATATTAAAAGATAGAAAGTAATTCTTTCATCGCTTACAATTTATCCTAAGGATCATATTAATCATCTTCTTTGTACGGATCTACATAGTCAAGAACATCAACGAAAAACTGAGCTGCCTTTAAATAGTAGCTAACCCCTTAAGATTTGTAAAGTCTGCCTTCAATTAGATTTAACTTCATCCAAAGGATACTATAAGGTAAAAATAGGTCCTCTTTTTACTTTTAAAGAAGTTATTTTTAGTAGTTAGAAGAAAGTTATGGAAGGATTGTTGCTGGATTCTTACTATTTTAAGGTTGCAAGTAAGAGGATTTTTTTGTTAATAAGCTTGGAAATGTTGTTTTTGTCCTTTACTACTCACCATTTTATTGATCATCTGCTATTTTATTTTATTTTACTTTAGGATGAGGCTCATTTAACTCACTCATACATTTTTCTACAGTTTTATTGATATTAAGAAAATCTATATGACTATTAAACTCACTGAGTAATAGACGTGGACTGTTGTTAACTTACATTTTTGTTATTTATGATAAGCTATTTTCTAAGCTTCTTTAATTTTAATTAGCATTATCAGCCTAATTTATTTAAATGACATTTTCATTTTATTTATTAGGGGAGATTACATTAATAATAGGGTTTGCATTTTATTCAGAAGGTATACAAGTTTTACTTTTCATAAATGAAACTTGTTTTTTTCTGGTTTCTTACTCTTTCTAGTGTGTAGATTATTTCTATTTATTAAAACTATCAAACAGTGAGAAAAATCCTTTTTAAACCTTCTAAAAGAAGTTTTGCTTAGAGTTTGGTGTTAAAAGGCTAGCCTCTTTCTAAAATGTTACTTATTCTTCGATAGTTTTACTGTTTAATAATTTATTTTTGTTAGCTTTATTAGATTTACTGTTCTAAGATGAATCTTTTAAAACCTCATCTATTGTTTTCATTTCTTATTTAGAAGCTTTTAAATCAGATTTGTTTGAATTATGAAGAGATGGTTAGGGAATATTTTCAATAAGCATAGTAATTACCTTATTTTAATTAGGATCATTTTCAATTGGAATATTTTAAAAAGTGTTTTCTTAGGATTATCTTTCTTCTTCTATTTCCTCTCTGCATTTGATAGAAGATCTCTTTTGAGCAATACTGAATGTTTTATATGGATTAAATGGATGTTACTGCATTTTATTTTAATTAATATCATATTAACTCGAACCAGGTAGCATAGCCGAGCTAATACGTCTGCTCCTTCTAGAATTTATTTTATTACAGTTTATATCAGAAGAAGTTTGCTTTAGATTTAAAAGTTAATTATGAGATTACTAAGAGCTTTACTATTGTGAAGAAGAAATCTTTGGTTATAGAAATTGGTTATGCATGGCTAATTTAAAGAATATAGGGGATTATAGCTCTATAAAATCGTCATGAAATCTATTGGAAGAACTTTTCTATTATTTTTTTCTAAGATTTAGTACTAATTATTATGTGTCTGGAGTTTGGTTTATGCTTGTCGAATTATGAATGCTATTTGGTAAAAACAGAGAGGAGGATTTTTAAATTTGTTAAGATTTGATAGTAAGATTCCCATTTTGATTATTGTACTAATTAAAAACAAGGGAATCTAGACCTTACAAATCTTATCTTACTACTTGCTAAGTATCTTTAATTTCATAGCATGATTACAGTTTTTTTCGTGCTTCATTTAATAAGCCTTAGCACTATGTATATTTTTTTAAATTTAGATAGCACTACGCCATATTAATACAGATATAGATTACTTAAGAGAGAGAGCGTTTAGTCTTTATACTGTTGAAATACTCATAAGCAACAGAATAATACTAGATTGCAAAGTCATATCTCTTATCTTTCTCTGCAATAAATTAATATGATTTACTTTTAATCCTTTTCTCATCAGAATCTTAAGATTTTTTCTTTAAAATTGACTAGAAAGATTAGGATCTACCTTTCTACTTGAGATTACTCTTTACTGGTGTTTTCTATTGTTTTTTTTCGCTTTCGAGACTTACACTTTTTACGATATCTTCTTGATAAGTATTCTCGCTCCACTCCTCAGAAGTTTATTTAATGAAAAGATTTTTATGCAAAGTGCTTAATTAGTTGTCATTAATTTTATGATTACTCTTCACTTTATTCTCTTAGCTATTTTTACAATTACTTTTCTTGTTATCATGTTATTTTTTAAATATACTTTTTTTCCTCGTTGGAGAGATAGATTTTTTATGGCTGTTTAACTATGGGGATGCAGGCTGTATTGATGAATTTTATTAATAAGATCGTGTTCTAGTTCTCGCAAATTATTTCTTATCTTCAGCTTTTTAGGAGGATTCAGATCCAATCTCTTTATTAGACTAATGGTTTAATATTAGTGGATTATTAAATCTAATATTATAGGGAGAACCTAAGGTTTTTTAATTTGAGCAAATAAGGCTTTATCTATTAGAGGAAGTTGCCTTAATAAATTATTAAAAATAGAAGAAATTTCAGATTTTTGAAAGTATTATTAAGAAATCTATGTTTAAATCTAGTTACATTCATTTATTAATCAGATTAATATGTCTATAGCTGTTCGGTTGGAAGGAGAGAAATTTATTTTAGAGTTTGGGCAACTTGAAGAGCTCTATTAGCAATAATAAGTTTTATTTAATCTAATTTTTCGTATTGTTTTGGATGATTAGCCATTTAGGTTTAAATATATTCTTTTTCTTATTATGCTATTTTGTAAGACTTGATATAAAGTAAGTACTAAAGTTATTTAAAAAAAGAATTGAATTAACAGATTATTTATTTATTTCCTATTTTCAATTATAAAATAAAATGATTTAAAAAGTATAATTACTGCTTAAGAAAAATTTCCTTGTTTGTAATAAATATTGGCGATATTGTTGTTACAAATGCCAATCCCACTTTAATTTCCAAGTTTGAGAAAAAGAGCTTCAGCTTCGCTGTATTTTTCAAGAGCAGCATTCTCTTAGCCTTCATAAAAAAAATCATTTGCTGTTTTAATTAGCTTCAAAATTAAAATAAAGTAAGTTTATAAGAGTTCTGTTGCTTCGTGATTGAGGCAATACCTCTTAAAGAAGTTGTCAACAAAGTCTTCATTCAAATTAGAATCTAAAATGCTTTCATTTGATATAATATTCATCAATTCAATAGTCCAGTCTATACTCTCTATAAAAGATCGAATACATTTATTAAGTTTCTATCCAAAAATACAGAAGACTATAATTAGAAGGGCAAACATAGTACACATTGAAATTGCAAAGACTTTTTAGAATGTTTTGTCATTTTCATAGATAAATGACTCTAAAATACTATTGTTATACTTTAATGCTATATAAAAGAAGTTATTATGAATAAATTCAAATCTATTTTTAGCAATATTTCTAAACGAGACATTATTTAGGATAGTTGAAATGACGATTACCTTCTTTAGTTAACCAAACGAATATTTTTAAATTGAATCAAAAGTATTTTAATCATAGGACAAAATCTCTTCCCCTCCTTCATTCTATGGGTCATACATTGTTGTGAATACTTAAACCTGCTTCATGTCTTATATCAATTAAGTTTTTGTTTTTATTTGCATTAATATCTTCTACACACTTCCTCTTATGTCTTCATCATTTATTTAAAAGTTATCGTAGAATGTAATTAACTTAGAATTATTTTCACCATTGTTTCTTGCTTGAATATCCACTTTTCTTATTGAGTAAGGAACATTATCATTTTATATTATAAACAGGCTTTATAAACCTTCCGTGGCATTTAGTTAAGTCATTTGAAGAAAACTTAAATCTTTTAATACAGTCACATTATACACTATTTTAAATAATTTAAATTAACATCGTATTTGAACAAAAAATAATCATTATGAGTTTCTTACTAGAGGTTGATAGAGGTATTTAGTAACTTTAGTTTTAGCAAATACCAAAGTAGTTCTATTTCTATTTAGCAGAATAAAGGAATGGATTTATCTAATATGACTGGAACTAAGAACACTTATTATACTATTACCAGCAACGAGGATCAATTGATAAATTAGAAAACTCAGGCAGCTAATTGCCCTTCGAATTTATAGTACAATCTGGAGTTACATCATATCCTTCAAAAATTTATTATAATAATGCTATATTACCTTCCAATTACTTCTACCTATCTTAAATTATAGCTATTAAGGTACCATCAGAATGCACTATATAAACCTTCCAAAAGAAGGGCTTTTTAGAGATTAAATTCTCTATGCTGATAGCTATGAATGAATGTTAAAGCTGGTTCATGAACTTTATAGTTTCAGGTGAAAGATCATTAATATTCTATGTTTTTGTATTCATCCACACTATGTAATTTGTGATTGAATTCCTATACGCATTATCAAAAGAATCCTTATCGAATATATTGAAAAATGGCTAAGTTATAAATTGTGGATTTATCTTGATCTGATTCAAAATCATTCGTTGATTGAGATAGTATTAGTATTTCCAATAATTTTGATTCATAATGATAGAGACCTGCGTTTTGACAGACTAAATATTGAGACATAACTACAAATTTCCTATTTATTAGCTAATATTATGTGTGTATAGACTATCGGAGGTATCTTATAAAATTTTTGAGAGGGAGACACTCATTATTATTATCAGTAAAATGAGCTGAACTATTTATGGTGCAGAGAGTATCAACCACACTCGCCTCTGATAATCTAATTTCATAGGTTATTGTAGTGGCTTGCTTACTTTTTTAATTAACAAGTACTTCCTTATAGTTGAGGTAGAAATAAATAGGATTTTCTTTATTAAAATTTTTTGAAGGTAAAAAAAACTCTCTTTCTCCAAATAAATAAACTATCTACTCAATTAAAATCACACATTCATACAATCACTCATTCAATCTTTCATTGTTTTTACTAATAATTTTAAAAACCTTTCTTAACCAAGAAACAAACATAAAAGGGGAATAATTTTTCCTCTTTTTTGTTATTAATCATAAAATTTTAGGGTTTATAAAAATGAACTTTTGATTACTTTTTAATTTAATTAGATTGATCTAATTATTTCAAATATTTTTTCATTTTTAATTATGAAACATTCTTTTTGCGAGCAATAAGTTAAGTATCATAAATTATAGATGTTATAATTGAAGCACTTAATTCTGTATTAATAATTATTGAATTTTATCAAATTTCTTTACCTACAAATTTTATTCCCACTCCACTCCTTCTATACTTTTTTTTTTTGAGTTGTAATCCATAAATTAATTTATTTTAATTGATATCTAAAACAAATAATTTAAATAATATTATGCTGAATAAACTGTAATTAAAAAGAAGAAACAATCTTTACTCATAATTAATTCCAAGGGAAATGATTTTACGAATTAATATCCATATCCATATTTAAAAATTATTTTGTTGTACAAATATAGTAATTGTATTTTCTTTCGAATAGAGATAAAATAGATTAATTTTATACAAAAAACAGATAGCCTGTATTACTTCCAGAAGAATTAATTATACCAATATGAATTGCTTGTTTTAAGAAAAAAAGAAAAGCAACAAAAAATATCTCCTTTCATTCTATAAAATGATATAGTAAAGGATGATTAAATGTCTATTGTAGCTAACTGGAGCATTACATTTTAATCATTCAAAATTTATTAAAACTAAAAAGGATAATTTAAGAAATAATTAAATTAGATCTGATTCATTATTAAGATTTATATTTTCTTTCCTCATAAAATAGATTAATGAAATTTTAACTATTCAAAACCTATTTAAATGGTTTTGTAATGAACATAATTAAAAAAATACCCCCTAAGTAGTTTGTATATAAATTGATTTATGAAAAAAATTGATTTTAAATAGGTATTCTGTCATTTGAAAAGAATTTTTTAATTCATTTATATGTGATAGCTAAAATCAAAAGCTTTTTAAATCTGGATAATAAAAACTGTAAAAGGTAAGAATCACCTTATTGCAATCCTGAAATAATGATATAAGATTAACCTGCTTTTAAGAAATCAATCACAGTAATGACTCCGTATAAATTTCATACAAAAATGAATATTGGCGTAGTTATTTATTATCTTCTTGTTAATTAATCGAAATTTATAATTATTATGCAAAGAAATAATTGAGTAGTATTAATTGAAAGAGTCTCTGATATGATAATTAATTATAATAACATACATTCTAAAATCTATAAAGTTTGTTGACACAGTTTTTTTTAAAATTTACAATATAGAAAAAATAAAACCTCAAAAATAGTTAACCAATATGAAAGTAGTTGAGTATAAATGCATATAACCTACCTCTCTATAGCACCAAACTATTATAATTAACTCTAGCTTTGGGAATTTAAAAAAGAGTTCAAAGAGATGCTCTTACAGAATCCTTTAACAAGAACCTCAAACAAAACAAGCCTCTTCTAAATAATATGATGAATATATGAAATAATTAAAGTATAATTGTATATCTTAAAAATTAGAAGAACCTACTTGTAAAATTATTTTTAAATTTTTATTTATTCTAAAAATTCCATGACCATCCTCCTAATAAACCCTTTTACCGCTAAAAGAATATCACTCAAATAATTTTATAAATTATATCAGGTAATGATCTTTCATTAGAAGAATATGATTCAAACTAAGATCAAGACCAACCTAATGTAGAAATGTTTGATTTTCTAGAAAAATCTAAGCTCAATACTTATAAAAACATAATCTTCGCTTTCTTTAAGCATATTCAAGAGTGTGACGATCCTATGCAATAGGAAAAATATGTATAACTGACTGAAGATAAATGGGAATATAAGCATATTAGTCTAAGGGTATATCAAAATTTAAGAAACTGCGGAAGATCTAATTTGAAGATAAAGAACTTAATATAAAATAGAAATTTAAAAGGAGTATTTATTAATTTCTTAGAAAACTCTGATTAACTATGGATAAATAAATCAAAAATAAAGGATAAAGAGGGATTTAAGAAATAAATTAATCTCATAATCTAGGCATATAAATAAAATATTCTTGCAAATAATATATAATTCTATAAAAAGCACAAAAAATGATAGCGTATTTTGCTTGTTCACAATCTATATTTCATAATAAGTCTTAATAATAAATAGTTATTTTGAATCAAATTAATTCCTTTTGCTTTCTTTTTAATTTTTTTAATGGAAATAATAACCTAAGTCAATTATTTATATTTTTAATATGTATATAAATTCAGTAAAAAATAATATGCTTTTTTACATTTAATTATGAAGTGATGCATATTCAGCTCTACCCTCAAAAAACATGAGAGATAATACTGTCAAAAATAGTAACTCAAATCATTAGTAACATTGAACGGTATAAACATTTAATTTAATTCCCAATTCTAGAATCTAAAAATATTTTGATATATCCGATACCGCTCACATTTAATTGCTTTCTAAATCCATCAGATTACTCTAAATTATGTAAAGAGTAAGCTAAAAAGAAGTAAATTAATTTATAGTATTTTTCTCATTATTTTCCATTACCTATTCAATATTTCTATTAAATTTCTCAGTTTTTTTCCTATTAGTAACATAAATAACTTAGTAAATGAAGTTTATTTTGATAATTAATACTATTTTTCACGATATAGAAATAATAAGAAATGAATCGCTATTTTTTGATTAATTATTAAACTAGCTTATTATCTAAAATAAAAAAGATCTCATAATTGTATTTGTGAGAAAATATACTTATTAGTTTTAAGAGTTAATCTAAGCTATATACTTTTTGGAGATGAAAAAGACTTATATTTTAATTATCAATTTTTATACCAGACATTATTCAATTAAAAGTAGTTTAAAAATAGACCAACATTATGTTGACAATTTGATGTAGATTACTTTATTTAAAAAATTGAGAATTTTATTTTTAAAATAGTAGGTGATGTATCAAATAAAGAATATTTAATATTATATAAAAATACTTTAATCCAATAGATATTTTTTATTTGAGAAATATAAAATAGTATAGAAAGAAATAGATGTAGGTGCTCATATTAAATTAAAGCATTAGTTTTTAATATTTAGAGAAAAATTCAATTTTAACTTTTTAAATAAACCTTTTATCCATTAATTCATTTGATCTTGAATTATTTATTTAAGAATAAACAATTTAATTTTTTATTTAATCATTTTTGAAAATAAATCTATTCTAACTTAATTAGATTTACTTTTTATTTTTTAATTTCGATAACTTTTATTAAAGGATTGTAAATTATGTAACTTTTACTTAGCTTTTAAAAATATCTTCAATATGATTTAATTTTAATTTAAATATTATTATAAACATTTTGCAGAAGTTTCGATTTCTAATATTAATTATTTACTAAATATTAAATTTTATTTAACAATAAGATTTAGATATTTTCTAAAAAATTTACTATTTAAATTTAATTTAAATATATATATAGCTCCTTTAAAAAATATAATATTTCAATCTAATTAGATTATTGCTCTAAAAAATATTTTGATCCATATCCAAAAGCAAAAACTGCCCAATATATCTACTTCCCAATTTAATAGGTTTTACAGTATTAGTATTTAAATGCAAAATTTTATAGATTATAGAGATTATTAAAACTTATTTACCATTGTAATCTGAGGTAAATAATTGAGAGGCTAAAAATCTCGAGAACTCAAGATGTCTATAATATTGAGTCTATTAAGAAAGTTATATTTTAGATATATAATAATCAAGTCATTTCGAGCTAAGTAGTTAGTTTATTCATACTTTCAGTGTAAATGGTGCCAGTTTTTTCTAGATTGATTAGAGTAAACTTAAAGAATTATTATTACTAAAGTTTGAATTACTATAGTAAAAAATAAATCTTTTAAATGAAAGGTCTTTCATTGTCATTTAATATCATATAAAAATATTAATAATATGAAACAATGCTAAACAAAGATTCTATTTTCTTTATTTATACATTAATCTCTATGATGAAAATAAAGGATAAGCCATAAATGCAGTATTTGTGATAGATTATTTAAAATACTTATTACAAATCAAATTTTAATACTCAAAAATAAAATAACAATTATAATATTATAGGATAAATGAATATAATATTCTATTCTTCCAGTTTTTATTTTTTACTTTATTTAGTTTTCATATATATTAAAGTAGTTATTTCAAATATCTTTTTCAATTTTAAAATCAAATAATTTTCGTTAAATTGGCCTTCAGGTTACAAATAAGAGATCATTACAACCTATTCTTTATACTTTTTAGGGGTTACTTTATTTTTTTAGTAATAATTGTAAATAATATCATGTATAATGTAAATTGTATTTATATTTAGATTTAGAGTGTAAATAACATAATAATAATTTAAACATATAGGGAGAATATGTGAATAAATTATTCTTACTCCCGAAAAAATTAAGAATTTAATATTTAATCCTTTTTATTACAAATTAATAAATAATTAATGGTCAATAATAGATTGGATCTATTAAAGTTTACAGTATTATTTCTGGACTATATTTTTATTAGAATTGTTATATTTAACCTATTAGAGTAAATTAATATTTTTGATAATATTAAACAACAGTTTAAAAGATAATCAATCTATCCTGTTATCATTTTTTCTGGTAAATAAATAAATAATAATAATCTTAATTATATATTTTAAATTTGTAAATAAAGCCATATATACAACCTCCTGACATTAGATATGTAAAATTATAATTCTTGATTTCACTCTATACTTTCCAAATTTATTATAATTCACTATTTTACAAAAAAAGCAGAAATTATTTTGTAAGATTTCTATATTTTTATGGTCAATTAACAAATACTTTTAAATTATAATAAATATAGATCCATTTATTTAAACTTTTTCAAAAACATATTTAATTAGATCATTAGAAAATTTTTCTGTTTCCTATAATTTAGCCTTTTTATCATTAATCAAATTCAAATGATTAATCTAGAAAGGCTTTTCTATAAACCTTCTATAACCTTACTCCAAAAATTTTTCGAAAAATTAGAGATTATTCAAAGAGTAAGTTATTAAAGAAAATTAAATTTGATAATAATAATAATAGCGATAAAATGGTTATTTGTTTTTTAGATGGTAGTATATTTATACTAAGTTCACAAATAAGTTTAAAACTTCTGTATTTTAGTTTTCATGTTTAGACAAATAAAAAACTAATTTACTAAGGAAATAGCCTTTAATTAGTAAACAATAAAGCCAATCAAAGTTTGCTCTTTAATTTATCTTTTAATTCATATCAAAGAACAATCTAGATCTCAACCTAAGAAAAGAGATTTGATACTCGTTCTATGGATGGGTAAAGTACTTTTTATTCAAATAGTTTGCATCAATCTTTTAAAAATGACATAGTTTATGTATGAGGTTATTATGATGATGATGAATATAACTTTCTTTTTTAGTTTTTAATCAAAATATTTCAAAATTAAATGAAATGAATCCTTTATGATCAATCAAAATTAGTAATATTTAACTATAACCAAGCTCAGGGGGGTGATTTCTTATTTCTCTCATTACATTTAGAAACAATAACTGCTAAGTATTTTATTTAATATATTATTTTTTAGAGAATTTTTTATACAATTAATTCAAAATCTAATAATTAGCCAAAATGAAGAGATTAAAAAGATGTTACTTCATAAAGAACTGGCACTCTTGTTTAATTAATAAGCATTCATATAGAGTTAAATGATTTGAATTTTAAAAAATGTAATCTCTTAATAATTATATAAAAAATAAAGTAAGAGATTACTATAAATTAATAAAAAACGAACAGTTTATCTAATTCTTTTTAATGTACACTTAGTATATGGCACCTAAAAGTTCATTCTCATTTAGAATGAATGATACATGATTAATTTCAGATTTATACAGATTTTTGATGAAGAAAAATACTCAATTTTTTATTAAACTACAAAACTTCTAATTATTCATAGCTAAGTTGTACTAATTTTATCTCAACTCCTTTAGGTGGTAACTAAAAAAACAAAGAAAAATTAGCTATTTTAGATTATTTTGTAGAATAATAAAAGGGTAAAGTACTTGAGTAATTTTTATTATTCTCTACTCACTTAATAATGTTAGCATTTAAATTTATTTTCCATTCTATTTAACACATATCAATGGTGGATTACTCTAATTTTACTATTCTCATATTTTTAATAAAATCAATAAATTAAATATTGAAATACCCCTTTTACTGTAAAATGAGGTATTAGTTATTTGAATTAGGATAATCTGAGTGTATAGCTTTAAATGATCAAGAATTCGATAAAAGATGGAATCTATTTATTATTTAGTTAAATCTCCTAAATTTTCTATTATTCTGCAAGTTTGGTGTAAAGTAGAAGGAATTGTTATTAAAATTGGTGTTTTGTTATTGTATTATTAAAATATATTGTTAAATATAAGAAAAAGGATTAAGCCTTCGCTGATTCATTTAACATTTTCATAATTTATTATAAAATAAATACTTAATAAACTAATTGTTGTTTATAAATTAAAAGAAAAATATAATATTTTGATATTAAAACGCAGCTTTCTTTCCTAGAATGCAAAAGACTGATTACATTTAATGTATGAGGACTGCTCCGTATAAATAAATATCATCTGATCAAATAAGCGCAAACAACTTCACAATAAAAGCAGGGACAATATAATAAAAAAAACAATGTAAATATCGCTTATTAGATGATGGGGAATTGCCTCATTCAGATGATACAAGATAATAGTATTAACACTTTATGATAAACATTATCTAGCAATATTCGCTTATAAAGGATGAAAATTTTGATGACTAACAGTCGATAAAAGATTCTTATGAAGGTAACACACATAATTTTAAGTTTAAAGATGAATCTTAAAATTAAAAACTAAAAATTTTAATAATTTATAATAGATTTCAATAAACATAACTAAGAGAATAGTGAAAATTTAGAAAACAGTAATGAGTCTCAAGATAAGGAGGATATCCTAAACTTTTTAGGAAAATAGAAATTAAATGTATATAAAAATATATTATATGCCTTCAATAAACATATTGAAACATGCACAAATAATAATTTAATGCAGTTGTATCAATCTTTTACTGAAAATTGGGACTTCAATCACATAAAGAAGAGAGTTAGCCAAAATTTAAAGGGAACTGGCAGACCTAGTTTAAAATTTAGAAACCTACTAAAAAGTAAAAATCTTAAAAAAATCTTTGAATATTTCCTTGAGAATGCTAATGACATTTGGCTAAGTGACTCTAAAATAAAGGATAAAGAGCTTTACATAAAATCTATCTCCTTATTGCTTAAAGGCAGCAAGTACGACATTGTGATCAAAAATATATAATATTATAGGAAAAACAAAAAATGACTTAAAATTTTTAATATTTTTCTCTTTCTCTTAATTGCAATTTCTTTGTCTATAATCTTAATAACTATCTATAACTACTGCATCCTTTTCTAAAAATTAATAGCTCAATCTATCAATAGACTATTTCATTATAGAGTGATTAATAAGAATTGTTTCAATATAGTTTTTTTACTGACCTCACAACAAATATTAAATATTCTTGATTATTTAAAAATATTGTATCAAAATAATTTTCGCTTGAGTTTGAGATTGTGCCTAAATTATGATTCCTAATCGAAAGTTTTTTAGTTCAAAATAGTTTAATAAATTATATAATTTTAAGTTATTGGAGAAATTCTGGTTTTTAATTTTATTTCCAATCAAAAGAAAACTATGGAGACACATGCTCACGAGAAACCATAATCTCTCTGATTAAAATAAAAAAGGTATTCTAAAAAAGGTTGCATACCAATAGCATCTATCAAACATACTATGTATTTTCCACTATTTTCTAGATAGAGGATAATATGATTTCCTATTTTCTTTTTCTGTCTTCCTAAATATTTATGAAATTTTATACTGTAAAATCTATTTAATTCTATCTATCTAAATTCTAATTAACTTTGATAATCTTACTGTTCTATTCTTGAACTATATTACTTTCGCATTTGTAATCAATAATCGTATATATTAAAAGATTTTTTTAACTTTAAAAATATGTTTACCATCCATTTTCATAATTAATTTATTAATAATTTATATTAAATTTACAGTGTTGTTAGAAGATGATTTACAATTAAAATGCTTAAAAAAAATTTGTAATTATAATTCTAAAAATATACTATTTCTAATTACTTCAAAAATAATTTATAATTTAGTAAATGTGTGATTAACTTTCGTATGGCCTGCCATTAAATTCCCTTTACTACTTAAATAATGATCAGCCCACTTTTCAATACAATAAAATATAGCATGAGTAATTTTCGTTCTCAGATATAAAATAGTATTCTATTCATCTAACTTTTGTTGGGCATTTTGATTTTAAAGAATAATGGTGGCTAGATTTTAAAAAACAAATTTAAGATAAACCTAAATTAACGCTTAATTTATTGCATTATTTTTAATTTGGTGGTTTCTCATTAAAGCTGATTATATTTTATTGGTCTTGAACAAGCCGATCGATAATTCATAATTAGAAGGTATTAATTAGAAAGAGAATATCAAATTTAAGATTATTTTCCTATTCAAATAATTGAAAGATTCTTAAATATAATTTTACCACTTAATCAAATAAAACTTAGAAAAATTAAGCAGTAAGTTAATCAAAATTCTTTTAGAATTATTCAATCACAGGCAGTACAAATTAAGTAGTTACTTTAAATTACACTATAATATGCTAATTATATCAGAATTTACTCTTCTCTCAATCTATTTATTTTTAGCGAATTTATCCCTATTATCTTACAATTATAAAATATTGATAAAGATTTATTATTTTTGATACTTAAATAAATAATTATATTTAACTTTAACTTAAATGGCCATTTAATTACAAGCATTATAGGTAATTGTATATTTTCATTTTAAAATTACTTAAAAAGGATTTAATAGGGGTTTATTATTTTTTTAATTAGTAATAGTTCGACATATCGTATGAAAAAATTATGTACTAATAAATAATGATCTAATGTTTGATTAGATTAAAAACTATAATCACAATAATTGATAAATTGGATTTTAATTCTAAATTAACTTATCTATTTCCTAACATTATAAACATTATAAGTAAAAGCTATTAATTTAAGTTTTTTTTATATTTCTTCTAAATTTAATAAAATAAATCCTTGTCAATACTTAATAGGGAAAATTTTATTTTTATCTCTCTATATTATTTATTTAGTTTGATAAGTTCATATTCAAAAAAGAAATCTTTAAATAAGCAATATTATTGGCTAAGGTTTCTAAATCAACTAAAATAGTTAATTCGAAAATTTAGGAACACCTTAGAACCTTAGTTTTTTTCAAAACTGATGAGCTCCTGTTTAATATAAAATTAGTAGTGTTTGAGTAAAAAATAGACGGATTATGATTAAACAAAAAAATTTGATATTTTAATTTACACCTTATTATCATTTTTGGTATTAATTAGAAATTTAATAGGATAATAGAAAAATGTCAAAATAATCTAAAAACACAATCTGTTACTTAAATATTTGATACTTAAATTTAAAAAAGTGTTCTAAATATCTATTAATAATAAGATTTAAAAGTTTTAATAAGATATTTTTGATTTAATAAAAGAAATAATTTTTATTTCCTTACTTAAACTTTAACATCTTGCTGTTAAAATTATCTATTTAATCTCTATTTTGATTTCTAACAATATTTGGCTTATTACTTTACTATCAAACCACATAAAAATATTTAATGCTCTTTCATTATACATTACATGACCAGCATAAGTTAATTATAAAATGAACTATTTATTATTTATAATCTGCTAAACTATTTTAATAAAATGAAAATAATAGTATATTTAGAATGGAACTGATATCTACATTTTCTGATATGTAATAAAAAATAACATAAAATCTAAAAAAAGAATTGCTTTAAAAAAATTCTACATTATAGTGAGCTATTTATTTTAGTTAATTAATTAAATCATCATACAACAATTCGTTATTTTAAGATTCTATTTATATAAAAACAACTTCATATTCCTTAATTTTTTATGTTAATAATACATTATAAAAACAACTAATAATTTGTAAAAATAATTAAATAAAAAGATAATCTGAGATGATACAAACAGCCAACTATAAATTAATTGTTCCAAATTGTGAAGAAACTGACCAAGTATAAATAATATCTTCAAAGAAATGGTAGGAAAGAAGATGTAATTATAAAATGATTACTTTATAAAAATTAAGTAAAAGAAATATATACGACTCTTACAAAAGCTATTTTTAGATATTTATAAATGAAATGAGGAATCCTTGTTAGAAATCATAAATTGAAGGTTGTGGCGATTATAATCGAAAAAGTGATTTTTATCTTAACACTTTTAAAAACTCTTCCTAACTTGGTAAATAATTGATTTAAATTTCTTTAACTAATTTAAGGGCATCCTATTTATAAATTAGATTCCTTTAACTAATAGTCTCAGTAAACTGATAATCTCAATCAATAGATTTTTACTTTCTTTGAAAGAAACAAGAGGAATATTTACAAAAATATTTTAAAAGGTTTCAAAAATCATATATTAAGCTGTAGTGATCAAAATCTAATAAATTTATATGAATCATATTCTTTTGACTAATGGGACATTGGAAGAATTAAAAAAAGAGTAAAATAAAACTTAAATAACGGAGGAAGATTTAATCTTAAATTGAAAAATTTGATAAAAAGTAAGAATCTACAAAGAATTTTTTTCTATTTCTTAAAAAATTCTGAGGACTATTGGCTACAAAACTCTAAGATAAGAAACAAAATAGAAGTTAGAGATAGCATTGATATACTTCTAAAAGCAAACGAACTTAATATTTTAGCAAATAACATCCATTTCTATAGGAAAAAGGCTAGAATAATATCCTGACTCTAAAGTTTCATTTTATTAATCTTTAAGTATACATATAGCTATTATTTCCTATTTATAATTATTTAATGTATTCAAAGAAGAATTTTATTAATTTTATTTTGTAAATAATAAATTGGTTTTTCTATTACTCTTAGTTATATAAAACATTAAGTTCTTCAATTAAATATGAATAAAAAATTTCCATTTACATAAGTTTAACAGAACTAATGATTGAAGATTCTATTCATTCTTACTTAGTGGCTAGTAATAAATGATAATATTAATCTCCTTGGTAATCTTCTATTAAATTTTTCATTCAAAAAGTAAAATAATCAAAAGTTATTACCGTATTCCCTCTCAAACTCTTACCGTGCCGAATCCGGCATTTCATACCGAGGGAGGGGGTCTTTTTCAAAAAAAAAACTTAAATGTCCTTAATTAAAATTGTCTAAATTTATGAGGATTTACAGTAAGTATTATTTTTATTGTAGTAATAAAATAGCATTAGAATTTATATTCTATTTAAAAAATTTTTATTAGTAAAACCTATTAAAAACTATGCTTGCCTAATTTTTTAATTAATTTAAACTGGTTATGAAAACATCTAAAGTGATTATCACTATCCACATAGCTATCTTATCAGTCCTGCCAATTAATCATAATTTATTAGATTTTAATTAGAATTAATTAGATTTTATACATTTAATTGTAATAAAATTCCTAATTTTATCTTAAATCCCCACTTGTAGAGTGATGTTAATCAATAAATTAGATTCATAAAAAATTCAAGTAATAATTATAACAATATAATTAATATAATTAGAATTACTCAGCAGCCATACAAATAAGCCAATATCTTACTTAAAGACTGATTTCACGACCATTAAAAGGTTATCAATTTGCAAAATATAAATCATTAAATATTATAAACAATAATCTAACAAAAAAAACAAAGAGCAAATTAAATGCAAAAATATTTTGGTATTTTGGCAGGAGCTTTGATTTTAGGAGCTACTGCTTTCCTAATTATATAATCCTAATAAGATGTTGAATCAATCATCAATAAGGATAGTCTTGTTTTGCTAAAATGGTAAAATTTCCTCAAAAAGCACTCTAAATCTTATAAAGACACAGAATAATAACTTTTGAGATTCGCCATCTTCAAGGAAAACCTAAAGAAAATTGAAGGACACCCTAATTATGGTATCACTAAGTTCATGGACTTAACTAATCAAGAATTTAAACAAAA
Organism: Tetrahymena borealis; assembly: GCA_000260095.1. Taxonomy (NCBI): domain Eukaryota; phylum Ciliophora; class Oligohymenophorea; order Hymenostomatida; family Tetrahymenidae; genus Tetrahymena; species Tetrahymena borealis. Next base: position 615,253 of record JH651231.1, on the reverse strand, counting down.
GTATCTTACCTTGAAAACCAATATTTCCAGAAATTAATTGTTCAAAGCTAATCCCAAGAATGCTCAATTGAACACTTAATTAAATGATGAAATCAACATTGATTGGACTAAAAAGGGAGCAGTAACTCCTGTTAAGGACCAAGAATAATGCGGCTCTTGCTGGGCTTTCTCTGCTACTGGTGCTCTTGAATCTGCCACTTTTATTGCCACTGGTACTCTTCCTTCTCTTTCTGAATAAGAATTAGTTGATTGCTCTACCTCTTATGGTAACGAAGGTTGCGATGGTGGTGATATGGATGCTGCTTTCAAATTTATTAATGAAAACAAGATTGCAACTGAAAAAGAATATATTTACAGAGGCTTTGACTAAAAATGCAAGGGAACTACCTATCCCACTACCTATACTCTATCCTCATATGTTGATTTGAAGTCATGTGATGATCTTGTTGCTGCAATCTAAAAGCAACCTATTTCTGTTGCAGTCGATGCTAGTAACTGGTAATACTATGAATTCGGTGCTTTCTCTGACTGTTTCGATGATCTCGATCATGGTGTCTTATTGGTTGGATACAACTCTAAAACTAACTAATGGAAGGTTAAGAACTCCTGGGGTACTTCTTGGGGTGAAGATGGTTATATCAGACTTGCTGCTTCTACTAAATATATGAATACTTGTGGTATTTGTGAGCAAGCTTCTTATCCTGTAGTCTGATAAATTTCTATTTAAAAATTATTCTGTAACGATTTAAAATTTATATATATATATCAGAAATTTATTTTATAAAACAATATATTACAAAAAAGATTTCAATTTTACTTCAATTCATTAAGAAAATACACATTTTAATATTGTGCAGGATAAACCAAAAATCCATTCAAAATCATTTATTTTAATATTATTTGGGTAAATTGATGCCTAACATTAATTATTAAGTTTAATAATTGAATTTTTATCATAATGAAATCACTTTTTAAAATTTTAAGGATTAACTGTAATCTAAAATAATTGATCCTCAAGTTTTCAAACTAAAATGAGAAGATCTATTTTATCTGAAAAAATACGATTAAATACTGCATATTTTTTCATAAATCAGTTTTTAATTTCATAAATTTCTTTTATTAAATTATTAACTCTATTAATTTTTCTAAGTTTTCATACTCTCTATTCAAGAAATTTCTTTACAATAATTTATCTAAAGTACTTAAAATAACTAATCAAATCCATTTTAAGGTGTTAGGTGTTTTAAGTTCTTTTAATAAATCAAAACAACAAGCACATTATTGAACAAAACACAAAGGTTTTCATAATTATAAAATAAAATTCTATTTGAAATAACTTAATAATACAAAATTTATAGTTTCATATTTTTAATATTTATATTAATAGGATTTATTTTTAATGAAGAAAGCTTTTGAAAATGGGAAATAGGGTTTTTCCTAAAATATTAACTCAACTATTTAATATTTTTTATGAAAGATAGAAAGACCTAAACATTTCTTTACATTTATATTTCTATTTGGATTCTGGTAATGATAGTTTATTATTCTGAGCTTACAATTGATTAAAAGCAAATTATTAGCTAGGAAAAATAATAACTTCAGTATAAGAAACTTTCCTAAAAATTTATGCAATAATAGTCAGTTTTTTTAGAAATAGCTTTCTTTGATCCCTAATACTTCTTAAAGATTATTTAAGAGGTATTATCTGAAATGTATAGCAAGCAATAAAATAAAATTACAATTTTATAATACTTCTAACTAAAGAATATAATTTTGTACTGAGTGAATAGTATTTTTCTGATTTAAAAATAAAGTTACTATTCATCTATTTAGATATATATTAGAATTACAAGTAATTATATGAATATAATGAAAATGGTAGAAAATTTTACTTTATTATTTTAATATAATATATGTTGTTTGTTATTTAATTTTACCCCCTACCTTTAATGATGTTTTTAAAATTGTTTTCACTTTATTAAAACGATTATTTAAATACGGGGGTATTTATAAAATGTGTTAGTTTTTAAAATATTTAGGTTAACTGGTTATCAATTAATTAAAAATGTTTAAATGAAACAAACTGTAATCTATTATAGGAAATAAAAAACTAATTCTCATGAGAATAAATTTCATAACTCAATATTTTTTAATGTTAATTTACCTTAAAATATTATTATAAACATTAACATATATATAACCCTTTTGTGTTTTGTAATTGATAAATTCAGAGAATAGAACATATAATTTCTTTCAAAAAAATTAAATTTTTTTTATTAAATTTCCTCAAAGAGTATATTTGGTTATTGATTAATAACTCTAAAATAAATAAAAAGGAAATAAAAATCATTACTATTATTCTAGGTGTATGAGATTAAAATTTATTTGATAGTTTAAATAGAAGATTGATTGATTGACTATTAAATCTCTGATTGTATTTTTATTTGTTACCTTTAATTATTATTTTGTCTACTTTGTTTGATTTTATAACCTTACTTCAAGGTTCAAGATTTTGTTAGAAAAGGATTTTTTATCTATTTTAAAAAAATTAAAAAAATTAACATTTCTTCTTATTATTAATAGATGTAGCTAATTAATTAATAATAATGCATTAAACTAACTAATCTAATTTGTGAGTATATAATTAAATAGTAACAGTAAACTTTTAAATTATCAAAATCGAGTGATTTATTAGAAATTTAATATAATAATGCGTCAGTTAATAAATTACAAAATTTTTTATTTAACTGTAACAGATATATGTTTTTTTAAATTATATAGTAATCAATTCATCTCAATTCAGTCGAAGCATTCAAATGATTATCATTAAATGTAAACAAGGCATGCTCAGATACTGAAAAATTGGGGTCTTTATCTTAGGGTTGAATAGAAGTATTGAATTTATCATTTCTAGATTCAATATTCATTGGCTCTATAAAACTAATATCAGATTTACTCTTATATTAAGCCATACTTTGGTTTTTGAGAAGTTCAACAAATTCATCCTATCTATTCTTACGAAGTTTTTTCATGAAGATAAAGGAGATAAATATGATGCTGAGTGAAATAAAAAGAGGGAGAGCAATTAGACCTGCAAACTTCATCCATTATTTCTTTGATTAATCACTAATATCAATAAAAGGGTTTATAAATACTGCCTCACTGCAAACTTCTTGAGGATATTTATTTTTTGTACAAACATTAACTTTTGTTTCATCTTTAATATCAGGGCTGACCATCAAGATAGGATTTTTGTTGACAGGATATTATAAAAGCTAAAATTCAAAACGATCCGATGAATATAAAATCAAATCGAAGAATAGAGCCTAATTGTCTTATCTAAAAGACATAGAGGCAACAGAAATTTATAGAGATTAACTTGGATCTACATTATAATTAATTGATTAAACCATAGAAACTGTTTGATTATTTAAAAGTTTCATTTTCTATTTCTACTATTCTCCTTATCCAAGAGCTAGTTTTTATTTAGATATTCATGAGAAATTTAATATTTAAAAATAGTAAAAATATTTTACTTTAATTGTCATTGTTGTTAGATGTAGAAGAATCGTCATCAGAGGAATTTTAATTTATTTTATAAACTTTAAGGATACTCTTCAAAGAAGGTTTTGATTGTTATTTACTATCACCTAATGGCTACATACACATAATAATCAAGTAATTTTTATATTTAAGAATTTATTATTAAACATTGTTAACATAGAAGTTATTATTACACCAAGCATATTAGCTGTAGGTAATCAACTATGAAATGTTATTTGTATCGCTGATTTAGTTAAATTCTTATTATTAAGGGAGCAATTAAGGAAGAGGGGTATTTTTATTGCTTTATCCAATAAAAGGATCAGGCGATTGAATTGAAGTGAACTCAATAATTGAGAATTCATTAGTGATGATAACACTTGAGTTGTATGAATCAGTAAGGAAAGTAATTGTGCTTTTTAAACGAGTGAAAGGATACAAATAAGTTTGATCTGACTTAATGAAGCTTGAGAATAAATCGGAATAAATATCCTCATATTAAGCATTAAATACAAGCTTTTAATTACCAACTTTTGCACTATCACTCCTAATTTATTCATTAAATATATCATTAATATACCATCTAAAGAAAAAATGAATTTACATATCAGGTGGTAGAGTTAATTTTAAGAGTGCAAGGACAACATATCTTTGCCCATCATCCCAACCAATATTAAAAACGAAATTTCTTCTTTCATTTAAATCTAATGTAGTTTGATTTGGATACTATTAAGGGAAACTAGCCACAAAATTTTATACAGAAATATAATTCAAACTAAAATCAGCACTATTGATTTATTCTATTTCTTACATCGAAAGAAGAGCTCCAGTAGGTTCATTATCAGCCCAAAGAATATAAATTGTATTATCAGCTTATGCATTAGGATTTGTGGAATCTGTTAGTAATCTAACCATCATAAATATGAAGCCCTAAATATTTTTGAAAATTTAATTAAAAATCAAAGTTTGAGAATTTATTCTTACTTATATATTGTTCATATCATCAGTTAATGAAAGGATTTGAATATTCCTAATTTAAGAAATCATAGAATCTAATTCCTCTTCAAGGAATTCAATATCAACATATCTGACATTATTCTGCATAGTCTATTTCAATTAAAAGCATTTTAAATAAATTTTAACTCATCATTTAAGTTATAATATAAATAATACCTTTTCCCAATCCTTTCCCTAGTCTAACAAAGATGAATAGTGATTTACATCAACGTTAAAGGTAATGTATACCTGATTTGTGGAATCTGTATTACAAAGTAATATGTAGAGATAAGTAGTAGTGGTTTAACTATTCAGAATTTAATTAGAATATATATCAGAGCATTTGCATAGCTTTATATTTTCAGGAATATGTTTCTTTTTCCCTTAGAGATTTCCTCCATTTTTTGTTTGAAATGGTTTTTTGATAGTTATGTCAGAATAGTTTATTCTAAAGATTTCTTTAAATTCAAACTTCATATTTTAGTTAATTACAATAAGAGAATCGTCTAATAAGTTTACTAATTAATAAGGATTTCTATCAATAGCTTTATAATTTTTTATTTTTGGAATACTGGCTTTTGTTTGTGCTGAGTGAGTATCAATATATCCCTAAATCTTAACTTTTTCAGGATTTGGAGATTTAATATAGTAATCTTCAATAGACCCTTAGACAAAGGACGTGTCCAAATATATATTAGCCATCTTAGTATTGTCATCATTGTCATTTTAAACCTAACTTGTTTTAACATCGTAAGAGATTGGATTGGTACTATTTTAAATTAGACTTGTATCAAAGTTGCTAAAGTCAGTATGTAGGATAATTTCATTCTTATCTATATTCAAATCAGTAAATAGTTATATTTAAAAGTCAACCTATTTGTCCGAAGCACTTGATCCTTTTTTTATTGAGTAAATAATATTAAATAAGAAAATAAATTTAAGAATTAATTTACCATTTTCTTTTAAAGTTTATTTACCAGCACTGGCAGTGTTGGAAAAATCAAAGTTAAGAAGAATTGAAGGATTGAAAATGCAATTAATAGTTGGTGTAGGTAGAGAGAAAACACCACACATAGAACCTTCAACATAGGGTGTACCTAATGACTATTAGACTTAACTAAAACTCTATTGTTTGTGAAATAAAAAATTAAAATTTTAGATACAACGAAAGAAAATAAAAATTCTAAACTCTAACTTGTTTGTCATCTTGGATTTCAATCTTTTTGATTTAGTTGATTGATTCGCCATTGATCTCTAGTGATATCAGGTAAGCTTAATTATTTTTATCTATATTTATTAAAAATTGAATAAGTATAACTACTAACTGATCTTAATTGAAAAGAAAATTCCTTACTAACATGCAGACTAATCATATTATTAGTTATCTAGAATTATTAGCTTGCAGTGATCTAGTAGTCATACAGATTCACTTATCGGACAAAAATAGGCTTAATTAAATCATAGAGTAAATAATCAAAAAGACAGTTATTATCATAATCTATTAGCAGGAAACGATAAGTTTAACTATCATCATTTCTCCAAACCTTTACTGAGAAATTGTTCATAAAATTATTAATATCGTTTATAAAAACTATATTCTTTGCCTTCATCTATTCTTTCTTTTATTTTAGATTATCCTAATAATTTTAACTAGAATCTTTGTTTTTATCTCTTACTTCTTAAGTTCCAAAAGCTTTATTCTAAATTGTCATAATTTGACTAATCATATTAGCTTAAGTGAAATAGCTGTCAACATTAATCTTCTTAGTCAAGAAATTTACTTTATAAATAGTAATTTTACCGAGGACTTCACCTACAGTGTTACGAGAAGCAAAGATGATTCCTTAATCTAGTAAACTGACATCATAACTATCTTGAATTTAGTCTTTATCTTAAAATTCATACAGAGTTAAATCTTAAATATCTTTATTTATGCTAAAGATAGACATAGATTTAATAGATAAAAGCTTGGATTGAGCAATAACACCATACTTGTTGGTGTTTGGTATGCAAAAGATAGATAGAATTTATACTTTCTCAAGTTAAATCTTTACATCTAGCTTTTAAGGCTGGGATAAAACATAGGTTCTATTTGTACTAGATGTTTTCAACTCTTGTTTTAAAAATTTTTCTTTTTGTTATTAATTCTTTTTAATAAAAATCTTGCTTTAAATTCTTTCAGAAATTTTATTAAGACTTTTTAATTATGGACTTTCGCATTAATCTGCTTTTTCATTAGAAAAAACTTTATTAAAAGTATTGCTACTACTACTACTACTACTACTAGAATTTTATTATTACTATTTAGTTATTTATACATCTTATTCAGTTACTTTCATATAAACTAGTTATGGAGTCTATACCTAGATGTCTCTATCTTTTAAGCTTGTAGATTAATACGAAGTAGCTAAAATATTTGTTCCATCAAATAGAATCTTATCAATCGTTTATGAAAGATTTACATCAAGCGATTTCTTACATAAAGAAGCTGATCCAGCTTAAAGGGTTGAATTTAGTGTACACTTTTCGAACCAAAAGAGACAAAGACAATTCTAAAAGAAGATATAGTAATCATTTCCAACTTAAATTGCAGCTATTAATTTTTCATCACACAATTTAACTTTACAGTTTCCAAAGTTAGATCCATATACAGAAACTTCATTTTCCTTTGTGCCTTATAATTGTATTTTTACACCACCTTTTAGATTTGTTAATAAATATTTTTAATTTGAAAAAATATGGATCTAAATTGAATAACAAATTAATACTACTGTCAATATTAGTGGTCGAATTATATTTTATTTGCATAGTTACATCATTATTATGGCCCTAAGTTTGATATGCGAAGTTAATTCCAGGACCAAAAAACCAATCCTTGATTTCGAACACTGGCTTAGGATTAAAGAATTTCTTAGAAATGCTTGATCCTTACTTAGAAATAACTCCAGAGAAACTTCTAGGTATTAAATTAACCTAAGCTTAGATTGTTTTACTACCAACTGCAAAGCCTAATAAAATTTCAAATAGAAAATTAATTTTTAAAAAGTAATGAAAATTATTACTGTCTTTTTTAGCATCAAAATCTATAGTAATTCTGCATTATGAGATTTTATCGAATTATTTAGTGTATAATTTAAGAACTTGAGCGCTTTTCCATGAGTAGGTGGTGATAGAAAGTTTCTGAGCAGGTGTATCAGTAGGAGTGTTAGATCTAAAGAAATTCTTGTATTTTTAATCTGGTGTTTTTGTATCATCATCATCGTTATTCCCTATTTCAAAAAGTCTTACTCTTGTTCTAATATTGCTGTAGAATAAACCAGGTATTGGGTAATGGAATACTTTAGAGTAAGGGCTTTTAGTTAAATAATCCATTTCGATTGCAGTAGAATTCCTTTTTTATGAAACAGTAAGTAAGTAAGTAAACTATTAAATTAAAATTTATAAAATTTATTTACATTTTCATGCTAGTTGTATAATCAGTAAGGGCTCTATTGATCAAGAGGAAATAGCTGTAATTATCCTAATCACTAAATTTGATTTCGATGTAATAGAGGTATTAGTCAAAGTTATATCTAATTGATCTAAATGAGTTGACATTTCTAATATCAGGCACTTAAAATGATTTAACTGTATCTGAATGTTCTTTCATATCATCTTATTTGTTTTTCCTGTGAATGTTTTATACAGATTAAACAAAGTGAGAAATAGAAACTGTTCTAGGGAAAGTATTTAATCCAAGTTCGGCAGTAGAGTTAAGTTGATACATAATCAAATACATTTAAGTGTTTACTACTAAATAGTTAGGAATGCTATCCTAAATTGTAAATTCGATATCTTGATTTCTTTAAATGAAAAGGTTGAAGTACTTTTGGTCATAGAAGTACTTAATAAAGAACTCTTAATTCTTATACCCTCCTGAAATAGTATCATATTCAAAGAATAATAAACCATTATCATAATCCATGACAATAATGCTATCATCTATAACTTATTATACTCCTTAAGTTTTAATTCTAGTTTTTGGATCCGAAGGAAAGAAAACTTTAGGACTAGTACCTTTAACAATTCCATCCTACTTTAAACTTAAATCATAGAATTCGAAAAAGCTTGTGATATCTTCAGTGTATTATAATTAACTTCCTTTGTCACTCATAAAAGTTTCATGATACTTGCAAACACGGAAATAGTGATAAACATTTGTATCCTTGTTGAAGTAAAATCCAGTATCTTTAGTGCAATGTTCATACTCATTTAAATAAATTTAATACTAATCTTCTTCTGTCACTTTCTCTCCCTAGTTAAAGTTTCAATATAAATATTTTAGTTTCATAATTATTTAAATTAAAATTAATTAAATTTCATAATTAGGTTATAAATATTTTATTGGATGGTAATTATCTAAATCAAGAATTGAATTGATTTATTAGATAAAATAATATTTTTAGTAGTAAGTTAGATATTATTAAGAAGTATTATTAATTGTTTTATTATTTTATTATAATCTGAAAATCTGTAAATACTAATTTATCAAGTAAAAGTAAATTCTACTTTTAAATCAAAGGGAAAAGATTTGATATTGAAATTGATCAAATAAAAACATTTGATAAGTTTGTTTTAGAAATAAATTGATGAAATCTATTACCTTATTATTCTTAATAGAGTCTTTAGAATGAAAAGCAAATTTAGGGTCAAAATCTAAAATAGATTACTCTGGTTGAACATTTGTAAGATCAATACCACTTTCATTTGAGAAATTATCAGATTTATATTAAAAAAGAGTAATAACTGACTACTAAGTAGTGGGATCTTTCTTAACACATTCGAAGATGAAAGAATCACTACCAGCTTTTTTAAGATTAGAACATTTATCTTGATTGGGAATAGGATAGAGTTTAATATTCTTTAAATGTGTAGAGTCCTTTTTTTCAGCAGTGTCAATTGATGAAGCATCATCAATAAAAGAAATTAGATTGTTATTCGAGAGCAGGCCAATAGCATTCACTTTTAAAGTCTTTTAATTAGCATAGATGATAATATTTCTAACAGGAGAATTGATAGAATTTTCTATGTAGTTTATGAATTTAGCATCAGAACTATTTTTGATATCCACATATTTAGGATCGCAATTTGAGGTGTATTATTTGAAGGAATAATCTAATGAGATATCATCCAAATCAATTAGTTTGAATTCTTATTCGCTCAAGTAAAAGTTTTATTGCTAGGAATCATCGCTTTCATTTGTGTCCTTTATCTCCTTACCTTTATCATCATAGATAGTAGATTTACTTCCACCATAGGCAGTTGTAATGAAACAATTTAATATTATCATCATCAAAATTAGATGATAATTCTTGTGATGAAAGCTGAGATATTTTTTATCTTAGCTCATTTAAATCTGTCTTTTTTTAATCTAATTGATATTAATTTTTATTCTTGTTGGTATCCCCTCAGAGTATATTTTATTGTTGATTTATTTCTAACTACTTGTTAACAATATATTGAGGCACCCTTTTTTGTGTGGTTACTTTTTTTATGCTTAGTTGTCCTCCTTTTACTTTATTCAATAATTATTTATTCAAGATAATAATTCTTTTACTATATTATTCCAAGCGAGATCAACTATTATAATTTACAAAAATTCTTAAACACTATTCATTGATTGATTAATTATTTCTTTCAATACCTGTCTCTATTCTTTATTATTCTTCACAAATAGATAATAATGAGTATATCATAAAAAGGTAAGTCTAATTACATTTATTTAACAAATATATTAGGAATTAATTACCTAACTGCATTATTTATTATATATTAAGCTAAAATTTAGTTTATAATGGATATTGATTTCCATTAAAAAGAGCTTTGAAGTCAAAATAATTATTATAAAGGAGAAAATTTCATATAATCTTGATAAATATTTAAAGAAAGAGATTATTTATTAAGATTCTAATAATTATATATTTTAACTTTTATTAGCTAATAACTACTAACCGGCTAGCAAGAATTAAGATAGATAACATTCTAAAATTAAATAATTAAAGTTTACATCATAGGATAAAAAGAAATTATTATTTCTAAATATTTTCTAATATTTATCGATTTTTATAGAGTAGAATATTTATTTTTATCAATTTTAAAATAGATTTTTAATAATTCTAAGAAGTTTACAAGAATGTATTTTTAAAGACTCAAATTGGGTTAATTTATGAATGTGAATTAATTTAAAATAATGTAAAAAATAATAAAAAGATGCAAGATACATTATTAAAGATAATTAAATAAAAAATTGAAGTCTACTTAATCAAATTTATAAATGCTAATAATTATTATAGATGCATCTTCATTCTTCCTTTTACGTATTTTTATTTAATGGATCTTTTACATTTTTGGAATCTTATTTTTTTGGTTTTTATGTTCCTTTCTTATTAGGCTTATCAATGCTATTTTATATTACCTTAATGATTTCGTTTTTATCATAATCTTATTACTCTACAGATTTCCATTTCTTTTATTCAATAATGTCTTTATTATCATTCTTAACTTATATTATTTCAGTATTACTTAGTTCTTTTTTAATGCCTGTTGTACATAGTTATTATCTCTATTATTCAGATGCATCATTACAATTATCATCTTCAGCATTCAAAACTTTTCTATTTTCTTCATCTTTAAAATCATTAATTTATAATTTCTACTCTTCTACCTACTCAATTTCTTCATTTTTAGAATCTTACTTTTTTACATTTTTTTCCTTCTGTTCTTAACTCAAATTATCATTTTAGAGCCTACTTACTACAACTTTGTCTAGAACTTTTTTATTTGTTGTTAATATATCCTTTTAAGCTTCTAAGAGATCTTAGATTTCTTGAACCAATTATTTTTCATCATATGATTTAGATGAATCAACCTTTATTTAACATGTCATTTTTGTCCCTTAAAATATAGTTGCTTCTTTTTGCTTAAAATCACTAGCAGTTATATTGATTTCATTAAAAATATTTGTTAACTTTTCTTGGAATGTATTAAAATTTTTGTTTTTACTGCAAACGTATATGATAGTTAACTCAAACACTTATTTATTCATTTAATCTCTACTTTCTTTTAATTTTTACTTTTAATTATCTTTTTTGTTAGAAATATATTGCAAAGAAACTATCAGAAATAAAGAAGTTTTCCTACAAACATAAAGTTTATGCTATATTAGATAAAGATAAAATACTTTTATTTTTAAAAATATTATAAAAATTTATTTTATAAATTTTCACTTTTATTGATAGTTTAATTATAATAGCTATAAACCAAGTGAAAATATTTAATTAAACACAAATATTCAGTAAGTTTACAATATTATTCGAAGAAATCATAATGAGGATTAGAAAGTTGCAAACCCTAAAATAAAATTTTTCTAATCAATTAAATTTTAAAATACCCTTTTCATTATTAAATCTGTTGATAGAACTTACTGTATTGCCTTGAAAAGTAACTTAATTATTGGAAAAATTAGGAGATAATTTTAAGATTATTTAAAGATCACAGTTCTAAATATAAAAATTAAATTTTTGGATTCAATCTTAAAAAGTGCTACAATATATAAAATAATTAATTTACCAATGAAAGAAATTTTTTTGTTTTGAAAGTGTATAAAAAAATATAGAATTAAATATACAAGTATGAGTTAAGATTAATCTTTATTTCAATCTTAGTTTTGTATGCTATTAGAATCTTCATTTTCAATCTTATTTTTATTATAAAAATATTAAGGTAGAATGTAAAATAAAGTATTCTTTATTTTAGAAACTCCTAATTTGATTAAATTTGGTAACCACAAATAATAAGTGATTGATTTAAGTTTTGAGATTATAAAATTATAACAAAACTCTAAAATCTACCTTTATGTTTAAATTAATTTTCTAATTAACTCACATATAGTCTTAGTTTATACTTCAGGATTGTTAGTTAGGACCATAGAAAGAGAATATCTATTTTATGCAACTTGTTTGATTTATGATCTTATTGAATTTATGATAGTATGAGGGTTATCACTATCATTAAAATTATCTCTAGATTAAGCTAGCTCTAAGAATTAAGATAGTATTTAGGTAACTTTCTATTATGCTGTTTACTAAAATTATTGAATTTAGGTAGTAAATTATTCTATTTGTTGTTATTAACTTTTGATTTTTTCTTCTTGACTTTCTTAAAAAATATGGGCATCTTATATTTCGATTAATAGGGTGTTGATTGATAAATTTTATTATCTCAATTTTTTGAATAATCTCTTTAATTTAGGAAATTTTCTATCTTATTTAAAAGCTATTTATTAAATTTTATTATCCAATTTATTAATTAAATTCACTAATTAAAATAATTAAGAGTTATCATTAATCATTTGATCAATAGATTTATTCTATTCTGTAACATCTTTAGATAATTTAATGGCTGTTGATGATAAATTAGTTTCTAAATTATTAATAGCCTTTTCAATTTCATCATTTTTATTTTTAACTTCAAAAACCAATTTATTATGAGTATTGAATTCTATTTACAATTTATTTATTTATCCTTAATTTTCTTCAAACATACTCTCAATTTTTTCTAATTTATTATTTGCAGATTTAGATTCATTAGAGTATTAACTTGTCTGTTGGCCGATTAAATCAGATAAATTAGTTAATAACTATGAGTGAGAAGAATCTAATTAAGATATTTGTTTTTGAAGATTAATACTATCTTATTTAATTTTTTAAATTGGGCTGCTGAAAGAGATTAATTCTTTTTTTAGTGTCTCCATTTCACCTTAGCTTTCTTTAAGCATATTCATTATTTTTTCGAACTCATTATTAGCTGACTTAGATTGATCTAATTATTAGATTGCTTGTTCATTGATTTAATATGATAAATTCATAAATAATTAAGAGTGAGATGATTCTAATTCAGAAATTTGTTTTTGAAGATTTGTACTATCTTATTTAATTTGTTGAATAGGATTATTATAAGAAATTAGTTCTTTTTATAGTGTGTCTATTTCTTCATAGTTTTCTTCAAACATACTGGCCATTTTTTCGAATTCATTATTTGCAGATTTAGATTGATTAGATTATTAGTTTGTTTGCTTGACGATTTAGTCTGATAAATTCATTAATAACTAAGAGTGATTAGATTCTAATTAAAAAATCTGTTTTTGAAAATTATTACTATCTTATTTAATTTCTTAAATGGAACTATTTTAAGAGATTATTTTATTTGATAGCTAATCAGTACTATACGATTAATTTTATTCTATCTTGCTCATAGAGTTCTCTAATTGATTTCTATCATTCTTTAAATCTTTAAATAAACTATTTTATTAGTTCATCCCATTTTCTAACTTCAATTATATACTTGAATGGCTATTTTCTAACTTTTAAATTGATTCATCAAATTTTTTTAATATCTCTTAGTTAGATTTCGTATTATTCTATTGGATTTTTTCTAATATTTCTACTAACTAAGTATTAGAATTGTTATAGTCAATACTCATCTCTCCTGTTGAATCCAGGGAAGCATTTTATTACTCATTAAATGTTATCTATTAATCCTTTTTTTAGGAATTTTACTCACTTAAATACCTTTGGTTTGCACTCATGTATTAATTTTAATTATATTCTTAAGTTTATTCAGATTAATAATTTTTATCTTTGTGAGGATCTTGAATGATCTATTTTTATTACTAAATATTATTTTACTAATTATTCATAAGTTAAAGTTAAGAGTATTAGAATTCTGATAGTATTTATATTGTCTATAATGTAAGATTTTCATCATTTTAGTTATTTGACCTAATCGAAGTTTAAGGCTAGCTTAAATTTTATTATTGTTATATTTTTATTATTTCTATAGGGTAAATTTTATTCTATGAATTAGATTTAGGGAGAAAATTGTTTTATTTAAGAAAATTTTGACATTTTTATAGTGCCCTTTAAATATCTATTCTATTATCTCCATAGATCCAAAAGGAAAAGAAAGATCCATCTTACAGATCTCCAGTTCCATGTTCATCTTTTAAAAACTGTTCTGGGACTTAAAATCCGAAATTATTTATCAAAATATTTATAATTCCTTCGAATACCTCTTTTTTATCCTTATATTTCCTATTGTAATTTACTTTTAGCTGCAATGAAATATCTGTCAAAGAAGTGGAAGAATTTTTTTGATTATTCATTTACTTTTTTTGAGATTTCTTCTATTATCTTCTTTTATTATTATCAATCAATTTATAAATTGTACCAAGAATATAGAAATTCGGGTCTATTTATTAATAATTAAATATAACATAGAAATAAAATATTGGTGATAAGAATAATATCTAAAATTGAAATTCAAGAAAGTAATGTCAAAAAACAAAAAACTTCTTAATATAAATTGTATTAAAATTATTAATAAATTCTATGTAAATCATATTTAATAAATAATTGATTAATTTTATGGTAACATGTAACATCTAAAAGATTATAAAATTATCCATTTCATCTTCACTATTTCTTTTTGCAAAAGAATCAAACCTAACAATTAATTTCTAATCTTTATTTTATAAGAAAACTTTATTGAACATTTTTATATTCTTATGAACTAATGAAAAGATTGAGTACTACTTTTGAATAGCTATCCAAGTTGGGTATAAACTTTTTTCATTTTCACACAAGCATTTTTAGAAAAAAATCAGAAAAGAATTTGTCTAATATGCTTAAATTGAAAGTTTACTTTTAGTTTTAGTTAAAGATTATCTTTATTAAATGATTAAAAACAACTTCTAATGTAAATGTATCCTTTTTAATTAAGAATAATAGAATATTTAGAATAGTTATACTTCTCATCAATCAGTGTTCTTTTTAATGTTAGAGTTCCCTAAATCCTTAATAATAAATAAAAGGCAATTTAAATAATTTATTTTTTATTGAAATATTAATAAAATTAACTATGAACTTGGCTGTGAAATTTAAAAATTATAAAGTTAACAGTATCGTTTCAAGAAAATATAAATTACAAAAAATGAATGAAAATAAATTTTTAATTTATTAAAAATCATTTATTAGTGCAGGTAATTTATGAGAAATAATTTTTGAGTTATACTTAGATAGATCTTTATATCAATCATCTTAGTTTATAATTGGATAGGAATTATAATTTTCATTCTTATTTTTCTTTTGAGAATATAAAGATAGAAATGAAACTAAAGTATTCTTAATCTTAGAAACTCCAAATTTGATTAAATTTGGTAACCACAAATAGTAAGTGATAGATTTAAGTTTGGAGATTAGAGAGTTAGTATAAAATTATTTAATCTAACTTAAAGTAGAAACTAGCTAACTAATTAACTCACTTATCTCTGGAACTTAGGCTTCACCACTAGTCACTACTATTGAATTTGAGTATCTATTTTATTCAAATTATTTGTCTTCACTCCTTATTGAATTTGTGGCTGTAGAAGGGTAATCATTATCATTAAAATCCTTTCTAATTTAATTTAATTCTAAGACTTATGATAGTATTTAAGTAATTTTCTCTTCTGTTTTTTGTTATTATTAAGTAATTTAGGAAATCAATTACTCAATTTGTTGTTATTGATTTTTTATTTTTTATTCTTGGTTTTCTGAATGGATATTTTATTATTAATGATGCTTTTCAATTTCTATTAATACAGTGTTGATTGATGAATTTTCTTTCATCAAATCTTTGAGTAATTAATTTTATCCAGGAATTTCTTAATCTAACTTAGAGGCTATTTATGTAATGCTAGTATCCATTTTATTAATTAAATTCAAAAATTAAGAGTTTTCATTCTTTAATTATTTTATAAGTTTATTCTATTCAGAAATATCTGTAGATAAAATAAGGTTAGTCGATTTTTGATTAGTTTCGAAATTAGTAATCACTATTTCAATTTCATCGCTCTACTTTTTAACTTCTGCAATCAAGTTACTTTGAGTACTTAGTTCTTTTTGTAGATTTCCAGTTTCTCTTTTGCTTTCTTCAAGCATACCGGTTATTTTATCCACCTTACTGTTAGTCGACAATTATTCTTTTGATTATTAATTTTTTTGTTAGCTAATTTAATCAGATAAATTCATCAATTATTGAGAATGAGATGTTTCTAATTACTAAATTTGTTATTGAAGTTAGTTTCTATCTTTTTGAATCTCTTTAATAGAATTGTTTTAAGAGATTATTTAGTTAGATAGCTTATTCATACTTTCTGATTGAGTTTATTCTAGCTTATTCATATTACTCTCTAATTTTAAGCTATCATTCTTAAAATCCTTAAAAAAGTTATTCTATTAACTAATTTAATTTTCTAGTTTCAATTAAAGATTTTAATTATTATTTTCTAATTTTCTTATGGAATCATCTAATTTGATCGAGATCTAATTATTGGAACTGACTTAGCTTTGTTAAATTGACTCTAATCTTCCTGTAAACTGATTCAAATTATTTAGAATAATACTATATTCTCTGCTATAATCAGGTCTATTTTGCTATTATTCATTAATTCTGACTTATTCATTGTTATTAATATTATTATTATTATTATTATTATTTTGCTAATAATTCTAATTGTTTTGCATACTTCCATTAGCACCAACTTATTCATTTTAATTTTACTCTTAATTAATGAGAGGTTAGTTATTATTTAAATTACTAGAGTTTTAATCGTTTACTCTTTAATTTTAATTAGAATTCTATGAATTATTTTCACTTAATTCTTATATTCTCTAAAAATTAAGTTATCCATTAGATTAGCTACTAGAATTATTAGGGAGTTATTATTAATTTTAGAATTCTTATTAATTCATTAATGCAACAGGTTTAGCCTTTGATGAAATGGGAAGATAATTACCTTATCTTAAGATCTTTGCACATTCTTATATAGCTTAATCTATATAATTAGTAGAATATCCTATCATATAAAATGAATAGAAAGATCCATCATATTTATCTCCTGTCCATTATTCATTTTTTAAATCTTAATCTGGGACTTAAAAACTGAAATAATTTTCCAAAATATCTTTTATTACTAGATAACCTTCTTCTTTACTTTCAAGGCGACTTTTTACGTAATTAACTTTTAGTTGGAATAAGAATTTTTTTTAGGAAACTGAAGAATTTTATTAGCTATTCATACTTTTTGAGATTCTTTTATATTTTTGTAATTTTCAATTTTTTGATTAATTAATAATTATTTCAATAGATTGAAATCGGCCACTTTATAAGCAACTTTTTCCTTTATATAGTTTTCAAATAAAAGATTTATTTGGTAAATATTTTCCACACAATTAAGTACGGGTAATTTAATTTGATATAATCTATAAAGCTTTTAATTAAAAGTATTTTTTTTATTTATCTCAACAAAATTGTATTTTTCAATGATATTTTGGTTTTCAAAAATGTAAGGATTTTCTAACATTTCTAGTTATTTTTGCTTTAAAATAAAAATATTTTTTGAAATTAAAGAGAAGCAAATAGATATGAATAATTACTAAAAGTACATAAAAAATTATTATAATGCATAAGAAGCTTCTTAGTTTAATCTACTTTATATATTAAGAAGTCTATTATTCAATAAAAAATTGCTTAAGTAGATATTTCACTTTAAATATATTATTTTTATTAATTTTTTTTAATTGTAAAGATATTTGCTTGTTTTTCGATACATTTTTCTTTTAAATTGTATTATTAAGCTTTATTATCCACTCTCAAGACCTTTTACCTACCAACTAATCCATGAAAAAATCATTGAAATATTATTCAAAGATATTTATGTAGATGAATAAAAGGGATTATCACTAGATTTAATACATTTTTTAAATAGGTATATTTTATCAAAATATATTTATTTAATATATTTTTCAGCATTTTATAATAATCTATTAATGATAATTTGAATCAAATAAAATTTGAGATAAATAAAACTAAATTTTTCTGTTCAAATATAAGTAATTTAATCTCAAGAGCTATCAAAACAAAAAAATGAGATAATTAACCAAAATGTCAAATTTAATCAGATTAATGATCTCAATATATCTGAACATAATATTTATGAGATAAATTAAAATAGATTGGTATTGTTAAAAGAGCGTAAATATCTTCTATCCTTAAATCTAAAAATAAAGGAAAAATTAATAATTTTTCATAACTTTTCTATTTAAAGTACCTTCTACATTAAACGTTCGGGTATATATAGCTATTCTCTCAGAATAAATTTTGTAAGTGATTATGATAAAATAAAAAATGCTTGCATCAAAATATAAATGTTTAATTAAATTTTTCTTTTTATGAAGCTTAACATTTTCTTATAAAATAGAATGAAAAAAGTTTAGAAATAAAAATAGTTTGATCAAATATATAGAAATTCGATTGAAGATTTCAAATTTAATGATAAACAAGTATCTACGAAAATAAAAAATTGAGAATAGCTATATTTAAAATTCTATGTATCTAATATAATTTTAGTGTTAGAATATCTATATTTTGCAATTAGTTAGAAGATCAGAATTTTTTAAATATCTTGATAATTAAAATTCTAATCATAATTGGAACTAATTATTATCTATATATTTAAAAATAATCATTTTCATATTAAGACCTAAGTAATAGATACTTTAGATCTTTTACGAACATTTTCTATATCTAAGTAAATCTTGAATTATTCATTATTCTTCTTTATATGGATTAACTAAAATGCCATACATTATGAATGAAATTTGAAAGAAAATAATAATCTATAAGAAAAATATTACAAATTAAAAACAAATCATAGAATTTGTACTAAAGTAATTAATAATAATAATAATAGAAATAACATAAAAAATATAATTTCATTTTGAAACTTTTTAATGA
The DNA here is from genome assembly GCA_000260095.1 of Tetrahymena borealis. Lineage (NCBI taxonomy): Eukaryota > Ciliophora > Oligohymenophorea > Hymenostomatida > Tetrahymenidae > Tetrahymena > Tetrahymena borealis. The sequence continues at coordinate 595,840 of JH651231.1, read as the reverse complement.
ATTTCTTTTAACATCTCCATAATTTCATTTTTTTGTTTTAGTTATTATTTTAAAAATTCTATCTCTTGTTTTGATTCCGCTAAATCATTTTTTAACATTGAGATAATATGGTCCTTTTAAGAACCTTAAATTTCTCTCTTTTATTCAAAGAGCTAGTCTCTTTCTTAATTAAGTTAAGATAGTTATTATAGACTTTCCTATAAAATATTTTCTGTATCATTAGCTTTAGAAAATATTTTTAGTTTTGAATCTTCTTATAACTCTTAGACTTATTATTTTAAATTTGAGTTTTCAGTTAAGTAAGTAATTGCGTTTTTTTCTAACAAATCTATTTTCTCTTAGTCTTTCTACCTACTCTTTAAAAGTTCATGATTTTTTTTCTTTAATATGGTTACTTCTTTCCTTAGATTGACTATTTAGTAATTCGTTTAAGACTCATAAACTTCCTCTTTCTACTTAGTCATATCAATAGATTGCATTCTATCAATATTAGATTATGTTAATAATTCATTTCTATGGTTATTTTCTTACTCATCATTATCATTTTCTATCCGAGATTGTTAGAAAATACTAGATAAAATAGATGATTAGTTTATGCTATCTTCATTGTCTTTTATAGTATCCTCCATATGTTCATTAGCTACAGAGTCATAGAATTTTGGCTTATTTGGGTTTTCTTCACTTCTTTCATTACTAAATATAGCACTATCTTGATTACAAGTGTTATTAAATTTAGAAGAAATTGAACTATTTTAATCCTCTACTATCGTTTAATTCATTCGAAAAGAATAAACAATCTTCTTATTACTATCACCTTCTTTATTATTTTCATTTTCTTATTATTAATATTTTTATTCGTTAACACTGCTCATTTTTTTTTTATCTTTACTGATTTATATGCCTTGCTTTTCTTCTTCTTCCTCATCGTTGTCTTAATCCTCTTCTTAAACAGTTTAATTTTTAAGAGCTTCTTATGATTTAATTTTTATTTATTAATTTGAATCTAGTTATTATTATTATTTGATCTAAGTAGATAAAGTATTTCTTATATCATTCTACTGATTATCTAATGATAATTAGAAATCGGAAACTTCTAAAGATTTTTATCTATTGTTTTGAGGTTAATGATTAAGATCGAAAATAATGTTTGAATCAGTATTCTAGTTTTGTTACTGTGATAAATTGGATCCTTTATATTAAGGTTATTCATTTATTTAGTCTGTTATGTTTTAGGAGGAATTATCTACCTAAATTATAACTGAATCTTAAAAATTATTGTAATTATTATTGAGCTCAGTATTCTCATTTGATAGAATATTTTGATTTTTGTTTTAAATAGCATCAAATTATTATTAATTTTAAGATTAATTTGAAAATAAGTGTGAGTTCTAATTGCTGTTTGCAGCAAATCTTAATTTCTATTCATTATCTTCACTGCTATTCTAAATGAAATCGGTTACTGATGTAAAGACTTTCCTTCTAAAATCATTAAGAATTTCATCATTAGTAAGTATAGTTCGCAAATCTTCATCATGATTATTTTACAACGAATTAGTTTAACGTAAAAAGTTATTGTTATTGTTATTATTATTATTGTTGTTATTATTATTATTATTATTATTGTTGTTATTAAAATTGTTATTAGCATTAGCATTAGAATTTATGCATTAAACAATATCCATAGTTGTTATATCACAAGTGCTATCTGTTGGTGTAGAATATGGTAGGAAATCATTTCTATATCCTTGAGGAGCACTAATTAGCATTCCAGGATTGAGCTATTAATGAAGATTATTAGGAAGTTACTGGGAATAGAATCTACTGTCGTGTACATTCGAAAACATTCTGCTACCTAAATTTGCATCCAATTCTACCTTTAACTTTTCTTCTTACCCTCTTTTTGGGAACATGTTATTTCTTAACAAAATATTAAAAATGGCATCATGGACCTGCTAGTTAGAAGCCCAAATTGCAGGATCTACATAGCAGCAGCATTAAAAAAATGATCCAACTCCACTTTTTCCTCCTAAATCGCGAATATTCTCATCGCTAAAAGTTAATCCTTGCAGCTTAATCAAATTGATCATCTACTAATAGAATCCATTGCATGATCCAAAATTACTTCTAACAAAATGAATTCTCAAGTTATACCTAACTCTATCTTTATTATTATTTAGTTAAATTTACTTATTTTGATTCTAACTTGTAAAATGAAATGTCTTCTGCTAATTTATTAGAAATCTTATATTTAAATTTGTAAAATTTTACTGATAGATTATCCCTCCATAAGTAGCTTCTATTTAAGATTCTTCTTTAATACTTCAATCTTAGATAAAAAATTTGAGTTAAAAAGCTTTAATAAAAATATTCATTTAAAATATTTTTATACACAATTGAAAACTCTTAATAAATAAAGGATACCTGCCTTGCTTGCCCTACTACCTAATTGATTTTTAAATGGTAAATCTATTTTTTGTAATCATATTAATTATATTTAAAAAGTTTATTTCTAAATTAAATTAAACAATAAAATAATAAAATAGGAAATTGTTTTCTTATACTTATCAATTTTTAACTAAATTATGAGACAAACAAACACTAAAGATTATTTAAATCAGCTAATAACAACAGATTTTTTCTTTTTTGATAAACGATTTCTTATTTTGATCAGATAAAAATAATAAATAGTTGAAGGAAAGGCAATTAATTAATAGATTACAAAAGAAAAATAAGAGAAGAAAACACAGTAAAATTATATAGTTTCTCTTAAAAAATTAATATTTAAATAATTCTTACAATCATTACACCCACCCTCCCTATTTACTAAGATTCAACTTTTTGGATTATATTGAATTATTTCTAATTTACACAAAAAAGAGAAAAAACATACTTTAATTTTATATTAATTATTATTATTATTATTATTCGCTCATTCATTATCACCCTATTTACTCAGACTCAGCTATTAAATCCTATTTTTTATTTCTATTATTTCTTTAGGTAGTTATTCTAATAGCTCTTCTTTTTATCTAAGCAATTTTTCCAAATTTTAGAGCTCTTCATTATTTTATTGATGTGTGGAGAGAGTTTATTCTAATAAGTTTCTTTACTTATCTTAATTCATATTAGATTCTTTACTATCCTACCTTAACTCTTTACTATCTTATCTTTATTCGTTGTTAAGATTTATTGAATTCAAACTAGATTATTTGTTTGAATCTTACTTTCCAAATGTTACATTTCGTTTTTCTAATATTTATTATTCATTAGTAGGTGTTTCAAATGATTATTTCTTCTCCTCTAAACCATTCTCATCTTCTACTTATCCATTTTATTTTGTGTTTCCATTTTATTTTGTGTTTCCATTTTATTTTGTGTTATTATTACTAATATCTAATTCATAATCTGTTTCTTGTTCTTCTTCTTGATCTTGTACTTCAGAAATAGGCAATTAATAGGAGTTATTACTAGTATTAAAATTCCTGGATAGCTCTTACTATTAAGGTTTTTGCTTAAAGTTATTGCTTAGAGTAGTGTTATCTTAATTAACGGAAGATAAATTATCTGTTGATTAAGCTTGTGATGGTATAGACATGGTTTCACTAAAGTCTTTTGAGGAATTATCTCCTAATAAATTGCTGATCTAAGAAATGTCACTTAATTTTGAGCTGGCAATAATTTTAAATTTTTCATAATTGATGTTTTTTGTTTTAGGAAACATATTTTTTTAATCTATTAAGGATATCATTACTTATTAGAATTATGTTTAAGTAGGATATTTGCTAGGTGAAACATAGAAGTCAACTTCTATAAATGAACCTATTCCTTGGATACTTTATGTGGGTTTAAAATTCTAAGTTTCTAATCTGATAAATGGATTTAATTCTCTCATAATTCTGTTTAATTATTCAACATAATACTCAGGTTATTTGAAGCTTGTTTTAGTATATTGTAGCTGTACTCTATATTTATATATCTCTAAGCTAATAGCATTCATTTCCTTTTTCTCAGTTTACTTTATCTTTTACAAATTATTATTTTTATTAATTAATTTTTTTTTATAATAAGAAAGAAATTTTATAGTGTTTAAGACTATCAATTTATTATTAAAAGTATTTTATTAGCAAATATTGTTAGACCTTTTTCAAAACAAATAAATTAATACATCAAAATAAAATAAAATTTTATTTTCAATAATTCTTTTATTCAAATATAAAATTAAAAACCATAAAACCTACTTAAGGAGATATTTTAATTACTTTTATCCCTCAAAGTTTATAAAATTTTATTAGAAATTTACGAATTGTACATTGTTTTAAAGTATGAATTATATTGATTAATTCTACCTATTCTTATCTAAGAAAGAAAGAAAGTATATGTATAATTTAATTTATGGAAAATCAAGATATGAGGGAATATTATATCGAAAATGAAGATTATTCAAATTTATTTTATAACTCACCTTAATTAAAAAACTAAAATAATTAAGAATAGGTTACTTCTTTTATTCTTTTATTCTTTTAAATTTTGTATTATTTTACATTTTTTATTATTTTAGTGATTTCACTTACTTTTCATAGTTTTTTCTCTTCATAAATTAGTAATTATAGAACTTAAAGCTTATATAGATAATCTATTTTATTTTATATTTTTAATCACAGACTTCAAAATAAAATTATTAAATCCTGCTAAATGAGCTTGATTTCTGAAATATTTATGTTAAAGGAATAATTAAATAATATAAATGGTATTTTTATTTTCAAAATCGATATTAGATTTTAAGTTGAAGCTTAATAAATGATATAGAAAATATTTAGATGCTCCTATACAAAGCCAATAAAAGTAAAATCTAAATTATATGAGTGTAACTTTATTTTTACTTACTAACATAATAGATACATTTTTGAGTTAGTTATTTTTGTGTGGGGTTTGATTACTTAAAATGAACATATTGTAGGCACAATTTATATCAAATAAGATTTTAAAAATAGTTATTTCGCTGTAGTAATATAAAGATCAAGTGCGTATGTATACTACCAATAAAATAAAATACAAAATAAAAACTAAAAAATCTTACAATTTAATGAGTTCTTACTTTTTCATGATTATAAGATTTTTTTACAGTTGTTGGATATAATAATTGGTATAAATAAATAAATATTAATATAAACCCTTCATATTTTCCAAACATAAAACATACAATTGAATATAGATGCATAAATTAACACTATGCTACACTATTTATTTGTTTATTTGTTTTTTTGTTTATTTGTCTATGCTTCAATCAACTTTATTTGATTGTATTATTTAATTAGGTGAGATACATTAGTAAAATTCATAAAGCTTTTTTTACAAAATTTAATACTATTAGTCAATAGTAAATCAGATGAATAAAGAAGCAGAAATTAATATAAGGGATAATAATAAAGCCTATTAGGATCCAATTTAAGTGCATAATTTATAAAATGGACCAAAAGATGAAAACGGTTTTTTATCTTCATTGTCATTTAATTCTCTCCCTTAAACATAAAACAGTTAATTTTTGCCCATAATGAGTAAAAATGTTAATGAAAAACTTCTTCAAAGAAGGTCCAATAACGCAGTTAGAATGTTTAGTAATACTAACATTTATGATGAAGATTTATCTTAAAAGAATATAGAAGGCTCATAGAATAACAAAGAAGATGGAAATGTAGAAAAATATTAAAATGAAAAAAGCGAATAAAAAGACAATAATGCACTAGGAGGAGTATAGTAAGTTATCCTTTCTTCAGCTTCTTCTTCCTCTTCATCTTCGTCTTCAAATAGTGAAGATGAAAGTGATAATAAATCTCCTTAAAGTGGTAGTAGTATTAGCAGTAATAATCATAAGAAAAGTATATCTAGAAGCAATTCATGCGATAATAATAACTTAGATCATGAAAAAATAGAAGATAATTTCTAAAGTATAGGTTGTATTTTCTAAAAGAAGTCGTTAAATAATGAATCAAATGATGAAGTATTAGAAACATTTAATTGTTCAAGTGTTAGCAACCTGCCAAAAGTATCAATTCCTAATTAATAACGCTCATAATCTTGTAATGAGATTCCATTACATCTTGCAGTTTAGGATAATAAGTACAAAGTTTCTATAGAGTATAAATGTGGAGAAATTCATGAAGAGAATGATGAAGAAGAAGAAAAAGATAAAGCACTGTAGATGAAATTTTAATAGAATGATCAAGATAAACAAAATATATTGTAAAATTAATTACTTTAATTTTATACAATTACATAAATCTCATAGATTTTGATATAGTTGATAATTGATTGATTATTTTATAAACAATCACTATTAGTAGTTAAAAAACTTAAGAGTATTTACACATTTTCGCGTAAAATATCACTAATTAAAATCCTTCCAATTATACTACTCCTAATTTACTTGCTTGCTAAAAATCCTGCTAAAATACCAAAAAATTTTTCATTTTCTTTGAATTAGGCATAAATATATTGAATTATATTTTATACTATAAGATTATGAATCCTTTAGCAAATCTTACATATTTTGTAGATAACATTTTCTATTTTTTGATGAATTTTATCAAAGTTCTCAATTAGATACTATAAATAGAAATGAAAATAATCTATCAGACAATTAAATAAATAATATTGATAAAAAGACACACTCAACTAAGCAGATTAAGTTTACAATCATAAATTTATTACTAATTTTAAATTTTTATTGGAGGAATTGATTTGATTAATTGTTTTTAAATTTTATTTTAAAGTAATAATCTTTTCTTTTAAATTTAAAGAACTTCTAGAGAGATGAAATTTAATTTAACAAAAGTTAGTGAAATTAGTGAAAAAACACCCTAAGGAGATGATCAATCCACATTCAATTATAGTTAATAACATTCAACAGCAAAAAAATTAATGACTTTACTTCCAAATATGAATGAAGGCGATGAATTAACATTAGATATGCTTATAGGTGAAATGTAAAAATAAAAATCAATTGGAATTAATGAAGGTTCAAGTTCAAGAAATAACTCTTAGAGAGAAATCCCTTCTAGCAGTGAAGAAATACATTTTCAAAATAATGCTATTCAATAAAAAAATAATATAACTTCTAGTAATTACAAGTAAGTTGCCCGTAATGACAGATAAAGACAAGCATTCAATGATATGTTTTACTTTTCTGATCAAATAAAAATATTAGAAAATATTACCAAATTAGAAAATCATAAAATGACTGAAGAAGTGAGATTAAAGATTATAGCTGCTATTAAAAGACACTTTGTTTTTTCTAATTTAGCTGAACAACACATGAATTAAGTAGTAGATAAAATGTTTGCATGCACAGCAGCACCAGGAGAATATATATTTGAATAAGATGATGAAGCTTCTCTCTTCTTCTTTATAGAAAATGGAAATGTCATTATTAAAATTAATAAAGAATTTAAGAAATGCTTAGACGAATATAACTCATTTGGCGAGCTTGCTCTTCTTTATAATTCGCCTAGATCTGCTTCTGTATAGGCTGGATAATCTGGAATGTAACTAATTCTCTGGGCTATTGATCGTGTCACATTCTTGTAAGTATTCTTATTTTAAGAAATATATTTTTAAGTTCTTTTTTAAATGAAAAAAATTGTAATAAAGGAATGTTATTAAGCATATCAATCAATAAGATTTAGAAGTAAATAGGAAGTTCCTTGAAAATGTATCGTTCTTTTCAAACTTTACTCATGAATAGAAAGATTTACTGGCTTCTTAGTTCACGTACTAAAAATTTCATAAGGGAGAAGTTATAGTTAATATTGGGGATGATGCTAATTCTTTTTACATAATTAAATCTGGATAAGTTAGTATTCTTAATGCGAGTTAAGTAGAAGAAAGATAATTACAAGTATTTTTTATATTAATTTCATTCTTTACATACTTTTTTAATTATTTTTTCTTTCTTTTTCAATCAGAGTGGTGATTGGTTTGGTGAGAGTAGTTTGTATTTGAATAAAAGCATCAGGACTCGTACTGTTTAGGCAAAGTAAATTACTTATTTATATATTTTAATTTATTTTATTTATAATTTATTTTTTATGTAGGAGCTTTGAAGTTGTATTACTTGCACTGTCTAGAAAAGCTACTTAGGAAATATTGGGCGATAAAATATAGTATTTAGCATTTAGAAATCTAATGAGATGGGCTTTTGAGAAAGATAAGATTCTTTGTAAACTCATCACTATGTAGAGGGAAAAATTATTTAGCCATTTGAATATTAGAAAAGTTATGGAAGGTGAGGAAGTTATTAGTCAGTATCGTCCTAATCAAATATGTGTTGTTTTGGAAGGCATTCTCACTTAGAAGGTATTATTTAAAAATATATCTTAATTATCTTTAGATACAAATAATATTCTCAAAACTAACAGGGTAATAAAATGTCTTATGAAAAAGCTTAAGTTGTGGGAAGTATGTGCTTGGTGCTTAATTAGTTTTGCGAAGATTCTACAGTGTATTCAGAAAAAGAATCTCTTATTGCAGAAATTAGTAAAGAATAAATTGAATATCTGCTTGGTGGTTCATATGAGTAACTAGTAACAAGAAATCGAAAGAGTCACGAAAATTCCGTTTATTTCAGTAGAGGTAGTGAGAAAAAATTATTGGATGAAGATGATTTGTTAGGGTTAAAAAATATTCGATTGATCGATTTTGTGTACATCAAAGAATTAGGGAGAGGAAACTTCGGCTCAGTAAATTTAGTACACAATAATTCCCAATAAGAAACCTTAATAAATAAAAAAATTAACACAACTTAAGAGATGAATCCTCTCTTAAATAATAGAAAGAGTAAGTATGCTCAAAATAATCCTGAGACAGAAACTATAGAAAAGTAGAATAAATAGAATGAAAAATAGAAAGAAAGCTTATTTGCAGTAAAAGTCTTTATTAGCAACTACATTTTCTAAAGAGGAATAGAAAAATATATCATTCGAGAAAAAAGTACCCTGTAAAAATGTAATTTCCCCTTTATAATGCGTTACTATAGATCCTTTTATGATAATTATCATATTTATTTTATGAATGAATTCATTAATGGCATGGATTTCTTCACGGCCATGCGCGAAGTAGGCCTCTTCAATAAAAAATAAGCATAATTCTATACAGCTTTTATCATTCTTACTCTTTAATACTTAAATAACTAAGGTAATTTATTAATCTTAATTAAATCTACTTATTATTTCAATTTATTCTGAATATTCTAGGAATTGTGTATCGAGATCTAAAACCTGAAAATATTCTTATTGATCATGAAGGATGGCCAAAACTCGTAGATATGGGTACAGCCAAATGCTTATACGATAAAAATAACTAATTGACAAGAACTTATTCTTTAGTTGGTAATCAACAGCTTTCATAGATATTATTTAAATGACTAAGTTTCAAGATTAAGCAATGTTTCATTTTTATTTAAAAGGTACTCCTCATTATATGGCACCTGAAGTAATATAGCAAAAAGGTTATGGATTCTCTGTAGATATTTATTCTCTTGGTGTTATATTATATGAATTACTCGTAGGCTATCTACCTTATGGAGAAGATGTTGACGATCCTATAGAAGTATATTAGCTTATTATTGAAGGCAAACTAGGGTAATCATATTATTTATTAATTATTTTTTGAATTATAAGTATATTTATTTATTTAAATATTAAAAATAGATTCCCTAATCATATGAAAAATAGACTAAGTGATAAAAAATTGATAAGTTAATTAATGTCTAAATCTCCTGAAGTTAGATTAGGAGGTTCTTATGGTGCTTTGAAATCTCATGAATGGTTTGAAGATTTTGATTGGGATAATTTCTTTAATAAAAAAATGGTTCCTCCTTATGTTCCACCAAAAGATAAGATAACAACAGAAGATTTCATTAAAGGATAAATCCAAAACAACTCTAAAAATTCCTTTTAAACAATAATGATGATCTAAAGTGCATAATCTGGCAGATATGCAAAAGACTTTAAAACAACTCAAAAACAGAGAGAATTCTTAAATAATTTTAATTACTGAATTTCTTTCTTAGACTCTAAATTCCATTCATTAAGAGTGAATAGTCGAGTATTAAAGTTCTCAATAAATGAGCAAATAAACTAACAAACAATCTATCAATTAACCAACCAACCAACCAAATAAACAAACAAATAAATAAATTCAGAAATAAAATAAATAATTTAATCTTCATTTCAACTATTTTAAAATATTTTATTATCTACCTCCATTTGTAAATATTACAAAATAAAATTTTATATAGAAATAAAGAAAGATTCTTCATACTAAATAATGATATAATTAATAGAATCTTTCTTTACTAGTTAAATTAATATATAGTTATTATAAATTTGTAATATGATCTATTTTATATACATCCAAAAACTATGCTAAATATTTATTTACATTCATAAATAATACAATAATTACAAACATTCACACCTTCTTATATCTTTTTATATTATTTATGTTCATATCAATTACCAATATATTCCATCCATTCTTCATTCATAGATTTTTTACTTTCCTCTATCCTTTTTCTCTACTATTAAACTATTTTACATCTTAGATTTTTTGGTAATTTATTAGATTTTTTTTTATTGAATCAACTGGCTAACTATTTTATCTATCAACACTAAAGGTTTTATAAATTCAAATTCTTGGCTTTTAAATTTTACTTTTTCTTCAAAATATATTTTAAATCATTCTTTTCGGATATAACTGAGATGTTTTTGTACAAATTCCATATGAGATTACAGTTGGCTTATAGGTTTTAATTTATTAATCACTATCATAATTCTAACCACTTATTGAGGTTAAATTTATTTATTAGATCTCTTTTTGAAAAGATGTAAAATCCTATTAGAAGATATTATGTCTTCTGTTATTTACTCTCTATGATATTTTTTGAGTTTGCCTAGGCTAGGATTTTTTTTATTTATTTTTTTAAATAATTTGATCAAAATTATTATGTGGGAAAAATTTTGAAAATATCTGCATTTTATCAAACGCTTCTATTCCAGTTGAGTTACTAAGCAATACCTTTTATTATGCTAAAGGACTCTTTTTATGTAATAAATCAAAGATTAATTCTACAAGATTTTATTCATTATTGAGTAAAATGTTTGATTACTCATATGATTGCTTCAGCAATTAGGCAATTTAGGTGCTTTTTATTAACTTTTTTTTATTTTCAGAGTTCATTGTCTATTAAGGAAGAAAATTATCTGCGTTTATTTTAATTTTTTACTCTATATACTCCTTAGGAATTTCATCAACTACTGATTTAGACGTATTCATTTTTATTATATTTTTGTAAGAAGATTATTTCTTCATTTTCTCTATCTTTTATTCTTCATCAATAATCTTTCTTTTTGAAACGCAATTTTATTTAGATAATAATCTGGCTAACTCTTTATATTCGCAAAGATCTTTTGAATTAAAATTATTTTATTGGTCTAAAGTTGTTTGGTGTGCAATATCTTTTGTTGATTTCTTACAAGTCTTTTTTAATTTATAGTCTTATTCTACTATTTATGAATCTAACAATGCCCCTTTAACACTCTTTTAAAGATAAAGTGGCTTTTATAACTTGTTTTCATTTTATTACTCATTATTTGTACTATTATGATGTATTAACTGAACCGTTTAAGGATCATATTCTAGATTTATTTAAGATTGATTAGGGAATACTGCTCTTTTGATTTCCTCGTTTATTTTAAGAATACTTTTAGGACTTATTTTCACCTCATTAAGACTATTATGTTTGATTAATTAATAAAAAAATTCTCTATTTATTATTACAGTTTTGGAAATTAATTTACCTATCATTTTGTTATATAATATTAGATGATACGTAGCTCTCTTCACCTGCTAGTCTCTTCTCTAAACCAGTTAAACTTTGAACATAATAATCAGAATTGTTTGCATACTCGCTTGATTTTATTGTTTGTTTTGCAATCTCACTATCATTTGCAAAATCATAAAAATGAGGTTATTATAGGGTACCATTTCCAGTAAATTTATTTGATTTTTCTTATTTACAACTCATTTTTCTTTTGGATGGATCTATATTTACAGCTTAATTATTTTCATTAAGTTGATTAGAAGCAATAAGAGTATTTTATTATTTTATGTCCTTACTTTTATAATTACTTTTTAAAGATTCTTCATCTGATTAAGAATTACTCTCACTTGAATATTCTTCATCTTAAAGTACTTTTTCATTTTCATCTTAGTTCTCTGAATCATAGTCTTCTTAACTATACATTTTAATTCTATCATAAAAAATTCCTCCTATTTCTGATATCCTATCATTTAGAGTTTTTGAATAATCTTTATTACTTTAAACATGCTTCCTATATCATAAAATTAATAAGTTAACCCTATTAGATTTACAAAAAATTTAATCAATAAATTTGAATTAACAGGAGAGGGGGGATGGGGGTGGTTAGTAATTAAAATATTATTTATTAATAAATTGATTTAATATAATTATTAGATTTACAAAGGTTAAGACAGACTATTTTTTTTTCTTTTTCTTTCCATTTTATAATTTCTTAATTAGAATTCAAAATAATTATTTTTAAGAGCAATTAATTAACTATCTAGAACTAGATGAGTTTGACTACACTCATTAGCAAAATGTTAAAGAGATCCACAAGATGCACAGCCCTGAGCATTTAATCCTGAAGTAATTCCATTCACACAAAACTGTTCTTACAACATTTTGTATCTTTGAAAATCTTCAGAATTAGTTCTTATTATATTAAAAAAATCCTCTCTAGGTAAGTAAAATAGAGTAGAAAGGCTCAGACTTCTTGCTGAAAATATTCTTGAAAAGCCAGAAAAGAATGAGTACTCTCCAAAATATTGATTAGACTTATAAGTACCAAAAACTGTTTTTCTTTTTTCGTGCTCACAAAATATTTCTATTTCTCCATCTAATACAAAGTAAAGAGCTTGGTTACCAATTTCGCCCACATTATATATTATCTCATTGGGATAAACTTAAATCTCTTTCATAAATCTCACAATTTTTTATAGAGTAGACTAAGAAAACAATTTATAAAAAATAGAACATGTCTTAAGCATTTTTGTGTTGACTTCCTATGTTAATTCATCTCTTAGTTTATTAGAGAGAATACTTATGACTTGCTCTTCAGCATTTTTATCTTTATCCTTTGTTTCTTAGCCTAGGAAGTGAAGGTACTATTTGATCCTATTCCTCAATGAAGTGTTTACATTTCTTCTTATAAGATATCTGATTGAGATAGATATTAAATAATTTTGATTAAATTGATACCACCTATAATAAGATATTACCTTTGCATGATTATTATGTTATCATTCATTTTTCTAGAGCTTTTTTCTATTTCTTGTAATATCATACCAATATTATTAATAGAATAGGCAAAAACACAACTGAATACTATCATAGAAAGTGCGCAGAAAAGACATTCAATAGAATTAGAAGGTGTAATATCTCCATATCCAACTATTTTATTTAATTCAATATTAATATTAATAGTTAAGTGTTTTAAATATAATTCTTATTTATTAATAATTTGAGTAATTTTATTTCTCCCTCTCTCTTTCTTATTCTTATTTCAGTTAACTTTAACATTAATATTTTAATATCTTAAATGCAATTTTAAATAAATCTAAACTACTTAATTAATAAGAAGGTATTTAAATTAGTTGTTTACCATTTTTTCAATAAATTCTTTTAATCTAAAAAAGTATTGGAATAAATGATTTATGTAAAATAATACTAATAATTACCTGTTGTCATTGTAGTAACAGCCCAATAAAAAGATAATATGTATTTTGAAAACCAAAAAATATTATCCCCATTATATTTTGCTATCCAAACTACTTCTATTCCATGTAACTACTAGTATAATCCAAGCAAATACCAAAGAATTCCCACTTTAATAATAAAATAAATCAATAATTACTTTAAAAAAGAAATAAATCAGCATTTAAAAAATATACTTATGTGAGCAATTGAAATCATAAAGAGGAGTTAGTTGATTAATTTTATTAAATGCCTTTAGGAACTACTTAATTATTATATGTTATTAAAAACTCTTCTCTTTGAATAAATTCCAAAGATCCTGGAATATGTTAAGCAGTGGATAATATATCCTTCTATATTATGATCAGCATTATAGACAACAGAATAAGTGGAATTGGTGGATATGTAAATTGAAGACAAAAAACAAAGAAAATCCCAAAAGAAAAAAGATTTCAGATAGTGAGTAAAGATCATAGTTCTTTTTGTTATGATTTAATCTTTCTAGTAATAGGAGGAGTTGAAATTGATAATTATATCGCAAAATAACAAAAAAATAAATAAGTGGAAAAAAAAATTTAATAAGTAGATTTCTTTTTCCGTCTCTGCAAATATCAGAAAAATCGAATAGGCATATAAGAAGATAAAGTTAAAAATGATCTAAAGGGTATCCCAGATTACTTTAAAAGTACCAGTAGGCATGACAATAAACTTAATAGAGGTGTTATTGATAAACTTAGAAATAATCTATAATGACTTATCAATTAAATAAATATTATATTTTCCATAAGAAAACGAGTCAGTGAAATCAGTAAAATCATTAATTAATTTTCTTTATTATTATGTTAAATTTTCTGAAGATCTATTCCCAATAGAATTCTTCAGCAGGAATAAAAACTTTTTAATATGCCCTTCAATTCTCTTTCCTATATTTTGTTCCTAAAATGATTTAGAGTAGATATTATTGATGTGCACCTAATTAGTAGAAGCAAATGTAGTTTTTTGAGATTTAAAAGCACTAGAATCTTATTTTTTATGCTCTTGTTGCTTACTATTTTGTACTATAGAAGAGTCATTAATTTATTCACTTAAAGAATTCTCTTAATTTACTTTTATTAATACTGATTTATTTGAAGAACAAATTAATGACTTTTCGTATGGTAAGATAAAAGTAGAAGTTTTATTTTAGATATCTTATCTTTGAGTTGTTTAAGAACAAAAGAAGGCTCCCTCATCTATTTTTTTATCTTCTTAAGGTAAATTTAAGCTTTATAGTAATTAAGAATTATTATCTGTCTATTCTTCAATTTGAGTTTTCAAAAAATCATCTTTTAAGTTTATTGAAGGAGTATTTTATGTCTTTATCCTATAGTTATTTGTACTTTGAATGTTTTTAAATAAGGAACTTCTATTATTATTATTTTAATTATTATTATTATTATAATGTGGCCTATCACTTTCTTAGGAAATGGATTTTGAGAGGTTTGGGGCCTAAACAAAAGTAAAAGTAGTCCCTATTGAAAATAGAATTTATTTACTTTAAATTTCAACCAAGTTATAAACTTACCATCATTTTATTTATTTTATTCTAATCTCTTTTCACTCTTATGATTCTAAAATTCTAACTCAAACTCACACATTTAAGCGCTTTAGCAAAAAGGATTTATTGAGTTGCTTAACATGCTCGAGTTATTGTTTTCGTTTTTTATTTCTACAACACTTATTTGTATCTCATCATTGTCTCCTCTTGGAAGTGAGTATTGGATTAAATTCTAATTTTTACTTGTCTGTTTCATTCTTGATTGTGATTGTGGAGAATCGCTTATTTCTACTTACATATTACCTTTTTTACTCTATAATAATTAATTTTTTTGGTGTTGCTTTTTTATTTCTTTCGAGTGATTTATAAATATTAAAGTTCTAGCTTTGACCTTACTAAAACCTCTACTATCTTTCAGAATTTTAATTTTATTAATTTCTTTAAATATATTGTATCTTATTAGACCATTGCAACAAACGAATTTTAGTGAATTAATGAACAACCGATAAAATACTACTTTATTATACTATATTTGAAATTAGAATAACATGGAACTATCAATAATAATATTTTCTTCTATATTCTATTTAACATTTTTTAAAATTTAAAACTACATAAAATATTTTGTCTACAATTTCATCAAAATTTACTCTATTTATTTAAATAATAAATTAAATCATTTTGTCTTTGGTATGAAATGTTGAAGAGTACTGTACTGTAATAAGTGATTATTAGTAAAGTAATCAAAAAATAGGTTAGTAAATATTTGAATTTATTCTTTTTGGATATAATCTTGATCGTTTTGTGAAAATTCCATAAGAAAGTATTGTAGGATTATACGTTTTATTTAGCTAATCATTATCTTAATTTTAACTCTACAAAGATAAATTCAATTATTAAATTTCTTTTTATAAAAAATTCAAGTCTTCTTAGAAAATATTTTGTCTTCTGTTATTCGTCCTGTATGTAGGCTTTTGATTTTATTTGGATTGTAATTTTTTTTATTTTAATTTCGAAATTATTTTATCGATGTTATTATGAGGGAAGAATTTAGAGAATATCTACATCTTATCGAAGTCCTCTAAATTTGTTAAATTATTGGAGTAGCCTAATAATGAATTTTCTTATACCAATTAGTTATTTTTTTATAAAATATCTATTAAAAATTATTACAACAATTCAGTTTAAATTATATGGGATTATTTTCTTGGTTATTTTAATTATTATGCCATCTAGGTAGTGTTATTTACTTATATTTTATCTTCTTACATAATATCATTCAAATTTTCAACTTTTTTTTCTCTCTACTCTCTAAAATCCTTTACATTTTCATCTACTAATAAGTTGGATGTATCCAATTTAGTTAACAGCTTTAGTAGTGAAGTTTATTATTTAAATTTATCATTCATTTATTCTTCCTCACTTAATTATCTTTTACTTACACAATTTCTTCTAGAAAATAGTCTAATTAACTCTTTTTAACCATCAAATTCAAGTATTTTATTCATATTATTTTGATAGATTTGTTTAGTCTTCTTCGTATTAGTAGAAGTTTAAAAAAAAGGAGAGTTTAAGTCTTGAGTAGATGCTTTAAATAATTTCGCTCCTTGGCAAATTTATTAATCTCTTACCTAGTTATCAGAAGTTTAATATTGCATACTCTTCTTTAGATAAATAGCTTTAGTTGGCTAATTATCATTGAGTTAGCAATCAATAGAATTTTAGAGATTTATTAAAGGAGCTGAAGAGGGATCTATTTTTATTTCCCTTTGTGACAGGCTTGTAAGTGGTATTTTCAAACAATCTTCTTTTTGTTTTAAAATTTTTTTTGAACTATTTTTTATTTCGTAAAAGCTATTTAATGATTAAAAAAAAATGTTAAAGTTATAGAATATGATGATAAAAGGGAGTAAGTTCTGTATAAATAATAATTAATTTGTTGATAAAAAAATCTTTAATAAAGTGAAAGTTATGTGATGCTTATTTTCTTTTATTTCAGTTTCAAATGCTCTAAAAATTTTAAAATTAAATAAATACCTTTCATTTTAGCTTGCTAAGGGCTACTAATTATAAAAATCTTCTATATCTTATCTTTTCTCCAGACAAGTTAAACTATGATCTTAGCATTCTTTTTCAGAAGTTTTAACAGTCTACTAAATAAATTCGCTATCTTCTGAAGGATTTTTTAAAATTATTGTATGTTGCTAATTCCCATTTCCATGGAAATTATCCTTTCCTTAATTTATACTTGTCTTCAACACAGATGAATCCTATATTGAAGGTTATATATTTTCTTTAAATTAATTCGACTTAATTGTACTATAGAATTTTAATTCCTTCTGTTTAAAATTGCTAAGTATTGATTCTAAATCTGATTTTGTTTCACCATCGCTGGAGAAATTTTTATCTTTTAGAATACTTGAATCTTCGTCTTCGTCATTAGAATCTTAATTACTATAAATCTTTATTCTTTCATATGATATTCCTCCTATTTCAGTAATTTTATCGATTAAAATTTGAGTTTATTCCTTATTTTTTGAAACAAGATTTCTATTTTAATAGAAAAAAAATTTTTATTAATTTGATACATGATTTAAAATAAAATGTAAGTAGTAATTAAGTAAGTTATCAAATAAAATGTAAAACTTACAAAGGATACGAAAGAAAACTTTTCTTTCTTTTTCTTTTCATTTTTACATTCCTTGATTAGAATTCAAAATAATTATTCTTGAGTGCTATAAATTAACTATCTAAAACTAGATGAGTTTGGCTACATTCATTAGCAAAATGCTAAAGAGATCCACATGATGCACAACCCTGAACATTTAATCCAGAAGTAATTTTATTCACACAAATCTGCTCTTACAGCATTTTATATCTTTACAAATCTTCAGAATTCGATCTTATTATGTTTAAAAAGTCCTCTCTAGGTAAGTAAAATAGAGTTGAAAGGCTCAGACTTCTTGCTGAAAATATTCTAGAAAATCCAGTAAAGAATGAATACTCTCCAAAATATTGATTTGACCTATAAACATTAAAAACTGTTTTTCTTTTTTCGTGCTCGCAAAACATTTCAATTTCCCCATCTAATACAAAGTAAAGAGCTTGGTTACCTACTTCACCAACATTAAATATACATTCATTAGGATAAACTTAAATCTCTTTCATAAATCTCACAATTTTTTATAGAGTAGACTAAGAAAATAATTTATAAAAAATAGAACATGTCTTAAGCATTTTTGTGTTGACTTCCTATGTCAATTCATCTCTTAGTTTATTAGAGAGTATACTTATAACTTGCTCTTCAGCATTTTTATCTTTATCCTTTGTTTCTTATCCAAGGTAATAGAGATATTATTTGATCCTATTTCTCAGTGAAGAATTCACATTTCTTCTAATAAGATATCTTTTGTTATTTAAAAAGGCATTAAATAATAGCAAATAATTGTTTAAAAATTTCACCTTTGCATAGTAATTGTGTTTTCATTCATTTTTTTAGAACTTCTATTGATCTCTTCTAGAATCATTCCAATATTATTAATTGAATAAGCAAATATACAACTAAACACTATCATTGAAAGCGCGCAAAAAAGACATTCAATAGAATTAGAAGGTGTTATATCTCCATATCCTACTATTTTTTAAAAAGTTAGGTTAAAAATATTAATTTATTCTTAATTAATTAATACCTGTAGTCATTGTGGTTACTGCCCAATAAAAGGAATATGTATATTTAGAAAACCAAAAAATATTTGTATCATTATATTTTGAGAGCCAAACTACTTCAGTTCCATGCAACTACTAATACAATGCAAGCAAATACCAAAAGATTCCCACTTTAAGTATAAATGAAGTAAGTAAGAAATTTAATAAATTATTAAAAATATTGAAATATTACTTATATGAGCCATAGAAATCATAAAAATGAGTTAATTTATCAATTTAATTAAATGTCTCTATGAGCTACTTAATTATTAAATGTTATCGAAGACCTTTCTCTTAGAATAAACTCCGAAAATTCTAAAAAATGTGAAATAATTTAAAATATATCTTTCAATTTTATGTTCAGGATTATAAACAATAGATTATTCGGGGTTAGAAATAGAATAGATAGATGACAGTAAGCATATTAAATCTATGAAGAAAAAGGATTTAAGATAATGATAGAAAATTAGAGCTCTTTTTGTAATGATTTAATCTTTCTAATAATAAGAGGAATTGAGATTGATAATGATATCAAAAATCAAGAAGGCTATAAATAATAGGAAGGAGAAATTCAAGAATTATATTTCTTTTTAAGTTTCAGCAAATATAAGAAATATTGAGTAGGCATATAAAAAGATGAAATTGGCAATAATTTAAATAGTATCCCATATTATTTTAAAGCTATCAGTGGGCATTATGATATGCTTTGTTGATGTATTATTGACAAACTTATATATGATTTGAAGTGATTTATCAATTAAATATATATTAAAATGACTATAAGAAAAAGAGTCAGTGAAATCAGAGTAGTCATTTATTAAATTTCTTTATTTTTGTGTTACCGATTTAGCAGATCTATTCCTTTTTTAATTCTTAAGGAGATTAACAAATTTTTTTATATGACTCTCTAATCTTTTCCCAATCTTTTATTCTTAGAGTTGTTTGTTATAAATTTAAAATCCTTAGTTCTAATGACTCAAAGAAAATGCCGTTTTTTAAGATTTAAAACCACTTTGATAGATAGAATCAAGCTTTTTATGCTCTTGTTACTTATTTATCTATTAAAATGGAGTTTCATTATTTTATTCACTAAAAGAATCATCTTAACTCACTTTTATCATAGATCTATTAGATGAATAAATAATTTATTTTTCTTAAGGTAAAACAAAGGTAGAAGTTTAATTTTTAAAACCATAATCAAAAAGAGTTGTATCATTATATTTCATTTCAGATTAGCAAATATGTGAGTTTTAGAGCAAAGACGGATGATATTTTTTTTCTAAAGTATAATTGTGATTTCCATCTTTAATTTGATTAAACATAAGATAATTATTATTCTTAGAGTCAACACTATACTAAGACTTAATACTTTTAAATTAAGAATAGTTATTTTTATTTTAATTCTAGCAATTAGCAAGCTATATTTTTTCACATTCCTAATAGAAAGATTTTGATGGATTTTGTTCTTAAATAAGCGTAAATGAATTCCCTATTTTTATAAAAAATGCTTATTATTGAAAAGTAAATAGAAATATATGCAAATATTTTAATTCTACCTTCTTCATTCTATCTATTTTATTCTAAATTACTTTCTCTTTTATTGTTTTAAATATCTAATTCAAGTTCATGCGTATAAGCACTTTAACTAAGAAAGTTGATTTGCTAGCTTAAAAAGCTTGTATTATTATTCTGATTATTAATATCTTGGTAGCTAACAACTATTTCATCATTGTCACCTCTTGGTAGCGAGTATTGAATTTAATCGCTCTTATCGGTTTATTTCTATCCCATTTAAGGAATGTCATAAAACTCCATTTGTCAAACTATATGTGAAATTTGTATTTAATTTAGGAAATTAATTTTTTATAAACTAAGTTTAGTATTACATTCTAGTTTAATTCCTTACACGAATTTTTCTACTTATTTATATTTTCTAATCAGTGTTCACATAATTATTTTTTTTACTTAATTAATATCAAAACAGGCAAACAAAGTACTAACTAAAATTACATCCCATATTTTTAGTAAAAAGTGATTTATATAATAATATCTGAAATATGCTTACATAATAATGATACAGAAAAGGATATTATTACAAATTTTATATCAATAAATTAAATAATTAAAGAATTAATAAATAAAATGTTCAAATAATGATAAAATAATTAAGGAATCAGTAAAAAAAATGGCTCAAGAAATGCTAAATACTTCAGAAATATTAGCTTTAATCTTAGTTATTAGGTTTATTAGAAAAACGAATAGGGTAGAGTCTACATTTTTTAGTATAGATTCCATAAGATAAAACGGTAGGACGATATTTTTATTGGAATACCATAGAATCTTATGTTTGTTGCAAAGAAAAGTTTTACAATTCAAAAGTTTAAATTTCTCTTTGTATTTAAGTGAAATCTGCTAATAAAATATTATTTCTCCTTGCATTTCTTTAAACCTTATAGGATTTTGGTAAATGTTTTCCATTCAGACTCTTTTTTAACTTTAACTAATTAAGCACATTACTGACATTATTATGAGGAAAGAACTTTGAAAATATAAACATTTAATCAAAATTCTCAAGTACTCTAGAAAGGATAGATGTTTTGTTAGGAATTGAAGCAGAATTTCCTTTTTTTTAGAAAATTTCCATAATATTTTACATTAATAACTTATTTCCCTTCATTTCATGCTCTTAAAATAAAGTTTATAGAAAACTATTATTCGATCTTATTTTAAGTTAACTGGTATTTTAAGAGCTTTTCTAAAATTTCTATTGAGTAGAAGCGTTACTATTTCTTTTATTTAAAGTATCAGTTATTTCCTGTAATTCTTCAGCAATTTTAGTTTCGAGATTTGTAGTGATTAGTTTAGTAAATAATCTTACCAGCGAAAGCTGACTTCTTTAGTGAGAATTAGATTTGATATCTTCTCCTTTAATTTTATGCTTTTTTTATTATTTATTATCTTTGAGATCCTAAAATACATTTGGCATCCCTATACCAGTTTCAGAGCTTACTTATCTGCTTGAAATATCTTTAAATTAACTATTATCTGCTTAAAAATCGTAATCATTTTCAGATTATTCAAACCTTATTGATTTTAATTTTGTATCTAATTTCTTTAAACTAAACTATTTCTTTAAATTTCTCTGCTTCTCCTCAAAGGAATTTTATTAAGTAAATTATTTTATTCTTTATTAACCAATAGAATCTAAATCATTTAATTTTTGAGATTAATTTAATCTGTTTGATTTTTTTAACTCTTCTTAAATCACTGATTTTTCTTCACTCGCTAACTTCTTTTCTAACATTGTTAAGCTATTTTACGAATCCGTATATTCTCCTTTCTTTAAATTATCCTATTATCCATCTTCTTTGATAGATACTTATAAATTATAACTAAATTAATTTTTCATAAATTTATCTTATTTGCTGTTTTTGATAGCTAAATCATCTATGGTCGTTAATGTTTCCTTTATTTTCGGTAACTCACTTTAGTTCTCATCTTCAGGTAGGTCTGAGCTTGTTTCTGAATAAAACTAGGATTATCGAAGCTACTTTTCTCTTTCTTCATCAGAATCCACATTTTCATTAGTTTAAATGTACATTCTCTCAAGCAAATCTCCTCCAAATTGTTAGATATAATCGATTAAACGTAGAGAATATATTGGATTTTATGATACGAGAAGCCTATTGAAAAGATAAAAAAAACAATTGATCAAATACTTTCATTAATTTGAGAATAAAAAAAATAGAATCTTAAATATAATTTGCAAAAAATAAAAATATTTACAATGCATTTGCCATTAATTTAGATTTTCTGTTTTATCTTTAATAGTCTTGCCTTTATTAAAATTCAAAGTAATTATATTTTAAAGTAACCAATTAGCTATCAGAAACCAAATGTGTTTTTTTACAATTAATCGAATAATGATCTTATTGCCCACAACTAAAGCAACCATAGTAATTTAAAGCAGTTATATCACCATTAACACAAATTTATTCCTCAAGCATCTTATACCTTTACATATCTTCTTAATTATTTTTTACAATTTTTAAGAAACTATCTCTAGAAAGGTAATATAAAGTAGATAGATTAAGGCTACGTGCAGATGCTTTTCTAGACAAGCCAGAAAAGAAGGAATATTCTCCAAAATACTAATTGCTTCCTAGTATTTTATAAACGCTTTTACTTTTTTCGAGTTCGCTGTATATTTCTATCTACCCATCTAAGATAAAATATAAAGCCTAGTTTCCTAGATCATTTTAATTGAAAATTATTTCGTTAGGACTAACTTATATCTCTTGCATACTAAATATCATTTTTTTAATGGTTTATTGTGAAAATATTTTATCAATAATAGTGCAATTGCCTATTAGTTTTTTATTCACATCCAGAGTAAGTTCATCTCTTAGTTTATTAGATAGGATACTAATTATCCTATCTTCAGTAATTTTGTTCCTATCTTTTGTTTCTTAAGCCAAAAAGTTTAAATAATGTATTATCCTACTTCTTAATTATGCATTTACATTCCTTCTCCTTAAATACCTAAGTATTTTTAATTTTATCAAAAAAGTTTATCTTTATTCTAAAATATTAACTTACCTTTGCATTATAATCACGTTATCTTTTAGTTCCTTTGTCCCTTTCTCAATTTCTTATAAGATCATACCAATGTTATTTATAGAATAAGCAAATACACAACTAAAAAGAATCATAGATACTGTGTTAAAAAGAGCCTCTAGATGGTTTGCAGGTGTAATATCACCATATCCAACTTAAATTATTAATACAAATAAAGAATTATCTTTTATTACTGTTCATTCTAACCAATACCCCCCCCCTTAGAATTAATATTTATATTATCATCTTTAAAAATTTCATTAAATTTGAATGGGAGTAATTTTTTTCTTCAAATTTAAGATTTTGATTTCAATTTACCTGTTGTCATTGTAGTAACTGCCCAGTATAAAGAATAAAAATATTAAGAATACCATGGATTATTATTAATATTATACTTAGCAAGCCAATAGTTATTAAATCCTTAAATACCTTAGTATAACCCAATTAAATACCAAAAAATTCCTACTTTATATTTGAAAAGACAATGTAATTTTATCATTCTATTCTTTAAATAAAACTTACATGTATGGGCAAATGTTATCATAAATAATAATTAATTAACTAATTTAATTAAATGCCTTTGGGAGTTACTGAGAGATTACAAGCTATCAAATATACCTTTTTTATAAGCAATTCCTATTATTCTAAATAGTATAAGTAAATTTAATAAGTATTATTGTATCTCATTGTGAGGATTATAAACTGAAGATTTTTTATTTTTGAGAAGGGCAAGTAATGATGATGACAAAGATATTAAATCAAATATTAAAGTACTTTTAATGTAATTCTTAAATATTAAAGATCTTTCTGTAATAACTTAATCTTTTAAGTAAAATGATTTATTTAAAATGATGAGAATATCAGCTATTAGTAAGATATTGAAGGTATAGATAATGTATTTAAAATATCCTATATCTTCTTCATAGCTCGCAAAGAAGAGATAAATGGAAAAGATGTAAAAAAATATATAATTAAATATCACTTAAAAGGTATCCCATATCAGAATAAAGGTATCATTAGGTTTGAATACCTTTATTACCTTTATTTAATTTATATATTTAAGAAGAGAGTTTAGTAATATGGAAATATATTTAGCCCTTTGCTAATTCTAGGAATGTAGTTCTGTATAATCTGAGTAATCGTTAATAATTTTATGCTATTCTTGAGTTAAACAATCAGCTGATCTTTTAGAGTACATGCCTTTTAATAATTAAATAAACTTTTTCACTTTTAAATCTATTTAGTATTATCTGTTAAGAGATTCCTTAAACTGATTCTACAAAATTAAAATTCCTTTCTAAAATGATATTGAATTAAAATTGCTTGTTCTTGTTTTATACAAAACATTTTATTTAGCTTTCTAACTAGACCATTACATTTGTGAGGTATCCTCAGAATCTTATTCTTATATTTTTTTCTTTTAAAATGCGATGGGATTTACTACTACATCCTATTCATTGCTCTCTTTATCACTTCCACTATCTTGCTAATCTCCATCTCCATCTACATCTTATTCCTATTCATAATTATCTCTCATTAGGCTACTTTCATTTTTTTAATTTGTATTAAGTAAACTTGCCAACTATATTTAATTTGCTGACTTTTAAATATCCTAAGTTTTCTTGTAAGTTTAATCTTACATAGCATTTATCATCTCTGATGATTAGCGATATTAATTATCTTTGTTTATCTTGAATTAAGAATTCATTTAATTCCCTTATTCTAATCCTACTACTTTTTATAAGCACTTATCTTTATATGAGAAATCACCTTTTTTTTAAAAAATAGGATTTAAAATAGGTTTATAGAACTAAAAATCAAAAGAATACATGTATCATCATCTCTATTAAAATCATAAAGAGCATCTATTTTAGAATTCTCTTTTTCTTCTTGTACTTTGTTGTGGCTTTATCTAAGTTAATTACTTAGATTTTAGCTTTAGCATAAAGAACTATTATCATTTCTCAGTTCTATGCGACTATAATGAATATCATCATTATCTCCTATTGGAATAGAATATTAAGCTGAAAAAGTATTGAGATTATTCTTTCTTATTGACACTTCTTGAATATCAAAAGATATATTTTGCATTTTATTGTTTAAAAGTAGGATTTTCTTTTTCTTATAATTAATTAATCTCTCTAACCTTTAATAAATTAACAATCAGTAAAATTATTCATTGGCTATAAGAAAATACTCTTCAATAATTACAAATTTTTCTCTTAATAATTATAAAAAACATACTACAAATTTTGATTTATTAACACTAACCTCCTTTCCCCTACTTTTGAGCATTACTTTGTTATTCTTAATTAAAAGAAATTTCTACAAAAATATAAATCAAAAAAGACCCTTCAAAAATGAATGAAAAAATAAAAATTTCTTTTAAAAATATGACTACATTGAAATTTTGTTAATTTTCTTTTTATTTATTTATTAATTTACAAGCATCATTAGGAGAACTATTTTTATTTAATATACTTCAGTTAAAACACTAAATGTTATTATAGGATTTAAGCAATTAGATATAATTAAGCAAAAAATTGTATATCTAATTATAATAATATGAGTGTATTCTAAATAATTCATAAATTTTTTATAGTAAATAAATTAACTTATGTATTCATTCTGTATTTCTAGTAATATTAAAATTTCGCTACAAAATCTATTCTAAACTTTTAAAAATTACTATCAATCAATCAATTAAATTGAAAATAATATTTAAGTAAATTAACTGATAAGTAAATTTAAATAAATTACTATAATAAATTACTTTATTACTTAATATTCAAATATAATTTTCTACAAAAAGTATGAAATTTTAGAAATGTGCTAACAAATGAATATGTAAACTATCCTAGTATTCGACTAGATTCTATTAATTATTCCAACTTTACAACTTTAGAAAGAATTGAAACAAAATACTATCCTTTTAGTAAAATTAATAATGCTACACTAAATATTAGAGATTTAAAATAACAAATAAGGAATAGATCAAATATTTTTTAATAAAAATATTTTAATATTACTGAGTTAAATCATGGAAAAGAAAGGAAAGAAAATTTATAATCTTTTACAAGAAGCAATTAAGTAAGGTATTTAATTATTTTGTAATGATATGGCTATCTTCAATAAATTTAAATCTTTGTTGCTTTGATTGGATGATAAAGAGAATGATAATGGAATTGTATAGATTTTTTTTTAAAAAAAGATATAAAGACATATAAAAATTTTTCTAAATTTCTAATTAATTACGATGAGCTTGGATGTAGAAAGATATCGGTTTGAAAGAATAGGCAGGAGGAAATAAGATCTTTCTGATGTTTCTATGTAAAAAAGGAAATGAGCCCTAACTAAGTATTCCCTATATTCTCATCAAAATAGAAATAATATATAAGAAGTGGCTATAGGGAAAGAGAGTGTGATTTTTAAAAAGTGAATGCGATCTATCTAATAATTGAGAAAAGGGAAGAGTTGTTAGTTTAATAGATTTAAAGAAAGAACGAGATTTAAGTATCATACAATCAACAGAAAAAAAAATAAAAAGATTAAATAAAAATAATAATAAATACAATTTTTTCAAAAAAAAGATTAAAAACAGAAAAATATATATCTAGAAAAATATTTGATAAAAAAAGAATATACAAGAAATGAAGATTAATATTAAGACTTTAAAGGGTACCGATTTCTTTGACCTTAACGTTGAAGAAGCCACAACCGTAAGCTTTTCGTTTACATCTATTTCCATATTTTCTCTAAAGAAATCTATAACCCTTAAAGATGACTGAAGATAACCTAAAAAATGATGAAATTCTAAGTTTTGTTTAACAATAAATAATATTAGGTTGGTGAATTAAAGGATAGAATCGCTACTGAAAAGCAAAAAGAAAAAGATACAATTAAGTTAGTTCATAAGGGTAAATAATTAACTGAAGATGCAAAGACTGTCGCAGAAGTTGGCATTAAGGATAACGACTTCGTCATTCTTATGTTCTTCATTAAGGTACTTACTTAAAAAAACATTTATAAACCTCTCTTAAATTCCATGAAATAATAATAATGAATGTGATGTGATTACAAACCTCTTACAAAAGTTTAAAAAAGAAGAATAACTTAAAGTTATATAAGATTTAAACTTATTCGAGATGATAAATAGCTATTTTTATTTCATCTTTACTCTATTCTTTAATAATAGCATTAATTTGAGTGGTTGAAAACAATTTTAAAAGAAAAATATCCCATTTATTTTAAGGATGAAACCTTTTAACTCTGGAATTCTAAATATTAATCATTTGCAAATTTATAAATTACAGAAAGCTGAAAAGGAAGATGCTCCTTAACAAGCCTAAACCACTGCCACCACCACTACTACTTCTACTACAGGAACAAACCCTACTCAAGCTCCTAAGCCAGCCACCCAACCTGCTACCGGTCAATCTGCTTCTACTAGTTCAAGTAATGATCTTCTCCAAGGACCTGAATTGGAAGCAAAGATTAAAGAAATCGAAAGTATGGGTTTTGACAGACCTAAAATTATTTAAGCTTTAAAGGCTGCTTATTACAACCCTGAAAGAGCTATTGATTATTTATTGAGTGGTAATATTCCCTAAGTTAGAGAAGGTGCTGCCCAATAAGGTCAATAACCTTAAGGTGCTACTGGTGGTTTACAAGGTGCTGGTCTTGAACAATTAGCATAATTAGCTTAAAACCCATAATTCCAACATATTGCCTAAGCTATTCGTCAAAACCCTGCACTCCTCCAACCCGTCATGTAACAATTAGCTCAAACCAACCCTGATGTTGCCAGACTCTTATAACAAAATCCTCAAGCTTTCCTCTAACTCTTGCTCGCTGCTTCCGAAAATGAAGGTGGTTAAAGTAAGAATTAAACAAATAATTTTACCTACTAAGTTGTTATTGTTTAGTTAGATGATTGATTCATAAATAGATAGACAGATTGATAGATAGTTAGCTAATTAGCTAACAGTTTTCATACAAAAATTGTCTTTTCTTTTTCTTCTATACTATTTTAAAGTTTTTTAGTTAGTTGATTCTTTTTTTAAAAAGAATCTGATCTTCTGATCAAGGCAATACAAATAGATAAATAATAAAATAAATAGACACTTACTAAAGCAGCATATCTACAATCTATCAATCAATCAATCAATCAATCTTATAAATCTATCAATCTAGCATATTCTTTTATTCATACATACATACATTTTAAACATTTTCATGATTCATTTTTATTAACAAATAAATAGATTTACCTCCTAATGCTATTCAAGTCACCCCTGAAGAAAAGGCAGATATTGATGATATTATTTCAATGGGTTTCGATAAAAATGATGCTTTAGAAGCTTATATTACATGTGATAAGAACAAAGAATTAGCCATTAACTATCTTTTCGATGCTAAGGAAAGTGGTGCTCTTCTCTGTAAGAAATTTATATTCAAAATAATTAATAAAAATACTTTACAGCGCAATATTCTAAAATACTTATATTCATTAATAAATAGCTGAACACATTCAAAAAGAAGAATTAGAAGCTGCTTAAGAATAATCATTAAACCCAAATCCTTAATAAGGTAATAATAACAACCCCAATCAATAATAGCCTGGTTAGGGATAAGAAGAAGAAGATGACGATGATGAAGATGATTTCATGTACTAGTGATTGATTTTTATTGAATTTAGCTTAAAAAATACTTTCTGCAATGTTTATAAATTATTAATAGATTCATTTTAACTTAAACTATATGTCAATGCATTCATTCATTATCTCATTTATTAAAATAAAATTAATAATTCTTCAAAATAATCTTATTAGTAACTTACTACAGCATTTCATTTCTTTATAATAATAACTCGACTAGCTTCATATCTATCTATCCATCCATTCTATTAATTGTATTCAAATGTAAACTTCTTAAGAAAAATTAACAAATTAATTAATTTCTTATAATAAATTGTCAGTTATATGCATATTTATATCTAAAATTGAAAATGGATATTATTATTAGCATAAATTATGTCTTATCATAATTTAACCTCTTTCTTTTTGATTACATAATCCAATAATGTATCACTTAAGTAAGAAAGCATTGGACAATACAAAAATTTTAAATCAATCTAGGAATGAAAATTAAACTTTTACTCTAATCCATTAACTATGGATTATTGAATACTATATATTGAGCTTGATGTATCAATAATAAATAATAAAATAATATTTAACTATTAAATAACCTTAAAATTAACTATTTATAATTATTATAATTGAAAATGATTCTTCTATTATTAATTATTAATAATTTTAAAAAAAGTAAATAAATATTTACCCATCTAAATCAAATTAACACTAGCATAAAGGGAGTTTTTAATTAATATAAATATGGGGTATTGAGAGAGAAATGAATACAAAATAAAAAGTTGTCATTTGATGAGTCTTTTTCATTGTACCAACATAAAAATGGATATATTTTCAAAACTTTAAAGATTAGAAAATTATTTAGAATGCTAATTAAAACAGTAAAAGTAATAATATATTATAATAGTAATTTGTGGTAGGAAATTTTTCATTTTTGATTAATTCTTAACTAGGATTTAACTTAAAATTATTATTTTGTATCATGAAAAGTGAAATATCGAGTAATATTAGCTAATATTTAATTATAGAAACCATTCACTAAATAACTAAAAATAAAAATTTGGATAACGAAATGATCAATTTTAATTGCAATGGAAATGAAGGTGAAGTTGGATAAAGCGGGGAGTGTAGTAATGGATTAACTTCTTAAGGAATAAAAGGGTAAGATGGATTAGAAGGACAAAAAGGAGGCGATGCCACTAATTTAGATTTAGAAATTAAGGCTGAAGAAGAATAAATAGTAATCATAGAATTAGATAAAATCAATAGACATTCTAAGTTTCCTATTGCTGATAATGAAAAATAAATAAATATCTATTCAAAAGGAGGTAAGGGAGGAGTTGGTGGTCAAGGAGGAAATGGAGGAAAAGGAATTAGGGGAAAGAATGGAAGAGATGCTACAGTAATTTCATCTGGTACTGATGGAAGTGATGGCAAACCTGGAGGAAAAGGAGGTGATGGAGGATAAGGTGGAGAAGGAGGAAAAGGTGGAGTTATTTCTCTCAAAATATGTGAATAAGATATGGATTTGCTTATGATTTTAAATGAAATAGATTTTAATGGAGGAGAATGTGGAAAAGGTGGATAAGGAGGTTAAGGCGGACAAGGTGGAGAAGGAGGTAGTGGAGGAAGAGGTTTTTCTTCTATTAAATAAATTGGAAAAAGTATTAGCTATCATAGAATGCCTGGAGGAATATAAGGTAATAAAGGAATTTAAGGGGCAAAAGGAAAAAATGGTAGTGATGGAGTTTATGGAGAAAAAGGAAAATTGAATATTATTGTTGGAAAGCAGAAATATTCATCAATATATAAATTAATAGTAGAATCTGTAGGAACTGCTTTTTCTGATGATAACATAATAGAGCCAGGAGAGAAATTAAAAATAAACTCCCTTATTCTTAAAAACGTAGGAAAAATGCCTACTCCAATTCACCAAAGAATAATATTAGGCTTAGAAAACAATCAATATATTCAGTTTAACGAAGCTAGTAGAATTTACATTTCAAATAGCATAAAACACTTAAAGACTTATAAAATAGAAACTCCTCTTGAATTTTAAATCAAAGGCCATACTGAATCTGCTATTGATAAAGTTTACAAAATAACTGTACCTCTACATTACTTTGCTAAAGTTGAAAGAGTTAATAGACCTTTTAGATCTATTGCTGAAAAATTTACAAACTATTAAATTCGTTTCCCTGTAGAGTTATCAGATATATAAGTTTTTAAAACCATTCAAAAAAATGAAGAGGCTCCAATTGCTTTTAGCATTTTAAACCTCTCTCGGAAACCTATAGGATTTGAAACACCTGAATAGAGATTATTAAATGTGAGAATTGTTTTGAGTAATAGTATCAAAATTGTTTAATTCATTCCTAAAATTGAAAATGACATTGAAAAAAGAAGAAGAAATTCGTTAAAACAAGCCAGTATTTCTTCCTCTAAAAGTAATTTTGCCAATAATTAAAATGTAGATGATAATGTGATTTTGCTTGATGAAGAATTTATTACAAATATCTAACCAAATGAGAAGAAAATGATAAGTGGGACAATAAAATTTACTGAGTTTGACTTTCCTTACAATAAAAAAGTTAATTTGTAAGTTAATCTAGACTTAGGTTGTTATTCTAACCCAAAAGAATAATACTAAACAATTTAAACTAGAAATTTTACTGTTTAGCTATCGTAAGGATATGAATATAATTAAAACTCAGAATTTCTTCTCATAATTAACTCTGAAACTAAAGTAAATTTGATAGACTAATTTAAAAGTATTGCTTAATCTTTTGGATCTAATGTAGACATTTGGAATATTTCAAATTATTAAGGCTTTGATTTTGATTATATCATTTCAAATGGTTTATCATTCAGATAACTCTACAAAGATAAAGTGATTATAGTACTCTGTAATCCCTACACACTATATAATGGGAGTAATACTAACCCAATCAAATAAATACAGGAGAGGAATATTTACAAAGCTGCTAAATTCTAATAAATCCGCTTTTACATCATAGGTTAAAGAGAATTATATGATCATAAATGGGTAACTTCTCAAAATCCTAGTGAAATTAGTAGATTCTAGAGGCAAGAAGAAAGTATGCAGGCTATTTATAATAGATTTTCCAGAGATTTTAAATTTGAAGCAGATACAGTCTTGTCCAATCTCTCTGAATAGGAATTAACCATACAATAATAAAAATAATAAACTTACTCAACCTAAATCCTTGAAACTCTTTATTGCTGCACTAGATTAAAATCGTCTCACTTTCTAAATAAATGTTCTTAAACCTTTCAAAAAATTAATTAATCTAATAAGAATTATTACCATTGTATTCTAATTAAAGAACAACCAAAAGTAATTTAAAGTTCTTTTTTTGATAAATACTATGATTTAGGTAATATTAAAATTGTGGAGAATCTTAGGAAAGACTTCCCTTAAGTTATAGATCGCTCTTGTTTTGCAGAGGATAAAGAAGAATTAGATATGATAGATAGATTTAGCCTTATTAAACTAATATCCTTCACATAGAAAATTACATTTTTTGAAAGATCCCTATCAAATTTTGATAATTCTAAATTGGTGATTGATTGTATATTTTCTGATTTAGCTGATGAGTACATAACTTATATAGATTCAGGAATAAAAAGAAAAGAGATCCCAAATTATCTAAAAAGATGGAGCTTACTTCAAAATTTCGGATTCTAAAAATATTTCTAGCAACCTAAAAGAAAAGAAAATATCTACGCAGAGAATGAACCTATAAATAACACTTAAATTAAAACTGATCCTGCAGTCATTAATTAAGTCAGAGAGTACTTATATTAAAAAATATACTAGTTAAGATAAATAATATAAAAACAGTTAAATTGTTGCTAAATGCTCTTTTTTTACTTTAATGGTAACTATACTCTTGTTTCGTATTGTATTGATGCCCTTTAATCTATATCTTCTAATATATTTGATAGAAAGGAGCAAATTTAGAAACAAGATTTAATTCTTAAAAGAACTTATTAAAATATAAATTATAGTCAATTATTTGCTATTTAGTCACCCTATGAAAATAATGTAGAGTATAAGGACATGAGTATAAGTAATATCCACTCAAAATCTGAGATTATTTAGGAGAGTTTATATGGTTAATATAATGAATAATACAAATCAGAAGCAATATAAGAAGGTTAATTTGTATTTAATGATGGAAAATTAAATTAAATTAATTAAGCCAAAAGATTAGAAAAAATTGGTTAATTTGAAAACCTAGTAAAATTTGAAGAGGATTGATGAGTTTATAATAACTTTAATGATAAATTATATTTATCTCATTTCCTCAAGATTAAAGATTAAAATATTTAGAAAAATATGTAATTTGGTATTTAAAAACTTTAATTATTAATTAAATTATGCAATCATTATATTAATAAAACTAAACAATAAGTGTTCTAGTTGTAAAAAATTTAGGCAATTTATTAATTATTTTATTTTAAAAGCCACTGTTTAAAATACCTTTAATATTAATAAATTAGAATATAATTCCTTTTTCTCTAATAAATTGCAGGCTTCACATTACGTATTTACTAAAAGAGGCAAAATCAATAAGTTTCAAAATAAAATTTAGAAATTTAAATAGAGGGCTATCAATAATTATTATTTTAGAAAATAATTAATTTTAAATTAAAAATAAAAATTAATTTTATAAACATACATAAATTTAATCTAAGAGTTTACCCTCTTTTTTTTTAAATGTTGGAGAGAATATTTTTTCTACATATTTTATAATTCTCACTTTTGTAATAAATATTATTATTTTAATTTATTTTTAAAAATAAAAACCTCTTTTTGATAAGAAATCATTGTTAATTTGTTAATATTAATTATTTAGCAGGAGGTAATTGTTGAAAAGGAAAAGAAAGCGAAATGAAATATATATCATTATATAATTTTGTGCCATATTTTATTGAATTATTATAATTTAATATGATTGTTTAATTAAAATTATTGATTTTCCTAAATAAAAAAATAAAATTAAGATTATTTAAATAAGAGAATTTAGCACTTTAATGGCTATTGATTAAAATAAGAAAAAATTAAATTTGTATGTTATAAATTAAAAGTTAATCTATTTTAAAGTTTCAATCTGTCATTTATTTGTTTGCAAAAAGATATTTATTTATTATTTAATAAATCAATTCATAAAAATTAAGTAAAATTTAGTTTGATTAATTCAGATTATTTATTGATAGATAGATTCATTTAAGTTTTTGTTCACATATTAATGATTGAATTTCTTTTATTTTTTATTATAGAAACAATTTTAATGTTGCGTAGAAGTTATAATATTAAATTCGATAATATTACAAATTTTAATTTTTCTATCAGCTTTCAAAAAACGAAATCTATCATATCAATTTATATCAATTTGTAAATTACTTTAAAAATCAAAGGGATTAGCTAATTAATTTTTAAACCAAAATACAAAATATATCAGATTCTTTAAAAGAGAGATAAAAAAGTAGTAAAATGGTTCATTTTAATTATAATGGAGAGAGAGGATATAGTGGAAGTAGAGGATAAGATGGTTCAAATGGATCAACTGGATGTAGAGGAGGCTCTGGAACAAATGGGACAAATGGTTCTATGGGAAAAAATGCCTAAAATTTATCTTTAGAAATGAGATCAGAAGGTTCTAATGTAATTATGATAGAATTAAATAAAGGTAACTAGTATTCTGTTTTACCTTTAGGAGACCCTACAAATTCTGTAAGTTTTTCTGCTGATGGAGGCTAAGGGGGCTAAGGAGGATCAGGAGGATCTGGCGGTAATGGTGGGAATGGCCATAATGGAAGTGATGCGACTTAGTATTCTAATGGATCTGATGGAGGAGATGGTGGAGATGGCGGAAATGGAGGAAATGGTGGTCATGGAGGAAACGGAGGGAATGGTGGTATCATTTCTGTAAATATAAACTAATAAGATATGGATTTATTAATGATGATTGATTCTATTAGCTACGAAGGAGGATCTGGAGGATCAGGTGGATATGGAGGATCAGGTGGATAAGGAGGATCTGGCGGCTAAGGCGGAAGTAGTTATTCTTGGACTACAGAAAATGAAGGTGTTGTTGAAAATCATTAAAATTCTGGAGGAAGTAGAGGAAGAGATGGGTCAAATGGTTATTCTGGATAATCAGGCTAAAACGGATAGAGAGGAAATGATGGAGAATATTTCATTATGCTTGGTAATTAAAGATATTACAGTAGATATAATTTGATTTTGAATAGTGTAGAGACAGTTTAATCAGATGATAATATTATAGAACCTGGTGAAGAATTCTCTATAAAATAAATGCTCTTTTCTAATAATGGTCCAATGTAAACACCTATTCACTAGCATATAGCTCTTACTTTAAAAAATAACTAATACTTTTCATTTAATTAAGGCGATACTGTTTTTATTACAAGAAGTATAAATGCTGGTTCTACTTATTCTTTAGAGAGACCCCTCAAATTTAAAGTTAATAATTACCACCATTCAACTACAGATAGCGTTTTTAAAGTTAATACAAATTTGAATTACATGGCCACTGTATAAAGAGTCAATAAATCATTTTAATAAGTTTCTGAAGTATCCACTCGCTATTAAATTAGATTCCCTGTTGAGATGTCGGAGATATAAGTTTTAAGATCGATTTAGCCAAAAGAAGAAGCACCTATTGCTTTCAGTATTTGGAATCGTTCCTCAAAACCTATTGGTATTGATAGCATAACTAAAAGACTATTAAATGTGAGAGTATTATTAAATCATTAAAATTAAGTAGTTTAATTCTGCCCTAAATTAGTTTATGATGAAGAAAAACTGTTAAGAAACACTCACGAATCAGCAATTCTCTCTTTGACATAAAATAATTACATAAGTCCAACACCACAAGATGATAATGATGTTCTGCTTGATTAAGAATTCATAACAAATATAATGCCAAATGAAAAAAAAATTATTAGTGGAACTATTAAATTCAGTGATTTAGATATCCCTTATGGAACTAAACTAAACCTGTAGGTAAAACTTGATTTAGGATATTATCATAATTAATAGAAATAATATTAGAACATTCAAGCAAGAAACTTTTCTGTGTAATTAACTCAATCTTATGAGTACAAAGCTAATTCGGAATATTTGGTGATAACAAACTCTGAAACAAGTAAAGAATTGATTGAAAGTATTACTCACTTTGCTTATTCTTTTGGATCTCATATTGATATCTGGAATATTTCAAATTATTAAGGATTCTATTATGATTATGTAGGCTCTGAAGATAAATCCTTTAAGGAACTTTATAAGGATAAAGTTATAATAATTCTTTGTAATAATTATAAATTAATAAATGGAGTTACTACAAATGCAGTAAAATAAATTGAAGAAAAGAATATTTATAAAGCATCAAAGTTCTACTCTTTGCGCTAGTATATAATAGGCGATAAAAATTTATATAATAGTTAGTCGGTAACTTAACTAAACTTAGATGAAATTAGCTAGATAGAAAAAAAAGTTGATGATGAGAAATTAATTTTAGAAAGATTCTCTAGAAAATACCAAAAGACATTTAGAAATAAAGTTGAACCAAAAGATAAAAGTGATGAGTATTTTTAACAGCTGTAATATCAATAACAAGCTTACTCTATCAATCATATTGAAACTCTCTATTGTTGCAGCGACTAAACTGTTAAACGAATTTAGGATAAATCCTAATTAATATTATAAAAAATTCAAAAAGCAAATTGTAGTTATAATCATTTAGTAATTCATGATTTCAATAAATAAATATTAAAAAATTCAGTATGCTCAACATTGGCTAATTTAGGAGTAATTAGAGTTATAGAAATGCTCAGAAAGGACTAATCAGATATAATATAACGCTAATAAAATTGTGAATAGAAGAAAGGATTGGATTTATTAGATCATTTTAGTATGATTAAGCTTCTTTCGTTTTCAAAAAAGCTAGTTTTTTTCTAAAGATCATTTAAAAATATAGACAATGCTAATATAATAATAAATTGCATATTTTCAGACTTAGCAGATGAATTTATAGCTTATATTAATTCAGGAATTAGTAGTAATGAAATTCACATTTATTTGAAAAGATGGACAGAATTGATGCAATTCTAATTTTAGAATTATTTCTCAAATAAAGTTAAGTAGAATGAAGAAAATGGACCTTTAAATAATAATATCGATCCTAAAATAAAAAATCAGATTAGAGATAATTTATATGCTAAAATCTATTAATTTAAAATTACTCTTTCAAAGCAACAGAGTTTTTGTTAAAAGATATTTTGCTGTGGAAATGATGTTTCTAGTATTATTTCATATTGCAATTTTGCATTAGAAGTTGTAACCAAAAAACTTTATAATGACTTAAATGAGCTTAAAAGATAAAATGAAACTTTAAAGCAGTTGGGCTAAAATATTAATAAAGGTTTTGCATATTAATTGTAATAACCATATAGTGATTAGAGTCTTTTTATAAGCAATATTCATACGTAATCGTAAGTAATAGCTAAAAACTAGTATAAGAATTAAAAAGATCCTCATCAAGTTTTAAATAGAATACAAGAAGGATCATTTTATTTCCTTAATGATACCACTCTGTAGATTGATTAGTTTAAAAGAGTGTAGAAGATTTAATAATTTGAATAATTGATACAATTTGAAAGAGAATGAACTATGCAAAATAATTTGTGCTTTTAGAAACAGATTATTTCAACTAGCATTCTAAATATCCTTATTAATTTAAAATTTGGAATTAAATCATAAATAAATATTTTTTTCAGTTATATTTATACCAAAATTGATTTAAATTTCATCTCGATATATTTTATCATTACTATTATTCAAAATAGATTTCATTTAAAAGAATTCATAATTTAGTTTCCTTTTTTTAATTTATCAAAATTGTTAAATAGTAATTTCTTTAAAGAATATTTCCAAATACAATAAATAAACTCCTCATTCTTATTTAAACTTTTGATCCTTTAAAAATTATTCTGTTAAGCAAATATTTTTAACTATTACAAGCAAAATAATAAAATGATTTATTTAAATAGTTACCTATTTACAAATAATTTTAAAATACAATTAATAAGGAATTAAATAGCAACACCATTCATTACATATGCAATTTCTTTTAGAAAATTAATAAATTCTAAAATTTTATAACAAATAAATAGGCAATTTTAAAAAGCTCTTGGTAAAATTTGAGGATATTAAAATTTAAATATTACCTTTTAATAAGCTAAATATTACTAGATAGGTATTATTTTATTTTTGATAATCAAATAAATTCTTAGCACCAACCAATCTTTATTAGAGTGACAATTAATTATTTTTATTTTTTTATTTTTAAATTACTCCATAGCTAAGATCTATTCTAATAATTTAGATCTAACATCAATTTATCTGACATAGTAAAAAGAAAGAAATCACATTGATAAAAATACTTAAATTTGTTACAATATTTAAAATTTAAGGAGAATATTAAATAAAGAGATGGATTTTATTTTATTTTTATATTCTTAAAAAAACATTTCAATAAAAATTTTTATTTACTTTTGATCTTTTACTACTATTGAAAAAGCTAATTCAATAATTAACTTCATATTTTCAGATTAGCCAGGTATATTAATAGGATTTCTTAATCCAATAATTGTAAGTAGCTACTAGATTCTTAATAAATAGATAAGATGAATAAAAAAAGATGGATTTTGGATTAAAAATTTATCTAGAAAACTATTCTTCTTATTCTATTTCTAATTACAATTTTGTAGTAGAAACTGTAATCAAATTATTTTTTAATGATTTAAACTAGCTAAATGATCAAATGAATCTTTATTATAAATAGATTAATATATTAATAGAGATTATATCATAACTGTAATGTAATAAAGGTTTATTTTATCTTTTTATTAGATAATTTAAATTTGTTTGAAATCAAAATATAAATATAATAAATAAGAAAATAAACTCAAAAAATGTTAACCAGATTTCAAGAATGATAATTTTAGTTCCCTTAATGAAACTACTCAGTAAATTGATTAGCATAAAAGATAACATAAAATTAAATAGTTTAAATATGAGAAGAGAAGGAATAATTAATTCAACTATTATCTCCACTTCAAAATATTTATTTTCTGTTTTTAGAAATAAATTATTTTATCTACCACTTTTTTATTAAATTAAACTTTAGAATAGAGTAAATATTAGATATGAAATCTAGGAAATTTAATTTTAAATATTTATGTAGATATAATAATAACTGGAATGAAAATTATTCGAAAATAAATTTTATTCCATCAAAATAACCACCATTTTGTCTATTTTAATTTAATTTATCTAATCTAATATTTATCCATAATAAAAAAATAGTTTTGAAAGAAGAACTTCATTAAATTGCACCATTTATGTTTATTAATCACTCTTGGCTTAAAAAATAAAAGTGATCAAATAAATATTTATAATTATTTAATTAATTAATTAATAAAATAATTTCTAAAATTCAGTTTGAAATAAAATGAATAAATAACAATTTTTAATATTTGTTTTGATTACTCTTTTGGTATTGCCATCCTCTAAGGCAGATTTGATTGATTAGATTTCTATTATTGCTACTAAAGTAACTGTTAAAGTTATCCAAAATTTAATCTAGCCAGGATAAATTTTACATGATTTGGCACCTCTCTTTGGTGGAGCGGCTACTGCTCCAGCCCTTGAAGAGAAAGCTAGAAAATTAAGAGCTATGAAGGAAATTTGACAAGTTTTTCATTAGATATTATAAATAAATAACTAATTAAATAAAAAATTTAAGTAATCTTCTATTTTTTATTTGTCAGTTTAAGTAAGCTCTAATTCTTCCAAAAAAAAGAAATTTTATTTTAAATATTAATCCATAAGACTTTCATATATCTATAATTTAATTCTTCATAATTAAATTTTTAAGTTGAAAGAATTTCCTATTATTATTAAATAAATTTTGTTAAAATTAGAAATTTTTACCTTCTGGGTTTCTAGTGAAGGTTATCCATACATACAATACAGTAATATTTCTAATATTAGATTATTGTCATTTGAGAAAAATAAAAATAACTTTCTATAATAAAAGGAAAATAGAAAATAGCTTGAAATAAATTATATGATTGAAAATCAACACTAATTTTATCTGTTATTTTTTTAGTTATATCTTTTGAGATAATCTCCTTTTACAAAAATGTATGTCTAAGTATTTTTTCATTTATTTTTTAATAGTTAATGATTTGAAAGAGAAGCTATGTAAACAAATTTGATTAAACTGAAAAAGACAGCATTTCTTTTAATATTTATTAATGATCCTCTTATTTTTTGTTTTAACCTAAAGTTTATTAAACATTAGTGAATCAATCAAGAAAAAAAAAACTCTTTAAAAAAGAATTTCATATAAAATACAAATAAGCAAAAATGGTACACTTTAATTATAGTGGAGAAAGTGGACACAGCGGTATTAGAGGATAAAATGGCTCATCAGGATGCTAAGGTAGTAGAGGAGGGGATGGAACAAACGGAACGAATGGTCTTTAGGGTTAAAATGCTTAAAATTTATCATTATAAATAAGATCAGAAGGAAATAAAGTAATCTTGATTGAGTTAAATAAAGGTAACTAGTAATCAGTTTTATCTTTAGGAGAGCCTTCAAATACTATTTGCTTATCTGCTTAAGGGGGCTAAGGTGGATAAGGAGGTTCAGGAGGATGTGGTGGTTAAGGTGGAAGAGGTTATGATGGAACTAATGCAACTTAGACTTCTAATGGAACAGACGGAGGAAATGGTGGAGATGGAGGAAATGGTGGCCATGGAGGATTTGGAGGAAATGGAGGCAATGGTGGTGTCATTTCTATAAATATAAACTAATAAGATATGGATTTATTAATGATGATTGACTCAATTAACTATAGTGGAGGAGAAGGTGGGTCTGGTGGATAAGGAGGATCAGGTGGATAGGGAGGATCTGGTGGATCAGGAGGTAGTGGTTATTCTTGGACTACAGATAATGATGGGGTAGTTGAAAATCATCATAATTCTGGAGGGTGTTCAGGAGTAAATGGAGCCTAAGGTCATTCTGGATAATCAG
This sequence comes from Tetrahymena borealis, assembly GCA_000260095.1. Lineage (NCBI taxonomy): Eukaryota > Ciliophora > Oligohymenophorea > Hymenostomatida > Tetrahymenidae > Tetrahymena > Tetrahymena borealis. The sequence continues at coordinate 554,344 of JH651231.1, read as the reverse complement.
GCTAAAGAGGATAAAGAGGAGCTGATGGAGAATATTTCATTATGCTTGAGGGGAAGAGATATAGCAGTAGATATAATTTGGTTATTTAAAGTGTAGAAACTGTATAATCGGATGATAATATTATCGAACCAGGCGAGGAACTTTCTATTAAATAAATGTTTTTGTTGAATAATGGACCCATGGATACTCCTATTTATTAGCATATAGCACTTAGTTTAAGAAACAATTAATATTTTTCATTTAATTAAAATGATACTGTTTATATTACAAGAAGTTTAAATGCAGGTTCTACTTATTCTTTAGAATAACCACTTAAATTTAAAGTTAATGATTATAATCAAACTACTAAAGATAGTGTCTTTAAAATAAATACTAGTTTGAATTACATGGCCACTGTATAAAGAGTTAATAGATCATTTTAATAAGTTTCTGATGTATCTACTAAATATTAAATTAGATTTCCTATTGAAATGTCAGAGATATAAGTTTTAAGATCAATATAACCAAAAGAAGAAGCACCTATAGCCTTCAGTATTTGGAATCGTTCCTCAAAACCTATTGGTATTGATAGTATAACTAAAAGATTATTGAATGTGAGAATACTTTTAAATAATACAAGCTAAGTATTATAATTCTGTCCTAAAATAGTTTATGATGATGATAAACAAAGAAGAAACGCATATAAATAAGCGAGTCTATCCTTGTCATAAATAAATTACAGTAATCCTTCACCATAAGATGATAGCGATGTTTTACTTGATTAAGAATTCATAACAAATATTATGCCAAATGAAAGAAAAGTTATTAGTGGAACTATTAAATTCATTGATTTAGATGTCCCTTATGGCACTAAGCTAAACCTGCAGATAAAACTTGATTTAGGATATTATCATAATTAGTAAGAACAATTATAGAATATTCAAACAAGAAACTTTTCTGTGTAATTAGCTCAATCTTTTTAGCACAAAGCTAATTCAGAATATTTGGTGATATCAAACTCAGAAACTAAGAGAGAATTGATAGAAAGCATTACCTAGTTTGCATATTCATTTGGATCTCACGTTGATATCTGGAATATTTCAAATTATTAAGGATTCTAATATGATTATGTAGGTTCTGAAGATAAACCAATAAGAGAACTTTATAAGGATAAGGTCATTATTATACTTTGCAATAACTATTAGTTAATTAATGGCACTATAACAAATGCAATAAAATAAATTGAAGAAAAGAATATTTATTATGCATCGAAATTCTACTCTTTACGCTAATATATTATAGGGGATAGGAATTTATATAATAGTTAATCTGTAACTTCCCTAAGTTTAGATGAAATAAGCTCAATTGAAAAAAAAGTTGATAAAGAAAAGTTAATCTTAGATAGATTTACAAGAAAATATCACTAAAATTTAAAAAATAAAATTGAACCTAAAGGTAAAAATGATGGATAAAATTATCAAGTGCAATACGATTAATAGGTCTATTCAATGAATTATATAGACACTTGTAATTGTTGCAGTGACTAATCTAACAAGAGACTTTTTAATAAATGTAATTTAATTCTGTAAAAAATCCAAAAAGCAAATAGTTGTTTTAGTCATTTAATTATTCATAAATTTGATGGGAAAGTGATAAAAAAATCTGTATGCTCAAAGTTAGTAAATTTAGGAGTGATTTAAGTTTTAGAAATTCTAAGAAGAGACTAACCAGATATTATAGAGCGCTAACAAAATACTGAATAAAAGGATGGAATAGATTAAATTGATCATTTTAGCCTCATTAAGCTTCTCTCATTTCAAAAAAAGCTTATCTTCTTTGAAAGATCTTTTAAAAACATTGAAAATGCTAATTTAATAATTAATTGCATATTTTCTGATTTAGCAGATGAATTTATAGCTTTTCTTAATTCAGATATTGGTAGTAATGAAATTCACATTTATTTGAAAAGATGGACAGAATTGATGTAATTCTCATTTTAGCATTTCTCAAGTAAAGGAAAGAATAGTGAATTTGATTAATAAGTAGATAATGGACCTTTATAGAATAATGTTGATCCTAAAATAAAAAACTAGATTAGAGATAATTTATACGTCAAAATCTATTAATTTAAATCTACTCTTTCAAAATAACAGAGTTTTTGTTAAAAGATATTTTGCTGCGGAAATAAAGTTACAAAAATTATTTCTTATTGTAATTATGTACTAGAAACTGTAACAAAAAAGCTTTTTAATGACTTAAATGAGCTTAAAAGTCAAAATGAAGCTTTAAAACAAATGGATTAAAATATTAATAGAGATTATGCATCCTAACTGTAATAACCAATTAGAAACGAAAATCTTTTCATTAGCAATATCCATTCTAGTTCTAAATCGATAGGAATATAAGCATATAAAAAGAATGAGAAAGAATCTCAAAAAGTTTCAAATAGAATTCAAGAAGGATCCTTTTATTTCATTAATGATACTACTCAGCAAATTGATTAGTTTAAAAGATAACATAAAATAGAATAGTTTGAAAACGATATACAATTTGAGAGAGAATGAACAACAAATTTAACTATGTTCATGGCATAAAATTATTTTATTTTCTACTTTTAGAAATAGATTAGTTTATCTACCACTATAATTTAATAAGAATTCTAATATAGAATTGTAACTAACATCAAATCTATAACAAATTTTTGTAAATATAAAAAAAGTGTAATTAATCAAATTATTTTCACTAAATCAGATATTATAAAAATCAATTTCATTCTCTCAGTAATAAACCTAAATGCATCATTATATAAGCCAAACTATTAGAGTATATTTGTTGTAGGAAACCAAGCATTTTGAAGGTAAAATATTTTCTGTGGGGGTTCTAATAAATGAAGTATTAGGAATATTAAATTAAAATCAATTGAGACCAAATATAAACTATGATTTATGTAGGTAATTAGAATATGAATTTTCACTAAAATAATTCATTTGATACTAAATTTATAATTAATTGATAATTAGTCATTTAAATAAACAATTTTAATTCATAATGATGGAACTTTTTAAAAGAAAATTTAAACACTGTTTTTCTGTAATTAATGAAATAAATACTTAAATTAATTTGCTAGTAAAAAAAATAAATTTCAATCTATTTTATTAAATTATTTTATGAAAACTCTATTTTAATAATATTTTTTAAAATATACTTAAAACTCTTTTGGCTATAAAAATAAATTAATCTAAACAATATTTATAATTATTTTAACAAATTAAAGAAAATAATTATTTAAAATTGCAGTTTAAAATAAAATAAATGAATAGGTAAAACTTTATAATTTTTTTTATAATGGCTCTATTGGTTTTGCCATCATCTAAAGCAGATATGATAGATGGTATTGCTACTATAGCAACTCAAGTGACCATTAAAGTTATCCACAATTTAATCTAGCCTGGATAAATATTGCATGATTTAGCACCTCTCTTAGGTGGAGATACTCCGAAACTTGAATATGAGAAAACTAGAAGATTAAGAGCTTCATAAGAGATTTGATAAATTTTTCTTTATGGAATTAAAAATGATTGAATTAAGTTAAAAATTTATGTAATTCTTTTTTTGTACTTGTTTTGTAGATGGTTTATAATGTTTACAACAAAAAAAATTGTATTTTTAAATATTCATGAAGGAAGAAAAATTCAACAAAGGAAAAAGAAAAATATAAAAGAAGTTTTGAAGGATATTTCATAATAATTTCTTTGCTGAATTAAACAATAATTAAATTAAATTAAATTAAAAATTTAAGTAAATTTCTTTAAATTTATTTGTAAATTAAATCCAAAAATAAAAATAAAACTTTGAATCTTAATTCTTGACTATAGACCTTGAATTTCTTAAATAATATGTTACATTTTAATATAAATTTATAAAATATCAATTTATTAAAATATAATTCACTCAAAATATAGTAAAAATAACTAATATAGACTAAAATACTTTTATTATGAAAAGTTTTATTTAATTCTGTTTCAAAAATTGAATTATTAAAATATTGTATATTCTAATTAATTATTTTTAAGTTAAAAGAAAATAAAAAAAGTAAAAAAGAAAAAGCACTTTCAATTAAAGTAGATAATAGTATAAAATTAATGAATTCTATTCTATAAATTATTGATTTTTACTTTATAAAAGAAAATCTATTTGAACTTGTAGATAAATATTTATTTAGAAAATTACAAAATAGATTAATTAATTGAATTAGTGAAAAGATTGATCTATTAGAAAATCTAAAATTAGATATTTAAATACTATTTATATATTTTGTTAACCTAATTTAATCTATAACTATTTGTATTAGTTAAATAAATTCATTATTTTCTTTCTATCTTTATTTTACTTGATCAAAAATTTAAAAATAGAAATTGCATTTTGATTTGTTAAAATTGATCAATTTATTATTTTTCTAATATTTTGTGAAAAATAAAACGATTTATAATTCTACTACAGAAATTCTTCTATCTTTAAAGAAAATCTATTATGAGAGAGAGAGAGAGACAACAAAGCAATTTAAGAACTTGGGTAGTATCAACAAAATTATAATTAAATATTTCATTAAATTACTTTCAAAAGAAAAAAAGGCTTAAAATGAATTTAAGATAATTCTTTATATTTTTCCTTATAATCTTCATCATTACACCCTAATGTATTGCTGATTTAGCAGATCTTCCTCAAAAACTTGCATAAACTGTTGCTGCTGAAGCTGGAATTGGTAAAGCTGCTAATGCTAATGCTAATGCTAATCCCAATGCTAATGCTAATGCAAAAACGAATTAAGGAAATAATGGAAATCAAGGAAATAATGGAAATTAAGGTAATAATGGAAATTAAGGTAACAATGGAAATTAAGGTAACAATGGAAATTAAGATGGTAATTAGAATGATGGGGGTAAAACAAAAAATATGAGAAATTGAATTTTGTATTGCTCTAATAATAATTTCTAATTTTTATCTAAGATTGATATTTATGTTAAGTTAGAACATCTATGCCTTTCTTGATAAATTAAAAAGTTGGCTCCAAGGAATTAATTAGTGTATAAAAAAGTAAATAAATAAATTGTAAAAGATTATTTGTTTTTCTTTAATTGCAAATTCTATTGAAAGTTATTTAATCAAAATAATTATTTTTAACTAATCCAATTATTCTTTCTAAATATGAATGCTACTAAAATTATTGGCATGCAATTTATTATTTACCAAAATAATAATTTTAATAAAAGAAGTAAATAAAAATAAATATTAAAAATAGAATGATAGCCATATACTATTTATTCTCATTTATTATTACTCACCCCCCTACTGTATCAAAATTTATTTTTACATCTTAATGTTTATAATTTTTGAATAAAATATTCAAAACATATAAATGGTCATTTTGAGGATATAGAATAAATATTATATTAATATTTTTAATTCGAACAGAATGTTAAAGAATTTAAGAATGTAATTAGTAAAGATATTGATATTTTATAATCATAATAAAAATAAGGAAAGGAAAATTAAGCTAAAAGTGATGAAGCAAAGAAAATTGAGTGTATTTGTGCGATAAGAATATTTATTTCCTTCAAAACAACAAATAATTAAATCTGTATATAACTATAATTAGATTGAAGTAAAAGATTGATCTTAAGCCACAAAAAATAAATATTCTCAAAAGGAGAAGTGAGAGAATGAAAGTGGAAATTCATTTAGAAATGAATTATTAAGATTTGCATATTTATTTGAAGAAAGAAAGCACTACAAATCTAATAAACTTATGATATAAATCAAAAAAATATAATTTGCTTGAAAAGTAAATAATAATCAAAAAATTAAAAATAAGAATCAAATAAAAATGCTTGGTTTTGATTATAGTGGTAAACATGGTATTAGTGGAGCTCATGGTACCAGTGGTTCAAGTGGTTTTTTTGGAATGCGTGGTCAAGATGGTTCAGATGGTAGACCAGGTACAAATGCTAATAGCGCCACTCACATAGAACTTGTGTTAAGAACTAGTGGCACTAAGATCATTTTAAATGAATTAAATTAGAGATCTATGTACGATCACTTAAATTTAGGAGATGAAGCCAATAAAGTTAATCTTATTTCTAATGGAGGCCATGGTGGACATGGAGGCTGCGGCGGAGATGGAGGAAGAGGTGGTGACGGTATTTCTGGAAGAGATGCTACCCGTTCATCTTGTGGCTCTAATGGGGGTAATGGTGGTAATGGTGGTGATGGTGGCTGCGGTGGAGAAGGCGGTGATGGAGGTGATGGCGGTAACATCAACGTTTAGGCTGAACCTTAAGATATGGATTTACTTATGATTATAGATTAAGTTTCTTACAAAGGAGGAAATGCTGGTCTAGGTGGTAAAGGTGGATCTGGAGGTTCTGGTGGTTTTGGAGGTAGAGGTGGTTCTAGCTACTCTTGGAGCGAAACTAGGGATGGTGTAACTCATCACTACTCTAACCCAGGTGGTTATAGTGGTTCTCCAGGTTTTCCAGGTACTAAATAAATCCATATATATAAATTTTTAATGGAAATTTGACTTTTATATATTAGCTACAATGCTAGCTAGATAGCTTACAGTTACTGTAAAATTAGAATGATGAAAAAACTATTTGAAATAAACTCTTTTTATATTAAAGATGATTATTTGAGATTTTAATAAGAAGCTCTTGATTATTTTTTAAAGTTATCGAATAAGAATATTTATATATTTTTTGTTATTTACTATTTAAATAAAATAATAAAGGTAGAGATGGTCCAGATGGCAGAAACGGAAGACCTGGAAGAGATGGAACATTCTGTTATACAGTAGGAGGATAGAGATATTCTTCTCGTTATAATCTTAAGGTAGAAAGAGTATGTACTGTATAATCAGATGATGGAGTAATTGAACCTGGTGAAGAATTAAAGATTAATGCTATGGATGTTATGAACATAGGGGGTATGCATACTCCTGTAGCTCAAAATATTGCGTTGTATTTGCAAAACAATGAATGGATTATTTTTAATCCTATGAATTAAGTGTATATTCCTTATAGTATAAATATTGGAGGAGTATTTTAAGTCACTGATGAAAATCCTTTGATTTTCTAAATCAAAGATTACACAATTCCTGGTAAAGATAAAGTTTTCAAATCTACAGCTGCTGTTGATTATAGAGCTAAAGTAGAAAGAGTTAACAAAGAATTCTAAACCGTTGCTGATCAAAAGAATTTCTATACAGTAAGATACCCAGTAGAAATGTCTCCTATTTAGCTTTTGAGATCTGTAACCTTCAGAGAAGAATCTCCTTTTGCTATAAGTATTTGGAATCGTTCAACAAAGCCAATTGGCCTCGATCATAATAGATTACTAAATTTTAGACTAATGCTATCAGATACTAGGTAGACTGTTGATTTTATTCCAAAATTATATGACCAAGATAAGGAAAATCGTAATAGAACAACATGGGGTGAGAATGCAAGAAGATAACAGAATTTTATTTCTCCTAATTTTAATGAAGATTATAATTACATTTTGGAGTAAGATTTTATTACTAGTCTAGGCCCCAATGAAAAGAAAATAATAAGTGGAACAATTAAATTGAAAGACTTAAATCTTCCCCTCTATACAAACATTAGAATGTAGGCTAAATTAGATTTGGGTAATTACCACTAATAAAATTCTGTATTCCAAAATATTTAGGAACGTAATTTCCACATCCAATTAACTGAGGGCCATGAACATAATCCTAAATCTGATTTCCTCTTAGTTTTCAATTGCGAAACTCCTAGTATTTTCATTGACTCTATGAAGAAATTCGCTGCAGATTTTGGATCTAGTGTAGATCTTTGGAACATATCTAATTATTAAGGCTTTTCTTTTGATTATATTGGTCCAATTGATAAGCCTCTCTCCACTCTTTACAAGAATAAAGTTGTTATCATTTTATGTAATGAATATACACTCATTAACAGTGAGAAAACAAATGCTATTAAATAAATCCGCGAAGCTCATTTATACAAGAGTATTAAAGATTTCAAAATCAACACTTACATTCTAGGTCCTTGCAATGGATACAATGAATTTTGGTTAACTCATCCTAATTGCGATCCTGAAACTAGTGTAGATGTTGGCTCTTTAGAAGATCAACTCTATAGTCAATTTTCTAAAGATAAAAAAGATATTGAATAATTGGAGGAATATGACCCAGATGAGGAAACAAAAAAGGCTTTATTAGGCAGCTACTTGAAGGATTGTGCATACACTTACAATTTCGTTACTAGCATTTCTTGCTGTTCTTCTCCTTCCTCAGATAGGATTTCTTCTAAAGGTGAATCCATATTAAAAAAAATAGATAAATTAAATCCTCGCTACAATCATTTAATGAACTATTCCTACAAACCAGTGGTTATCAAGAAGAATACCTTCTCAACTGATTATAACTTAGGTAATATTACAGTCATTGAATCTCTCAGAAAAGATTATGCTTCCCTTATAATGCGTAATAGACAACAATTAAACGAAACAATGTTAGATTAAGTAGATAGATATTGTTTAATTAAATTGCTTCCTTTTGCTAAAAAATTGGATTATTTATAGAGAGCTATGTGGAAGTTTGAAGATGCTAAAATGGTCATCTAAGCCATCGTTTCTGATATGTGTGATGAATATGTTACACTCAGTAAATGTGATTAGAATACTAAATAACTATAGATCAATCTCAAAACTTGGAGTGCATTCTTAGCTTTAAATTTTGATGCAACCTTATAGCCTGTTAATCCCCCTTAGGATCAAAATTATTCCTAACAGACTAGATAGTTCTAATCAGAACCTGCTCAAGCTTTTGCTAATCAATTCTATTCCCCTAACCCTCAAATGCAATTCTAATCTGAACCTCCCATGCCCCCTCCCCCTGCTAATTAATTTTAAAATGGATAAGTACCTCCCCCTATGTTTAATCCACAATAAAACGACTAATGCAACTACGGATATCCTTAAAATAATTAAGTTGCTGATAACCAAGAAATTGAAAAATAGTATGCTAAGGAGATAAATATTGAAGAAAAATAAGATAAATTTGAAATTAATATTAATGTCAATCCAGATTAAGCTATTAATAATGTTTAAATTATGGCAAATCAAGGTTAGGCTATAGGTATCCTTCCTCCTCAAATGGAGAGTCCTTAAGGCAACACATAATAAATACCTTATACTCAGGAGCCTAGTAGTTATTAAAAATAAATTGCTAAGTAAATTAGAGATTATTTAATTGAATATCTAATTAAATTAGAAGGAGCTATGAAGAAATAGCTTTCTTTTGGTTAAAAATGCTGCTGTTCTATTACTGCTAAAGTAAATTCCCACTGTTGTACAGTCATTGAAGCTATTTTGCTTAAAAAGCTTAATGTTTAAGAGTAGTAGATGAAGCAAACACTTTAGTAATATAATCAAGAAATACAACTAAAAGAAAAACAATAAGTTTTTGAAGTTTATTAAGTTCCTCATAAAGCTTTAAATTTCTCTAAGTAGAAAACAGAATTTGTTAAATAGAACAATCTATTAATCCAATCATAAAAGTTCACTTCGAGAGATTTCCCTATCTTTAACTTCAATAAAGATGAATAAGTCTACATTTAGGATGGTTCATTCATCTTCTTTAATGAAACTACTTAAGAAGTGAACAATGAGAAGAGAATAAATAAAATTAATAGATTTGAATCTCAAATTGTATTTGAAAAAGATTGAATTAATAATTAAGTTTCTATATTTATTTATTTTTTACAAAAAATTAATCTTTAATTATTATTTGCTTTTACCCTTCCATATTCCTTCCTTGTATAGATAATTTAAAAATTTTTAATTTTATCTTTAAATTAATTCCTTCAGTTTATTTTGATATTTAGTTCAATTTTAATCATAATACAGCACAAGAATTTATGTAAGTAAATTCTTGAGTTTTATCCTCTCCTATATCTTATTGTGATGATTATTTGGTTATCCTTTATAAACAATATACTCTATTCATTTGAAATTTTATTTGATTAGATGGCTTAGATGAAATTTTCTACTATTAGATCTCATTCAAAAATATTGAATTAAGATATAAAGGTGGATTCAAAGAAATTTCTATAATAATAATAATATTTAAAGAGTTTAATTGAAAATTTAATTCTAAAATTATATTCTCATATAACAATAAAAATAAATTAAAAATTTTCTATAAAAATGATTTTCAAGTAAATTTGAATAATTTTACTTTGTTTACAAATAAATAAAGTAAGAAATATAAAATCAATTAAGGAAAATCTTATAAGAATACATAATCTAATAGGTGACTAATCTTAGATTCTTTTTTAAAATATTGTGCATCTTCAAAAGTTCCTTTTTAACAATTATTCTATTTTATACAAACTAAATGACATAATTTTTATTTATAATAAATACTTACTCTTTACCAAAGTTGATTTCAAAAGTGTTCACATGAGAAGTTTTTTTAATTGATTTCAAAAGATTGACGATATCATCTTGAGGAATAGGATTAAATCTTTTTAGTTATATTTTATCTTTAGGTAGTATTATCAAACATATAAAAGTTACCTTAAATCAAGATTACAATATTTTAAAGATTAACTTCTCCAAATCTCTTATTAATAATCTATGCCCTTATCTCCAATAATATTATCCCTGAAAACAAATTGTTTAATGATTAAACATTTTATTGATTAAATTATTACTTCAATACTAGAGAGAGGAATGCTAATTGTTTACAATATCCTAAGCTTTTAAATAATTCTTATGATCCTTCTTTTTCTATTGCATTTTAACTAATTAACAGTAAAAAAGTTTTTGATGATTAAGAATATCTTAATAACTTATACTTTAGTTGAAGGAAAAGCTTTTTTAACTGAGATAATTGTGATATTCCGTATCCTAGCAAAATTATAACTTAATTATTTATTTTCAACCCTCTTTTCATATAATAGGTAATTAATAAAAAGCAATTATTTTAATAATTATAATTACTCTAAAATTAAATTTAATTCCTATAGCTTTTTGTAGCATGAGATACCTAGAGCTAAAGCAGAAAATCCAACATCTGAGATAGAATTATTGCTTTCAATTAAATTATTATTAAAATTTTAGTACAAAATTATTTTAAAGGTTACCTTAGGTTTAAATTCATTACTTTTAAATTATCATTTTATAAATTAATGCAACTAAATTAATCAGAATCCTTATCAAAATTATTATTTCTGTGTCAAAAATAAAGATAAATAAGAATAATTTGGTATTAATCATTTTACTTACTTCAAGTTAACATTAAGATTCTCCAGATTTCCTAATTATTCAATAGCTTAGAAAAAACTTTTAAAATCACTTGAACTGAGTTTATTATATCTATTTATCCAAATTTCTTTAAAAATTTAATTATCTTTTAGAAATAGATTACTCAAAATTTAATATCAAATCTTTTAATTTGAAGCAGGATATGATCCCATTAGTAAATTTAGAAGCTCCTGAGTGAGATTTAAAAATAGATTATCTTATTGAATTAAATTAGTATTTTATAATTCAATAATAATTTTTAAAAATGTACTGAAAATCTACATTTAAATATTCTAGATTAGAATTTAATCCAATATTTAATCCAAACTGTTTAACTCCATACTCTCCAATATTATTCCATCTTTTTAAATAAATTAGGATGCTCAATAATTTATAAATATTTCTATCTAAAGTATACTTAAGATTTAGAGTAAGAGATTCTAAATAGGTACATTTACTTATTTCTTTACTTAATACCTCAATTTCTTAATCCATTATTTTTCCAGATCTATTTTAAATAAATGAAAATATTATAGAAATTTGTTATTTTTTATACATTTAATTAGTTGTCCTTAATTTGAAAGTAAAAAATATTTTACTCTAAATTGATGTTTAGATATTTTAATTGCTTACAACTAGAGATTCCCTTTCCAATTGAAAGGATTCCTTCTGATTCAAGGACACTCAACCTATTAAAATACTCAATAAATACTTAGGATATTAAAAAATAAGATTTACTTGATATTAATATAGAGCGAGTTTAAGTGATTGGAATTTTAAATAAAATCACCTATACTTTCAATATTATGTTTATACCTAACAAAATTCCTTTTTTATTTAATTATTCATCTAAATCAACTTTTTTTGAAGAGAAAAAAATACACAAGATTTAATTTCAGTGTTTCTAAAAAGTAGCAAGAAGTAATTCCAGATTTAATTTATTCATTAACCAAGGGGTTATAACTATTAAAACTTTATGAATAGAAATAATAATAAAAAATCCATCTTTAAATGAGAATATTACTCAATAATTATATTTAAAGATTTTAAAGCTATACAATCTGATAATATTCTTCCTATAGTTGAAATTTCATCTTCAGAATATGAATCCATGCTTTTATTAGTTAATTAAATTGATTTATATTACTTTATAGTATTTAGTAAGCATTACATAAAATTTAAATTTATGGATTCTAACATTTCTGGATTGCATTTTTCAAACTATTATTTAAAAAAAATTAAAATATAATATTTAAGTAAAGTAAATTTGTTAAGATACTTGTGATAAATTTAATCTGGTTAAATTTTGCTCTTTCATCTTTTTTTTAGTTAGTAAAATTTCTAACAAAATTCAATTAGTTTGCACAATATCTTAAATTAGTTGGTTGATTGATTTTATAGATAAGCTTATAAATATCAAACTATTTTTTTGATATAAATCAAATTTTTCTAACTTGGGATATAAGAAAAGTGAATATCTTAATTTATCAGATAAAAAATATCACCTCTTAATTTAGTTAAGTAATAATTATTTCTATTTAAGCTATCTTGAAGATATTCATTTATATTTAGAGTGGATGGAAAAAATTTTCAAAATTTATCATAAAAAAAATTATTTTAAATTAAAATAGAAATAATGGAGCTATAAAAGAGGAATATTTTGCAAGGAAATAAACAATTAATAGAATTTATTATTAATTAAATAAAAGATAAAATATCTATTATTAATTGAATAAAAGATAAAATAGTAAAAAAATAATAGAATTTATTTTATATGATTTTATAGATAATAGAAGATAAAAAAATAAGTAAACGAACAATAACTTTACATGAAATTTGTATAAATAACTTTAAATAATCTTATTACTAAATAAAATATTTTGAGGATTATATTCTAATAAATATTTTTAATAATAGATGCTCTCTCCAAATAAATCAAGTAAAAAAGATTTTCTATTATAAAAATAAGCAAATTTTTATTAAACACTTGATTTTGATAGAATATATTAGGATTCATTTAGCATATGAAAATTAATCCTGGTATTGAAATTGCATGTATTGTTTAATTATCCTTCACAATAAATAAAAACTTTCTAATGAACTTTGATCAAAGCAACATATAAGTCTAAAGAAAGAAATATCAATTAGATCTTAACATAAAGAACAAAATTTGTTAATATTAGATGAAGGATTTTGTTTGTTAGAAATTATGAATCTTATAGCCTTAAATTATGAAAATTTGAAATTTAATTTTGATTATAAAAGAGAGGGAAATTAAATTAGATTGTTAATTGTTTGTTAAGGGTTAATTAATCATTAGATTTAATAATAAGAATTTAAAATTTGAATTTTTGAAAAATTTAATCAAATCAAATCTTTGAATATAGATCGTAGATCGATAAAGCAATTAATAAATTTTATGATTAGATTTTTAATTTTTGTGATTTCGAAAGATTTTCAATTTTTCGAATTTTTTTCTTAATTAAAGATATGCTATTCGTTACGAAAGAGAGATTAAAAAGTAAAAGAGTATGAGTAATAAAAGAGCAAGAAAAAATGGCAAGGATTGATGAGCAATAGCTAAATCACCTCTATTTTTCAAAGTTCCTAGAAGCTAAATCTTATCTAACGAAGAGGCTACAAAGTCAACCTGGTAGACATCAGTGAAAATGTTGCTGAACGAGGCAACGTTGACATGATTAGCCAAGTTTTCTCTATTTTTAATCCATCTAACATTATTGGCAACAATAATTATGAATATGACATTTTCTTCACCGCTAATCACGACACTTTACGAAGTATCCTAGCATCTATGTCGAAGTGCAACATGGATGAAAGCAGGAAGGTGAACAGATCCTTTAATATATAAAGTTAGTACTTCCCTTCTGCTCTATCCATTTATCTTTCATCATATTTACCTAAGCCTCTAGCTAATAGAGGATTAGCATGATGGTGGGGATAAAAAAATGGATAGGGTAGTTGAAAAGAGGTCTGGAGAAATTGATCTTCACTTTGAGAAGTTAAAGATGAAGCATGAAAGTGGCTAGATGATTGATAGATCACTGTATAGTGGTTGCAGACTGACTGATAATCTATAGTTAGGCAAGATGCATCTGTTAAAAAGTTAATGAAAAAGGTTATTCTGCATGGTTGAAGGACTCTTGTGAAAAGGGAGGAGTAGGTTAGAGACTGACCATCTCTAATCACTCTGAGGCCAGATAGTCCTCTACCCGGGCTATATTATGTCTAGTTTTAGAGGCATTTCCCCCTCAACATAAACTAAAATTTTTGATGTGTATAGCCATCTTTACCCCCTTTTGGCATTATTAGATGTTTCAGATGGAGGTTGTGCTTTGGAGACTTAGACCACCTCCACTGTACTCTGCATGTTTTCGCCTCCATTTGGCATCGAAGTATTCTGTGCATGAGACCTTTTTGATTAACTTCTTTGATTACTTCAAAGTTGGATGCTTAATTATTGTCTAATTGGATTAATTTAGATGTCTTTCGTTAACTCAATTTGTCTTGCTATATTAGTGCTTTGTTGGAGATTTCTTGAGTGGAATTGATGATCTTGGCTTCTTTAATTATTTGGATGCATACTAATTTTACTGATCTGTCAGTTCTCCTGCAGGCGCTTCTTGTCTTCTTGATAGCAAATATTCAGGAAGTTCTGCTTCATTCTAATTGAAACTTCTTCCTTTTGATTTTTAATTAAAAGTAGAAGTTTAGATGAGAGAAGCAAGCAGTCATAAGCTGCAACCAATAAACAATTAGATATTTTCAGTTGGAATCCGTATTACACATAATCCTATTGAATGATTTAATTGAGAAATTATAATTGCAGTAATGACCGAAAAAGAGTTATATTCAAAGATGAAATTAAAAACAGAGATCATGTAACTATGTTGTCAAATAAGCTGGTGGATATTATGCTTATTGACTATAAGCCTTCTTCATTGTCTCAAGATTCTGAGAGCCAAGTGCTGCAAACATCCAAAATAAATCACAGCACCTCTCCTTGAGAAATTGATTTAAAAAAGAAAGAAAATAGTTGGAATGTACCTAACCTTAGTCATAACTGAAAAGAAGAAGAGGAAGAAATGAAGTCAGCCCTTACTTTTTGAATTAGATCCTGATATATGGGATAATGGTTCTAGTTCACAAAAAAAGTGAGAAGTTTGATGGATTTTTTTAATCTGCTTTCTGTTTCTATTGAGTTAAAGAAACCATTGATTCCTACCTTTAGCTTGCTCTGTCTAGCTACTGAGTAGTCTTCTATTCCAAGATTTCATTTTTATAGGGATCGTCTTGGGTAGTTAGCCTTGATTCATGGTTACTCTCTCATTAGAAAATAGGTTTTGACATACATTCCTGTCTCCTTAAGCTTAGCTACTTAAATACCTCGTCCTATTTGCTAAATCCTAAAAGATCTTCTGTGAAATCCTCTAGCAATTAATCTAAGATTCTTGCCATATATTTTACTCTATAAAATCTTACTCTTTGAAATAATAAAAGACAATAAACCTCAAATAAATAAACAAATGAGATGAGAATAATAGATTAAATAAAAAAATAAATTCAAAATGATATCCAATAAATAAATAATAAAGAAATAAATAAATAAATTAAAGATACTAACTGCTTAAAAGATATTCGTAACGATAAAAAAATAATAGCAGCAGCCCCAAATTAAAATTCAAAAAGGGGTATCTCAAATAATTAAAAAAAGAAAAAGAAAAAAATCAAAAGAAAAAGAATGCAAACAAACAAACAAACAAAAAGAGATAAAAATGGATATCATAATAAGATAAAAGAATTAATTAAGAAGAATGAAAAAGTAGAAAAATAGATAGATAGATTCTACAACCTTTGTTATATGTTAAATTCAGGTGAAAAGAAACTGATTTAGTTGTTAGCTCTTCATTCTGTTCTGTTTCTTTGTGAGCTCGACTTAACATAGAAGATGGTTGAGACGAGCTGAGAAGGCTTTGTGAGGGATATGCGACATTTCGAAGTATCTATGCACAATCTTGGATCTTCTTTGCTTATTAAAATGTCGGTAGTTGTACTATCAGAGTTATAAAGAGAATAGCTATTGAATACATCTGGTGATGGATATTGATTGATGAGAGAGAGTCTTGTGTTTGAGAAGCTTATAAAGGGATCGCTTTGATTGCAGTATTCTGCAGAATAGCATAGGATAATTCTAAGAGATGATGAAGTTTGTGTAAAGCTAAGATGAGTCTTTTTGAGAGCTTTAGGAAGGCTGCTGGTGCGGAAGATTGCTTTGTAAGTGGATGTAAGGGATACCGCAATCACCAAGAATTGAGAGGTAAATTAGGGTATTGGAGAAATCTTAGAAAAGCTGAGATTCTGTTTTCTTTTTCGTAAATTATTGGGATACCGAAATTGATTACAGGAAGGATGCAAAGTATTTGAGGAATCCTTTGTTTTAGTTTATGTCTCTGGTGAACCGAAGTTAGAGAGAACAAGCACTTTTTGGGATATTTAATAGCTTTTCTCACTACTTCCCAGACAAAGCTTGAGGCTGCATCAGTGATTGGACTATTGAAGGAAAGAAGATGAATTAAAGTAGAACACTTACTGAAGAATTTCTTACTTTTTTAATTTCTCTCCATTGTTCTTTGGAAGTCACTGGACAATTCTATTAGTTAAACTTTTTCGCTTTGATAAGAACTATTAATGCTCACATAAAGTCAGATTGAATCTAACACATGCGGTTCTTATTCAACCTTTTATAAATTATATCTACATATTACTTTTACTCTTTTATCAAACAGGTTTGCTAAGTGTTGCTTTAAAAACTACCATTTTGCTTAGTTAAAAGGACGTAAAATTATTCATTTGATTTCGTTTTTCTTTGTATGTATAGCGTTCGATTTCAGAAATGCCGATTTCAGAAGTCGAATTCACCTTAAGAATGTTTGAGATTGAGTGTGCTTGTGAAAGTAAGTTTAATTTTTAGTGTTCCAAAACCGTGAAAGAAACATAGAATCGTAAGTATCCATAACCTTCATGTTATGTGACCGATAAGATTCTGTGTACAGGGACAGGAACACGCACCTGGTAAGCTTCTCTTCCCCTTTTATTTTATTTATCAAAAATATTTTCAAAATGAAAATACATAGACTGTCGAATCAGT
Organism: Tetrahymena borealis; assembly: GCA_000260095.1. Classification (NCBI taxonomy): domain Eukaryota; phylum Ciliophora; class Oligohymenophorea; order Hymenostomatida; family Tetrahymenidae; genus Tetrahymena; species Tetrahymena borealis. The sequence continues at coordinate 536,850 of JH651231.1, read as the reverse complement.
ATAACTGGTAATTCTATATTAAACCCCCCTTAAAAAGTGGTTTTAGCACAAAAATTTTTCTTTATTTGCTAGCCACAAAATACTTTATATTAACCCAAGCAAGCGAATTTCAATCCTCTGAAAGAACATGCTCATAATGACTGCCTTAAAAAAAATAACCCCCTCATCTATGTCTATACATTTATTAAATTAAGTGTATAGACGATGTAAAATTGATTTTACTTTTGATCTAATGATACTCTTCTTTCTTTCAAAAAATATATATAGATTGATTGATTGATCTTAGCTGCTTATTAATTTACTTTCCCATCCTTATGCTGCACCAAAAAAGTCTTTACAAGCCTATATAAATATTAGATATTAGTTTATATAGGCTTGGTGTAAAATTATTCATTACAATGATCTAATTTCTCAAAATATCTTGAATATATATAGATGAGACAAGACACAGAAGAAAGAGTCACAAAATTATTAATAATATCATTTATGTTATTTATGTCCAGAGGTTCTTTGGGGAGGGACGATTGTTATTAGTGGCTTAGTTTGGTAGATGCAGGGAAGAAAATAAATTGTCTACTCGGAAAAATTATCAGTTTTTTAAATACAAGTTTTTTAATCCAGAGAGTCAACAGTAAAAATCCAATCGCGGATCCGAACCTATTCGATAGACAAAAAGTATTCCCTAAATCCAAAACTATTCGTAGTCACTCTTACAAACGTCGAAATTGCATGTTATCCACCTCCGACTGTATTTATTCAGTCCTCCCCTCTTTTTCCATTCTTTTCCCTTTTTATTTTTATTTTCATTTTTTATTTTTTTTCATTTTATTATTTTTTTTCATTATTTTTAATGTGTGTTTGTCTATTTTTTAAAAGAATTCATTCATTCATTAATAAATTAATATTGGATGAATTCTTGTCCCTGTCCATTTCAAAGGATTCGCCGATGTAAAGCCCATCAAAAAAAAGTTCACCGATTATGCGAATCCTTTTAAGTCCCATCCGTTAGTTCACCGTACCGCCCATCGGATAGCCGTGCAAAAAAGCCTGAAGCCTTTATTTTTTAAAAAAGCCCTCCTTGAATCATATATTAACTATTTTTTAAAAAAAATATAAAAATATTATTTTAACGATTTTCAAAGTCCTCTACGCAGGCCTCGCATTATATCTCGCTAATTTTTACTTTAAATAATCAATATTAAAAAAATCAATAATTTTAATAAATAAATGAATATTTTAAGTCCTTTGCATAGGCTCTCTCGCATTATATCTCAAATAAATAAAAAAGATAAATAAATTAATAAAAAATGAATTAAACAAACAAACAAAGATAAAGAATAAGAAATTCATCAGATAATAGAAGAATAAAAACAAGCAAAGAATAAGAGAAAAAAACTCAAGAATAATAGATGAATAATAGATGAATAAATAGAAGAATAAGAAGAAAAAAAAAACAAAGAAAAAGCAAAAGAAAAAAACTTAGATAAAAACAGAAAAAAACTAAAAGCAAAAAAAAAACAAAGATAGAAGAAAAAAACAAACTCAAACAAACAAGAAAAAAAATAATTAATAAAAAACTAAAAAAAAAAGAAAAAATAAAAAAAAATTAAAAACAAATAACATACAAATAAAATCAAACAACATCAAAAAAAAAAACATAATCTCTTAAAGGGGGAAGGCATGCCAAATTTTTTTCATTAATTAATTAAATTAATTAAAAATTAACCCAAATTTAATAATTCCATTCTATTTTACCAAATATCCTCCAAGTAGTACAAATTTCCAAAAAAAGGAAAGAAAATACTACAATTTCAATGAATTCTTATAATTTTATAATTATCTCAAATAATATTCATTACTAAACCATTTTTCTCAAAAGTGAGAATGTAAAAATGAAAGAATAAAGCTGAATGAATTAAACATTTAAAAATTAAATGAAAATACCATAGAATTACTAAATATTTGCCTATTAAGATATTATAAAGTTATTGGCATTAATTTGAGCTATATTTTAATTTTATTACTAATAAACTACTAAACATTAATCATTAGTATTTGTTATAAGAAAAATTCATTTATCAACTATATCATCTAATTAAAGCAGATTAGTATTCAAATAATAATATTTACAAATACTTTGAAAAAAGGTACAAACAAGTAAATTGGTAAATAAATTAAAAGGAGAAAAAATATAATTAGGATTTATTTTATAATATTTTTAAATTCAATTATTTTCCTTAATAAGTAAAGTGTAAAGGTTTAACGCAAATATTTAATCGTTTATTACTAAAAGATTTATATGCTAATATTATTAAGAAAAATAAAGATGAATAAAAATGCTCATAATCAAAATATAAACTGATAGAAAAGCAAGATAAAGCTGGAAAATTGTTTATTGAAAGAAAGATATTTTAATTTTTAAAATTTAGTTTTATTTTAATTATATTAATTCCTTTTAGGTATGTTTATTATTAACTAATTTACTAATTCATTGATTTGTAGATTGATTGTTTTAGTTTATTAATTTTTAATTTTATAACTTTGTGTTTTATTTATTGAATATTTAATAACTTGGTGTTTCATTAATTTAATATTTCATAATTTTAGGTGTTATTTATTGAATGTTTAACATTATTGACTCACTAAAATACTAATTTTTGGTCATTTTAACTATTTGATTTAGTGAAAAGAAAAGGAAAATTTATTATTTTTAAATTAAGTTTCTATGTGAGAAGGATTAAATTTAATGATAGACTATCTTTCTTATGCCACATTATTAATAGAGATTGCAGAGAGATCAAGATGTTCATCATTTTAATATTAATTAAGAGTATTATTAAAAGAAGGGATATTATGGGTTATATGACATATATTATTATTATTCGATTCAACTATTGATAATTCACTAAGATCATTTTATTTTGGGGTTAATGGAGATTTATCTTTTTCTGAGCATTCTTGATATTACTAATGTTAGACTTCTTTAATAGTATTTAGCCTTAAATCATTATTATTTCTGCTAGGTATTATCCCATTAGTAAATTCATCATTTATATATTTATAATTGTTTAGTGGTCTCTGTGAATGAGGCTAATTAGTTAAGGCATGAGAAGTAACAAGATCATAACCTCTAAGTGATCTTCTTCTGTTTTCAATAATATTGTGATGAATACTTTAATTGATGTTATTGTAATAACTTTAATTTTATGATTAAATAAGTTAATTATCATAAAAATCAGTCTCTATCCCTAAAGATCGAATTTATTTTCTATTGGCTAGATATTAAGTGACTATTCGCACTTTATCAGAATTTTAAATAGGGATCTATCTTTCACTGCTTAAGTTCATTTGGAGTTATTATATTTGTTATTATAAAGGAGTCAACCCTATATATTTACTTTTTAAAATACTTGTTGTTGGTGTCATCTTTAATTACCCATTAATTAAACTTGCTTAGGTTACTCTTGATTGCTCCATTTTTTCTAATTTACCTGCTACTTAGCTGGCTTTTAATGTTTTTAACTTATCTTTAGACCCATTTTTGTATTTTATTTATTTTACTATACCTATATTTGAAGCTCTCTCATCAATATTTTCGCCTAGCGTTTAAGGACTTTATATGGATTTATTTAAATCTTCATCTAATTTATTTTATTTATCTTAGTAAGATTCGGTCTTAATTGAGTTATTATAGTTAGTGTAATCTCCTATTAATGGAAGATGATCAATTTACTTTTCATTCAGTCTCTTCACTTCATTTTAATTATTGATTTTCTTGTTATTATTAAGGCTAGAGAAAGAGTTTAAGTGTTAATTTAGACCAGTTTTATTAATTACTGTATCATCTTCAATCAAATTTAATCCAATTTCTGAAATTGAATTCAGTTTAATTGCACAAAATTTCTTAACTATCTAAGGATCCAGCATTTCAATTAATTTCAAATCAATAATACTTAAAGGAGCTGAGTCAGATTTCATTATATTTTGAAAAGCTCTTACAGCAAGAATAGCCTTTTAAAGTGGTGAAATCTCTGAATGCAACAAAGACCATTCAGTCCTGATGTTTTAATGCTAAGTTTTGGATCTGTAGAGTGATGCTGCTCGTACTCTAGAACCTCTTGCTATTTGTTATACCTTAACTAGCGGCTTTGGGAGATAATCAAAGACTCTTCGCTATTAATCATTTAGTAAAATCATCTTAAGCTTATCTATTTCTACTAGTTTTTATAGTATATAGACAATATCCAATCTCTCATTGACTTTATATTTAGATTATTTAATTAAATTTCTCTTCTTTTTATTGCAACCACACTTAAAAATGTGTGTAATGTAATCTAATAAATTCATTATCAATGTATTCTATCCTATTCTCATGAATCTACGAAATATCGTCTCACTTTCTCCTTTCAATTATACATTTTCTTTTGTTTCTGACATGCTATTACCTTAGTTTTCATTTTAAATCTCTTAATTGAGAATCTTATTCAAATAGATATTTTCTTGTGTTTCTCTCTCTTACTCCTCCTTTGACATTTAGCTTTAATCGTTTTTCTTTGTTCCTACTTCTTTATCTAAACCCTCATCATCATCTTCACTTTCACTGAAGCTGAATAATTCATTCAAAATAGATACATAAAGTGCAATTTTAGTAAAAGGCTTAGATAAGAATCTGAAACAGACCATTAAAGATTTAATGAAACCACCAACGATAGCAATGACATCAAATATTTTAATATAAGATCTCTTTTTTTTTCATATTTTAAAAGAAAGGTTTATTTCAACCATTTAAAGAAAAAATAATGTAATGAAAGAAAGATAGATTTCTTCATATTAAAAATGATAAATAAATAATATGTAAAGTATTGATTGATTTCAACATTTATAAAATTTCAAGCTGTAGAGAAAAGTTAATTAATTTCAATTTGTGTATTTTTTAAAACAAGCTTACTACTTATTTACAAAATTAAGTTATTTTCTACATTCTCATAAAAATTGATTGATTGATTGATTGATCGTCATAGCTTATTTTAATCTTTATATGCTTATCAATAAAACTCTATAGCAATCCTCAAAAACTTAAAATTTATAATTGATTATTTATTCACCCATGAATCCATTAATTTAATTAGAATTTTAAGATTACGTGAGGATAGAGGATACCTATTGAATTAAAAACTTACTCGATATTTTAAGAAAAATAAATTAGATTATAATGTCTTAATTTACACCGAATATTAAATCATTGCTAGATTTTATTTTTTTGTTGTTGAAAAAACAGAAATTCAATCTCTCTTTCATAATTTTAATAGTGTAGAAGATATTTTAATTTCCTGATGATATTATACTCTAAATCCGCTTATTATAAAACCTTTCCTTATTAACACCAAAAAATCCAATACTTGTAATAAGAAAATGAAATCTAAAAATATGAATTGATTAGGAGGTGTAATTTTAGCTATTTATAAAGTATGAAAATTAGTCTTATAAAATATGAAAATCTTTATTTATTTATTTGTTTCTTTGTTGTTTAATTGCTAATACAAGTATTTGGGAAATATCTAATTTATAGTGTAATCCAAAAAATAAATTAAAGATAGAGTATTTAAGATTTATGTATTTAGTAAATTCTTCTGAATAAAAAAGTAATTAATTACCTTATTGATTAAGATTTTCCTCTAAATTTAAAAAGAAATGGAAACATTGATGAAATTAGGTGAATTGGTATTGTTAGAAGCAGAATCTTGATTTGTGTTGTTGATATCATAAACATCTATATTTTAAACTAAAATTTAACTTTCTATATTATCATCACTAAAAACATAGCCAATATCAGAGATAATTTATTCTAACTAGAGAGAAACCTGAACATTCTAAGAAATTAAATCTTTAGTGAGTAGAAGATTTTCCACTTTCCAATAGGGCTAAAATGGATTGATATAATTATTTGTATTGATATAATAATCTTTTTATAAATATCTTAACTAGTATTGCGAGTTATTTTCTCGAGGAACTTTGATGAAAAACATCAGCTGAATATCGAAATTGATAAGGATATTTTTAGCAAAAGAGATATCTTATTCATTGAAACAGTAATAAGATTTCATTAAATCACTAAAATTTACATTTTAGGATTAACTTTTAAATAGCATTACAGATAATTCAAGATCTTAGTAATTCTTATTAAATTCTTAGCAACTACTTAAATTAAATGAATATATACTATTATTAACAAGCAGCTATACAGTGATCTAGATATTCTAAACCATTCTGTTATTCTAAATATCATACACTCCAATCGCTTGATTTAAAAGAACATCACTAGTCTTACCTATATAGCTATATTCTCCCTTTTCCCATAGCTATTCCCTATATAAAAGAGTTGGATTAGATCTTAAAATCAACTCTTTGAAATAAGATAGTGCTAAAAGAGTAGTGCCAATAATAAGTAGAATTGTAAAACATCCACCAAATGTTGTTTTGTATTCCTTTTTACTATGAAATCTAAGTTGTATTCTAGGCGCAAATAAATCAATTTTCCTAATTTGTTTGAATAAGCTCTTCATTGTACCTATCTTACTCCCTTAAATTCAATTATTTTACTATTATTTATTATTATTATGTAATTAATCTTTTTCTTTTTTTTAATGCTTATATATTTTCTCAAATAATCAATTAAATAAATTTATGTTTGCCCTTGAAATAACAATTCTTGCTATTAATCATTTCACTTTTGTTTATTATGCCTCTTGCATAATTTATGAATTTCTAATTATCTTTGGCTTAAGTCGTTACTTGTTACACTGTTATAATTTTCATTTTAGGATTCTTAGAGTAGGTGGTTATTATCAAACAATCTTACCTATTTTCATACCTTTTGTATTTAAATTAAAATTATGTAAATAATTGCTATTAAATAAATATTCACTAGCAAAAATTTTATTGTGGATTTCGAGATAATTTTTATTTCGAAATGAAAAGTGAGTGGCCTTTGGGAAAAATAGAAAGGTTAAATTAATTTTAATAAATTAATAATAGATTAGATCAGATGGATAAATGCATGCAAACAATTACATATAACAAATGGTGATGCTTATTTTTGAAATTTTAAATAAATATAATTAATAATTTATGGTTTTAATATGATAATTAAATGATATAATAAATGTATGTGCTTTCTGTTCACTCTTTAATGTTTACGATACATCGATCAAGATTTTCACTGCTATTTTTAGTTTTATCATTGAGATCTTTTTATTCTATTATTTGTATTTTGGACCATTCGTTTTAGGATTCTGATGGAACTTACAAATTTAACTATTTTGAGTGTCCTGAATTTTAGGATTAATTTAAAGGTGATAGCACTTTTAATTAAAATTTCGCTGGCTGTATGGCAGGAATATCGTAAATTTAGTTATAAACACATTGGATAATCTATCTTTCTTTAGGAATGTAGGTGAAGCTATTTTCTTCTGAATCTCCATATATCTTTTCATCACCTAATTATTTTTTCTCACTGGTCTATTATCTTAGATATGAATACTTAGAACTTCTATTATAACGATGAAGAGGGGATTCTCTCTCCTTTAGCAAGGAGCTAGTCTGCTTTGTCATTATTTCAAATATCTTATCTCTAGTTTACTTAACTGTATCTTCAATATTATTAGATTGAAGATTAATTGATTTTATCGTTTACTTCCTTTTATCTTCGTTAAAGCTAACGATTGAGGGAGATGGATAAGAAAACTTATTAGAAAAGATTTTAGCCATAAAAGGTAATTCGTTGATATTTACATCTAAATCAACTGCATTTAAAATTTCTCTATTCATAAGATATTATGTAACAAATTCATGCTTTTTGATTGAATGCCTTTTATTATCTTTTAATTGCTAGTGTAAGTTATTAAACATATAATCTCTTATTTCTGATGTAGATTTCATGCTCCTAATTTATTACTATCTGTTTTATTTAAAATAAATCTCTTAGTTCTCCTATACTTATTCTTAAGGCTTTTATTCATTAGTACTTTTCTTTGAGAGAGTATCATTGTTAGCTTAATTTTCAATATAATCTTCTTCATCTTCCTCTTCTTCTTGTATTGTATCCTAATTAGATTCAATATCATTTTCTAGATTCTAAATATTCTACTTCTCCAAGCCATCTATAAATGATTATTTTAAAAGCCTTTATTTTTGTTATAGATCTAATTTCTAACCTTATTCATCTTTAATATTGTTATTTCTGTTATTACCATTTAATTATTGGGATTAATCTTCTTTTTTATGATCTATTTCTAAGTTAATATTCTATTTATTAATGTCTTTTTAGACTTCAATTATCTCTTGTATTGATAATAATTTAATTGCTGAAAATCTATTAACTATTTAAGGATCCAACATTTCAATTAGTTTCAGATCAATTATACTTAAAGGAGAAGTGTCAGTGTTCATAATATACTTAAACGCTTAAATAGCTAATATTGCTTTTTAAAGCGTAGACATTTCTGTGTGAAAAAGTGACCATTCAGTACGAATATTACTAGTCTAATTATTGAATTTATTTCGTAAGGAATTTCTATCTTTCTCTGCTTCATCTGTCTTCACAAGAGGCTTGGGTAAGTAATCAAAAATCATTCTCTATTAGTCATTTAATAAGATCATTTTTAACTTATCCACCTCAACTAGCTTCTATAAAATATAAGTAATATCTAATCTTTCATTAACTTTTTTCATTGATTTCTTGATTAATTATTTCTTTTTAGAAGAACAAAAACAGCAAATTACATGCTTTATGTAATCTTTTATTGACATTATTAATGTCTTCTCGCCTATTTTCATAAATTTACGAAATAATCTCTCTGATTTATCTAACTTTTGATTGTCTTATATTATTCCATTTTTCTAATTCCTATATTCATTATTTAATATTTCATTGAGTTGATTATTCTCTTCTAATTCCTTTTCATACTACTTTTAGTCCTATTACTTTTATTCGATTTCACTATTATTCTGATCAAATTCATCTGAATTAAAAGTGAATAGATTGTTTAATAACGAGACATATAAGGCTACCTTTGTAAATGGTTTAGTAATAATAGTAAAAACTATGACCATAGATTTAATAAATCCTCCGATTAATGATAAAACACCAAGCAGCCGCGTATAATCTCTCTTAATTTTTTATAAAAATATAATTTATTACATTCATTTCATACTTAATTTCCTACTAATTTAGAATATATAAATCTCTCAGAGAATTTTCATTTAATTATTTCGGTTTGATTGATTCATTTACTATTTAATTAATAATTTTATTGGAATCGATCTATGAAAATTAATATCTTTAAATTAACTAAAATTTTCCAGTCTATCTTTAGTTCAATTATACTTTGAAAAATACTGCTTAATTATTTAATTTGTAGCAGAATTAGTTTAAAATTAGTATACTTTCTTCAATTTCTTAGTTTTTTTAAATATATTAAATAATTGATTTACACATGATAAAAATCAGGGTAAAGTGTACATTTTTTTCCAAAATAAAATCAGCCAGGAAATAAAATAAAATTTTTAAAACACTTCCTAATTTAAATCTAATCTTAAGGAGTCTAATTAAGAAGATAAATTAAATAAATAAATATATGGAAGCTTGCTTACTTTGATGGTTTGTATTTTTTTATTGATAATGTATTGGATCTTTATAGGATTATCAATCGCATTAGTATTTCTCTCAAAGTAGTTGATGCTATCAATGGCCATTTAAGTATCTTGTTGCATGTTGCTTTGGAAGTATCCGTGCTCTGTGTACACTTTCTTTATTTAATATCCAATTATTACGTTAATTTTTGAGCTGGATTGCTTTAGTTGTAGGATTAACTAATTAAAGAATTTCTTAAAAGGTTAGTTATAGTTTGTAGCTTCTATGAAATGATCTTGTTATAAATATCGCAGCTCATAAATATGGTCACTCTTTCTTTAAAATGACAGAGATATGACTATTTAATTACTTTCTTCTATCGTCAAAGACAACAAACTTTCTAAATTTGACTCACTTAAGCAATGCAAACTGTCTCTCTAATACTAATAGGTATACCCATTATTTTCTTACCATATTTCGCTACTCTAATTGCATAGCTGAAGTTAATAAGAACTTGATTGTTATTGGTTCTATACATTCAAAATAATCTAAATATCTTATAAGTACTCATTATTAGTAACATCATAGACTCCAATTCCAAGTGTAAATAAACCAGTTAGAAGATTTCTATTTAAATTCTGATTCCAAAATTCCTCTGAATAAATCATAATTGGGTTTTCTCTGTTGATCATCTCCAAGAAATATGAATACATAACTACCAAAGTAGCGATACATAGTACGATTGTGAATATCCCTCCAAATACAGTCTTGTGTTGCTTTTTTTTATGCAACCTGAGTTACACACTCGGGCCAAACTAATCTATTTTTCGGATGTTTTTATATAGAATTCTCATGATTGTTGATATTACTTTTATTAAATTATATAATAATTTATTTTAAATTTTTTGTTAGAGATAATTGGACACTTCAATAATTTAACCACAAAGCCCTTTTAATTATTATTAAAAAACTAACAAAAAAAGAAATATACAACAGGGTGATTGGTGTAGAATTATATTACAAAAGGAGACTTCCTAAATACCCCACTAGATATTGGTAATAGCTAATATAGTTAAAAGGAAATAAATAATATGAATTGGAAGTAAGTTAATCTACTTGCAAAATTCTCAGGAAATATAAATAATTTGCTAATATTTATAAAATAAATTTCCTTCATTCATTTATATGAATTATTTTGTAATTTTCCTAAGGACCAGTTACTTACTTACTTGCTACTTCTTTGAAATTATCCTATATTTATTTTTCACGAAAAGTAGATAGATTATTGTCTATTTTTATGATAATTAAAGTTAATTTAATAATTGATTCCTACCGTAATCCACAAAAATTAATTAGTTATTTAAGTTTCTAAATATATGGATAAGGTTATTAATTATTGTAAATAACTTTAAGAGTATCAAATAAATGAATAAATCAAGTAATTAACATCATCGAATTCAATTGTCTATCTTAACTTATAAATTCCATTATCTTTATTAGTACCACTCTTCTTAATCTTTGAAATATAGATAATTCTTAAATAATGATTATCATTAAATAACTTTAAGTATTATTTTGAACAACATAAATTATTTATTAATTTAGAAATAACAGCTCTAAAATAATTGATTTTCAACCTATATTAATTAATAAAAAATTAGTATACTTTAACCCCCATTTTAATAACTATTTCCTCCTTCCTTCAATAATATTATTCTCAATTTTATTAATTATTTTTCCCATTTTAATTTAATATGCATTCTATCAAGCTTAAAATTATTTTCTCATTCCTTTTAAGCAGATAAAATATTATCACTTTAATAATAAGCATTAAAGATGCAAAGTTCAATCAATGTTAGAGGATAATTATTGATAAAGATAATTAAGGGGGTTTTTTTAAATTTTTAAAATAGTTGGTATTTCTAGTTTTAATTTAGAATAGATTAGAGCTAAACTGTCAGGCATAAATTTAGGGTAACTCGAATAGTATATATAGATAAGTATGAAATAAAATGTTGTGCAATAGTATATATTTCAATTATGTAAGTTGCTGCTTAATTTATTTACTTTCATATAAGATTAGTAGTTTAAATCTTTAGAATGTGAATCGAATTTAATTACAAGTTTATATAAACTTCTTGAGTTAGGGGTTTAGCTATCCTGACCTTATTTATTTAGTAGTAATATTATGACTTCTATTCTTTATTCTTCAAAAGCTCATTAATTTTAATAATCAAAGGCGTGTCTGTCTCTTAATTATTATTCAATTAAAATTCATATTCCAAACAGAATTACTTGTTATCGTTAATTAAATAATATGAAGTGTTTGTTTAAATTTCTTTTCTAAGGTTTTTAATCTTACTTTTCTTTTTTAAGTCTATCATCAAATTTAAAAATATCCTTAATTTTAATTAATCGTTCAATATTTATAAAAGTTTCAATAGATAGATCACATATTTTTATTGTTATCGACAATAATATCATGATAGTTTATCAAATTATTTGAGAAGATAGATAAAATATGGGTTAATTTAATTAATAACTTTTCATTTATTTTATTTAGATTAACTGATTCAATTCATTTCAACTATTTATACTGTACAAATTTCATACATTTTCATAGTTTATTAGAAGAGATGATTGCCATTTAGGTAATTCAATTTTTTTACATCCAAATCATCTGCATTTAAATTCTCTCTATTAATAAGATATTTTGTAAAAATTCAAATGTTTTTATAGATGGTTTCCTAATATCTTTAATTTGTTTGCTAGTGTGTGTTGCTAACCTTACCTTCTCTTTTTTCATTAGTAGGTTTTATTCCCCTTTTTAATTACTATATTTATTTATAAATTTTGATTATCTAAAGCTATTCCATTTTTCTAATTCTACATTCATTATTATTATAGTGTGGAAATATTATTTAATAAAATAAAGTTTAAAGTTTTGAGTAAATAGAATATTTAAATAAAATGATAAATTATTTACATAAAAGTCTATAAATTTATTAATTTATTTTTTAATTTTGAAGAATTAATGAATAGTATGATTTTACAATGTATGATAACATAAATAATATAATTAGATGTTTAATATAAGTAATAAATTAAAAAATGAATATCACATAACATTTTAAGACACACATATATATATTTTTTTTGTTTATTTGTTTACTTTCTTATTATTTACTTATTTAATTACCCTTTTTCAGTTAGAATTAGAAGAAAGGCTGTTTATTGTTTAAGGTTAAGTTAGATTTTATTCTGTTTTCAGCATTTTAGATTAAGAATTAAAGATGGAGAGGTTTATTTGTTTATCTGATAATTTTTTGTTCATATTATTTTTATTTATTTGTTCTGGGTCTTTTTTTAAAATTGAGTTGAAGTATTGTTCATTGTTTTAGAATTTTTAATTATTATTGACTGTAAAAGAATTTTAAAATAAAAGTTAATTGTGTTTCTCTGAATTTTATATTATTGAAGGATTCATCCCATGAACTGAAGATCTCTCTATTGCAACCCGAGGAGATAAAAGAGATTGAGAAGCGAGCTATTCTTTTCGATTTGTACTCATAACACTATTTTAAATAAGATTTCCAAATGAAGGCATAAGAATTTCTTATATTTCGCTTTATTCTCTAATCGGCTGTAGAAAATTATTGGGCAGATCTTGGTTTTTATTTTTATAGCTTTAAGAAGATTCATAAAAAGAATTAGCTTTTAAAATAGGTATTTTTTTCTCTTCATTGTTGTTATTGGTTAAACACTTTTAGTTCTTTAAAGCTTGAGAATTTTAGTTATTTTCAGGGATTTACTTCTAGCTTCTGATTGGCTAAGTATTCGATTAGTGTAAATCACTTAGCTTTAAAGGTTTGTCAATATAAAGAATATTAGACGAAATAGGAAAAACATAGGGAGATGGAGGCTAATCTAATCCCAAAGATTTTTGTATTTCTCTTTATTGAAGATATTATGAGACTAATTTGACTTTATTTTAGTCTTCTAATCCACCCTTTTCATCTCGGACATAGTTGAAAGCAGACTTTCTCCTATTCTAAATGATTTATTTATCATTTTTATTATCTAAATAAACATTATATGTAGATTTTCTTCTTGACGGATTGTTCACCTTTTAAAGATTATTGTAAATGAATCCATGGAAGTTGTCAACATTCAGAATACTTTATTATATATTATCTTCATCATCATGATCATTATATTTTTGAGGAATGATAGCATTGCCACACTCTTCGTCTTACTTATCAGCAAAGTTAATGTTTTACTGTAAACGTAAAGACATTTTACTGTCGTCTATTTTACTTTAAGATTACTCATTTTCATTGCCTGCTATTTCTAATTGATTGTTTTCTTAAACTACAGAAAGCAGTTCGATCATATTTTTATTATTGAAGTTCAATTCATTTTTTGAGGAATTTTTCAGAATTTTTTAATTCCTTTGCTTAGGGGAGGAATCCTTACTCGTTCTTGTATGGAAATTTTTAGGAGAGTTTTCATCTACTACTCCGTTTATCCCTCCATAGTCTCTGTAAGAATCTAATTATATTGCTGAGAATTTCTTAACTAACTAAGTATCAAGCATTTCTATGAGCCTTAAATCTATCATACATAACGGCGAAGTTTCTTATTTCATGATATTTTAGAATGATTTCACAGCTTAAATAGCTTTCTAAAGGGTAGTTTATTCAGTATGGAGTAAAGACCATTCCTCTCTTGCATTACTATTATGTTAATTTTACTTAAGGTAAGTTATAGAATTTTTAGCGCCTCTTGAATTATTGTAGGTTACTAGTGGCTTCGGAAGATAATCAAATACTCTTCGCTACTAGTCATTTAATAGTAAGATTTTTAATTTATCAATCTCCACTAATTTCTTCAAAATGTAAACTATATCAAGTCTTTCGTTGACTTTCTTTTTCGAAGTCTTTATAATCTGTCCTTTTCTGTGCTTGCAGCAATCCGCTACCAAGCATTTAAAGTAGTCTAGGAAGCCCATCGTTAATGTCTTTTAATCTATTCTCATAAACTTTCTGAAAATCTACTCTGCTTCACTTTGTTACTGTTTGTTCTCATGAATTCCCTTCCTTTCGTTGTAAATTTCTTAATTCAGAATCTGGTTTAATTATCTATTTTCATCCTATTCTCTCTTACAAACAGATATTGAACTTACATTCTTCTTATCAGTTTGACCATCTTTATTCTAGTCATTGAAACTAAATAAATCATTCAGAAGAGAAACATTCAATGACATTTTTGTAAAAGGTTTTGTAATAAACGTAAAAGCTACAATCATAGATTTAATAAACCCCCCAATAATAGAGATTACATTCAGTAGTGTGGTATAACTCCTCTATTTTTAATTAGCGTTAAAAAGAATTATAAATAATTGACAAAACAAAAATAAAGTCTAATAATAAAAACTAAATTAAGAACAAAATTATGTAAACTGTTTTTTAAAAATTAAGGTAAATTAGTCAAATAATTCATATGCCTTTCCTTATTTTTTATAAAAGCCAAAGTCAAATTTGATTACAGTCAACCTTAATTTTATTCTTGAATACTGAATAAGAATGTATGTAGTAATAGGAAATCAAATTAAGTAAAGTATTCAATAATAGATTGAAATATTATAAAAATACTATCTAATTATTATGATTATTCCTTAACTATCAATATAATCTAAGGATTAAACAACTCCTTTCATTTTATTAAACTTAAAATAAATAATAAATAGTTCCCAACTAAAAGCAAACCAAAAATCTAAAATAGAAATAAATAGCCAGTTATTGAAGATAAAATAAACTAAATTAATGTTCGGAAGTTTTAATTTGTAAAAAAATATGAATTGAATTAATTACCATATGGGTTTAAATTTTACGATCTAAATTAAATGAGAGAATTGCAGAAAATTGGTTTTAAGTAGAATTATTTTTATGCAATTAGAAAATATCAGTATCACTTACGATAAGCTTAACATTTGTACTCTTTTTAGATTCAATGTAACCTTCATCACTTTATACTTAAACCAATTGGAAAGTAACTCGAATGCTAATATTCGGTTATTCTTAGCTAAGTTACACATAAATTAGCTTTGAAATAGTTTTAAAAGGTTACTCATAGTCAGTAGCATCTAAGAAGTGATCCTACTAAATGACTCTCATCTCATATCTTTCATCAACACTGCTATTATCTATTTGTACTTATATTTCTATTTAACTT
Organism: Tetrahymena borealis; assembly: GCA_000260095.1. Classification (NCBI taxonomy): domain Eukaryota; phylum Ciliophora; class Oligohymenophorea; order Hymenostomatida; family Tetrahymenidae; genus Tetrahymena; species Tetrahymena borealis. The sequence continues at coordinate 520,985 of JH651231.1, read as the reverse complement.
GTATAATCGATTAAATACAATTGTATTTATGAAAAATCCTATTCTGTTAGGCAATAATATCTGCCCACATTCTCTATTAGTATTTCTGAGAAGATTTAGTTATCTGAGATGCATTAAACAAGAGAATAAATGTATTTTCTTCCTAAAGTTGTATTAATGTACAGAGTAATCTTCGCATTTTGGGTATACTAGTCAGTATTTAAATCGTAAATCCCTATTATCTGCTTGAATAATTAGTCACTCACCTTATAATTTTTATTTGTTGTCCATAATTCTTCCTTATATTGCAATTAAGGATTCTTTCTTAATACCATCTCTTAAATTTGTATCCATGCCACCAATATTGTTGCTACGAAGAGTAGAATTGTAAAGGATCCCCCAATCGTAGTTTTAAAATCCTTCTTCTTATGAAATCTTAGTTACACTCTCTACCCAAACAAATCTATGCTTCGAACATAGCTGAGAAGTCCCATTATTTTTGTGTTGTATTATAATCACTTCAAGATTTTCAATAATTTACTCCAAATATATACTTGAAAGATTTTTTTGAGTCAATTTAATTAATAATAAAAATATATATAGACCTTTCTAAGATTTAGTAATCACAAATTATATCTTTATTAATTGATTGATTGATTAATAGATAGATAGAGTGTTTCTTTATTGTTTTTTATTTCTTTATTTCTTTATTTCTTTGCTTGTTTGTATTCTTTAACTCATTCAAATACTTATAAAAAGAAATTAAATAAATCAATTACGAAATCAAAATCATATAATTCATCTTTCAAGCAATTACTCTCTCCCTTAATTATCTTAATTATCATAATAGATTACTTAAACAATTTCTATCAGAATTGTTTGATTAGAGCTTATTTCTGATACCTCATTATATGTTTCTATAATTTTCAAATGTAAGCATTATCCATTCAAAATAGCAAATGTTTACTTGGAAAATATCAATTTAATAATAGCAAAAATTGTTTGAATCGAGATGACAAATAAATATAATTAGGTATCTTCTAATTAAATTATACACTTCTAATATTAAATCACCTTGCTTTTAATGATTTTTATGCCAATAATATTTTATAATTACATTAAACTTAAAAATTAACTTTGAATCATATTTAATATGTTTTCTAGTTTTCTTTCTAAAATCTGCTAAATGATTTTTATTTCTTTAATAAAATTAACATTCTCTTAAAGAAAATTATTTTTAAATGATAAAATTAACTATAATTAATATAGGTTTAAACATCACTCACTTTATATTAGGCTATTTTATTCTTTTCTTAACATTAATTCATAAAGATAATCTAATATTTCTTATTTTGTTAGCAGCTTATTAAGTCAATTACAAAAATAAAAATACATAAATATGTTATTAGCTGACAAATTCTCCCTTGCTCATTCCCTCCCTCCATCCCTCACCAGACTTTTTTTATGTATCCATTTATTATTTAAGATAATATAATTATAATTAATTATTAAATTGGTAATACTTAATAACTATTCCTATTAGAAAAGAAAAGACAGACCTAATTTATTAAATATTTTTTTGATTAATAATTCAATGAATTACTTAGAATTATTTTTTGAATATTCATTGAAGTCAAATTATTGTATTTGTATTTAAAAGATTAAAGTATATGTTATTAATGAGAGCTTGAAGATTTGATAATTATGAATGTAAAATGATGATTGAATTAATGGTTAAAATAAGACTAGTTCTTTAAATAGATATTAATTTGAAAAAATCTAATTTCATCAGTCAGTCAGTCAATCAAACAATCAATCAAAGTGTAATTTATTTTTAAACATTCTTTCTTTCTTTCCTTCCTTGTTTAGTGCTTTTGACTATATATATTACTTTCTTATAGAATGGATATTTTATAAAAATAAAATACTGTTCACTACTCATAGGAAGAATTGATTCTTTTACAAAAACCATATAATAGCTGTCCGTAACATAAGAGGAGGAGTCTGATTACATTCTACGCAGATCATGAAGATAATTAATGCTTAAAATGTATAGAATGTTTATCGACTCTATAGATGAAATAGTATCACTTGTTGCCATTGATAAATATTTTAGAAGCAGATGAAAAAACTATTTTTCCTAATTGGCCTATTCTTGGAGATCTATAAATTCATAAGGAAATAGCTTATACAACATAAAGGACTACACATGAATAGGAGTAATAAGAGAAAATTAAGGAATATTTCAAGCTATTAAGAACTGAAATTGATCATTAGATTACTTTAAAAGAAAATAAATTGCTTGAAAAGACAAAGTAAATAAAGAATTACAACTAATAGATCCTCAGAGACTACAATATTTTTTCTAAAAAGGAATAACTTAAAGAAATATTAAAGGATAAGAAAGATGATTTTCAATTACAGAATAGTTTATTGCAAAATATCATTGAAGAGACTATAAAAAATTAGGAGTAGTACAAGAATTGCTTTTTAGAATCTTTGGAACATATAAAGGAGTAAGAAACCTTAATTAACTTTGATATTCCAATTAAGATTAAGGAGAGGATTATTTAAGAGATAGATTCAATAGATTTTATCTTGATTCAAGACTACCAAGAAATTAAGATCTAAGATTTAGATAAAAATTTTGAGATTCTTAAAAGTAAGCTGAAAGAATAATCATCAAATGAAATTACAAATACAGAGCTAATTCTTAAATTAATAAACAACCGCTTTAATAATATTAGTGATGAGTTACTCAATAAACTTTCTTAAATAATTATGAAATTGGAAAAGTATTTTGATCGCTTTGATTTAAGCAAATATAAGAACGAAGAAATCCTACAAAGAGAAGAAGATTGGCTTTCTGAATAACAATTCAAAGAAATTAAATATTTGGCTTCAAGATTAACTCAAGTAATTCTTAAAATATACTCTCTCTTTATAATTATTTTTACTTGCTTTCTTTTATTAAATTAATTAAAAAAATTATTTCAATTAAAAGATCATTGAAATCTAACTTATTTTAATCTAATATAGTCTTAGAAAGTAACTAGAATAAGCTAGATGATTAAAGATGATAATGACGATGATGACGATTAAGATAGCTATAAAGTTATTCTTAATTCTTACAATAATTATCATTGCTCGATTGGATTAGAAGAAGAAGAGAATAACCCTATGCTTAATAGCTCTTAGTTTAGAAAGGCAATTAAAACTGATTAGACTACTCCATTTTAATAATCATCTTCACTATTAAGCAATTTTTAACTCATTCAATAAGGAGAATCTTAAAAGAAGAAGAAGAATCTTGAAATTTTGAGTGATTTAATTTCAAACAAATTAAATTTTTGCTCTGAACAGTTTATTACATATTTAACTGATGAGTTTAATTAAATTTCTTCATTTATCGAATCACTTGATTTCAGTAACTACTTAATCCCAAATAAGAAGCCTACAACATTCAATCATCTGAATGAACAATAACTATCTGAGCTAAATGAAATTTTATATGAATATTAGTAATAAAATGAGAGAGGTAGTTTATAACTAGAAGATGGAAGTAATTAAAAATTAGATTTGAATGAGATTGATATGAATTCATTATTATCTATACTCTAAAATAAATCAAACTACCCAAGCTAAGATTTCCTCGAAAACTGCTAAAAGGCAATTGACAGATTCCCAGTTTTATTTAATGCTGTATTTCTTTAAGCTAAAATATTTGCTAAAGGCTATAACTCTCCTGTTAATTTCTCAGCTTTAACTTATGACTAAATAAAAAACATTGAAATATTAGTAAACAAAATAAGCTAGTTAAACATTTAATATGGAGAATAGTACATGAATCATTATTAACCAATTCCATCTTAAAAAATGTCTTGTCACATCTTATAATAATTAAATGGATAATACGATCATTAAATTGTTGCCAAATTATTTAAGGATTATCCTATTTTGGATATCCCACTCATCGAAGAACTAGGATGGGAGAAGTAGATAAATATGTCTTTCATAAAATGTAATTTGGAAAAAAGTAAAGAATTGATCATTGAGGAAACAGAAAATTAAAATACAATTATTAGATAGGTTAATCCTCTTCATGGATAAGTGATAACAGAAGAGAGTCTTGATAGTAAAGTGAATTATATTTTCAGATGTAAAGTTAATAAGAATATTTAATGTGATGGAATTGTTTTTGGAGTAATCTAAACTAATAATGCTTAATCTCAATGGATCTCTTCTGAGAAGGATAAATGTTGCTTCTACACTGGTAGCTCTGATTATGGACTAAATAAAATAATTAAAGGATAGAATTTGTATAGAGTTAGAAAAGATATAGATTTTATTGAAATTAGAATATGCATCAACAAAAGACTAATCTACTTTGCAGACTATCCTAATTACAATAACATCAATTAAGTTAATCAAAATTCTATTAATGATAGGTCTATTTACAATTTTGGCTTCAATTTTTGTAATCCAGGAAAAGACTACTCTATAGAAATTACCTAAGTTTTAACTGTAGATGATTTCAAATTTATTAATTTTAAATGAAAGGGTAGCTTTAATAGATCTTTCAAAATCTAATAGAATTCGTATTTTGATAATGATAAGCTCTTCTCTTATTATTTTAATTTATTAGGATTGAGTTTATTATACTTTAAGAAGTATTCCTTCTTTTAAAATAAAATGTGTGGAAATAATTTGATGGATATTATATGATTTGAATTAATGCAGTAAAAAATAATATTGTTCATATTTTTGTATATATTTAGCATCTTTTTAAATTCTATAAAATTAAATTAAAAGTAAGTAAGTAAATAAATAAGCTGTAATTGGAAAGTATCAATGAATTTTAAAAGTCTCCTTAAATAGAAAATAAATAAATGGAATTAAATTTTATTAAATTTATAAATTTATGATTAATTCATCAATCAACAATTTTATTTTCTCAAAATATATTTTGAAAAACTAAAAAAATTTATAATTTATTAATTTTAAAGATAATTTTAAAATATATTTTGAGTATAACTAACTAATAAGAAAAACTAGATTAGCCTTTAAAAACATTTAAAAATGTTCAAATTTAAATTAATTCTATTTAAATTATTTTTTAAAATCCAAATTAATTCTATTTATTTTACATTTTTAAATTTAAATTAATTCTATTTATTTTAAAATAGATATCAAAAGAATTAAGTTTATCATCAGCAAACAAATAAAAGTATGCAGATGTAAAGTGCAAATAAGTTGATAAATTTAGAAATAGTAGAAAGTTAGTTATCAGTAAGGGTTACTTAAAATAATAGAACTACCAACCAAGATACAATTCATTCATTTTGGCATAGATACTCCTAACTCCTTCTGAAGTTCTATTATAATAAATCATTAAATTCTAAAAATCTATAGTTTGATTTTATTATTCAATAAATCCAGTAGACTATAAATTGAGTTATTATATGTATTGTTTACATGTTTATATATACTTTAAAAAATGAAAACACTTTATTTTTCAATATTTATTTATTTATATATCTTCAATAGTTAATTCCTTAATTATATCTAATTATTTCCTCATTAAATCAATAAATATATTTATTTTATACTTTTATTACTAATAAACCAACATCTTTAGATATTTTAGATATGAAATAAAAAAATATGAAAATAAAATATATAAAATAAATGATTTGTTTAGAAAGAGTTCTTGATTTGTAATTATCTATTATTATAATAATTTATGTATGTAGGTAGGTATATAGAATAGGAATTAATAATAATTATTCAAATTAATAATTTAATCTTTAATATATTTTTGTGTATTAATTAATTAACATCTTATCTCATTTAATTGGTTGGTTGTTTAGTTAGATTTGTTGATTTGTTGGTTAGATAGTTAGTTAGATAATAATTAGTTAATTGGTTGGTTAGTCAGTCAGTTAAGCTAATTAGTGTTTCATAAATTTATTTCCTTCACTGAGTTTTTATTCTTTTCATCTAAATCAATATTACTGTGATCTTATGAAAAAGCATTCTACTCCTTTTCATTCTTATTGTTTTCTTCCATAATTCTGTTGTCCATAAAAGGATCTTATAATTCTATATTCTTTCTTTCCTCAATATTATTCTATATATTAGAAGGGTAAGGGCTCTGTCCATTGATATATTATCTAATTTTTCCCATGAATCTATTTTAAGGTTATAAGCGTTAAGGCAATTCACTTCTTTCAACCTATTAATTTTATTTTAAATTTAACAATACATTAAATTTTAATTATTTTACCATTGGAGGCTCTTCAAATTCAATGTTTCTTTTAATGAATTAGACCCAGGTTTCACGAGGATCAATAACAGGATCGATGAGTTCAGGTTCTATTATAAAAAATAATATGAAATTGATAGTTTTATTTCAGAATTGAAATTACTAGGAGGTCTCTTATAGAAATTAGGGCAAGATTCAAAAGGGATTCTAGCCTTTAAGTGATCTAAGAATTATTCGTAATTACAATAGCTCAAATATCTTCCTTTAGAACCGTTTTAATAGACTTCATGAGTCTATAGAGATCTTTATTTTGATAATTAATTTAATAAATTGTAGACTGATTACATAATAAATGATTTACTCTAATTAAGTGAGATCTAATGAAAGAAGATATAAACACATTTCATATTATCCCATCACTATTGCATGTTCAAGTGCTGTAAATTCTTTATTAAGTAATAAGAAATTAGATTCAATTTTATAATTATTTATTGTTTATCATGCTAAGAGTAAAATTTTACTAAGTTCATCTTCAGATCTTTGCAAAAGATTAGCTCCGCTTTCAATTAAATATTTAGCCATATCAATATGACCTCTTTTAGCAGCCCACATCAAAGGAGTTATTCCTTTTGAAGAAATATTGTTAATCTAACTGCCCATCTAAAATTTAAGATAAAAAAGAATAAGAAATTGCTTTAACTATATTTCAGTAACATTTGCTTACTCCTAAAATTAGTGTTACTAACTTTTTGTCATTTCTCCAAACACTTCTAGATAAAGCAGTACTTTAGCAATCGTCGGTTAATGAAGCATTTAATAATTAAGGATGTTCCTATTTAATAATTAGTATTGTTAATGTTTGATTTATCTTCTACCATCAAAATAATATTTTTTTATAAAATGTGTCTCTACCTTAATTAATCTTGCTACTTCCTTCTCATCTGATTACTCTACAGCGTTATATAGCTATTCCTTTACCTAATTAGCTCCCATTTCTTACTTTATTTACTCTCCTTTTTATGCTTTCTGTCAATTCAAAAGAAATTAATAATTAATTATCAGATTATTATAATTATTTGGTTTTGATTGAGGTCTTTAAAATTTGCTTTTTTTGATTATTTCATGGCTAATTAATTCCAAATTCTGACTGCTCAAAAATTTAAAACATTGTTATATCTAATTTACTAATTTAAAGTAGAAAAATTTCATAATTTCTATTCAACCTGAAATATACATGACTGTTGGTTTCTCAAAATAACAGAAAACTTTTATTTATCTTTATTTTTATCCTGAATTTTCGAAATAGAAAGGAGAGAATCATTCTATCAATCAATTAAGTTCTCGAAATCCAAATTAATTATTCTCATTATTTACTGCTGACATTTATTGCCCAATTTTGAATTTCGAATTAAGTATTTTTGTCACATAATTCTTCTGAAAATAACTGATAAAATGAATAAATACGATGAAATATATATATTACTGATTCTTCAATTAATTGAAATCTTTTTAACTATTATTATTTGGTATATTTCATATAATTTAATAATAATTTCTTACTATTTAAATGTTTTTAAATCAAGAATTTTATGAAAATTTGAATTGAATTGAATGTAAGGATATTAATGAACTGATTAATTTGTATATTAAATTTGCTAATTAATACCTATTTGAATTTAAAAATAATAAATTTATAATAAATCATTCATACAGAATTTTATAAAAGTAATTACACTTCTACTATGAATTAGGGAATTACTTATTTAATACAAATAAAGTAAGGAGAATTATCTAAATATAATAATAATTAAGATTATTTTATTAAATAAATGAACCTAAAAATAAGTCGGTAGGTAGGTCGGTCAGCCATTCTTGAATAAAATAACAGTTGAATAATATTTGAATTAATTAGTAATAATATCTATATAAACGTAGGATTTATTGATAGATTATTAAAAGTTTTTTAAGAAATAATAAATATATACTTTGGTTTCTCATCCTCATTTTAATAATACCATTTTTTAAAAATTTAGGGATTGATTACTTGAAAACACCTAAAACTCCATTTAGAGTTAGGGAGCAGGGTTGTGTTAATATATGAGAAACTATGATGTATTATTAAAGGAATCATGTGTTTAAAGGAATTAAAGAAAGGTAAGCTTTTTTGAGATAGAAAAGATTAAAATTTGAAAACAATGAGTATTGTAAGAAAGAATAGTAATTCAATGAATTTTATAAACAGGAAAATGATAATTAAAATAGCGAAGATATTATAGGTAGTTTTTATAAATCTGCAATACAGCACAAGTTTATTTTATTATTATAACTTTTTTATTCCCAAAGGGAGATTTTAATAAATAAGGAATGATTTTGTTGCTTTCGTAGAAAAGAAAGTTGTTTAATAATCAAGAATTAATAAATAAATAAATAGATTTGATCATTATTATTATCTTTATATATTTATTGTTTTTATAGTTATTGTTGAAATTTGATACATCTTTATTTAGGATATTAAAAATAAATAAGGAGAGATAATTAATAATTAGTTAGAATGATATTCTCATTCATTTGATCAATCAATCAATCAATCAATTAATTAATCATCAATCAATATATTAATTTATCAAACAATCACATAATTTCAACTTAATTATTAGATTTTATCAGGATACTCCCTAATGTATGTATGTCATCAGAAAATTTCAAAAATATAATTATGGAAGATAAGAATAAATTTGGAAATTTAATTAGCTTCAAACTTTATTTTAACAAATCCTCTCCTTCAACCCATTTAAATATTGTTATATTCAATGAAATTCAATATCTTATTTAATCTAATTCATACTAAGAGAAGTTTAGTGATAACAGAAGCAAGGGAAATACTCTAATTAGTATAGACAATTAAATTAATATGGAATGATAGAGAGAGAGTTAGAGATAGATAGATTGTTTGTTAATTAGATAAAACTTCTTTATGGATAAATTAATTATATCCTAAATAGCTATTAATATTATCTTTGCTTAGCTATTTCTACTTCATAAATTAATAGATCTTTTATCAAGTAATTAAGTTGGTTTGTTAGATAGTTAGTTAATTAGCCTAATTTGTTTAAATGTATAAAGGATTTATTGATTGTTTGATTTATTAATTGAATGATTGAAGAATCTAGTCAACGAATTTCTATATTTTTCTAAAGATAGTTAGTTTGTTAATTTGTTTTTTAGCTTGTTTGATTGTTTCTTTATTTGTTTGTTTGTTTGTCTCTCTGTATGTCAATAAGTAACAAATTTATTATATAAGAATATTGATAGTAAATCAATTTGATTTCTATTCAGTGATAGCTTAAAAATTAAATGATACAGCTCTCTAATTCTCTTTCTTCTTTTATTGTTCTAGTTCAGCACTTATTTTTTTGTTGTGATTGTGACTATGGATTTATACTTTTGGAGCAAAATTCATCCTTTTCAGTTGACCTTATCTTTGTTCAGATGTGTATAAAGCATTATAAACAGTGTTTTCAAATGTTTTTTCTAATAACTCACTTTCATGGGGTTCAAATGAGTTTTAGAATTCAACGAACGAGTAATCAAACTTTCTCCTTAATCTCTCACGAAGCTTGGCATCTTCCTCGCCAGCTACAAAGTTAATTTCGTAGATTTCTTCCAAGCCTTTGTACATTTAACGAATTCTAAAATTAATTGTGGAAAGGTAATTCTTGATCTTGATTAAGAAAATGCTGATTGCTATCACAATTCCTTGTAATACACTCATGAAGAACATTCTGATGTCTTTTTGAGTCTTCTTCTTTTTAATTACTTTTTACTTGTTTTTCATAGATGTAAAGTCAAATACTTATTGCCCAAATAGGCCACTTAACATTCTTTTTATCCAGTTATTTATATTGCTGCTTCTTTGTTAGGAGTTGGAATTCACCTAATTATCTTTATTTTTCTTAACTTTTGGTTTTTTAAAAGATTGTGTATTGATTGATCTTTTGATAATTATTTAATAATATTGAAATTCGCTTTTTTACTCGCTTATTTATCAAAGGTGAGTTTGAAAATAAAATAAGCTAGCAAAATGATTGAAGAATATGATGAGATTTCTTCTATAAAATGTATAATATATAATATGATTGGAGAATGCAGGAAATATGAATACGCAATAAGGCAATACAGTGCGCAGATCAAGAAATTTAGTCTAAGCTATTTAATTATAATATTACATTAATATTATATATATTCAAGGAGATTCTTCTAACAATCAAGTAAATTTAGCCAACAACTTACATCTAATCAAGTAGATCTTCTTAAAACCACAACTTTTTTTAAAGCTAAATTGGTGATAGATTCACTAATCAATGTGTTGTAATATTTTTAATTAATAATCTTAGTGTATAAAATTAAGCCAAATGTATATGGTTCTTCATTATTTGTAGCTATTTTTCTTCCTTCTTGAATAACACCCACCGCAGCCTTTGTAGAGCTAATATCGATTCAGAGCTATTTAAAATCGCACTAAATTTCTAGTACAAAAAAGAAATAAAAATTTATAATTAAAATTTTATCTATTTCAACAAAGTTATAAAATAAAAGAATTAGTAATTTGAGTTATCATAAATCAATTTTAAAATAGAAAGATACTTACTTTATATATAATATGGTTTTCATAATAATTATCATCATTTACACCAACCTAAATATTATTCTACTTTTAAAATGGTCATAGTAATTTTGATTCAATAGACTGTTAAAGAAATTCTCAATCAAATTTATTTAATTATTCTCTCACTATTGTAATACCCCAAAACTCTAATAGTAAAATGAAAGAAATTAGTACCAACAGCCATTATTATTAAACCTATAGAGTTTTTTATATGAATAAATGTTTTATCCATTTTTTAATTACAATGTCAACTTATGATGAAAATCAGTAATAATCATATAAATATGTGCCACTCTTAAGTGAATATTCATTCCTCTATTTGAATTCTAGAATAATACTTATTAGTAAGCAAATCTATTAAAATATTTGTTTATATTAAATAAATTTCATTAAATTTCTTCTAATTATTTCAAAATCTATTATTATATTTGGATTTGGTATTTATATAATTACTTCTAACATATTATTAAAATATTTAATATTTTTTATCAAATTAAATTATATTACCTATTGAAAAAGAGTTATAAAATCTAATTATGTTTAATGTATTTAAAAAAATGATGCACCTATAAATCTATGAAGAAAAATAAACAAATTGCTGTAATTTAATATAAATAATAAATGAATATGTGAATATTAGAAAATAAATAAAAGCTAACCTTTGTAGGTAGGTATTTTATCAATGTTATAACTACATTATATATTTATTATATAATTTAAAATTAAAATAATTTAATGGTAGAAACTTAATTAGTTAGTTAGTTAGTCAGTCAGATATATTGATAGATAAATAGAGGATTTATTTATTTTATTTATTTATTGATAGATAGATAGATGGTAGGTGTTTATTAAGGTTTTATAAAGTAATTCAAAGAGCTTAATAATTATAATTTAAATTATTAGCAAATATAAGAGGTTATTATTATGGGTTAGGCTATTATATAAATTATTATTATTATTATTACTACTACTACTATTGCTGTTGTTACTAAACCTATTGATTTTACTATTAATTAGGAACTCCAGCATTATTCATATTAGATAAGACAGATATACCAGAAAATATACAGAGTGTTAAGCAAAGCACAAAGAAAATAATAGTATACATAATATATGTAAAAATCAGAAATACTAAAGCAAGAGTTTACAATCTGCCACATTTTTCGTCAAATGAGGAATTCAGACCCATAATACAAATTATCGAATATACTATGCATCCATAGAATGAATACTCTAGGAAATTGAGGAAAAATTTCTATCCACATTATACTAAAATGATAATTAATAATGATAGTATGGATATCAGAAAACATGAAAAAGCTGTAACTAAACACCAGTTTAAGAATTCTTAATTGTCGCAATTATCATGGTATTCTGGATTTCCTCTGAATACCACAAATAGAGTGCCAAACAAGGTGTTTAAAAGAATGACCATCAAGAAGAAAAACTTCCAATCTCTTTCATTGGTTTGCATCATCATTTCCTTCTAAGCTTGCTTGCTTGCTTTATAATTCTTATAGATTTTCTTATAGTTGATCAATAAATAAATTTCAATTATCTAATAATCTTAATAATCTGATTAAGTTTTATAACATTGCTATTTAATTGAATGCATTCTTAATCAATCTTCAATTTGACTACTTTACATTACTTATAATACCAAGTGAATAATTCTAATCAATTTATTTATTTTTCTTAAAGGCGTTTTTGAAAATATAGGTGATAGTTTGAGTAACTTTTATATCAATAAATCGATATATCTTTCTTAAATTCCATTCTTTTGCTTATATTGTTGGGTTCATTCCCTTATTATTCAAAACTAATTTTCATTATAGAAGGGAGAACCATTTTAATATAGATCCATTCCTTCTATTCAATAAAAAGATAATAATTAATTGATCTAATAATATTGTTAAAGATAGGAAATTATTAATATATAAGTAAGCATGAAAGCAAGTAAGAAAGTCAAGTTAGATAACTTTAAAAAGGAAAATAAAATTAAGAAAGCTGATTACCCTAATATTGATATATCTAAAACAAACTATGTTTATCCATTTTATACTCATATTTCTACTTCATAACATTACAAATATTCTTTTGAGACTATTTTTTTAAGATTCGATTAAGGAATTTTATAAATTTAATGAGGTATGTAAAACAAATATTAATTTATTAGAATCAAGCACTTTATTATGAATTATTTTTAATTTAAATATGTAATTTTAATTACTTCTTTTCCTTAATTGGCTACATTCAATAAGTTCGTTATATATAATCTTAATAAAGTCATTCTATTTAATTTTATTTATAAAATGAATTAAGATTAATGATAGATAGCTCAAATAAATAGTATTTTAAATCTTCAAAGATTATCAAAAATAAGTTTTTAAATAATATTTTTTCAAATATTTATTTTATAAATAATATTAGGAGAGTAATAAAGAGAAATTAGCTAATATTATAATCATATTTATTTAATTAATTATTACATCTTTAAGTTAGAGTATTACATTGTTATTATAATTATTAATTCATAGTTTCAGTACAAAATTCAGTTAAACCTAATCAATCATGAAAAGATGCTTTATAGATAAAAATTTGATATTTCCTTTTTATGAATTATTTATTACTAATTAATTAGACAAGAAACATAAGAGCTATTAATAGATAATAAAATAAATATTAAAAATAGAAGAAAATAAAGGAAAAAAAGGTATGGTTGATAGATTGAAAGTACTATAAAGTTACTTACTTAATCAAGAAAATTCTAATTAAGAAAGAAGTAGATAATTTAATAGAATCATTTATAATTTAATGCACTTACAGAAAGAAATACATGCTCAAGCAATCTAACAAACTAATTAATAAACTTGATTGAATACATACATTTTTAATTTTGCTAATTCTTAATATTTGTAAAGGAATGTTTTTTCAAACCTTAAAGTTTCTAATTAAAGTTTAAAAACGCCTAAAACGTTCTTGCATGTTTTTGAAGTTTAATAATTTGTCATTGATTGATAATCTTATCACACAGATTGATAGGTATGAGAAGTGAAAGAGACAGTGACGTATCCATTAGAACCGCTGCTGTTGCTGCTGCTACCCTTGGTGAAGATCCAACTGTAGAGGAAGAATAGAATAACAAGAGCTAAGAAAATATAAACGATAATATAGAAGGCCATAGCCAATATGTGTAAGTCACCACAATTCTTAGCATCCTTAACATGTAAAGCAATAGCACAAACAATAACGGCTAAAGCTCCAAGAAAATCGAGAAAGAGCCAGAATTTAAGCATGCTTTCAACGAAATTACATATAGACAAGATGAATTAAACGGTCATGATTGCCAAAACGACTAAACAGACTATCATAGTAATTCTACTCCAGTCAAGGAAGGGAGTGACTCCACAATAGTTTGACCTCTCCTTGTGTTCAGTGAAGTAGTAGAACAAACCACCGAAGATGCCATAAAATATGCCGGTAATCCAAACGCTATAATCTAATCTGATAATCATTTAAAAGTGATTCTTTTTTCTATGAATTCTTTTGTATCTTTTTTGAGTTATTATATTATATTTTCTATGTTTGAATTTGTGTTAGCATATATATTATTGATAAGCAGATATTTTATTTGATTTATGGATAAAAACTAAAAACCTTTACTTTCTTATGTATTCTTATCTCTTTTAATTCTTAAATAATTGTCAAATCTACTTAGAATCAGCTTTAAATTTGCAATTTAGTCAAAAAGATTGCCATTCATTTAACGAGTAAATGGTTTTAACCCAAACCAATTTTCAAAATCTCTTTCTTAAATTTCCCAAACATTGATAACCCATGTATTTTAATTTTTCTTTTAGATAGATTTGAAGTATTTTTAGAGGTAAAAGCAACTAATTATTTAATTAGCTAGTTAACTAATTAATTCTATAACAGAAAAACTAATTTTTGGATTTACTTTCAAAATATCATATTTAATGTATTTAAATCTAATATCCATCCTTTATAAACTTAAATCTAACAAAGCGAAAATCCATTAGTTTTCAAAAAGTATTTAAATTCTTAAAATAAAATTAAATTTAAGAATAATTAATTTAATTACTACATATCACTTTATATTCACTCTTTTATGAAATTTAAAAAGAATTTATAATAAAAATTGTAAAAACAAAAAGTAAAAATCTATCTTTTAAATCAGAAATTAGAAAACTAAATATCTTCATAGCTATTATATAAGTACCTTGATATCTCAATATCATTGGGATTAGAAATTTGAATAATTAATTATTTTACTGACTACAAGTGAAATTTTAAAAGATCGTAAAGAACCTGGAAACAGGCAGGGAAAGAATGAATTACAGTTAATATAATTCAAATTTTAGTTAATAAAAGGTTGCCATGAGTAATGTTTTAATTCCCTTCTATCCATCCATTAACAAATAATATTATTGATTAAATTGGAATTATAATTTTAAATACTTAGATATTTGAAAAAGATAAATAATTTTTAAATTTTTGAATGGAAATAAACTATTTAAAGTATCTTTATTAAGAGTTAGAAACGAATTAAAGAGGTATTCTAACTATCTATTCTTTCGATGTTAAAAATTAATTTAAGATATCCATCCGTAGGGTTAATTTACATCAGAATTAAAGAGTTAAGTAGAATTAATGGGATAAAAGGCAAATATCATTAACAAAACATAGATAGATAAGAAGGGTAAGTATTCATATAATCATACATTTTAATTTTTATAAATACATTCTGCTTTTAATTGCCATTCTTTTATCATTAAATGTGCTTATAATCTACCATTACTTTAAATTGCTTTATAAAAACGAATTAAAAACGGTAAAACGAATATATAAATATAATTCAAAGTCCTGAACAAGCAAATTGAATTATGTATTTACTTAATTTGTAATCTCAAAGTTAAGAATATTCGTTGGATTAGGAAGTATTTGTTTGAACATTGATAGGTTGGTTTTCGATATCGTTCTTTTGGGTTGCAGCTGAAGCGAGGACACCGGCGCATAAGAGGCAAGAACAACAGAGTAAAACAGCAGCGAGACCAAGGGAAACATAAACTAAAATGTAGAAGACCTTAGCTAAAGTATGTAAGTCTCCGCAAGATTCACTGTCCTTAACATGTAAACCAATAGCACAGATGATAATGAAGATACCACCAATAGCTTCAATAGAGGACCAGAGGGTAGGAAGTTTTTGGGTGATGCTGCAAATACGCAAGATAAGCTTTAAAACTGAGATACTAACTAGTGTAAGACATACTATCATAGTCAATCTATTCCAATCAAGGAATTAGGTTTCCTTACAATTGCTATATCTTTCAGGATTATCTGAGAAAGATAAAAAGAGGCCACCAAAGATACCGTAGAATATAATAATAGCTACGTCCCTAGCCCATTCGGATTCTGGATTTCTTTGCATTTGAAAATACTATTTATTAATGCTAATTAATATTAGATTTTATAAAGTTTGATTAATATATTAATTTATTGTTTATTTTATTATGTTAGATGACTAATCAAATATCTAATCATGTATGCATGTATATATGTATATCTTCTTATCAAAAATTCATTTAATATACTACTAATAAAGAAGCTCAGATTTTAATCAAAACTCAGTCTGATGTTTCATTCTCATAAAATTGTAATCTTTTTCATTATATATCATTACTTTTCGATTTTATTACAACAATTCCTCTCTCCTCCAAACATATCAATTAACAAATCTTTGGAATAAAGAAAGAAAGCCCATTCTATAAACGCTGCTTTATTTTAGATGCAAAACACCTTATTATTTTATCACTCATTAGCCAATCTATTAATTTGAAAAAAAATTAAAAAATGTAATATATTTATTGATCCCTTCATTAAAAAATAGAAGATGGCCAAAAGACTTTTACCGTTTTTGATTAAATTAAAATCATTAAAATGTAAGTAAATTTTGTTTAATTTACAGAGTATTACAAATAAGGAAATAAATATATAAATAAACAAACAAACAAACAAACAAACGATATATTTAATTGGATTAATAATATGAAATTAAAATTTGATATTACAAAATGTTAAAAATATTTTGATTCCATTTTTAAATTTAAATTTAAAAAGTATAAGTTAGAAATAATTAAAATGATATTCACTTTTTCATTTATTTATATTTAGGCAATAAATTTTACCTATTTGATCATTTTATCAAATTAATATATCTTAATTTATTTGATTAGATCTTTCTCAAACCTATTTAATCAAATATATAGTAGATGCTTACCTACCTCAAATTTTAATTATTTTACCTTTTTAATGATCTTAAATCCTAATTAATTTATTAATTAATCCTTCTCTCAGAGATTTCTTAAAAAACTCGAACTTAATTTAAATTATCCAAAGAGAGGTAGTAATTAAATAATTAAATAAAGTAGAGAAGAATTATATGTATTCTTAATGATATTCCTTTTATCTTAACATTAGAATCAGGAAATGTGATAAAAATAATAATTTGCCATTACTGTTCTTTCTATCATTTTTTAAATATTTATTTTTCTTAGCAGAGGAGTATAATTTGATTATTAATTTATCTAATTTTTTTATTTAAAACAAAATTGGTTTAATTTTTGTATCTTGAATTTTTTAATGATGATTTCAGGTTTTTAATTAACTAATAACTTTTAGTTATAGATAGTATAATTTTTATTCTCAGTTAATAGATTCTAAACCTAGATCATATAAATATGAATAACCATCAAATTTACCTTTTTAGTGTTTTTTTGCATACAAAACACTCTTTATCAATTTAAAAATTTTTAATTTCTTTACTAGAATCTATCAATCTTAATCTTACTGTTCATAATATATGAGAAACAGATATAAATAGAATAAGAATTTTTAACTTCTTTGTGAGTAGTATATCACCATTTAGAAGCTTTCTTTATTAATAAGGCTTCCAATTTTAAAATACTTGAGCTATTTCTCATTTTTTATGAAATGGATTGATAGTTTTTGATATGTAAAAGTAAAATACTATGTTTAGCCTATAGAAAAAAAAACAAATTGAATTTAAAGGAAAAATACATTCTGAGAGAAATAGAATAAAGTAAGAATAGTAAGTGTAAGCCAACACATATCTAGTAGAAATATGAAATCAAACAAACAAAGAAAGAAATAAAATTACAAGATAAATGAATGGGATAATTAGATTAGTTATATAAAATTTTAGAAATATATTATTTACAAGAATATTTAGGAAAATTGAAAAGGCTATTCATAGATAGAAATAAAGAAGGATAGATAGATAGATCGATAGTTGCTTGAAGCTCTAGTTTTAGATGAGTTTTAACAGTCAATTGATCAATCAATCAATGAATCAACCACCAACCAATAAATCTATAAATCAATCAATCAATCAAGAAGGTAATTAGCAAACCAATAAAGTAAAAACTAAAAAAATTTTAGGTTATTGAAAGGATGATTAAATAATCAATAAATTATTGATTCAATTACAGATATATTAAGTTAAGCTCACAAGTCAAGATCTTTAAGAATATTAGTAATTGAATTATTAGTATCACCTTAACCTTCATGTTCTTCTTATCCATTATCGTCTTCCTTCGTTTTTGTGTTTTATTCTTTTTAACTTTAGTATGCTGAATCCAAGAAATCAAGGATCTTTTCTTTATTAGTGTTGCTAACTTCTTATATAATTTCATCTTTTTTGAAATGATCATGACTTTATTTCTCTAACTCAAGGAGAAGCTCAAAATCGCTCTTATTCTCATTTATATCTATAATTGCATTGTTAAATAATTTATTTTTATTGCTTTCAACATCATTTTCTATAGAGCAAAAGTATGTATTAGTTCCTCTCCTTAATGTATCTTCTTAATAGTTCGCTTACAATGTCTGTTTGTCTCCTCCCGTCGTTTAATATTCTTTCTTCTTCTAGCTCTGAGAATCTAATTGCAATTCTGATAAGTTTTAAGCGAATGATCCATTCTATATTTTGCTAACTTTTGATTGAGTATCTTTTCCTGATCTCCTTATAGTTGAAATATCATCTGGAATGACTATTTTATAAATATGATTAAGTAAGCATGCACATCAATTAAATAAAGATATGTTTTATAGAATTCGAGATATTCTAACATATCTTTTTAACTTGACTAGTAATTCTTATCTATTAAACTGTCATTAAACTAAATTTTATAAGTTTTTACTAATTTCTGAACCCTTGTCTTTTTACTTGCACATCTAGCAAGGTCCCATTTGGTTTGAATGATAGTGCTTGCTTGCTTGTTTACTTGTTTAATTAAATAAATGCTTAATGAATTATTGATTTTTAATTTTTTTAGATTTTTGGCAAATCCCTTACAATATTCTTTTTCGCGTTAATTCATTATAACTAATTATTTTACTTGATTTGAGAAGTACAGTGATTTCATAGCTTTTATTTCTTCTGTTACCATTCAAAAGTAATAATTAAATTTCACTACTTCAAATCTCTTTTAATATATAGAATTTTTTTTTATCCATCAAATTTGTAGATTTTAGTCACCAAATTGCTATCTTTGTTTGATAAGGAGCGAGTGAGTCATTGATTGATTTTTTATATTAACTTCTTTAAAGATATATCAACAGTAAAATTAAATTGAATAGCATTAATTTTGAGGAGAAACTAGAAACTATTCAAACAGATTGTTTGTAAATTTTTAATCATTAACATTGAGAGTTTATATAGATTGATACATTATTATTAAATTTTTGCATAAAGAAAAAGAAAATTTAAATTTGTTGACACTATAGAATTAAATTAATTACTATATATAGTGATTATTGGAAACACCTATCTATTTTGCTGGTTTAATTAATGTTTAACACGATGACAACTAATATTATAATTATTTTATATAAATCACTTTACAAACAAATCAAAAAAAATGAATAAAATAGAAACATTAGGTTTTTTATTGAAGAAAATCCCTCAGAGATTTACTTAAAATATTAAGTTAAATGGATTATGCATAGGTATATTTGATGACTCATGCAAAAAATTGTACAACTAATTTGATTATTTATTTCAGAAATTAATTCATAATCAGCAATATGGTGGTAATAGAGCTAAGAAAATGTCTGTTATTTTTGCACTTTTAGTACTTGTAATGATAGTGTTTTTCTAACAAAGTAGAATTTTAGTATTAAATAAATAATAAGAATTAGTTTAAAATTAATTTCAGCAAGCCTAAAATAAGTCTAATTATTTTTAAAATACAGAAAATCCTCCATTTTTGATAAATGATAGCACTTCCCAAATTAAAAATTAATAATATAGTTATAGTTTAAGAAAATTTTAGGTTAAGATTGATGAGATTTTGTAACTATAATGTAAATAAAATGAAAATATTCCAATTAACAACAGCATTGAATTATCACTAAAATTGAAATAAATCGTCAAGATAAATGTTGTTGGCAATATTAAAATCTATGGAGAGGATTCTATGTTTATATACAACAAAATAAATTCTATGCGTATTGAACAAAATTAATTAAGAGTCAATTAGTAGAATGGCAAATATTTAGAATAAAAATTCTTATACCTACCTATTGATTTCACATAATCAGTTGAATTAGAAGATGGTATCCATAAGATTTAATTAGTCATTTAATGTAATTAGCAAAATAAATAATAGTAATTTACTTTTGATAGTATGATCATAAATATTGAATTAGAAAATGTATCTTGAATGAACATTTTAATTGGTATCTGCCAATGACTACAACTACTACTAGTATTATCAATATATACCTTTAATATGATATAAGGTTTAATTTATTCAATTATTTATTATAACTCTTTTTTGTCTTCTACTAGCTTGTATTTTTACATATTATATTTATATAACTTTGTATTATGTTTATTATTTAAATGAAGATTAATCCCTACCAATCAACTTACTTTAAATTCTACTTTTTTTATTAGTCTTCAATAATTTATCAATCAATTAATCTATCAATCATTTATTTAATAACTTTATTTGAAGCATAATTGGTAAATAGCTAGCTGTTATTAATTAATTAATAGGAGTTATAAGTAGAATAAAAAACAAACAATTTTAAAAATTAACACTTAAGATAATTAAAATGTCTAAATCTCTTTAGTCAGACATATCTCGAGCAAGCTAAAAGACTTAGCAAATGATGGAAGATATCAGTTCTTAGAATGAGTCTAAGTAATTTACCATATCTATGTTATTTAGAATCAATAGCTCCTTAAATACATAAATTAATTAATATTAATTGCCAAACATGATTAATAATTATGGATTAAAAACCATTACCAAATTATCTCTTTATAAAAATAAAAGATTATTTAAAGCACAAGGAGCTATCAATGCCAACACTCTTTATAATATATGGGCTTCTTTAGGTAGAATTTAAAATAAAATCTTTACAATTTAAATTATTTTTTTGTATAAACTCAATAGGGAGTATGATACAAAAGAGTTTAAAACTTGGCAGAGCTTTATCTATCCAAAAGATTGGTACATTCACCTTTTCTTATCCAGAAGTAGATTAAAAAGTAATAGTTAGTGAATGAATTTTTATTTATCTATAGTTAAGAAGATTATACATTTATGTTTTATTTTAGTTTTAGAAATGAACACAAATAATTTAAAGTGATTAGAAGTAAATCAATAAAATTACATTACTTTTTAATTCATATAAATAGCAACCTACAAATTCTGAAAATAGGACCAACGAAATTAGAGAACCAGTTTTTATCATATCGAAAGAGTTTGGTTAAGGAGTTGAATTAAAAAGTGGAGTGTATAGAGAAAAAGGGTTAAGACCTTTAGCCTTAAATAGTGTAAATGGAAAGATTTAAGTAAATTAACTTTCATTTAATGAATTAGCTCTACTTTCTAAATCTGATAAAGACACTGCATAATTAGCTATTTATAGAATCAAATCTAGATTAGAATAACTAGTAAAGCAAGTAATTTCCAATTTAATTACTATTTTTTAGAATAAATCAATTAAATTGATTGTTGTACTATAAATGATAATAGTCTAGAGAAAATGAAAGTGTGGTTTTAGAAATACCTTGTGTAGGTACATTAATGATCAGGAATGGAGTATGTGCAGTAAGTTTCAATGAATTTCTTACTATGTAGTTACAGGTATTTTAGTAATTTTTCATTACATTTATTCATTCATTTTAATGTTTCTATAATAGGGTGTATTTAAAGAATCAATAGAATAAAGAAGAAGTAAAATAAATGGTTTAACTTCATTAAAGCTCAAATAATTAGTAATCACTATTAAAATTTAATGGCAGCCACCTTTTTTTACTTATGTTTTTTAATAATTATAGGAAGAGAGCTATAAAAATCTAGATGAAGGTGCAAAAGAATGGCTCAGTAAAAATTTAAATATTGATACTGATAGAGATTGGAGAAGGAAGTCATTTTTTGCAAAGACTCCAGATGTTTTATCAGTTAAATCATAAAATGAAGAAATAATGTCTTAATTTTCTAAAACTTCTGGCATAACATTGTTTCAATCTGTAAAGAATAAAGCTTATAAGTAAGTTTATTATTTTATAGAACGAGACTGCTTACTATTGTTTTCATTTTAGATCTTTTAGAGAATCATAGAAATTATAGGAATAACCCTCAAGTTAAAATGTCTCTTCAATAAAAAAACCTCAAGGGTTAGTTTAAACGATTCAAAATTATTAAATATTGAAACATTTTTAATAACTAATCAAAGATATGTCTTTAACCTCTGAACAAGTAAATATTTTTACAAGGATTTATTTCATTATTTATTCTACATCCAACATTAAAGAGCTTCAACAAAATTATTGGCGATTCTTCAGGAAAAGAAGCAATAAAAAGTGGTAAACTAGATTTGAAGTAGTTTAGGATTGGATTATAAAAGATGGAATTCTATATCTCTGAGGCAGAATAAGATATAATTTTTAAGTAAATTGATACTAAATAAGATGGCTTTATTGATTAAGAGGAGTGGAAGACTTACTTTTCCTTTGAAAGTAATATTATCCCAATATTTTAGTTTATTTTATTATTAATAATTAATACATAGAAACTCCTGTAGAATGGGTAAAATCTGTAACAGATAATAATAACTTTACAATTGAGGAATTATCAAAGAGAATAGGTTGCTTATCTACCAGTTAGTCAGATTTATCATTTTAAGATGTTGTCAAATATCTCAAAAGATTAATGAATTGTACCTTAATTGAGGCTGATAAAATAGCTAAGTTCCTCTTAAAAGACAAAAATATTATTTAAAAAGATGCATTTTTATCATTTTTCCTAGGTACAAAGGGTTAACTTTAATAGAATTCTGCTAAGACGTACACTGAAGCTGATAAATTTTAAAAATCAAATATGAGTAGTAGAGCGAGAACAGAAGAATCTTCTGCCATAGATAAGAAAAGCGAGAGTAAACTTAAAAATTAAAAATTTATAGAAAAATTAAAACTAAAAAAACTCTAATTGTAAAATAATTTTTCTTCTAATGAAAAAAAGATGAAGATTAACCTGAAGAGTGGTTGATAGGGATTTTTAAGAAAATTAAAAGAAATTTGAATTCAAGAGTAGACAAAGATGTTTTGGCAAATAAATTATAAGAAATGGATGCTCATAATAGAGGGTATTTGGATGTAGCTAATTTTAAAACTTGCCTGTTTCAGTGTAAGCTGGGTTTGACTTTACAAGATATAGAAAAGATAAATAAATATATAGAGAAAGTGGATGATAATTTTCATATTGACTACTCAAAGTTCTTACAGCGAGTAGATAATTCACTCAAGATATCTAATTCAAAAGAAGGCATAGATTATGTAGCTACTTCAATATTAGCTTACATAAAGAAGAACTGCAATAATGACTCTCATAAGTTTTTATTAAAGCTTAAATCTATTTCATCTTAAAATTGCAGCACAGCAGAGGGAATACAACTTTAAAGTTTTATTAAAGCTGCTCAATAACTCATTTTCCAAACTGATCCTTAGCAAATAGCTCTTTTTGGAGAAGTTATTGATATTGATAAGGATGGGTTTATTGATAAGTTTGACCTTGAAACATTCCTCAAGAGATACTCTTACATTGAAGCCTCAATTAGCCACCCTGAAGAAAGTTAAACTTAGTATTATATTTTTTTTAAAGAGAATTATTTAATGTGTCTTTATTCTATTTTATGAAAAAAGATTTAGCAAGAAATCGGAAGGATTTAAAGTATTCCCAACAATTGAGTTAACAACGGATTAATTGTAAAGAATTATTAGAGACTTTAAGTAGCATTTAATTGATAGAAAGATATCTCTCTATGATAGCTTTAAATCTCTAGATAGCAATAATGATGGCTTCATCACCATATCAGAATTGAATGAGAATTTATAAAAGAACTTAAATTTTCAATTAAGCACGATTGCAAAGAATGGGTTATTTTCTTATCTTGATTATTTAAAGATTGGAATGTTTGATTATTCTAGATGGTATCAAGTCCTCTCTCGTATCACACTTTCCACTGAACCACTAATTATTGATAACTTCGATGCTCAATATCATATGATTAAAGAAATCTAAAATTGGTTTATTAAATAAAGTAAATTCATGCTTAAAATAATTGATCTTTACTTAAAATCATCAATCATAACAAACAAACAAATAAAATAGATATGAGTCCATTGGAAGCATTTAGGATTGCTGATAAAGATTTTGATGGGTATATAAATAAGCAAGATTTAAAGAACTTTCTTATAGAGAATGTTTAAGCAAACGAAAATGAATTGAGTAGCTCTAATTTAGATAGACTCTTTAAACTGATTGACAGATCTAAGAAAAACCATATTGATAAAAATGATTTTATTTTTTTATTAGATTCTTCTCAAAATTAAATGTACAATAGCGGCTTAAAGAGTGTGAAATCTTCTATTACTACTTCAGTAGAGAGAGATTACATTATGAATGATTATTTCAAGACAAATCAGTTTAACTCAGTAGAAAATGACAGTCTTAATTGGATTAAAAGTTGCATCCAATAAATCTCTCTTTATTTCTCCAAATTAAATAAAAATGTTTTCGAATAGTTTGAGGCAGTTTCAAATTATAAATCACAAGTAAACTATGCAAGATTTGTGAGCTGGATTGAACAATCAGATGCACTTAATGGATTTAATTTAACTGATAAACTTTTACAATAATTATTTGCTTATTTAGATCCTCATAAAAAAGGATTCATTACACTAAAAGATTGGAAGAATTGTCTTTCCAGTTATTTAGGTAAATTCATTCAATAAGATACACTAACTAAATCTGATTTAATACTCTAATAGGGTTTGAAGAAACTAAACTTAAAGAAATAAAGGAAGTATTATAAACTAATTTTAGCACAATCTTAGAAGGATTTAATTATTTATCTAATGGAAGACCAACGATCAACTTATTAAACTTTTCAAAATCACTTAATAATCTATTTCCAGGTTAATATACTTCAGGGACAAGGCAGAAGCTGTGGTTTAGTATGATTTAGCAAATAGGTATAAATGCAACACTTGCACTGAAAAGCAGTATAGATTTTGAATAATTCTGTAAGATATTTGAATTTGATTCTAAGGAATAGTAAATTATCAATAACTCTTTTCGATCAAAGTAATTTAATTAATTTTCATGCGTTTATTTTAAAAAACACTCCCTTTAAAAATATACACAGGACAATGATTAATTCATCTAGTTTAGCTTAATTGGGAAAAAGTAATTTATCCAATAAAAATGTAATTTGCTATGAAGACTGTGAAAAGGCATTTAAAAGATTTAAAAATTTACTATTTATAAGCAATAAGAATATTTTGGATGAGTTTTAAAAAGCAGATCCTACAGGCACTGGAGTTGTAACAATAATCGAGTTTAGGAACATTTTATCAAATTTGAATTTAGGCTTAAATTCATCTGAAATTAGCTTAATTACTCAATTTATAGATCCCATATCAACGAAAACATGCAAGTATAAACAATTCCTCCAAAATATAAGAGTAGATAGCAATACAGAATCTATACTCAAACGCTCTAGCAATCGTATTATTTCTCTTCGATAAGCGCTTTATGAATATTTAATTACCCCAAAAGATGCATTTAGACAAGTAAAAAAACTTTATCCTACATTTCCCTTAATTTAATTCCATATTATTTTACAATTAAAAGGCAGACACCTCTAAAAAAGGATATATGAATTTCTAAGATTTCAGTAAATTTATGGAAATCATAGCAGACTTGACTTAAACAGAATAACTAAATTTCTAAATTTTGAAGGACATGTTTGATTTTATTGATGTCAAAGGAGATGGAATTATTGACATTCAAGAATGGTTAGCTGCTTTTATGAAATACGAAGTATTTTTTAAATTTTTAAAACTTACTTATTCTTTGCATTAATTTTACATTTCTATTATCAAATAAAGGACACTAGAGTAAGAAAATATGGGTATTCAACTCATTCTACAAGAGAAGAAGCCACATAAGAGAATTCTATAGATTTTAAGACAAAAGGAAATAACTACAAAGAATACTCCTCTTAGAAAATTTAAGTATAAACTTTAGGAGATTTTAAACAAAAGAGAGTTTTAAATCCTAACATCAAATGGAGAGCAAAAAGTACAGTTGGAAGTCTACTAAATTAAAACAATAAAACTAATACTTTAAAAGCAGTAGATGATTCTAAAATAATAAAAAGTATCAATGATTATTACACTTAAAATAGTATAAATCCCACATAATGGGAACAATCTTAAGAATATGATAAGACTCAAATAGCGATAGCAAGGAACAGAAAAATTTTATTATCTGATTTCCTGACAGCACATCAAAATATGTTAACCACTCATGAATAACCTAAAATTGAAATACCATCGGAAGACTAAAATAAAGAAAGAAAAAGCTAATCTCCTCATAAAAGAATGAAATCTCTACCTTAAGAACCTGTTCTTCAAAATTCTCTTCTCCCGACTCATATCGTTAAGAATATCATTTCATAACTCCTCACATCCTTAAAAATTTCAGTCCACATAAATTCTTGGTAAACTCTGCTTGGATTTGCAGAGAAATAGCCTGGTTTAATAGACTACAGATTCTTGTTAGATATTTATAAAGATAAACTCTAATAGATGGAATCTCCTCCTTCCATTTTACATTCTTGAATTAAATTCCATTAAGTTTTGAAGAATATTCCACTCAATTTTTAATTTTTGTTTTATTTAATAAAAAAATTTAAAATCAGCTTATTTGTATTATTTGTCTATTAAATATCAAATTACACATTAGAAAAGCAAAGAAATCATTTATTTACAATTTAAATTGATAATTCTCATTTAACTTTATATTTTTCGTTATCCTATTCAATTAAAGTGTATCATTCCTACTCAATTTTACTTGCACTATTGAAAATTCAAATTTATTTGAACAGCGCTAAAATCGAAGCAATCTAATTAGTGCAATCATATCTCTAATTAAAGGCAAATTTATTTAATTTAAAAATAATAAAAATATTAAATTAAAGTTCAAATTGGAAATAAAATTAATTGTTTTAGGTTAATTTGCTTGAATCCTCGCTCTTACTTCTAC
This sequence comes from Tetrahymena borealis, assembly GCA_000260095.1. Lineage (NCBI taxonomy): Eukaryota > Ciliophora > Oligohymenophorea > Hymenostomatida > Tetrahymenidae > Tetrahymena > Tetrahymena borealis. Next base: position 493,408 of record JH651231.1, on the reverse strand, counting down.
ATATCAAATTTTCAATTTGAAAAAACTATAATTTTTAAACTGTGTTTGTTATTCATGCTACCAATTTTCCTTATATTTTAAAGTGCTCTTATCATTCTTTCTAAAATTATAGTTGCAGTATATTATCTTAAGATTTCTTGCCACCAATCAACCAATCTTTCATACATACATCAGTTTATTTAATTTCAAAATTTTAGAAATTTTACTGTTTAAATTCTTGAAATATTTAAAGAGATTTACTTATTTAAAAATGGATGGAAGATTTAAATATTTAAATTGCGTTTGATTTCTACCTATTAAAAATATTTTATAAAGTTAAAATTTCTGCAATAAAAATAAAAATGATGGTTGAAAAGTAAACCTGGAATGAGAAAAATGTTGAAGAGTAAGAGGTAGATAAATGGAGAGATTGGGAAATTTAAAAAAGAGGGAGAGTTTGGTTTTTTGATAGATAAATTGATAATTAGTGAATTAGTTTGATTGGATAAAACAGATCTAGAAATGAGAGTGAAATGATACCAAAATTGGTATGTTTATCTTATTTATCTATCTATCTATCAATCAGTCAAAAACTTATTTTATTGTTATTATAAATATAATGAATAACAGAGAGATTAGGAGAATGCTAATTTCATCAAATAAATGAAAAAACATTAAAATGAGAGATAAAAAGGAGAGAAGAAAGAGGAATCAAATAAATAAATAAACGAAGAAGGAGAAAATCATTGAGGTAGGTAGGCAGGAAAGCAAAGTTCCCTTGTTAACTTCTATAAAATATTGCAATAGTCTTCTTAATTTAAAGTTTGATTGATATTCATGTTATTTTAATAAGAAGAAGATAAATGGGGAATATGTTAGATAATTTATTAGTTTGTATGTATGTATGTTTTTCGATCTATAAAATAAGATGGAGGAGAAGATTTATTAAAAATTAATTAATAAATTGATAATAGGAAAGATAATAAGAAAGAAGAATATATTGATTTACTTATTTGAAGAAGAGAGTGGATTGATTATCATAAGAGAAGAAGAACGAGAAGAAGAATAAGGAAAAATAAGAAAAGTAGCACTTAAAAAAATATTTGCTGACAATTATAGGGAATAAATCGATCGATCGATAAAAGGAGCAAACAAAGAATTTAAGAATATCTAGGAGGAGGTCAAAGCGAGCAAGCACTCTCAATAGAAGATTAATTCCTTAAAACCACTTAATTTTAGTAAAAGAAAGCTACAATGAACCGTTCCCGACCGAGAACGTACTAATTTTCGCAGCCATTTATACGAGTTTCTTAGTATGAGGAGTTTGCGAAATTAGATAATAGCAGCATTTAAGATGCGTCACAAAATAATCAATAACTAAACTCTCAGCAGAATTAAGTCATACCCGAAAATAATGAGAATAGCAATAACAACATCATCACTAATTAAAATTCTCAACCCTTTCCACCTGATGTCTCTGCCTAAGGTAAAATTAATTCTTCTAATCCTGAAAATACTATAACTCCTTCTGCCTCCAATCCTTCTAATAACTCTGCTATAGGTAATAATTCTTCTGCTTCTATTTTTACTACCTTTTCCGGGCCAGGTCAATCTTCTCTCTACCATAAAATTGCTTTTGGTGCAAATACCTCAAGCAGTGGTTTTGCAGACAAGGGAGCCAATGCAGAGAATCCAGAGAAGAAGCGCAAGATATAGGGATATTCGTACATCCGTTTAAGGCATGACTAGAATTTACCTAAACCAGAAGCTTACGAACTGCGAAATGATGACATTAATTTCCTAAATTAATTTAATAAGAATTTCTCTCAAAATTTGATTTAAGAGAATCCAAGTAAATATGAAGAAATTCTTAATTAGTAGAAACTACGACATGAGGAGGGGGCAGATGGGAATAGTGCAGCAGGTGGTGATGAAAGTAATGGCAAATCCTTCTAAAATAACAACGATGGAACTATTATCTTGATTACTGAAGAATAGCTTGAGAGATTATTTATTCATTTTGAAAAGAAATCAACCAAAGACACGACCGCTACTTTTCAAGAAGTGAAGATGGAATTACCTAAAGAATACGAAGTTCTCAGCTCTGCATAATTGGATGAGATTTATCAATATTGGAAGAGAGAAAGAGAAAGGGAATATGAGAGATAAGGTGAAAAAAACACTGAAAAATAGAAAGAACTCTACCCATTTATGAGAAAATATTGGCGTGCTTCAACAGAAGATTTAAGCGCCCATGCAGCCTTCCGTCCTCGTGAGACCAATCGTATGAGAACAAGAAAGTCAGCTCGTCCCGAAAATAAAGAAACTTATGAGAAAATGCTCTCCTTAGAAGGCGATTTCAAGAAGTACAGACTGCTGGCGTTGAACTTAAAGAAGAGAGAACTGCTAAAAAGAGAAATTGCTTACATCTAAATAACTGATTTTAATAAATCCATTCCAGGTCTGTCAAATGAATTCCAAATCTATAATAAATTCACCTCGCGTGAGTAGGAAATCAAATAAATCAGTAATCTCATCTAGCCCAAGCTCCCCAAGTAAGTAAAATCATCAAAGTCAAAGGCACAAAAAGGAGATTATGCGAACAAGGAATAAGCAACGAATCAAAATAAGGAGGCAAATGAAGAAATCATGAATGCAGATGATGTAATTCAAAATGATATTTATTCATTATTACCCTTTTTCCATGCATTTAAACACTCATACTATCTTAGATTATTACACTTATTTTCATTTTTTAATCAATTTGGCATTTTTTAGCTTGATTTATCAGTTCTACTCTTCATTTACTCATTCCCTCTATATCTATTTATGATTGGTCAGTATTTTCTCCTTTGATATAATATCAAGAGATTCCTTCTCTTCACAAGATTTGAAATAAAGGATTTGTTTGCGTCCATCGAATAGTAAAAGATAAAAAAAGAAGAAGAAATAAGTTGATAAAGTACTCTAATAAATGGCAATGTAGTTATAGATATAAAGAGACAATACTTCTATAAGAAACATTTTTCATTATCTTATAGAATATTTAACTAAAAGATCGAAATTTATTTAAAAAAGTTTAGAGTAAACAGACTTTATTCGCAAAAGAAAATTTAAAAGTATTGAAAAGAGTAGAAGTGTTAGAAGATAGATAGAAAGAAAGATATCCACTAAATTCTAATCATTAATGAGTATAAACTTTGCAGAGAAGTAATATTTGGATAATAGCCTATGAAGAAATAAAAGAATTATCATTTAGAATATTACAATTTCCACTTTTAGAAATTGAATTTTGTTTAGTTTTTTTGATGTTAGGAGAAACTTTAAAGGAAATGTCTGAAGATAATTTGATTAATAGTAAGCAAGCATAATTTATAAGGATAATAAAAAGGAGGAATGTAATCGATCAGATTAAATAGAAGTGGGAAATGTCAAATTGAATTAAGCATACATAGTTCATATTTTTCATAAATTTTAAGATAAAGAAAATTTAAAAACTTATGAATATAAAATAAAAACTATACAGTTTAAATGCATTACTAAAATTTTCAACAGTATCATACATAGATGGTATAAGTAAAAAGCATGGAAAATAAATTTTGAATAAAAAACTATTCTTTTTCAACATCATATTAAGTATAATCTTTGTAATTTATAATAGAGTAATGTAATTTCAGCACCAGAAGTAACTAAAAAAGGTATCAAAATAAGTCTTCCAAAATTATCAATCGAGCTTGAAAAGAAGAGTAAATTTAGTGATGAAGCTAAAAAAGTATAAGCCAATGGAGAATTAGCAGAAGCTGAAGATGCCAGTAGTTTAGCGAAGCCATTAGATGATGCAGGTCAAATACCAAATGAAACAAAGAAGAAGAAAAAAGCAACTAAGAAGAAAGCAGAATAATAGGTAGCTGAATCAGCTGATAAAGAGGGAGAAATTTAGCTAGAAAAATAAGTAACTACTGAACAAGAACCAGTAACAGTTCCTATTAAAAAATCTAAAAAGAAGAAACAATCAGAAGATTAGAAAAAAGGAGAGAACGGTTCAACTTTAATCACATTACCACCATTAGAAGATTCATAAGCATAACAGTTCTCTGTAAATGGAAATATAGATAATGTTATGCAAAGTAATACCACTTTATTTTAATCATTTTTTGAAAGAATCTAAATTAATTTGAAATTTTTTTAAGAAAGTGCCAAACCAAATTATTTATTATTGGCTAATAAACTTTATTAAAATCAAATAAATAGGTGAATAATTATTTTTATTCCAAAATGCAAATTTTGGAGTGATAAATTGGATATAGCTAAAAATGTAGTTCAATTTTAATGAAATTGAACATTTAGATACTACATTTTTTTGATTTTTATCTAATAATTTTCTTTTATTGAATATGAACAAATTTTTTAAATTTAAGCTGATATTGCAATTATTCATTCCACCATTCAATTTCTCATCAAAAGTGGGTATGTTTTTATCAAAATTGTTCATCAATAATCATGATCATCATCAAAAGTTTAATTTTTTTGATTAAACTTTCCATCAAAAATAAATATCTTTCTAAAAATCATAAAAATTTTCTAAGTTTTCATCAAGAAGTAACTTTCATAAAATTTAATAAATGATTTAAAGATCTTTCAATAAAATATACATATCATCATACTTATTCTAATCTTTCATTGTATATTAACTACTAGACGAAGATGAGAAACCACCAGAGCCTGAAGTAACAGAAAAGAAGAAAAAAAGTAAGAAAGAAAAGGGAGATAGAACTGAAAAGAAGTTAAAAGACCCTAAAGATAAGACATCAAGGAAGAAGAAAAAATAAAGTGAAGAAGTAAAGAATGATGAAGAATCAGTTAAACCAGATGATACAAATCAATAAGGGCAATCTCCTATTCTAAATAAGTTTGACTCCTAATCTAATAATCCTGAAATTGATCAATCAGCTATTGAAAAGTTCTCTAAATAGGAGAGTATCTAAGTTACCACAACTCAAAAGAAGTAGCCTAAGCGTATTAGAAAATAAAAAATTCCTGATCCTATAGTAGATCCAGAGACAAATATCACTGGAAATATTTCTGAAATGGTAGATGAAGTTAGTAATAAATTGGCTAGTGTCCCCTTACCTTCACTTCAAATATAATAATCAAATATTCCCTTAATCAAACTAGATAAAGATTAAGAAACAGCTTAATTCTTATCAAGTTTTATCATTTATTTCCATCAATTTAAATTGCCAATCAACGTAGAAAATGTTGAAAGCAGTGATAAAATTGCTAGTAAGAACCTAGAAATGTAAGAAGAAAAGAAACAAAAGCTAAAGAATCCAAATACTTTAGCTTATTTAATTCGTAAGCGTATAGGTCGTTCTAATAGAAACTATATTGATCGTACATTTGACTCCATGAATGAAATAATCGGTATCTAAAGTGGTAAAATATCTTATTTGCTGTCTCCACATCACAACGAAGTCATTTACAACACTTTCAATTATGTCAATCCTGATGCTATTAAAACTCTATCTTCTACTTCTTATATTAATTCTAACAATCCTTTTTCTTCATCTTCTAATCCTTTATCCTCCTCTAATATTTCTTCTTTAATCTCCAATTCTTCTAATTCTACTGCAGCTACTGGTATTAGCTACGATGAAGACACATCTTACAATAAACGTGAATCCAAGAGTGTATCCGATAAGAAGCTTAAAATCCTCCCAGGTAATGAAAAACTTATCAGCGAAGTTCGCGAGAAACAACGTTAATTATTCAGAAGCTCTTTATTCCAACAAAAATAAGAAAAGATTAAATCAGTAATTTAGCAACCATATATTTAAGAAATGGAACGTCGTCGTAAAAGAACCCACCATTAAGCTTTCTTCCTCAATTCTCGTGCTCATTAACTGTGGATAGAGGATGATGATAATAGTGATCACGATGACATTTTCTAAAAATCAATTGTAAACTTAAAGCAAACAATCGAGGAAAAGTAGAAGGAGAAGGAGAAAAGATTAAAATAATAGTAAAAAGCACTAGCAGAATAGTTAAAAAAGCAAAGAGAAGCAGAATAAAAGGAAGAGTAAGCTAGATTACTTTAACAATAAAAGGAAGAGGCATTAAAGTAATAAGAATTATAATAGCAAAGACAACAATAACTATAACCCCCACAACCATAGATAATTGTGCAACCTTCACCACCATAGCCACTACAACAACAACAATAATAATAATTACCTCTACCTCAATTATAGCAACCAATTCCATATAATAATTAGCAATTAATTCCACCTTTATACAATAATAACGCGAATAATAATTTCAATATGAATAATAACTTGAATAACAACAACAATAGTGGTAATATCAATAGCAACACAAATCTAAGCAATTAGTACTACTAAGATTAGCCTTATCTTTATGAATAGAATTCGACTTAGAATTTCAACTAGCCATAGTTACAACACAATCAATCAAGCATGAGCTTCTACAATAATTTCGAGAGAAACTCATTTGATCAAGTTCCTAGCAACATGTATGGCCCCAATAATTAGATCATGAACTAGCAGGGTTTAGATAATATGATGAATATGAATGAAGATTACTTTTCACCTATGCAAATTGGATAGCGCTAGCATTAAAGTAGTTTTTAAGGGGGAGATATTCCTTAGTTATCTAGCGTTTAAGGATTATAATCCTAACCAAATTTAAATCAATAATAATCTAATAATTTCTAAGATGTTAACTATTCCTATTTCGAATAGGATGAAAACATGAATCCAATGTATGATACCGAATTCAATAATTAACCCAACTTAGAAAATAACAATTTCTAATACTACCAAAATAATGATTTCATGCAAAACGATGGAATGGAAAATAACTATTTAGCTGGAGAAAATAATATCAATCCTTAATTCATGGATGATGATTTGTGATAGACTTGTAAATATTAATTATTTATCTCATCTTTCTCTTTCCATTCTTCTCCTCTTCTTAATCATACATACATACATTCATACATTCATTCATTAATGCATTCTTAAATAAATAAATCAACTGATAAATAAATAAATTATATTCCTAACCTCACCTCCTCGTTAAATAAATTAATATATAAAATATCATTCATTCTTTTTTGATAATTTGAGTTAGTAGATAGAACAATCAAATAATAAGTAAGTAAGTAAGTAAGTAAGTAAATAAATAAACTAATAATACTATTATATCTTTAAATAACTGTGTGAAATCATCATAAACAATTAAATAAATCCAATTCATCTATTCATTCACCTTCCAACGACCAATCAATAAATCAGTCAATAACCCACTTTAAGTATTTATAAATTATCATTAATAAAAATGTAGATAGACTCTCTCTCATATACTAATAATAACTATTCATTCCTATAAAATATGCCATGCCAGCCACCTTTTTGATGTAAGCATGCATCTATTTTAATAAATTAACAAATACAATTATATTAATAAATAAGAGGAAACCAATAGATTCTTAGTAAAAGATAATCATCTGCATCAAAGAAACTTAAATAAAACAAGATAAAAGACAACTCCTCTAGCAACTAACTATTATATTGTATTAAAACAAACAAACAAATAAACAAATATTGAATTATTTATATATAAGCAAGAAAAAATTAAATGAAAATCTATTCATGTACTAATCTCTGAAAATATGGCATTAAATGAATAATCTCATACATTTACATTGATACTTATTATTATTATTCCTAAAGAAACTATACCAACTTACCTACCTACCAACCAACCAACCTTCTTATTACATTAATTGAGTGAACATAATTAAAATTAATTACTGTAATTTATGTATTTCATCTATAATAATATTATTTTCTACCTTATTATATCTTTATATCAATACCATTGATATTTACTCTTTTCTTCTGTTTTTTGCTAACATCCTCACATTATTGTTTCTTATTTCTATCATTTTGTTTTAAAATTGTTAGATAGAATAATCCTAATTATTTTCTTCTATTATTGATAAGTTAGAAATTAGATCAGTGGTTAATAATTAGACATCATATTAAATTTTAATTCTTCTTTTTTCATTTGTGTTATTTTTAGTAAATAATCTTAAATTTTGATGTCATCACTTAATTAAAATTTAACGTTATTTTATGTGGTTTTCAAAAAAATATAAATCTACATGCTTATCCACCTCCTCTAATTTATTTTAGATGATTCTACCCCATAATTAAAGGTGTTTAGATACTTATGAGTTTATTATTAAGAAAAAGTAAGAAACTGTAAGAATAATACCCTTCTAAGTAGATTTTAAATTAGAAAACTTAAGTTCTCAAATTAGAATCAGTATATGAGTTTTACTATTTACTTAATTGCTAAAACAATGAAATATTTGCTTTTTTCATTTTTGAATAGGAAGTAATTAATTATTTAGGATTAATTGTATTTATACTTCTCTCATAATTCTAACAATATAAATCTTTGCTAAAAAGAATGTAAATGATAAGTGTTAGCTAAATGGTTTAATTTCTTTTCTATTAATTTACTACTCAATTTGACTTAATATTTACTTCAAAAAAATTATATCAGTATTATTTTTTTGTTTCTTGTTACATTAAATGAATTTTCCCAACTGAAATTAATATCTCTTTGTTTTTAAAAAGAAAAGGAGAATTAGATCAAAAAAAATGGAAACAAAAAAATATGATTAATAAAATCAAGTTTTTTAGCAACTAAAAAAATTATTCTTTTGCTTTCTTTCTTTCTTTGATTGATAATTAATTAATCCTTTTGTTGAGTTAATATAATCCTTCTAAAATGATATATATGATTAAATTTACCGTTATTCCAATAATAAATCTATAAAATTAAAATTTGCCAAATAGGAAACAAGCTGTGATCAAAATATGATAATTTTTTGAATAAAATAAATATAAGAAAGATTAAAAGGTCTTTATAAGTAATATCTCAAGCAATTTCAATGAATAAAAACAAATCACTTTTCTTAATTTATATGCTAACAATTTTGAAGTTAGCCCTTACTTAAAAACCCTATGATAATATTGCACCTTTTTATGGATGTAAATTTTGCAAGTCTTGTGGAGGTTAATACTCTTACTATGGAGGAACAAAATCTAAAAGTAGTTCCGTTGATTAATAAAATAATAGTTGGAAAATTTATGGTGAAGAATGCTCAGATTAATATGATGCTGCAACAGATTAATAATTATGGAAACTTTGTTGTGGAAAAGATTAAGTTCTTAATGCTGGATTATGCAGAATGTGTTAAACTTGTGGAGGTGACTATAAAAATTATAATGGTGGGAGGAAAACAACTTCAATATATGATACTGCTCTCACTACTTCTATATATGGAGAAAATTGTAGCCCTACATTAAAATTAGGTTAATTTGGTAATTTTAGTCTTTGCTGTACATAAAAAAATATTGTTTCATTGTGCTTTAAGTGCAATTAAGGATAAATCGAAGGAGGAATGTTTTAATTAGGAAAAAATGAGGAAATTTTTGATGTCAATTAAATGGGAAGTTGTGGTAAGAATGATTAATACTTTACTCAAATTGATAATTATTATCTCTGCAACAATAAATACTGTCCTGATAACTATGTTTTCTAAAATAACTTGTGTCTTTATAAATGTGTAGATAAATGCCAAACTTGTAGCTCTTTGACAACCTGCTCTTTATGTTATCCAAACTATAAATTAATTGAAGGTAAATGTTTTTTAAACTGCACTCTTTAGAATTGTGAAGTTTGTAGTGATGAAGCAATTCAACAATGTATTAAATGTGTAAAAGGTTATTATTTAAATTAAGGATAGTGCCAATAATGCAGTTTCCCTAATTGCTAAACTTGTATTCTAGCCAGTGATTTAAAATCTGTGATCTGTTAGTCTTGTTAACAAAACTATATCTTGAACACTAATCTGATATAATGTGATATGTCTTGTCCTGAAAATTGCTAAAAATGCTCTGAACCAAATAAATGTTTGAAGTGCTAGGAAGGATATAAATAATAAATTTAATAAAATTAGATTATCTGTGTTGTAGTTTTGTGCCCTAATTATTGCAAATGTGAGTAGGATAATGTGTGTTCTTCTTGCTAAGATGGTTATAAATTAGTTACATAAAATGATTAAACCCAAAACATATGCTAATTATAATGTCCTATTAATTGTGAGTAATGTGATTCCTCAACTCCAAGAGTCTGTACTTAATGTTAAAAAGGTTACAGTTTAGATCCATAATAAAAGTGTTAATAATGTGATATTAAGAACTGTAGTGAATGCTATTATGATGCTTCTACCTCTAATTTTCTATGCAAATAATGTGAAAGTAATTACATATTAAATAATTAGAAATCACAATGTGACATACTTTGTCCTGAGAATTGCTAATCTTGTATAGAATTTAATTCATGTTCAAAATGCAAGTAAGGGTATAGAAAAATCTTGGATAAAAGCTAAATAATATGCTAACCTATATTATGTATTCCAAACTGCAAATATTGCAATGAAGAATCAAAGTGTGGAGAATGTGATGATGACTATGAATTTTCTAAAGATTTATCAACATGTATTAAGATAGATTGTAAGTCTGGCTGTATTTGCTCAAAATATGTAGTATAAAGTTGCGTTAACGGGATGTCAATATATAAAAACTCTTGCTTACCAGAATGCCCTTAAGGCAGATATTTTGATAGAAATGAATGTAAAATATGTAAAATCCCGTTTTGTCAAAAGTGTAGCTCAGAATTTGTTTGTGCTTAATGCGAGATTGAATATAGGCTTTAAGATGGATACTTAAATGCAGAAGAATAAATTAGCTGCTTAAATAAAGATAAATGCAATGGCGAAAAAAAAGATACTCCAATTAGTAAAGCTAAAGTGTGCATATCTTTATCTTCAACTCCTCTTTTGAGATTTTTAAATGAAATTATAATTTTATTAATCTATTTATTAATTTGAATATTAAGTAACTCTCATATACATAATATGTTATATATAAAGTAACCCATGTCCATATGTTTGATAAGAGATTATTCTTTAAAATTAAAATTAAAATTAAATTACCTAATTGTGTGCTATTCACCAACTTTTAGTCGTTTCAAAATTTTCTTGTTTGGAAAGATAATTAAAAGTACATACAGTAAATATTTAATGAGCAGATAAATAATAATTAATAATTAAATTGTAATCCATTATTTTTAATGATTAAAGATAGTCTATTATGAAAGCTATTAATATAATTTTGTATAAAATTTACAGTTAATAAATTTCAATTTTTTTCAACCGATTATATTAACTTATCCTTTGTTTTTGGTTTTTCTATGTAAATTTTGTAGAAAATTTTTGAAATATAGAAATTTATGATGTACTTAGATATTTTCCTAAATAATTAAATTTTTAAAATAATATCAAAAATCTATTATAAAAATAAAATTGAATTATTTTAAAATTAATAAAATTAAAATAAATAATCACTCTTACTTAGAATGATAAAATTATAGAAAGGGAGGTTACTAAATTATATTTTCTATATTTATGGATTTTTTATATGTTATTTTAAATATTAACAATTAGGTTTCTAAAAGTTGTAATAAAATAGTCAAAAAAGAAATGTGAAATACTAATAATTTCTAAAGAATAAGTTAAGGCTTAAATTATTAATACATATTCTATTAAAATAAACATGATTGATGCAGCCAAAATTAAAATTTTTTATTTTACATAGTAATTAAACAAATGTTTTCATCAAAACTAAAGTAAATATTTTCACAATTTAATTAAAATAAAAACAAAAATGAAAGATAAATAGAAAGATAGATAATACGTATTTTTAATATTCCTATTAAGTTTATGGTTTATGTTTTAAAATAAATATTAATCTAATCAAAACAAAAAATAAAAAAATTCTATACCAAATAATCTTAAAATTGTCAGATATTTTCTTTTTTGTTTGCTTGCTTATTTAATTATTTATTTGTCTGTTTGTTGCTTAGTTTTTTTACCCACTTTAAAATTACAGAAGTTAGTTATTAATTACATTTAGATAATTAATATATAACTCATAAGAAAACAGTTAGCAACTCAACTTCTGTAATACTTATTAAAGATTATTTAATTTATTCTTAACTAATAATAATAGTAATATATTATTTTTTTGCTTACTAGAAAGATTAAATATTATTAAAAAGAAATGGTTTCTTTTTTCTTTATATTTATTACTCAATTGAGTTATTTTAAATAACCTTATCTAAAAGTTTGTATTATCTTTTTATTATATTTTCAACAATTTTTTCAATTCAGTTAATTCATTTCATCTTTTTGAAAAATAGAATTAACAAGGCGGGGAATAAAAAACTTAATTTCAAAATATATTTTTCTAAGGCAAATGTTATTTTTCGATTATCATTTAATAGATTGATTTTTTAAAATATAATTCCCACCTATATTTGCCACAATCTAGATATTTTAGATATTTATCTATATTTTTTAATATTACAACTAAGATTTGAATCATAAATTGTTGTACTAAGTGATATCTGATAGCAATTTAATTTAATCCCATTTTATATTTATGAATCCAATAAAAGCCAAGCAATCAAACAAATAACTGAAAAAAAATAACTTAACTTCTTATGAATTAAATTATTCATATAGATTCTGGTTGATTATATTCTAAAATTGTAAATTTACCTTTATTTCAATCAATTAAATTTATTAAAATTTAATTTGCTTTTTATCGAACAAATTTTTCTCAAATATATATATTTTTAACAATATAATATATTAGATAAAAACATCATTAAAAATTAATTAATAATATCTAAAGAAAATTCAATGAATTATTACAAATAATTTCTCTTAGTATATGTGTTTACTATTTTGAAGCTAGTCTTCTCTTAAAAACCCTATGATAATGTAGTTCCTTTCTTTGGATGTAGATATTGCAAGTCTTGCGGAGGTTAATACACTTACTACGGAGGATCTAAAGTATTTGACTCTAACGGTTAATAAAGTAATGGGTGGAAATTTTTTGGTGAAGAGTGCTCAGATTAATATGTTGCTAGAACAGATTAATAATGGAAACTTTGCTGCAGTAGAGATTAAGCTCTGAATAGTGGTTTATGCAGGTTTTGCTCAACTTGTGGAGGTGACTATAAAAATAATAGTGGGGGCAGAAGAAGTGATAATCGTTATTTAGCTCTCATTACTTCTATTTTTGGAGATAATTGCAGTTCTACAATAATTTTAAATAGTAATATTAATTTTAGTCTTTGCTGCACATAAAAAAATGTTGTTTCCTTATGCTATAAGTGCAATTATGGACAAATCGAAGGAGGAATGTATTAATTAGGTAAAATTTAGGAAATTTTTAATGTCAATTAAATGGGAAGTTGTGGTATTAATGACTAATACTTTACTCAAGTTGATAATCATTATCTCTGCAACAATAAATAGTGTCCTGATAACTATGTTTTTAAAAATAACTAGTGTTTTTTTAAATGTGTAGATAATTGCCAAATTTGTAGTTCATTGACAACCTGCTCTTAATGTTTTCAAAATTATAACTTAATTGAAGGAAAATGTGTTTTTAGCTGTCCTATTTAGAATTGTGAAGCATGTAGTGATGAAGCAATTCAACAATGTATTAAATGCGCAAAAGATTTTTATATATATTAAGGATAGTGTCAGTAATGCAGTCTCCCTAATTGTTAAACTTGTTTTTTCGATAGTGATTTAAAATCTGTGATTTGCTAGGCTTGCCAGCAAAATTATAACTTAAATACTAATCTGACATAATGTGATATGTCTTGCCCTGAAAATTGCTAAAAATGCTCTGAGCCAAATAAATGTTTATAATGCAAGGAAGGATATAAATAGTAAGATTAGTAGTAATAGATTGTCTGCACTATTGTTTTATGCCCTAATTATTGTAAATGCTTGTAAGATAATATTTGTTCTTCCTGCTAAGTTGGTTATGAATTAGTTAAATAGAATGATTTAACCAAAAACACATGTTAATTAAAATGTTCTATTAATTGTGAAATTTGTGATTCTCCTCTCATCTGTACTAAATGTTAAAATGGTTATGGTTTAAATCCATAATAAAAGTGTTAAATTTGCAATATTGAGAAATGTAAAGAATGCTATTATCAACCTTCTACCTCAAATTTTGTGTGTAATAAATGCGAAGATAATTACATATTAAATTATTATAAATCGTAACGCAATATGTCTTGCCCTCTAAATTGTTAAAAATGCTCTGAACCAAATATATGTTTGCAATGCTAGGATGGATATAGATAATCAATTTAATTATCATAAATTGTCTGTAAAGCAATTGTATGTAGAAATGATTGCAAATGCTAGATAGATAATATTTGTTCTTCCTGCTAAGAAGGTTATAAATTGGTTATATAGAGTGATTAAACCTAAAATTACTGTTAATTAGTATGTCCTCGTAATTGTGAATATTGTACTTCTCCTCAAACCTGCTATATCTGTTAAAATGGTTATGCCTTAGATTCATAAAAATAGTGTTAATATTGCAATATTGAGAATTGTAAAAAATGCTATTATCAAAATAATACCCCAAGTTTTGTATGTGAGTATTGTGAGAATAACTACACATTAAATTATAACCCGATGAAATGTAATATAACTTGTCCTCTAAATTGTTAAAAATGTTCTGAACCAAACGTATGTTTGCAATGCTAGGATGGATATAAATAATCAATTTAATAAAAATAAATAGTCTGTACAGCAATTATATGCCCAAATCATTGCAAATGCGAGTAAGATAATGTCTGTTCTTCCTGCTAAGATGGTTATAAATTGGTTACATAAAATGATGTAACCTAAAATATTTGCTAATTAAAGTGTCCTATTAATTGTGAAAGTTGTAATTACACAACTTCACTAGTCTGTACTTAATGTTAAAAAGGTTACTTTTTAGATTCACAACAAAATTGTTAGTTATGTAATATTGAGAAATGTGTGGAATGTAGTTTTAACAATTCTACTATTGTTTGTAATAAATGTGAAAATAATTACACATTAAATTAAGACCTATCATAATGCAATATGCCTTGCCCTGAAAATTGTTAAAAATGCTCTGAGCCAAGCATATGTTTGTCATGCAAGGAAGGATATAGATAATAAATGGAATAAAAATAAATAGTTTGTACAGCAATTATATGCCCTAATCATTGCAAATGTGAGTAAGATAATATTTGTTCTTCTTGCTAAGAAGGTTATAAATTGGTTACATAAGCTAATTAAACCTAAAACTTCTGCAAATAAAAGTGTCCTATTAATTGTGAAATTTGTACTTCATCAACTCCACAAGTCTGTAATTAATGTTAAACAGGTTATGGTTTAGATTCAAATTAAAATTGCTAATAATGTAATATTAAGAACTGTAGTGAATGCCTTTATGTAGCTTCTACCTCAAATTTTCAATGCTAATAATGTGAAAATAACTATAATTTGGATTCTTAAAAATAGTAATGTATTGCTTCTTGTCCTAAAAGTTGTGAATCTTGTATAGAACCTAATGTATGCTTAAAATGCTAATAAGGGTATAAATAAGTTCCAGATAAAAATGATATAATATGCTCAGCTATTATTTGTCCTTCTGACTGCAAATATTGTGAAGAGGATTCTAAGTGTAAAGAATGTGAAGATGGCTTTGAAATAACTAAAAATTCATAAACTTGCACTAAGATAGTATGCAAGCCTGGTTGTACGTGCTCAAAATAAAAAGTTGAATGTTGTAAGATGCCGTTTTGTCTAAGTTGTACCTCAGAAACTTTTTGTACTTAATGTTAGAATCAATATGTGCTTTAATCAGGATACTATAATTTCAAAGAATAAATTAGCTGCTTGCTTGAGGAATAATGTAAGGTCTAAAATAGTGGTACAGTTATTAAAGGTATGGTATGCATTTACTCACTACCACAATATCCAATATCTTCATTTTCGAGTTTATTAAATATTTAAATTATTATTTTAATAATTTATTTACTAATTTGAATTTAATTACAGTCATTTGCCTATTATATACACCTACCTACTCTACTAACCAACTTTATCACTACACAAAAATTCTCATTTTTTAAAATAAATAATACAAAAGTCAAAAAAGAAATGTGAAATAACAAAGGATTACAAAAAAATAAGTTAAGACCTATATAAAATAATACATATTCTAATAAATTAAATATAATTTATACAGCCAAAATTTAAATATTTTATTTTTAGATTATAATTACACAAATATTTTCATCAAAACTAAAGATATAAATGTTTTCACAATTCAATTAAAATAAAAAGAAAAGTGATAGATAAATAGATAGATAGGACATATTTAATATTCTTCTTTAGTTTATAATCAGTGTTTAAAATAAATATTTATCTAATTAAAAACAAAAAATAAAAAAATTCTTTAACAAATGATCTTAAAATTTAAAGATTGGATTTATTTTCTTAGTTTGTTTATTTCCTTGTTTGATGATTAGTTTTTTACCCACTTTGATATGGCAGAAGTTTGTTATATATTACATTTTGATAATTACTAATCAGCATTATTATTATTTCTTGTTACATTGAAAGAATTTTTCAATTCAGTTAATTCATTTATCTGTTTTGAAAAAGAGAATTAATTACTGGGGAATCAAAATTTGATTCTAAAATTTAAGGATATATTTTTCGATGAAAAAAAAAAAAGTATGATCTTAAAAAATTTAATTTACTTCCAACTACTTACCTCCTAAAGATAATAATAATGTTAAACTAATTTACTTTTTTTTAGTCAAAATAAGATTTATTTTTTAATTTACCACAATTTAAATGCTTTAGATATCTTTCTAAATTATTTAATATTACACCTTAGATTGAGTCATAAATTGTTGTATTAAGAGATATCTGATAGCAATTTAATTTAATCCCATTTTATAATTATGAATCCAATAAAAACCAAGCTATCAACCAAATAACTGAATTAAAATAACTTAACTTCTTATGAAATAAATTATTCTTATAGTTTCTGGTTGATTATATTCTAAAATTGCAAATTTGCCTTTATTCTAATCATAAAATTTACTAAAATTTAAATTTGGTATATATGTAATAAATAATTCTCAAATATTTATTTTTTAGTAAAATAAAATAAATTAGGTAAAAAGATTATTCATTATTAATTGATAATATCTAAAGAAAATTCAATGAATTATTACAAATAATTTCTCTTAGTTTATATGTTTACAATTTTGTAGTTAGTCTTCACTTAAAAACCCTATGATAATGTGACTCCTTTCTTTGGATGTAGATTTTGTAAGTCTTGTGGAGATTAATACACTTACTATGGAGGATCAAAATTATTTGACTCTAACAGTTAATAAAATAATGGGTGGAAATTTTTTGGTGAAGAGTGCTCAGATTAATATGTTGCTGGAACAGATTAATAATGGAAACTTTGCTGCGGAAGAGATTAAGCTCTGGGTACTGGTTTATGTAGATTATGCTCAACTTGTGGAGGTGACTATAAAAATAATAATGGTAGCAGAAAAAGTAATACTAGTTCTTTAGCTCTCATTAGTTCTATTTTTGGAGATAATTGCAGTTCTACTATATTATTTAATACTAATATTAATTATAGTCTTTGTTGTACATAAAAAAATGTTGTTTCCTTATGCTTTAAGTGTAATTATGGATAAATCGAAGGAGGAATGTATTAAATAGGAAAATATTAGGAAATTTTTAATGTCAATTAAATGGGAAGTTGTGGAATTAATGATTAATACTTTACTCAAATAGACAATTATTATCTCTGCAACAATAAATACTGTCCTGATAACTATGTTTTTAAATATAACTAGTGTTTTTATAAATGCATAGATAATTGCCAAATTTGCAGTTCATTGACAACCTGCTCTTAATGTTTTCAAAATTATAACTTAATTGAAGGAAAATGTGTTTTTAGCTGCCCTATTTAGAATTGTGAAGTATGTAGTGATGAAGCAATTCAACAATGTATTAAATGTGCAAAAGGTTTTTATATATATTAGGGATAGTGTTTGTAATGCAGTCTCCCTAATTGTTAAACTTGCTTTTTCATTAGCAATCTAAAATCTGTGATTTGCTAGGCTTGCCAGAAAAATTATAACTTAAATACAAATCTAATATAATGCGATGTGGCACCTTGCCCAGAAAATTGTTTAAAATGCTCTGAACCAAATGTATGTTTATAATGCAAGGAAGGATATAAATAGGAAATTTAATAATAATAGATTATCTGTACTGTTTTTTTATGCCCTATTCATTGCAAATGCTAGTAAGATAATATTTGTTCTTCCTGCTAAGATGGTTATAAATTAGTTACATAGAATGATTTAACCAAAAATTTCTGTTAAATAGTATGTCCTACTAATTGTGAAATTTGTGATTCTCCTCTAACCTGTACTAAATGTTAAAGTGGTTATAGCATAGATTCTAAATAAAAGTGTTAATATTGCAATATTGAAAATTGTAAAGAATGCTATTATGAACCTTCAGCCTCAAAATTTGTATGTAAAGAATGTGAAAAAAATTATATTAATAGTTATTAATAATAGGGCAATATAACTGAGATAACTTGTATTATACCATGCCCTTTAAATTGTGAGAAATGTTCTGAACCAAATATATGTTTGAAATGCAAGGATAGATATAGATAATAAATTTAATAACAATAGATTGTCTGTACACCAATTATATGCCCTTAATTTTGCATATGTGATTAAGATAATATTAGTTCTTCATGCTAAGATGGTTATTAATTGATTACATAGAATAATTATACCTAAAACATCTGCAAGCACTAATGTCCTATGATTAATTGCGAAATTTGTAATTTATAAACTCCACAAATCTGCATTTAATGTGAAAAAGGTTATGTCTTTAATTCATAAAATGGTTGCTTATACTGTAATATTAAGAACTGTAGGGATTGTCGTATTGAAGATACTACCTTAAAATTTCTATGTAATAAATGTGATGAGAATTACATATTGACATAAAACGCATAGTAATGTATAGCTTCTTGTCCTGAAAATTGTGAATCTTGTATAGAACCAAATGTTTGTTTAAAATGCAATTAAAGGTATAGATAAATTTCAGATAAAAACTAAATAACATGCTAAGGTATTATTTGTCCTTTAAACTGCAAATTTTGTGTAGAGGATTTTAAGTGTAATGAATGTGAAGAAGGTTTTGAATTATCTTAAAACTAATAAACGTGTACTAAAGTAGTATGCAAACCTGGCTGTACATGCTCAAAATATATAATTGAAAGCTGTGTTCCCGGAATGTCTATTTATAATAACTAATGTATACCATAATGTGCTATTGGCAGATATTTTGATCAAAATGAATGTAAATTATGTTAGGTACCGTTTTGCCAAAGTTGTTCCTCAGGATCTGTTTGCACTTTATGTTAGAATCAATATACTCTTTAATTAGGATACTATAATTTTGAAGAAAAAATTAGTTGCTTGCTTGAGGAATAATGTAAGGGCTAAAATAATTCTCCAATTTCTAGAGGTATTGTATGCATTTAATCCTCAACATCTATTTTGAGTTTATTAAATATTGAAATTATTATTTTAATAACATATTTACTAATTTGAATTTAATTAAAGTCATTTGCATAATATATATACACTTTGTCACAACAAAAATCTTCCCATTTTTTACAATCAAAAAATTTCTATTTTTAAATTAAAAGATAATTTAATTTTGATATTTAAGCTTTAATTAAAATACAAGATTATTGTAAGTATGATATAATATATTGATAAAGTGATTGAATGAACTATTCTATTATTTTATTCGAATTATAAACAAATCATACTCTTAATATAATATTATTTTGAAGAAAAAAACATCATCTTTATCTACAAGATTGTTTGTTTGGTCATCTATTTGTTAAATTTGTTTTTAAATAATATAACTTGTTAGAGAGTATAAATGAATTAATAAATAAATAAAGCGAAGATGATAAAAATAAGACAATATTAAAGGTTACTTTAGATGAATATATAAAAAGATTAATTTACAATATAATTTTTAATTAATTTATTTATCTATTTTAAGAATAATTTATTAGCTTTTATATTAAAATAACTTAATAGAATCGAGATAATTTTATAAGCAATAGATTAGCTTCGTTTTTTTATTTTAGGAAAGTAGGTAAGTTAGTTATTTAGTTAGTTAATTTAATTTATTTTTAATTAAGCACTTTTCAATTTAGTCAGTACTTTCACTTTGAGAAATTAGAATTCCAATTTAACATCTTCTTTAATTTAATCATCCACTCGTGAACATTATTAGCTTTAAAAGTTTCTCTCACAACTATTTTATAAATAAACATAATTTTTTAATAAATAAATTTCTTATGTACTAAGAATTTACCAAAAACATCCAGATCAGAAGATTCAATAAATAATTCTTCTCCAGGAAGTAGATCATAAACTTTTTATCCATCTCCTGAAATCTTACCTTGACCTCTATTATCATGAGTTAACTATTCATTTATATAAGTAAGTTATTAAATTATCTAGAAAGTAAAATTTTTAAATCTTTTAAAATATCATAGATTTCAGTCACAATTAATTGGGTCATTACTTTAACTTTTAACTCACTGCATTCAGGTAATACAATAGGTCTAAAAGAGAGGGAAAATGGGCAAATAGGTACTAGAGATATACTTCTAACTTCATTTTATATGATTGGACCACCAGCACTGAGAGAATATGCAGTCGAACCTGTTGGTGTTGAAAATATTAAGCCATCCCCTAATGTTTTGGTCAATGATTCATTATTTAAAAATATTTCCATTTTTAAGCCTATATTAATTGAAAAGGATTATAAATATTTAATTAAATCAAAATAGCTACATTTAAAAGAACTTCATTTTTTATCTTTGTAAGTTTAAATTAGAATAATCGTGAAATTTTTAATCATAATTAAATTACATGAAGCGTTTTATCCCCTATCTACAACAATTTCATTTAAAGAATGATATACTTTTTGTTAGCCATTTTATGTTGCTATATTTCCTTATGCATCTTTCTGTTTTAATAAAAACAAAAATTCATTAATATTGATTTGTTTAGTAATTTAGGAAAAATAAATATTTTGGGTAACTTTATTTAATCAGTAATAATTCTATTCTATTTTTTTATCTACTTGAAATTTTGAAACAAATTATCAAGAAATAACAATATTAATTAATAAATAAATAAATAAATGATTATCTATTACAATAGTTGCATTGATTCTCATTTTTCTTTCAACCATCAGATTCTTATTAGCTTTGATATTTGAAAATATTTTAGCAAAATCTTGTTCTATGTTTTCTATGCTATACATACACATGAAACCGAGAGTACCCTATTTTATACAGATGGATCTCAATAAATTATCTAGTTTTTCGCTATAATGTTACCTTTTCAATTGCTATAATTGGAGGACTATTTCTATTTTGGAAATGACTCATAGTGTAAAGAATAGTACCTAATGATATTTAATTAATACAAAAAAATTAGGGATTAATTCTATACAATTTTATTTAAATATTATAAAGTAGATATATTTTTATGTGTATTAATTACCATCTCCACCTAGAGTTATAATCAAGTCAATTGTTTATTCATGAGCTTAAGGAAGGAATTCAACTAAAGAGTCTATTAGATCACTTTGATTATCAAGAATTAATTAGTCTTTCATTTTACCTAAGCTGTGATTCTCTACATAAAATGTGCAGTTCTTTCCAATAAATTATCTAAAAATTATAAAAAGGAAAGTTAAATTTAATTTGAAAAAAGGAATAAGTATTTATGTAGGCTATTTCGAATATTTTCTACAATATTAGCAATTATCTCTCTTTAGTTCATTTAACTACTTTTTTCAAAAGAATAAATAATTCTTACTTAATAACTCTAGAAAAGACAGGAAATACTTCTTGATCATTCAATTTGCCAATTAATAATACCTACCATTAATCTTCTTTTTCAAAGGGAATAACCTAAGGTTTACAGCCACATTAAAATTCAGCACTTTCATTTATTTCATCTAATTATTTTTTTTCACTAATAGTATTTCTTTTTGAAGTTAATAGAGTTTCTCCATTCTAATGATGATTCAATTCATCGTCTGAATGATCGCTGCAATCTTAAAGATTTTATTCTCTTTCTAACCATTTCTATCTCTCTAACTAGTTTAGTTTTAAAAATATAGATGATAAATAACTAATCTCTCATTTTTATACATATTTTCTTTCATTTAATTTATTCTATTATTGAATTTTAAATATCTTTTGCTTTCATTAAGTCTAATAATCTATTATCAACTTCTGCGCTATTCCTTTTACATAAATATGTCTAATTTAAACTTAGTCTTACTTCATTTTTCATATGGTCTCTTGTAGAGTATTTACAGTATCTCATAGAGTCATTTCTGCTCTTCTTTCTTTCAAATCTCTATGCAATTATTTCTTCAATATTGCTGCTGTTGCTAATCATTTTTATTTTTACTGTTTATTTCTTTTAGATTTATATGACTGATTGACTGACAAACTACTTTTAATTATTATTTTTTTGTTGGAGTTCTTCTTTTCTTAATTATTTTAATGATTTATGTCCTGGGTTATTTTGTGGATGTAAGAAATTAATGTATGTGGTTTGGATATTTTTTTTGTTTGATTTAGTTTGGATTAATTTTTTTTATTTAAATAATTATGACTATATTATTCATCAGTAATAATAAATATCCAACCAAGTTCAAATTACACCAAACAATTTATCTATCATTCCTCATTCCTATCTAATTATTCATTCATTCATTCATTTGTTCACTCACTCATTCTTTCTTTCTATTTGTATTTTATAAAGTTTTTTTTTTTCCTTATCAGTAGTTAATACTCCTACTTCCATTTAATTAATTAATTATTTCTTTAATTTTTCTTTGGAAAGATTTTACAATGAATTATCATCTCATTCTAAATCTATTAGTCATATAAAATCAATTAATATTTACTTTGATGTAATAAAAGTTCCAGAAATTTGTTATTTTAATAATGAATAATAGAAAAAAGTATGATCAAATAATTGATCAATGCTTCTTATAATATTTTCTACTGAGAGCTGATATCTCTCTGATATACCAAGAATATCTCTTAGGTAATAAAATTATTTATATTTTATTTATGGAATCCTTCTAGAAGTTTAATTATATCTAACTTTAAGGAGTAATATTGCATTGTTACTAAATTTATTCTTAATTAAAGAAGTGTTTACAAATAATGATATTACATCAACTATCTTAATAGCTAACTCTTTTACTTTATCCTTTCTATTAGTATTGCTTTCATACAAATTAAATGTAATATTTACTTTTATTCAAAATTCCTTAATAATCACATCTTAAAGAAATAAATTTGAAAGTACTCAAAATTTTTAATATTCAACATTATTTTTCAAAGAATAGGTTCTTCATTTTATATAAATATATTTGCTATAGCCAATGTAAGTGATATGCATAGTAATTAACTCATACATTCTTAAAAAACACAAATTTACAAAGTATTTATTTCTCCTATATTTAAAATTGCAAAAGAGTATTAAATAATTCCTTCTCAAACATCAGAATCTTGACAATCGAAATAAAATAGATAAATAAATGTCATTTAAAAATAAAACTTCTTCCAGAAGAGAAAGAAAATTATATTTTGAAAATATGTAACTTAAACATTGAATAATAATATTATAAAATGTTAATCCTATTTTTAAAATATTAAAATAAATAACTAGTGTGAATAAGTAAAAGGAATAAAAAGTATGAAAGATTATAGTTAGAATATATGTTAAAATGCATATTATTTAGCGAGTTATAGGAAAAGAATAATCTGTTTTTTGATCTAGATTAATTCGAAATAAGTAAATGATCTCATAAGAAGTTTCTCTAATATATTTTTAGTTTAGATTTTGATAGTAATTAATCAGTATGAAATAGGTTTATATTCAGAAATTACAAATCTAAAAAAAGTGATTCTTTTTACTTCCAAAGTAAATCAAAATTCAGGATTTATTTTTGAATTAAGAAAAATTTTTTTAAGTTATGATTGGAAGGAGAAATTAAGGTTAAAAAGAAAGGTATTTAAAGTTGAGATAGTTTATATTAAAAAATAGCCAGACACATTAACAAAATAAGTACACAAATAAGGTTACATATAATTTAGCTTACTTACTTTAGTTAAGGATTTAGTACAAGATTAGGAAGTGAAAGTGAGGAAGAGAAGGAATTATTAACTAGGTTTTTACTACATTCCTCACTTTTCTTTAATTAAATGAAAGATATTTATTGTTTATTAAATGATAATCAAAATGAAATGGTTTTAATATTATAAAAATTGAGTTTTTATTTGTAGTAGTAGAAGTTGTTATAGATGCAGCAGATATATAGATAGACAGATAGAGAGTGGGTTGTAAATTTAATAAATCTAACTATCAATCTATCAATTAATCACTTCACCAAAACAATCAATCAAACCAGCTAGCTAGCTATTTATTTATTCAATTTTCAATTTCAACTCTATTAGTTCTATTATTATTTTTCATTTTAATCAAATAAGTGTTCATTGTCGTTTGAATACATAGATAAATTAATCAAGTAATCTCTAAGTTCAACCTTTATTTTTATTTTATATAACATTATTTTTTCTCCTTTACCAATATTAATATAGTTTACCTTAAACTCATGAGCATTTTCAGACTTATCGAAGAGATTCTTCATATGAGCTTGAGTTTTTTATAAAGAAACATTTGTGAAATGAGAGGAGAGGGCGTTAGTTAAGAATTCATAAACATAAGAAGCATTGTCGATAGTCTATCCTTCAGTAATAGGAACAGTGATCTAATTTTAATTATTTAAAGTTATAAATTAAATTTATTTTTGATGAATGTTAACAATAATTACAAATTAAGTTTTGACGATAGCAATCAACATTTGGAAGATAGTACATTATTATTTGAAACCACTCTTATGATAACCATCAATAAGGACTTCTAATACATCCTTCAAGATATTTAAGTAATAAATTTGGTAGAATTAGTTAGCGATACCTTGATTAGTATTAACTTGCTATAAATTGAAAATAATAAAAAGAATTAAAATATATTTTCTACTTAGATTAAAGTAAATACCTTCATGATATATATAAGCACATCCAAACCAATATCTGAAATTTCAGGTAAATGATGCTTGAAAGCCCAAACAATGCAGTCTATCATAGTCTTAAAGGAATCACTAGGAATATTAAACAAGGCTTTTCATTATAAAAATATTATTTAGTTAATTGAATCATATTGCTGCTTTAATGAAATATTATACCTTCAATAGCATTTTATACGACAGCCTTAAGGAATCTGAAGAAACCAATACGATGGTCAGGGAATGAACTGAAATCCTTGGTGATCATATCGAGAGTAGACATGAAGATACCCTTGAGAGTATCAGGGATTAAAGGTTAGATGTATTCAGCCATATTTTCGAAAATAATTTAATAGAGAGAAAGCAATTCAGGTTCTCTGCAGTCTTCGACACAGTTAACATAATCCAAAAGTAATTATTAAAGGGGTTCAATTAAGTTTTAAGCAACGGTGGTAGGTTGGAAAAGAGGAGTACCTTTATAAATAAGAAGAAATAAAAATATTAATATTGCTAAAAATAATTGATTTATAGATAGATAGATTTACCCTTCTTACACCACTTGAAGAAACAGATGTAAAGTTTAATAATATCTCTTCTAATAGTTCTTAATTTCTTAACGGTAGAGTAGTTCATTACTTATTTACCGATTGTTTTAACTTGTTGATTTATTTATTGACTGTAGTATTTGTAAATTTCATTCATTCCTAAGCAAATTTGACCTGAATATTTCATAAAATATTAATTCATATTTTTCCTTCATTTAAAATTATTTACCAAGAACGAAAACGTAGCTGAAACCAACGGAAGAGCAAATTCTTTCATTGATCTTCAAGAAAAGGGAAATTTGTTAGATGGCAACTTCCTTTTCAAGGATGGAGGGATTTTATTGAGCATTAAGGATAATCTATTTCCAGTTTTCTAAGTGGGAACGGAGAGAGGATTCGAGATATACTTATTATTTAGCAGTATCATTTTCAGCATTAATAATATAACCAATAGCTTCGTAGAAGGTAAGACGATATTAAGGTTCTAAGAGATTAGCCTTATCATCAATATTTCTGATTAAACCTTGAATATAAGGTTCAGTTTCATTCATCTTGACCTAATTCTTTGAGATCATATTCTTTTCTTATTGAACCTTAACGAATTCTTCAGCACATTTTTGACTAACAGTTAAGAAAGTATTAACAGCCATTTCCTTTTAAATTAAATAATATTTAACAATTGCTCTTTTACATTTATTTTCATTTTATTACCATAACACCAGGGAATGTTTCACTCATAAATTCGAATAATTTCTTAACAACAGTTCTCAAGAATGACCAGTTGGTCTTCAAGAAGATAGGATATTGACTGACGACATACATAATATTGGAAGCAACAACAGCCTTACTTTCCTTTTACTTTCTGGTATCAGTTAAATTAAGAAGACCCTAGATTTTAATTAAATATTTAATAAGAGATAAATTTGAAATTGTTAATTACCTTAATAACTTAGATAAGAAGAGCTCTTTCTTCATCACTCTTAACAGAACCAGAGATGGAACCAATAGCCCAACACAAACTATTCAAGTTATCAAAACTCCATTCAGTACCATCAAGCTATAGATTACAAATAATTAATAAAATTAATAAGCCAAACATGTCAAATAATTAATTTACTTATTTTTCAAGCTTACTAAGGAGAATTCTGCTCATATCTTACCAATCAAGCTTGGAGAGATTAACTAAGATTTCCTTAAGGAGATCATAAAGGGAATTATTTTCGGTATCAGTCAATTCTTCCTTAACGGGAATACCTTCTTCGATAACGATAAGTACTTCTTGAGGCTTAGCCATTTTAGAGATAATAATAACTCTAATTTGGGTTAAGATCTAAGGATAAATAGTCTTTTATAAAGTCAAAGCTTCATTATTAATTTCAGGAGTATTATTTAATCTTAAGACATTGAAAAATTGGTTAGGGATTTAACCACCGTTTTAAATCATGTTATTTCTCCTAAGAGTTTCCTTTTTGAATAACTCTGTGGTAAAGAAGTGCCAGAAATCAACACAGATTTTGAAGATATTTTCATCATCGATTTCATTAATGCTAACAATATATTATAAACCTCTACTAATACTTTCAACTAAAGTAACTCTCTCAGGGTTAGTGGCATCATTTGCAGACTCTTCAACCCATTCTAAGTGAGTCTAGAAGAAACTAAATTATTTTTATAAAATTTTATTTTAAAATATACTCCTAATGTATTTTGGATCTAAATTATCAGCATAAAATAATCATTAATCTTAGCATTTTCATTTATTCCAAAATGTTAAAGTATTTCATTCATTCATTCCTTTTTTATTTGCTTCTACTTAAACTACATTCATTTTTTAATTTTTAAAAAGCTAATAACTATTTGCTAAATGATTTTCTATTATTTTATGCTGATACTTACCTAAAGAACTTTTAAATTAATTTTTTTACGATGTTAAGAAGAAGACGACACTCTTGCAAATATTATCGAATTTATCAACTTATTTGTGTTAATTATGTTCTTGCATTCTCTTTCCTTTTAAATACAATTTAAAATAGATTAATTTAACATAATCACCAATATTCTTTAATTTTAATCTTACTTTCAAAACATAAGTTAATATTGAAGGGAAGAATTGATTCGGAGATTTTAGTAATAAACTTATAGTAGACATCAAGAATCTTGTTCTTCATTTTAACGACTTCATTAGGAGATGAACAGATATCAATCTTAAGAAGAACAATTTCAGTCAAGCATCTGATTGCAACTTCTTTGAAATCAGTTTGGATAACGAAGAAAAGGAAAATATCGGCGATATCAGTATCAATAATGAAACCAAGAGGAATCCAACTCAAATAAACATGGAAAGTTTCAAGACAAGCCTTGATCAAACTGGGTTTAACAGCACTTAAATTTCTAATAAAATGTATACAAGGTTAGTTAGAAAATTTTTATTTTGAATATAATTAATTACTGAGCAGAGTTAGAAGTAATGTAATAGCAGAGTTCATAGATGTGCTTAAATTATTCGTACATGGTATTTTTTAATTACATAATTTGTTAACTAGTCATTTCGTTCTTTGAGTAATCAAAAATTTCTTCACTGTATGTATTTTATTTTATTAGAATAATAAGAATTAGCAAAGAAAGATACAAATATAATTTATGAAATTTTATTTGCATGAAATGTAACTTTAATTAATCATCTCATAATCGAATTAATAATTGAATGAAAGGAATTTGTAATTTTGATTAAATTAATAAAATATGGTTAAAATTTAAATTGAACCAAAAATTTCTTCCTGTATGTAGATTCTAGTAGATCTATTTTAAATAATTTTCTCATCAATGCCAATTAGACTTCTTTTAAGTTTAAAATGTAGCAAATTGAATAAGGAAGGTAGGTAGGTAGGAAGGAAGGAAGGTCCTTAAGATTGGTAAATAAATTAATATATATATTTGTATGTATTATTTATTATTGTGCAATATCTTTGTATCTTTTAGTATATTATATTTATCACGTCTATCATCTATCTATTTTGGCCGTATTCTTATATACATTCATATAATTAATAAATAACCTAACCTACAAAAATCTTCAACCTAAATCAATCAATCAATAAATGCCTACCTACATATTTTATTAATAACCCAATTCCTTTCATTCTCTTATGCAATTACTTCTTTTTTATTTAAAATTGATTTATTACCTAAGCATCTTGAGGAGATGGAGAGAATTTTCACAAATATTAGGATCAGTTTTAGAGGTTTAGCAAATGTCAGGAATAAAGTTTCTCCAGGTAGAATTCCATTCAAATTTTAAAATTTTAATGATAATAGAGTTGCATTTATTCAAGATGGTAGATTATTCTTTGCTGAGATTACCTGCTTGACTAGCTCTGAAGATGAAAGTCAACATATAATTCTTTAAAGACTCCTTTGCTTACTAAGGGAGTGCTAACCATTTGGACTATTTTAAAAAAAGATTTCAAGATTAAATATTTCATTTAAGGATCAGTCAAACAAACACTCCTTTTAATGATTTATGGCAGGTAATAAATCCCACTGATTATTAAACCGCTTCTGCTAAATACTTTATTATTCCTTACGCTGTTTAAAATATATACTATTCCTGTTATAGCTTTTTGATTCAATTTTGTTTATAAATTGCTTTTCAATAAAATATTTTAAAGGTTTTTGAAGTAAGTATAAATAAAGAACAGAGTAGGATTTACTACTATGCTGCAAAAGTATCAATCAATCAGACAGGATACTTTAAAGGGAATAAGGAGGTTTAACTGATTTATGTAATATATTTACTTTTATAGTATCTTCCATTAAAACGAGGGTAAGGAACTTAGTCTAATAATTCTATGAAAGCTCTAAAACAACATCACCATTAATCCAAAATTCTGTTTATTCTTTAAGTTCTTTCCATACTTGATTGGCCATCATCATCTATATTAATTAAGAAAAGCATTAATTTGTAAAAACTATGCTAAAATCGAAGAAATTTAGAGATTTCAAGATGACAACTGCCGATAATAGTTTCAAGCAAGGCATACTAGTCAACTTTAATATTTTCGTAAACTGTACAAAGCTTAAACTCTTAAAAAATGAATTTATTAAGCCAATTAATTAGCCTGCCTGAGTTGAATTATCGCATGAGTTAATCTCTTGAAATTTCTAACTAATTCTATTTAGGAACAAGATTGAATGTCTTTCTAACCTTCTAGTTATCGCCACATGTCATTAATTTGGAAACCTAGTCAAGGATGTTCACCTTTTGTTAATCGAACTTTTGTGATTGGTCAAAAAGACTCTAAATTTCAGGAGGGTAATTATTATTCATTTTAACCTATAATTAAGCGCTGCTGTACTTCTTTTTAATTTTTTTGTTTGCTTTTTTTGTATTTATTCTTCTTTATCTTTTTCTTTTAGATCTTGTTTCTCAAAGTCTTACTTTATTATTCTTCTCCTTCTTTTTTTATTATTTTGCTTTTGCTTTTTATTACTTGCCTCTCTTCTAATTTTTTCTTTGACTTCCCATTCATTCATCATTTTATAATTACCCTTTATTCTTTATTCCATATCAAACAGATATACAAAAATATTAGCAAAACATATCATTTCTTTTGTATTTTTACATAATAATGAATCAAACAATCAAAAAATCATTCATTCATTTAATTAATCAATCAATCAATCTATCATTTTGTCTCCATTATTTCTTACTAATATAATCTATGATGCATATATATTTTTTTTTGAATCTTCCCTCTTCCTTCTCCCTCTTCTTTTATTTCATTACTATTTTCATTCTTCTTATTTTCTGCTGTTTGTCTGTCTGCATGTCTTCTTTGATTTGAGTTTACCTAATACCTTGCTAGCTAGCTGCATTCTTTAATACCAAGCAAAATTTGTCCAAAAATTCTAAATAGGATTTGATTACTTTCATTTTTAGTTTGATTTTTATGTAATTTTCATTTAAAATGAGAAACAAATCTTTTTTTATTTGTTTTTTATTTATTTTAATACTCCCTCTAAATCTTATCATTACATATTTTCTAAGAATCATTTTTATATGGTCAATAATTTTCATGAAACAATCTTATGATTTGTTTATTATTACTACTTTATATGCCATGTTTTGTATTATTATCTTAGATAATTAATCTGTTAAATATCTCATAAGATTTCTTAAAGTGAATAAAATAATTATTAACTCATTTCTTAAGCAAAATTAAAATATATATTGATAGATTAATCTCACATAAAACAAATTTAATTCATTGAAACAATTCATTTTTGAATAAACTATTAACTCAACTGATATAAATATTGATGATTGATAAAATAATCTATTGCTAAACTGAAAATACATCTGTTAACCTTATAAAAATTAAAAATTAAAGGTGACAATAGATAGTAATAAAAAAGTCTTGATTAAAATTAATTCCAAATGCTAGTGATTTATAGGTGACAATAACACTACATTCTTGTTATAGTACTTACTTCTAATAGACAACATTCTCTAGAGTCAAATTTTATGAAATATTGCTTAAAATGGTTGTTTTAATTAAATTTATTAAAATATAAAAATTGAAAATCTTTTAATATTTCTATGCAAATGTATTTTAATTTAATATTAAATTAAATTACTTCTTGTTAATTGCTAAACTATTTGTAAAGAATTATAAGACTATTTATTCTTCATCTCCTAATTGATAGTAAAATTATTTAGAGGAAGCGATAAAATTAAATATATACTTTTATTTTCTAGTTAGTTTAACAAAAAAAAAATAATGACAGTAAGAAAATAATTTTAAAATAGATATGGAAATAATAATTATACATTGTAAAGATATTACGATTAATAGATTTAAAATAATAGAATAATATCAATTATATTCTATTTAATAAAAAATACATTATTTTAATAGATATTTTTTAGGAAATTACTCCTTTGTTTATTCATGGAATATTCAAAAATAATAAACACGACATTAAAATTTAGTAAACTAATTTTGTAGATTTTAACAGTAAAAATAGAAATAGAAGGCTTTAAATGTGCATTAATAATTTTTATCGAGGTATAAATATTGAAAAGAAGTAGGGGTTACTAATAATTCAAAAGTAATATTATTAAACAAATAGGAGGCATTCTTTCTTTCTTTGTTAGTTTGTTTGTTTGTTTGTATACTTGTATTGTATTTATTCATTTAGAGATAGATAGAAGGTTGGATGGAGTGGTTAATTTTTCAACGGATATATTAAAAGTATATAAATATATGTTCGTTCATTCATATTTGATTGATATTAGTGAATAAAACAGAAAAAAATAAATAAGTACATTTTAATAAGAAATTTTTTTGATATAATAATCTGTATTGAAATCAATAACCTATTTAAATCGAAGATTATAGGCTTATCAATTAATTCATTAATCGTTCAAGAGAAATAAACAAGAAAAAAGAAACTTTATTATTAATCAATCAATCAAATTGTTAATTAATCAATCAATCAATCAATTTATTTCTTTTAATTTGTTTAGATCTAAGAGATATATATTTATAGAGGTAGGAAGTAAAGCAAACGTAAGAATATCCTCAAAGAAATAAACACACAGTAAGTTAGTTACCAATACGATAACATAAGAGGATTTCAGTAGCTTGACTGTTAATAAATTAAAATTAGTTGAGCATTCATAACAAAGATATATTGGCATAGTAAAAGTAGAGAATAATAAGGAGTATAAAAGAAAATTGAAAAGAGCATAACAATTATAATTATACAAAGAAACAAGCAAGAAATGGATGATCAAAAGGCAAGAGATTCCATTGTTTCAGTGATTAGGCAATCTTTCTTTTAAATTTTAGAGGATCCCAATTTGAAAGGGTTGAAAGAAAATGAATATTCCTGCAATTGCGTTTTATAGAGAATGACTGAGCTGTTTTTTGATATTTTTCAGTCAGAAAGATAGGCTTAAAGTTAATAGTTAAAAGCGTAGTATACCATGCTCAAGGAATATTGTTAAAATCTCTCACATGAAAAATTTGAAGTAAACTAAATTTTATTATCACCTATTTATTTTTTATTGGATCAAAATGAAATTAGAATTTAAAGAGATTTAAATATATTTTACTTTTCTTTTTTATCGAGAATGAATTCTGTTGATCTTTGTGGAATTAGAGCTTTGTTTGCATTTTAATTATTAAATCATGTAATCTTCTTTTTGTATAAATATCAAGATGTAAAGGGAATTATAGAATGAGATGCTAAAACTTAGTGAAGAAAGTGATAAAATTTCATCTAATAACACATTACTCAATGAGGAGTTAAATTTACTTAAGCTCAAGAACGAATAACTTTAAATTGAAAACAAAAGAATTGCTTCTGAGTCAGAGATTTTAATCAGTTAGATTAATGAATAAAGAGAAACTTTCTAATAGAACTTATAGGAAATGGAATTGTTAGGAAATGAATTAAAAATAGAATTAGATTTATCAAGGGAAAAGATAAAGAAATTAGAGATGACGAATGAGAAATAGCTTTAACAAATAAGGGAATATTCACTTACTTTTTAGAAACAACAGAACAAAATTAAAGAAACTGAAAATCACTATCTGATTGAATGCCAAACCAAGAGTCGCCATTTACACGAACTGGAATAAGCATAAAAGAATTTAAGGGAAATGGAGTTATTATTGAGACAGTAGAATGAAGATAGTGCAAAATAATCAGAAGAGATCAGATTGAATTAAAACTAAGTGCAAGAATTGGAAAAGTAAGTTAAATCTCTAGAGCAATTATCGAACGAGAAGAAGAGAGAAATACATTTACTCTAAAAATAGCATGAATAAGTGCTAGTTATCAATGAAGATAATTAAAAGAAATTCATTTTAAACACTGTAAGCAAGTACAAAGAAAAGATATAAGCCTATAAGAAGAAGCTATAAGAGTACAAAGACAAGCTAGATGAGCAAAGTAAATAGATATATTCTCTTCAATTACAAGACAATGAAGAGAAGAATGGATATTAAAAGCAAATCTAACACATTGAATCTTAAATTTAATAAGTGCAAACTCAATATGAAGTAATTATTTCTAACATCAAGTAAAATGCAAAGGTAAAATCAAAGAATATTAATTTATTTATAAATTTGTATCAAAGTTTATTTTAAATTAACCAAATAATAATATCATCTCTTTAATTGATTGATTAATTGATCAGATCTAATTAAGCGCAAGTAGCCGTTAATAAATTTGTATTAATAGATTTGGATTATTAATTCAATCTATCAATTACATTATCCAAATTTGAAATAGATTCATAGATATGATTTAATAAAATTTATTTGCATTAATCTTCTCATATTGAAGCAATTTTTGAATTTATTACTGAATCTATTATTTAGAAAGTAAATATTCCCCAAATATCTTCAAATTTATGTTAATTTAGATTCTTTTGATAGGAATTATATCTATTGGTTCTATTGGAATTTAATTTTCAGTAGATTTCTTTAAATTTCTTCCAAATTTAATCAAATCATGTTAAATATTATAGACTGAACAAGATAATTTGAAGGAAGGATATGAGAGAGATTTATAGTTAAAGGAACTCTAGCATAAATAAGAAATTGGATTATTAGAACAGTAAATGAGGGAAAGAATAAAAAGTATTGAGGATAAATCAATATCAAAAGAATTACACGAAGTATCAAAGAAAGATAAGTAAGATGAGATTGAGAAGATAGAGAGAGATAAAGCAGCAATTATAAATGAATTGAATACTACAATCAAATAATAAAATCAGCAAATGGAAAAGCATAAAGAGTAGATAAATATATTAAATTACCAGATATCTTAGATTGAAATATCTCAGAATAAATGCAGATAGTATGAAGAGGAAGTCTAAAAGCTGACTTTAGAGTTAGGCAAAAAATAAGGCATGCTCTTTGAGTAAAAAGATAAGATAAAGCAAAGTTAACTAGAGATAGAGAATAAAGAGAGAGAGAATATTTAACTGTAAGAGGAGATAAGAAATCTAGATGAGCAGAATGCAGAATTGTAATCTAAAATGAGGGATACTGAAAAGAAACTTAACTAATAAATTAAATAATTGAAGGAAAAATCTGAGAGCTAATCTTAAGAGAATTACAAACTAACAGTAGAGTTGAGAGATATCAGAAAAGAATAGGAATTTGAGAAGAAATAGAATTAAGAGATGCTCAATTTACTAGAGAAGCGCTAGTAAGGAGCAAATACTGAATTAAATGAAGTTCAATAATTAAGAAGTACTAATGCTGTCTTGCAAGGTAAGTTGGAGAATATCAATGCAAGATTTAATGATACTAAAGAGAGCTATGAGTAAGCTAAAAAAGAGAAAGAATATCTGTAGATTTTAGTTGATTAATAGAATAAAAAGATTAGAGTTGCTGATGATTTAAAGATTAAATTTAACATTAAAATAAAGTAATTATTGAAGGTTATCTAATAATTAAAAGAAGATCTTAATAACGGTTTATAAAAAGAGTTTATTGAGAGAATATGTTTCTTAAGAAAGGAATATTACTCTCAAATAGAGGATTTTACTAATAGATTCATTTAAATCCAATCTAAATATAAAGAAGATGAGGTTCAGTTAACTTTAAGTTTTAATTTGCTTAAGTAGCAGTTTGATGAATTAAAATTAAAGCATGCCAATTATATTAAGGATAATCAGATATTTGAAAATAGCAATTAAATTGAATCACCTAAAAGAATTGATTTACAAAAGAAGAATTCAAAGAGTAGTTCGAAAAATAATAGGAAAATCAAATATAACATCTCAAAAGAACAAGAAGAAGGGTAAAGTGAAAGTGATAGAGATGATTCTCATAGTGAAGATTACTGTATGAGAAATAATAAAAAAAGAGGAGGATAAAGATCTAATGATCAAAGGGATGATTAGCAATCAGATGAAGAAGAAAAATATACTAATAGATAAGGCAAAAACAAAGATAAATATAATAATAAATCACATTTAAGAAAGAGTTACAGTGACTCTAAAGGTAGATTCTAGAGTTAATTATAAGATCATGATTAAGAATATGAAGAATCTAATGAATAGAGATATAAAAATAGTTCACACAAAAGAAATAAAAGTGAACTAGGAGAAGAGAGTAGAAGATAAGATATAGAAAATCATTTAAAGAAACAAATAGAGTTAAAGAGTGAAAAGTTATTGTTGGAGGAGTATGTCATGGAAGATATGAAGAAAATCAAAAGAGAACATGCAGAAATGGTGGAAGAAAGAACTAGATTAATAGAAAGAGTTGATAACTTATCAAAGGAGTTGAATTAAAAGTAGATTTAAACTGATAATCTATCTGCTCAGGTTAACCTTCTTATAAGAGAAGCAGGGTTGAATCAACAAGAGAACTCTTATTTAAGAAAAAGAATAAGTGAATCTGAATAATAATTGAGAAAGATTGAAGAAATAGAGAGAATAAACTAAGAGCTTATCAACCAAGAAGCACAAGTCAGAGAAGAGTGCAAGGAGCAGAATAAATAAACAATTGAGTAATTATAAAGGGAAGTAGCTGAATACAGACAATAAGAGATCGAAAACCTACAAAAAATAGCTAAGCAAGAAGTGGAGTTAGAAGAGAAGGTGGCACAATTAAATAAGATGTAGACAATTTCTTAATAAAACAGAGCTAATTATGAATTTAAGACAAGAATGCTATCTGAATAAAAAGAATAAGCTGTTCAATTACTTTCTCAAGATTTATAGGTTACAGAATACAGAGATGAAATACAAAGTCTTTTACAAGAGAATTCTCAACTGCTCAGATAAGTCTAATTGCTCTAAGCTGACATTGAAGGGTTACAATTAGGTCTCGAGAAGGCTAGAATCTAAATATAAATAGCTGATTAAAGGGAGAACTAATTAGCAAATTAGATTTAACAACTCTAATAAGAAATCTTATCTTCCCATTTGAATGTATAGAAAATAACCAATGAATATTAATAACTTTAATTATCAATTGCTAATGATAAGCTGAAAATGAAGTAAAAGCTAAACATTAAAAAAGAGAGACAGCTTATGAAGGAGAAATTAGAACAACAGAATATCAAAGAGATTCACCAAATGATAGAGAATTCCTACCTTTCTCTTAAGAAGAAGAACTCTCATACTTATAAATCAAGCATTTAATTAACAAGTAACTTCGCTGGTTCTAACACATCTGCAAATAATAGCTTAACATTAAACTAATTAAATCATCAAAATAACAATAATAATAACAACTATTTCTAATTCGACTAAACCAACTCTAACAGTTAGTCATTGAAACTTCTCCCTCAAGGTATGAGCAGTTCCCCCATTTAAAACACATTCTAAAATAGTTTCTTGAAGAGTTCTAACTTAGGATAATAA
The DNA here is from genome assembly GCA_000260095.1 of Tetrahymena borealis. Classification (NCBI taxonomy): domain Eukaryota; phylum Ciliophora; class Oligohymenophorea; order Hymenostomatida; family Tetrahymenidae; genus Tetrahymena; species Tetrahymena borealis. The sequence goes on along the minus strand of JH651231.1, from coordinate 456,210 downwards.
GTATTGCCTTTACACTCATCATCCCAATAGCATTTATAAAACATCACAAATAGCATGCATAATAGATCATAAAAGAATCTTAGTCTGCATTCAACCAATTCTATCTTCTAAACCCCTAATCACCATATGACAAATTATAATAATTTCTTAGTAAATAACAATCTCACTAATAATAATAGCAAAGACAACAGCTAATTCTCAAATAGCCTTTCTAAGAATAGTAATATCAACTCACCTTAATATATTCTTTCTAATAATTTTGTAAGAAGTGGTTTTGTTAAATTCAACAATCATACAAATGCCAATGAACCAGACTATAATAGTTAAATTAATACTTCAAGTAATCAAAGTCATTTAAGAGGATAAAGTCTTACCCAACCTAGTAATATGCAGTAATCACAACAAAATTAACAATAATAGTTTCATCATCAAACATCTTCAACCTCTTCACTGTTAAATAATCAATATAAATACTTGAGTAGCAACTCAACAAATATACCTGTAAATCATACATTTAACACAAGCATTCATTAAAATGACTACAACCAATCAATTAATAAACTACTTCAGAGCAATAGTAAATCTTAATCTAATTTATTTGCTAGTTAAAACAGTACAACAAACAACAACAACAACAACAACAATAACAACAATAACAATAATAACAATAATAACAATCACAGTAATAACTAAAATAATTCTAATAAAAAGAATAGAAATGAAGCTAATAACTAAGTTTACAAAAATAGAAATGAAACTAATAAATAAAATAATTAAGATGAATATTTGAAGTATAAATCCAATGGAGAGGATAAAAATAGAGGTAAATCTTTGAGTAGCAATGCAGCAGGAATGTATAATTCAAATGGATATGAATAGAATCTAGCAGAGATACTTAAGAATAAGAATCCATAGCAGATTGATTCATTCATTTAAAATCTAAACTAAAGTAGAGATGCAGAATGCCCTCTTCCTATTAAAGAAGATCCCCATAATAAAAAACAAAGAGAAAATGAAGGAGATTTAACTAAAAAGAGCTAAAGAAATTTTAAATACGATTCATTGATTCCTCCTAATAATATTCCAAATGCACCACTAAAGATTGAAAAGATTTAAAGCGAGAATGAAAGTATCATTCAAAAGCTAAATAAATTACAATAGCTTGACTAATATCTCTAACGTTCTAGATCTTAAAGTAGCAACTTAAATGGAGGAGGTGGTTCATTTTCAGTGAAGAATGCTATAAATTAAGCTTAAATCCTTTAATTTTAATAGAATTCCTCCTTAACAAGTGGTCCATCTACACCAAATATGATATCTAATATTCCAAACTCATCAAATAACTATAATAAGCTAATTGATGATAGAGGATAAATTAAAAACGAAAGTAATACTACTTTGCAAAACGATATTTACAATTCCAATAATAACAAAATAAGTTCATAAGATGAAAACACTCAAAAAAATAAACTCTCTCTTAGTCACAGAACTGTAGATGGTTTTACTCTTACCTCTCCTTCTTAAAATATTTAGAAATATTAATAAAATTCTATGAAGCCTTTCAATTTATAGAAAGAATCTTAAATTTAGAGAGATGATGCATCCACTTTCACTCCCTTTTCTAATAACAACCTTTAAGAAGCTATTTCTTTTGCAGATCACGAACTTGTGGATATTGTTGGAAGTAACCATAATCATAGCTCTGAATATATTTCTCAGTAGATTCCTAATTATAAATAGTTTAGTTATGGATAAGATAATCATGCAGATCAATAGTAGTACAACACTAGAAGATCTCAAAGTTTCCACAATAATAATAATCATCATCATCATCTTAAAAATATTTGATTTTTTATAGAAAAAAGAGATTATTATTAAGATTGTATATATATGAATATTCTTTAAGAATCTATTATTAATTTAATTTTTATATATAAAACATCATATAAACATGTAAAATAGCTATCACAATATTTCAATTCACACATCAATTACTTATTATCATTCATTCATTCAATATTATTTCCTTCATCCATTAAATTGTACTTTTATATTAGTTATTATTTTTAGAAAATATTTCTCTAATGTTAATATTGGATTATTTATTTATTACCAACTAGTCAGCCAGTGCTCGCTCGATCTTTTGGACAATAAATTTAAGAATTCCAAAATATTAACATATAATTATTAAAATTTTAGAAATATTTAGAGAATTTAAAAATAATCATCTACACATATATGCAATAATCTTATATTTTTTTATTTTGTTGAAAAAGGAAATAATTATTTATTAAATAGTTAATTAAATTGTTAATTTTGATCTAATTTCTTAACTTCTTGTCAAACTATCAAGAAAATAATACTTGAATATTAAATTATTGGATAAGTTAACCTTATTTTTAATATTTACAGATAATCTTGATAATATTAAATATTTTCACTTTAATTAATTTATGAGATTACTTTTGAATTAATTTGTAATTTTTAAAAACGTATAAAGATCAATAGATTAATTTATTATGAAAATGAAAAAAGATATCATTCAACAAACAAAGAACTTAACAAAAGGAAATTAATTTTGGAAAAAGGAAAAATAGAAAGATTTATTAAAATAAATAGCTCATAATCCTTTTAAATTTAGTTTAATAATTATTCTATAAAGAAAGAAAAAAAACACTCACAATCTAAAACGCTTTCAAAAAATATCTATTGTTTTTTAGAGTATCAAAAGTCTTGTTGTTTATATCTGATTTCGCCAAAAATTAAATATTAAAAAAACAATTAATTATTAATTAATCAGATTCTATTAAATCCTTATTTCGGATAATCTATCACTTCAAATAACTTAAGCAATAAGAAGGAACATAAACAATAAAAGATCATAGTTAAAGTTAATAAGATGTATCTAACCTGGGTATTATTCGCCTTCCTTCTCGCAGTATGCAACTATTCTATAATAAGCAAGCGAATGAAATAAGTTGAATCAATTGTTTTAATCAATAGGTCCTCTTTCTCTTTGCAAGAATGATATATAAATATTATATAGATCCATCAGAGCAATATTTTATTACAAAATACTCAGTTATAATCAGGTTAGATACTAATTTAAATCATAGTATGATCAGGAAAATTAACAACTGCATTTTTAATATTAAATAGTTTAGTTTTGAGTATGATTTGTCTCCTAATTATTCCTATCGATGTTCTGGTTACCCAAAATAAGGTTAGCTTAGTTAATTCAAGATTAAGAATGTTTATAGGAAATTACTTTCATAAAAAAATAGGAAAAGACATTCTAAACTTTAGAAATTAATGTGAATCAAGCATTTATGAAGGAATTAGAGTTAAGTAAAATCCTACAAAATTTGTTAAATAGTCATTATTGATTTAAATAATATGTTTTAATAAAAAGAAATATACGGGTTACTGATCATTTGTGCCTTCATATTACTTCCCTTTAGCTATTTCTACTGCGAACAAAAGTAAAAGGATTTTGATGAAGATATGTCTATGGACACAACATCCACCTCTTCTAAATTCTTTAAATCCTTATAGCATACAGTAACAAATTTAAAAATTATGAATAAATAGATACAAGAAATAGATATTTTGATTAACTATTAAATTGATTGATTGATTAATTTAAAAAGATTGTAATATTAGATTAATAGAACAGCATTTATTAAGTTTATCTGGCAGAATATTTATTATAAGATTATTATAATATTCTATTTTTCATTCTGTTTTAAATTAATTAATTCATAGACTTTCTTCATTTTGGTAGTCAGTGTTATGCTATTGATGGGACTCGTTATTAAAGAAAAGGATAGATCTTATTAAGATGAAAATGGAAATGAAGTTGAGTGGATTAAATAACTTTTTGATGTTGAACATTGTAAAATTTAATACTCAATTAAAACAATTTGCTTATTATTTTCTATTTTAATATAGTGGGCGAGTCTTCTATTTCCTTCTGTTTTGCTTTATTTATTAGCTTTGGAAGCATCTTATGGGTAGTTTATGGAAGTTATGGTCTGATAATGCTTCCATTATATTTGATTAAGGGTACTAAATCTTTAAGTTAAGAAAAGGATGAAGTAGTTACAGACCTTGACTATGTTAAGCAACAATAAAAATCAATTTAAGGAAAATATGCCAAGTCACATGGAAAGATTTCTAATCATGATAAGAAGAACTTAGCAAACTTAAGAAAGAGAGAAAGGTAAATAAAATAACTATTATTCTTGATTGATTGATTGATTGATAGATAAATAATAAATATTTAAATTAAAATGAATAGAATTCTTTAATTTAAGACTTCAAGAATTAGTGAGTTAGAAGAAAACACAAATGATAATTTATAAACTCTATTTAAGATTCTTGCTCCTTTCAGAATACTAATAGGAATGATATCTCTACTTCTTACTTTCATGGTCTTTTACTCTCTATTCCTTTCTACTTATGATAGAGTAAAAATAAATAATATTTTTAAAGTTACATGCTTATTTTTAATTAATTTTTAATAGATTAAAGGCTCAAAGTGTGGCTTGAGATGCGGTTATATTACTGAAAGAAAGTAAACATTTAATCCTTTAGATCAAATTTTAGTCTATTTGAGTAGCTACTATCCTTTGGATTACTTCTTCTTCTTTATAATTGCTGGATATATGTATATTGCTCTATTATATGGAATAATTAAACTTGGATTTAACTATTTATGGTTGAAGTCTTATGAAATTAGAAGGTCTACTTCTCAACCATAGGCTCTCATTATATTTACATTCTTTGTATCCATATGTATCATGGTTATGACATCTTAAATCATGTACATCTCTCCTCAATATACAACTTTCGGAGCCTAAAGAACTACATTAGATGATTAATGTACTCTTAGAAGTGTTTCTGTTACTACTAAATATATTTGCTCTATGTCTAACATTTCAACATTTTACAATAAGTAAATATTTATTAAATACCTTTCAATAATCAATATTTTTTAAATACCAATTTGGAGAATAGCTTAAAATTTAATAAGCATTTCAATTTAAGCATATTCGAAAAATAATGTATGTAAATTTAGCTTAATGAAATGGATCTTATACATAAAGCTATAATATTAAATAAAGCTAACATAAGATTTAGTAAGATTAATTAACATTATTATTAAATATAGAATGAGTCTCAGCTTCCCTTTGTTTGCTATGGTTTTCTTCTTCTCAAATGTAGCTTTCTTAGCTTTAAAATCTCTGTTCTTTATCTATGGCATTTTCAAAGGACGTCGCTCTCAAATTGATGTAACAATAATTAATTTTAAATAGTATGTAAACAAATATTTATAAAAGTAATTTAATTTTGTTATAACAATAGGATGATGATTACTTATACAATGACGAAGAATCTACTTAGTTAATTTCCTATTACTGAATAATCAATTAATCAGGCTTAAATAATTACTAGTTAAAACTCTATTTGTTATATATTCTTATCTTTTATTTCTATTAAATTTACTAATTATTATTTTTTTTCTTCAGCCTATTTATTAATTCATTTATATTTCTTTACCTGAAATCCTAGTATTGTCAGTAATTACTTATGATCTCCTCTATTTTCTTGAATATTTTTAAAGAAATACATTTAGAACATAAATGAGTTTGGTTTGAATTTAGTTAATAAAAAAGAATTTAGAGTAAATAGAAATTAATGAATAATTTTAATTAAGAAAAATTTTTTAAATAAACTTGTTTCTCGTATTTAATTTTGTTTTCAATAAATAAATAGATTAGTAAAAGAAAAAATTCTTTAGAATATAAATTATTTACACAATTTTTTTCATATTTTAATATTAAATAGAAACTCTTTTATTAAAAATTATAAAAGACTTATACTAATAAAAGAGAATCAATTATAAAATGAAGAATATGTAAGTTGTGAAATTTAATTTTTTCTTTTAGAAGGCTGTAAATATATTAATAGGTATGTAATTATGTTAAAGAAGAATAATTGGCTTGGTTATATAAATTGTTAATAGATGGTTATTAATTAAAAATTTAGTCAGGTTGCATTCAAATTTTCACAAATATTTAATTTAGTATTGTGGAGAGAGAGAGTAAGTAACACAGAATCAATCAAACTTAGCATACAAATTAATGATGTTTGATAAATATTAATAAAATATTACTAAGATTATGATTAATTGTGATTAATAATAAATTAGGGTAATAGTGTAAATAGATCCCTCACCAAAAAATTTAAGATATGTAATAAAAGAATATTAATTGATATTTTTAAATACAATTAAATTGTAAACTAATAACAAAACAAAAAATATTCAAAATAGGTACCTAGATTAAATACTCTATTTAGTTAGCTTCTTTCATCAATAAATAAATAAATAACCCTATTAACAACTAAAGTTAATCATCAACTCACATTATTTAAATAAGATATAAATACATAGAATTAATAGGTATCAAAACTTTAATAACCTGAGAGAGATTTTTATCATTTTAAAATACTAATTTCTCTCCTATATAAATTTAAAATAACCAAATATCGTCAGCAATCTTCTCTACTTTTATCACTCTAAATCTTAAAGCTGAGCTCTTTTATCTAACAAACTCATTAAACTTGCGAATAAGCAATCTATAATCCTAATAAACTATATAAATTCTAATAAAACCTTTTTAATTGAGTTGAATTTGCTAATAACATTTTATAGTTATTTATCATTTAAATTATAAATTTAAGATTAATGCGCCGAAAATTTCGATAGATATTATTAAAGGCATTTAAGGATCGAATCATAGAGCCTTCTATAAGCTCAAGCAATATCGACAAATTAAGTGAACTAAAGAGGAAATATAGAGGTGTAATAATAAGAATATCTTTGCTTTGGATATTCTTTTCAAATGTAGCTTCATTCTTTATAAGTGGAGTCGTGCAAACTCCGACAACTTCAATAACTTATATATTATTTAAATAACTACTTTATGTCTTTATTTTGTTCATATAGTGTATAGCAAATCACTATACTACTATTAGAATAAGCACACTATTTTCTACAACCATTCAATTTATTGGAACTTTCTTCCTAGTCATTGGCTTTTTCAATAGCTCTTAAGAATAATTGCTTATAGGTTAGCTAGGTTTTATTGGCTATATCTCCCTTTGTCTTGTCATTCTATTCATTATTTAGGATTTTGCTTAGAATTATGCTTAAAATGTTGGGCTGATTAGAGATTATTGGCTAGCTATACATCTTGGTACATTTATTGGATAAATCCTTGCTATGCAGCATAGAAAATTACAATCAGATCCTATATATATTTCTAAATAAGATGACGATGATGAAAAATGGAGTTTGAATTTAAGAAAAACAATAGTCATATTAGCATTCTGTTTCTCGACTATTGCCATTCTGGGATGCTACTTTATTTTCTCATACTTTTATCAAAAGATTGAACATTTAAAGCTTACAAACAGCAGTTACGTTCGCTTTATAAATTTAAAATAAATTCATTTACCCTTTAATTATATCAGAACTGTTTTATAAAGAAAAGATTTTATATACATTATTTTGTTTGTTTCTACACTTACAATACTAAACTCTGTTTCTTAAACTGTGATAGCTATGTAAAAAGAGGTGCACCCTGAAATAGTTATAGGAATTAAAGCCATAGCTGTTTTATCTGCAGCTCTATTGCTAAGTATTCGTCATCAAAGGCCTAATGCAGTAATAAACGTTTATTAAGATTTGATTATCTAAAAAATAACCATACTCTCATCTTACATAACCTTAATTATTATGGAATTTTATAAAATGGAGAGTAGTATACTAAAATATATACTAACTATATTGTGTATTTATTTACTTTAAATGAATCTAGCTATCTTGCTCTGCAAAATATTCCTACTCTAGCATAATATTTTCCCAGACAGGTTCTCTTATAAATTCTTCTTTTATGGTATGTTTAGATGTCTTTAGTTCTTAATTGGATTGGTAGATGCCCTTCTCTTTACATCATTAAAAGTTCCTTTAATTTATGCTACTTCTATTTTACTGCTTATTTAAATAATAATAACAATAATCTATCTCAAAAAAACTTCTTTCAAGCATATAAATAAAATTTTGGTTAAAAACTAAATAGGGATAGATTATATAACTTAATGAAAGTAAGTAAGTAAGTAAGTAATAAATATAATTAATCAACTAATTAACTAACTAACTAGCAAATTAATTGATTAGTTAACTCATTAATAATCTATCTCTCTAAATTCTTATCTCTTATCTCTCTTAAATAGTTAAAATATGCAATTTTAATCAACTACAATCTATTATAATGTAATTCATTCTCTTTAAAAAATATAATTTATTACAAAAAACTTATCACTTAAATTGTTTAATATCAAATGTAAAAATTAAATTAAAGTAACTTAACCAGCTTTAAAAAAATAATAAAGTAAAAACTTAATTCGCTTAACTTACAGTTAAGCTCATTTAGATCAAATTTAAATAATTTTCATCGTCTTTATGGTATTAGATTACTGTGTTTAATATTTAAATGATGATGATTTTCAATAATCTTAATTTATATACATTCTTAAAAGGAAAATAATTAATAAAGTATAATTTAGGAAAGAATTAATTGAAAGAAGGTTAACTAAGATTTATAGAGTATTATATACACAAAAGGTGGGTTGGTGGGTGGGTGGGTGAATTTCTTTGATTAAATAAATAAAATTATTTATTTTATTTTAATAATTCTAATATAAAATATACGTTTAATAATTTAAAAGATTCAAAATTAAGGAAAGTTTGGCTAGTTAGTGAGTGAGTGAGTTAGTTATTAGTTTTCTAGTTAGATTTAGTTTTGTTTCAGATATTTTAAAATACTTTTTAACAAAATTCAACAGAGGTGTTGCTCTGTTGTAGGTTTAGAGCTTAAAAAAGCATATTGTTGAAGTCTATCATTATTGTGCATAGACATTGTTTTAACTTGTAAAACTCTAAGAGGTTAAATATTTTTACTCTTTAAAAAGCATCTAAAAGGAAGAGGAACTAAGGGTGAACAAGAATTTTTGCTTTAGGGAGAGAAACTCCTAGATTTGAAAAGAGAACTTCCTTTTTTGTTATTTTTAGTGGTATTCATTGTAATATTACCAAATGTATTATTGGTGCTTTCCTATTTCTTATATAACTTACGGAGACTTTAAATAGGAGAGTCGTAAGAGTAAGGATTTAATTTATTCAGTCCTTATGTGAAGTATAATTCTTGAGCAAGAGAAATTATTTTATTCTTCGCTTCTTGGATATTTCTTACTTAGGGTTGATGGAATTTACTATACTTAACTAATGAATCATCACCAAATAAATTCAATGCTTGCATTTGAGATGTTTAAGGATTTGAAAAGCTATTTTAGAAATTATTTGAAGAGAAGGGAGCAGCAGCTAGAGAAGTTTAGCCATTGTACAGATGGCTTTCTTCATTTAGATTCATAGTGTTCGAATTAAATTAGTAATAAGCATTCTTTTTACCAAATTATGTTTAGCTCGGAGGATTGTAGAGCTTTTTCTCATTGTTTTTTCTAAGAGAAAGAGGCACAAATACTGAATTCTATATATCAGCTTCATCAAAAACTTACTATCCAAGTTATTCATAATACTAAAAGTATGGTTAATTTTGAAGGGAATTATTTTATATTGGCTAATAATATTGGTTTTATTAAATCTAATCAAGTTCAATAGCATTTGGGAAAGGATTGAAAGGATTAATGCTGGATGTATTATTGATTTAATTCATACTGATTTAATGACTGAAGTTATTATTAATAGTGGTATTATTATTATTTGTAAGATTATTGGCTTATGTTGTGAATTAGAAATTGTAATGACTACCTCCGTTATTATTGTTATTATTATAGCACGTAGTGTTTATATTATTCTACTTATCAGAATTTGTTAAAACATGTGGACTTTAGCTTTAGAAGATGCTAGCATTATAAGGGTTATTGTTGAGTCCATTTAGATTATTATTGTAGTTGAGTGCATTTAAATTGGAAGTGTAGTTCTGATTTCGAGTAGAACAAGTGTTCATTTGAGACGTAGATTATTAGCTAAAATAGAAATCTTTGTAAGTTAAGAATGTAAGTTGTATCTTCTTCCACTTATTTTCATATTGAATGTTAGATTAAATTAATATACTATTCTTTTCTACAGCATCCGCTAGATCTCTCTATAATGTATCTATGCATATTTCTTGCTGACGTAAACGGAAGTAACTTTACTCTATACTTTATCTTAGCTTCTTAAGCTCTTCTTGCACTGAACTACTCTCTTCTAAAATTACTTTTAATTCCTTCAATCTTTCTTCTTATTATTGAATGATCTAAATGAATGCTTACACAAATTGTTCTTCTGAAATAGTATTATCTTGCTTACGCTTTTGTAGAATCTTCTCCTTATCAATGATTTATTTGTACTATTAATAGATTTATTATTTTATTTAATCTTATTTCATTTAGTTGTTTACACTAATCTACTAAACTTTCAATGCCTTTGTCAAATCTAATTTAGGAACATTGAAATTAGATATCACTGAAGCATTCTAAAAACTATTGTTCAAATTAGTATTAATCTTTTGGTTAGTTAGATTAGGAATTGTGAATAATATCTAATTATCATTTTGTTTATTCTAGCTGATGTTATTCTGAGAATTATTCTAATTCAATTGGATATCAGTGTTCAAGCAAAAATTACTAACGTTATTAGCATTGTTATTAATTATAGTGTTATTATACTAATTTAAATTCTATAAGAAACTAGAATTCTTCTTTGTATTCTTAGGAAGAGGAGAACTTGATTGTTGCTTTTGCAACTGAGGAATCTCTTCTTTCTTAAAATTGACTTTGTCAGGTAGAACTTCATCATCTAAACTCAAGTTAGAAATATTACTGCTTATCATCTCCTCATCGCAGAATAACTTTTATTAATCTGAGTAAAAATTAATTTAATATTTTTATTATCCATTTATTTATTAGAGTTATAGTGATGGAAGAAGAAAAAAGTTATCTTGAAAATTAAAAAATTATGTGTATAATTGCTACTTACTGTGGATAATTCGACTGAGATTAACTGTTTCTTTCCTGTTAAACTTGACTTACTAAAGTTCAGCTGTTAATAACTTTTATGTTATAAAAGAAAGAATTATTATAGGTAAATAAAGAAAAGAGAAACGATTCTATTTGTGGCATTTAATAATAAATATTGGTGATAGTAAATAGAAAATGATCTTAATATATTGATAATTAATTAAATTTGATGAAAATTAAAATAGGCCAGTAGCGATAATTAATTATTAATAATATTAAGATTAAATAGGGAATTTATTATTAAATTTGTATACCCTCAAAATGTAATCAATAAAATGTGTATATTATTTTAGAATCAAATCTTGATATTATTTAACTTGACTTAATTAAGTAATATCTAAAGCCAAATGCTTGTCAGTTAAAATAACTTAATTAAATGATAATAATATCAAGAATTAAAACTCAAAAAAAGTGTCTAACATATATTATTTCTTCATAAATTCTCTTAAAATTTGTCAACTTTTATTCGATGAAACTTGTTACTAAGTTTAGAAGTATTTATTAAAGGATTAAATTGACTGTAAGGAATGTAACTAAAGTGCTTAATTCGATTGGTAGAAGAAATAGAGCTAAAATAAGAAATGAAGGATGTAAACAATTACTGAATTGATCATAATGAGTTCATTCTTTTAATCTTCAAGTGATTTTATTTTGCCATTCTTTGTATTCAGTTACTCAAGACTTTGTTCAAGTAAATTATTGAGTTCAATGATTCTCAGAGAAGTTGTTTTATCTTCATTCTATTTAATATTAAAATTTAATTTAGATTGAGCTTTATTTCTTAAATTAATTCTAGAAAAATGTTTCCAGTTCTAGTTAATTCGGTTAGTTATGCAAGATATCAGCATTACCTTTTACTTTAGAGATGTAATTTTGTCCAAATCGATGATATTTTATACTTTCTTATCTGGCTATCCTTCTTGTAATTTTTTGTTCAGTGAGGTTATTTCATTATATTATTGCTAGATACAATTTTTCTGCGAAAGAATCTACCCATTCAAAGACTCAATAATATCAATTTCTTCTAATTATAAGCCCTCCATTATTTACTCATGAATAAGTGCCTATGTTAATAAATAGAACTAGTTATTTAAGTATTCTAACCACTCAAATTATTTTTAAAGTAGAATTGGTGTGTTTAAGTATCTTTAATCACTCAAAAAATTTATAAAAAATATTTCTGCTTTTCATATGTATTTAGAGTTAGTTAGTAATATAATAACAAATAGCTATGTAGAGTTAATTATATATAGTTCTGGATATTTTACCTTAGAAAGTGCATTATCTCTTTCATTTTATATTGAGCTGATTAATGCTGCTAGTCTCTTATTTTCGATCATCGTCTTATTGAATAAGTTAGATAGCATTACATTAGTCCTTTATACTTCCTTGCACGTGCATTACTTTTTATTAGAAGTACTTTTTAATTATGAAGTGCCCATTCTGTAGTTACTCTATTAGTACTATTGAGAATATTAACACTATATCTGCTTCACTTCTTCCAACAATTCCTGCTTTTCATGCTATAATTTTATCAATTTTTGCAAATTTAAGTTTTCATTGCGCAGCTGAATGTTTTCTTTCTGCAGGAAATCTATCTTAGTCTGATACTTTCTTGTAGAATCATTGGCTTACATTTTTTATTAATTCTAATTTTCAGTATTTTGTTAAGCTAGCTTGATTGATACGAATGATCAAGCGTTCAATTTCTAGGATAATTTCTAAGAGATATCAATTTAAATGTGGTAATGATCCTAACGTATGCTATTGTATGGGTATCTGTATAATATTATTAGGAGTTTTAATACTAGTTTAATACTGTAGAAGCTTTCAGATAAGCTAAAATGCCTTAGATAGTATATATTGCAAGTTTAATTGCTTTTTGATTTATTTATTAACTTGCTTGCTTGCTTGATTAATTGATTGATTGCTATAATTATTGGAATTATATGTTTAGTACTTCCTTTCTTTCTTTATTTGCTTTTTTGTTTTTTTAATAAATATATTAACTACTTGCAAAATTCTTTAAATCTTCTGTGGAGTCTTAGTTAGTTATTTAGTTATATGAAGTCTTTTTTATTTAATTAATACTCACATATACATATTTACCCATTTAGTACTATAATACTAATTTTCTAAATTATTTTTTTGTTTTTTACTTGATAGTTCATTTCATTTTAACCTCATTACCCAAAAACCACATATATTTCCTAAATAAAGCAAATATTTAGCAGTGCAATCTTACATTTGAAGTTTCTGTTTGGATTTTAAAGTCTCTAGAAAATGCATACTTTTATGTAAATTTCTAATATTTAATTATCCAATACTCAAGATTTATGTAAGCTCACTATTTTATTTATTCGTGCTTAAAAGTGATAACTATTTATTTCCCTACTTATCCTTATAACATGAAAATTTAGAGACTATTATAATTGATTTACAAATTTTAAATGGTAATTATTTTTGATACAATCCTAGCTGCAATCTTCCCTGAAATTATATTAAAAATAGTGTCAAATATTTGATCAAATAAAATTAATCGGATTTCAAATTACTATAAATTATTCTTAAAAACTTTATTTGATTAGAATTTAAGGAATTTGTAAATATTCCAATAATTAATAAACTGATAAAAAATAAATTGAGAAGTATTTATAATAAGTTTAAACAATCTCTTATTTAATGTTTAACCATCTTTTATTACATGTTTTCATTTAAACCATCAAAAAGCTAAAATAGCTAACATTAAATTTCTAATTTCATTGTTTTCTAGATGATACTTTAAAGAAATTTTATTATATGTGAGTCTTTTGATTTAAAGAATTTCCAAGAATGAAGATTAATTTTAGCTTTAATAAAAAGTAAAGATAGTAAATTTAAAGTAGTAAGAAAGCAAAAAAAAAACTGATTAACAAGCTAGTTACAGCATAAAGAAAATTAGAATCAATAATCCTAAATTTTTTATTTCTAAAACTTTACAATGAAAAATGTAATCTTGTAATTAAAATTTTTAGTGACAAGTGATAAAAAGTTATTTTATTCACCTAAACAAACATGAATTGGTAAATATTTGTTTTGTAATTATCGTCGGAATGTGTAATATAAATTTCACTGTGCATGAATTTGAATGAAATTTTAAGTCACTAAATTAAAGAATAGCTCGTATATATATTATTTAATACCGTCTATCAATACTTGACTTCTGTATAGGATACTTATAATTTATTTTACATTAATTCTTATAAATCCAAAAGTAACCTCTAAAATTAATCAATACTAATTGGTTTTCAAATACAAATCAAATAGTATCATAATTATTATTAAATTTGTCATTCAAAAAAAATAATCTATAATATTAATCATTTTTTTAAACATAAAGGGGGGCTAAAAAGCAGAAAATTTTCATAAAGTAAGGAATTTAGTTATTTTAGGTATGATTGATTGATTATAATTTATATATTAATAATAATATTTTATCTCCCTTTTTAGTTTATCTTTTAATAATTTGAAAATATAGACAAAATTGAGATAATAAAGATAATTTAAAAATTATCTAATGTAAGATAAATTAATAAAAGCATATAATAAATATAGATAGGTAAAAAGAGTATTCAAGGAGGTATTGAACAATTTCCTTCATAATAAAATTACTTTCTACATATTTTATCTAGAAAATTTTTATTAAAAATATCATATGTATTCACTCACTTAATTACTCAAAGAATTTACAATTCTTAAAGTAATTTATTATGATTATCAAGTTTTTAAAGTAATTAATTGGAGTTATTGATTCAAATTTAATGTAAAGATTAAAATTAAATTTAAAGTGCATAAAAATAAATAAATAATAAGTCTAATCCAACTAATAGAGTAAATTAATAATTTAATAAAATTTTAATCATTTTAAAAGAATTTAAATAATTTCACTTTCTAAAATATTAATAGAATTTCTTTTTTAAAATTATTATGCTATCAGAATATTCTCATATCTTTTTTGTTTTTATAAAGTTTTGTTTTGATAAATTATAACCAATTACATAAAAGTAAATTAATTAGCTAATTAGATAGATAGATTGATATAAAGTAATGTAAAATCTAATAGATATTCCAGAAAAATGTTTAGCATATTCAGCTAATTGGTATATGAATGAAATATCTGCTTATGATACACAATCAGGATTATTCGCATTTGGCTCTAATAGTGATATTTATATAATAAACTACAAGGAAAAGAAATATGAAACTATAATTTACAATAACAACATGAGAGAGAAAATATCATGCGTGTAATTCATTTCTAATAGTAATGTTTACGAAGAAATAGAAGAATAAGAAGGAGATTAAAAGATAGAAGAGAGTATAATTATTGCAGCTGGAAGTAGTAGTGGTACTTTCTGCATCTACGAGTATAGCATAGCTAATAAGAAATACAATCTATTGGAACAATAAATTCTAGTAACTAATCAAACAATAACATCCATCAATCTAGACAGAAATCAATTTAATCCTTATATAAGTACAATCGACGTTTAATTATAAAATGGATCCACATTTACAATGTAATTAGATCACCTATAAAAGAAATTAACTAGTATGAAAATAAGCATTCAATAAAGCAAATTTAATCTAAAATTAAAGCTTTAGTCTCAGATTACAAGCATATTATCTTAAAATTACAATTAAGAAGTAATATCTTCTACTATTAAACCTAAAACTAAATCTAATTATTCTTTACACTTTTTTGAAGAAGGTTAAATCTTTTTGTACCAAAATTATACTAATGTAATGTCACATCAAATTGATGGAAAAATATTAACTATTGATGAGTTCCCTTCTTTGTCATATGAGAACTCTAAGAAATACATGATACTAAAAAAAATAAAGAATTATTTATTTCTGAATTTAATAGAAGTGTAATAAAATGCTTAAAAAGATCAAAATTAAAACACTGAAAATAAATAGAATGCTAGTTCAGATATTGTTCAAAATAATTAAGATTTAAATGAGTATGAGAATACAAGTGAGGTGTAACCTGATAAAGTAAATGCTAACCAAACCCAACCACCCATTAAATAAAATAAATACTCAATTAAGAGTATTTTAGACATAGAAATATTTTTAATTTACGGAAAGAAACACAATGATTTGCTACAATCAAGTTTTACTATTAAAAGTTTAGATCATGATAATTTCATTTTAACAGGGAAGATAGGTGATATGTACATTTTTAACTTGAGTAAACTTCTTGAATTTAGTCAAAATAGCTCTAAAGTAACTATTAATCCTCTTAGTGCTTAGTTTAATGACACGTTTTATACTAAAGTGCCTGATTCTAACCATTATGATGGTATTTTTGCTATTTAGACTACTTCTGATAACAAATTGATTACTCTTTCGACTGATAGAAGAATATCTTTCTTTAACATTCTATCATAGAATTTAGATTAGTCAGAATAATTAGAGAATAATTAAATAGAATAAGACTAAGTTAATCCTGATGAGTAAGTTAAATCATTTATTCCTTTTTCTTTAGAATTTGAGTGGCAACTAAATTGTTTAGGAGGAAAAGTCAATTCTTTAGTTACTTCTTAGGTTGAAAAGGAATTAGTTTATATGAGCTGCTTAGACCATACAGTCAGAGTTTGGGATTCATCAAAAACTGTAATATTGTTTATAATTATGCATAATTTATTTACTATTCTTTATCATATATATAGCACGATCAATTGTATGTAAAAGAATATTACAAAAGAATTGACCAATTCAAAGTTAAGTAAATGATACTTCACCCTACTTTTGAGAATATTATGATTCTATTCCTAGAAGATAATCCTAAAAAATTAGGTAATTCTTTCTTTCTTTTGATTTATTATTGATTATAAAAATGAAAAGATAATTAATTTTTAAACTCATCTTATTGATATGAATAGTTGGATATGATCTTTTTAAGGAAAAAGTGAGTTTTGAATATGTAAGCAACAGAGACATTTTGAATCTAAAGTGGATACATAAAGATTTAATCGAAGAACTCTAAAATATACAATTTGAATAAGCTTCTATGTAAAGGAAAGGTATCTATTTAATTATTAAAATAAACTAATTAATAATTCAAATCTATTATTTTAAATCAGATAATGGTAGAGAAGGAGAAGAAATCATAGAAAAAGAAGTAAAAAAATAGATAAAGATAGAAGGTGATAAGATTGAAGTGAAAGAAAAAAATTTACTCACTCAAGGCGATGAATACAATTTACTAATATTCAAGAAAGGAGGATATATAACATTAATTGATTTATCTGAAGGAAGTATAGATGTTGAAGACTATTCTATTTGTGAGAATAAGAATAATGTTTAACAATTTGATTTAGAAATAGTCAATAATTAGATTTTTAGTGTATTTGCTTAACTAGGTTGCATTAGTTTTTACAGTGATTATTAGTATAAATAATTCTAGAATATGCATAAAAATGTAGTAAAAAGCATAGCTTTTAAGCAGACATAAGATAATTAACTTATTATTGCTTGTGCCAGTTTAGACAGAAAAATTAGTCTTTATTATGGAAATCCAGCTGATATTTAGACTTTTTAATTTGTTTCTTATCTTAAGCATGAATACCCAATTGAAACAGTTAGATTCTCTCCTATTTAAGATTCCTATTATTTACTGTCTTTAGCTTAGAATCATAACACTGTATAGATATATAACTTATTACCAGATCAAATCAATTAATTTATTAATAATCAAAGTAATTCAAGCAATACAAATAAAAGTAATAATGAAATTAATAATGAAGATGAGGAAGATGATGAGAAAGAGGATGAAGATATAGCTATTTAGGTTTTGAATAAAACAAAAGAGAATCCTTAATAAATTATGTCATTTGAATATAAGAATATAAGAGGACACAGAGGATATATTAATGATGCTGTTTTTTCTCCTTTAGATTAAAATCTTATTATAACATGTAACATTATTCACTTAAATAGCTCTAATTTAAATTTATTTTATAAATTATTATTAGGTTCAGATGATTAAACAGTCAAATTTTGGCAAATTGACAGTATAATTAATAAGAGTTATCCCAAAAGAAAGAAAAATAAAAATAATAAAGGATAGAATGCAGATAATGAAGATACTAATGAATAATTGAACTAAAAAGGAAATCAATAAAAATAAAATAGATAAAATTTCTATCCAAAATAAAATCAATTTAAGCAGAACAAATCAGAAGGAAATAATAAAAACTGGAATAATAGAAATAATTAGCAAAAGAATTATTAAAATAAGGGTAATAACCACAACAATAAATATCATAATAAGAAATGATAGAATTAAAACTACTTGGTTGAGTGTAGAAACTTATCAAGAAGATGTATACCTATACATAAACAAAATGAATCTAATGAGATGAAATGTTTAAAATGAACTAATTTAAAAGTTAACTTTTTAAAATAATATTGTTTTAAAGGTAACAATCTGTATAACATGAAATATAATTAAAAAATCTATCTGCTTCTTATATCAATAATTTAATTATTTTGTATTTATTATATTTTCTTTTTCAAATTTTAAGTATTTTATATCAGTAAATTATTGAGTTATTTGTCTAATTATTTAATAAACCTATTCTCTTTTAAATTTATTAAATAATCTTTAAATTAATCTTTAAAGATTTTTATTTATAGGAATTTTTGAAAATAGAAGAATTGAAAAATGTAGTTATTGTAATAATAAAGGATGTAAATAGACAGAATGATATACAAAAAATAAAAATGAAAATAAAATGTATTTGTTGTTTGTTTTATTACTATTTAATTGTTATAAGTTTTTATTATATTCTAATTAATATTGGTTAGTTATTTAATTGATTTATTTATTTATTTCTTTTATGATTTATAGCTAGGTAAGTAAGTAAATAAGTGATTAATTAATTTTTCAATTCAATTTTATCACAAACGTTTTAAGCCAAAGAAACCTTCTCCACCAAATTCTCCAGTATAAGTTAATGATATTCTAGCTCTAGCAGGTAAAATAATGTAATCGACTAAAGTTAAACCTAAATTTTAAATATTAATAATAATAATAAGAGTTGATTAATACTAAAAGTAATGTATAGTAGATAGAGTATACCTGTGATAATACCAGCTGAGTGTTTAATATCTTTAATCTTTCCTGAAGAATGATGCATGACATAAGAGGCAGTATTAACAGCAGACATGATTGGTTCACCATTGATAAGAATTTATATAGATGGTTTCTTTTTAGCAAAGAATCCTAAAGTGACCTTAAATTAAAAAATAATATATTAATTATAAAATATTCAATAAATATTGTTAAATTACTTCGTATAAACCAGGAGCTACAACTAAGATGCTTGTTTTTTCTTTTTCCCACAAATAATTATCAGGGAGGGTGTTAACTAATTAAACTTCCCAAGGAACTAGAGATCCTGCTTTAATTTCACCAGATTTCCAAGTCCATCTACCAACAATATTTTCAGTACAAAGTTATTCGTTTATAATGGCTTGATCACTAACAATGTTATTCATATCTTCTTGATAGCTCTTCTTTTCTAATTCTCTATGAATGTCGCTTAAAGCTCTATTTACATCATCAATATCTTTTTTCAATTAAGGAATGAAAATTAAATTTAATTATACAATAATAATAAATTAAATTTTTACTTGACTTAGCATCCAAAAGTGTGCATACATCCTTTACATTTGCTTTTAATAGCATATCTCTTTGAAGTTCTTCAACAGCAAAGTTGTTTTAGTTGGCATACTAATCGAATTCCTTTAAATTGACTTTATCTTCACATTCTCTGAATACTTTTTCGACCATCTTTCTCATATCTTCTATTTCTGAGCTGCTTACCTAGTTATTTGTTATTTAAATAAATTAATCAGACACTTTTTTTATTTCTTCCAATTAAATTAGGTACCTTAGTTGCAATTAAATTTAGAACATTAGCATTATCAGCTTTTTGAGTAAGAGCTTGCTACACGTCAATAAAGTTAGCCTTTTTATCAAGAACTTGAAGGAGATTAGTTTCGTTTTCAGCAATGAAATGCTTAATCTCATCCTTTAATTCAAGGAATCTTTGCGAGATATCACTTTAACAAGCATTTAAGGCATTCTATACTTCCATCAAATCAGTTTTTTCTTCCAAAGCATTGAAGACTTTAACTCTGAAATCAACAAACTCATTTTTATCAAGCTTCTAGAGGAAATGTTCATTGAATTCCTTCTTTAAAGTCTCCAAATCATCAATTAGATATTACATTTCTTTTTGAATTTCCTTTTTATAGTTAACCAATAAGCTCTTTTAGAAATTCTATAATTATTCTTAGTCATTTCTTCTCTCTTCATTCACACTCTTGATATTCTCGTGAGCTTTCAATATTTCTTCCCTCAAATTATCAAATAATTACTCATTCTTTCTGAATCTATCCTAAACTATTTCCTCCTAAGCTTTTCTAAAGTTTATGGTTTATTCTTTCATGTCTTGCATATCTTTGATCAATTCATCTCTATATAATAATCAAATTTATTTTATAAACTTAACATTTATTAATAGGTTAATAAACGAAAAAATGGATCATTTATTACCTTAATTAGGTTGACATTTAATTGAATAAATCTATATCAGCCTTTTAAGCAACTTAATTATAAATCTTATCTAACTCCTTCTATTCAGCCTTTTTATTTAATGCTTAAGTAGTATTGAAACGGAGATCTTCTAATTAATTCTTGACCTAACTTACTTCTCTATCTTAAAGCTATTTAAAGGATTCAATTTCATTAGTAGCTTATTAGATTTAGCTTTACATAATCTATTTATTTACATAAATTCAATGATGAATAGATTCTTAAATGTTTAATAATTTCTATTTACTTCGACATCAGTTCTATCAGCCTTATTAGAAAGAGAGTTAACAAGTAAATTAAAATCAGTCTTTTCAACCTTACAATCTAGAAGTTGAGTAATCTTCTCTAATTGATGATAATCAACTTTACTTTCGACCATAGTCAATAGGTTTTAAATATCAGTTGTTTCAGCCTTTCTAGCTAAAATTGCATCAATTTCAATTTTATTTGCTTTTCTTTGAAGAGCATTGGCAACCGATTGCTTGTTAGCCTTTTAATCTAATTATTCATTAACTTCTTCCAAATTAGCCTTAAGAGCAAGTTGGTTTGATATGCTCAAAATATCTTACTAGAAGTTATTTCTATATTATCTGACATCCTAAGTGCAATCATCTAATTTAGCAAATAAAGTTTCCATTTCTTTGTTGAATTGATTAGTACTCACCTTATTTTCTAACATTTGTTTCACCTGTTTAAAAAGATTGTCATTAAAAATATATAAATCAATAATTGAATTCTTACTTCTTGATGAGAAACCTTAGAAGAGAGCATATAGTCAAAATCTTCCTTCTAAGTGCATCTATGTATATATTTATTTATTGATTAATTATTTGATGTGTTAATTTAATATTCTTATTGTTATCACAAGATAAATAAAGAGTAGCTTGCTTATTTGACAAATTATGATTCAGTCAGTAGATTTCAAATATTAAATATCATTTATATCAAATATTTCCTATCTATAGATGTATTTATTATTTTATTATTAAATATAATAATTACTGTTAGAAACGATTATGTAAATCATCATAAGTAGGTCTGCTTTCCAAGATTTATGCTAATTCATTCAAACTTTCTTTCACATCTTCAATATTTGCTTTGCTATCCAAGTAGTCTTATAAGTTAACAATCTTGACCTATTTAATATGTATTTTTATATTTTATTGAGCGCTTTTTGTCATTTATTTAATTTATATTTCTCTTGATTCTATTTCCTTGAATCTCTTAATAATAAATTCAATCAATCTTTACATTAGATATATTTTATCTTTCCAAATCACGAATAGCCTCGCCTTAGTTCTTAACAACATCAGTTAATGCTCTGAATGTAAGTCTAATAATATCTTAGATATTTCTCCAATCATTAGTGCCCTATGAATGAAATAATGAAATATAAATTAATCAAATTCATCATTTATAATAATCAAGAACAATAGTATTAATGTTCAGCAATATTCCTAAGTCTACTATCATCTAAATAACTCATTTATTTGATAAACGATTAATCATTTCAATTAGTAATTGACATGCATGTAGATACTTATTGCTAACATATTTATATTCATAATGCATTTTAAAATTACAGAGAGAAGATCTTCGACTAAAACTACTGAAAATGGATCAACTTCAGACTCAGTAATCAATACTTTTCTTTAAGAGTATTTTTAAGACAATGGACTTTATGTGTTATTCATTTATAATATTTGACTTTTATTTTGAGAATAATAATACCAACAAATTAATTAATTTCTTTTTACTGTTAATTATTCTTTTTTTAAAGTCATTTGATTAGATTCTTCATCACTATTATTCAATAAACAATAAATAAGCAAGTATTAGATTTTATATTTCCTTGTTTTCTTTTCAATATAAATACACACATCCATACTTTCTTTTGATTTTAACTTAATTAATCATTGCAAATTTTCGAATTTTTAAACAAAGATATTCATTTGATTAATTGAATTAATAACATCCTCTCAATTCATTTTGTTTGTATACTGAAGCAAATCATTTGGTATGTATGTATCTATCTATTTATCATTAACCTAAAATAAAAATTATTGTATGAGTTTCACTATATTATTAAAAGATTCTTAAATTAAATCCAAATCAACCAAATAATTATTTAATTTCATTCATTCAAAAAAAACTAAGCAATTTTCATTACAAAGAAATTATCTTATTAATAAAGAGATTAATTTATGACAGCCAGTAACTCAATCCAAACTCAGTCGATTCATAGCAGATTGAAAACTAAAAAAAAGAAATTAAATAAATCATTAACTTATTCAACATTTTAAATTATTTATTTAGCTTAGAAAATAAGTAAATAGATAGATTATTTATTCTCAATTAAAATATTTCATTTTATCTATAATAATGATTATTAAAGTGGATCAATAAAGTTAATAAAAAGCTAAGAATCTGAAAAGCAATCAAAAGGGTGGATGGATGGATGAATGGATCAGAACAATATAAAGATTAAACGAATATATTTACAATTTAAATAAATAATGAGAAATTAACCATTTAATTGCATTACTTCAATAAACAAAAATTCCTTAATTGATTGTAATTCCTAATTTTATTTTTATTCACTACTTTCAAACAAGTTCTACATCTAAGTTCTAGTGAAGAGACCTAATTCATAAATTTAAATTTTAGAAAAATAATTCTAACCTACTAATTAATTAAACTATTTACTTAATATGTCTATATGGAACCATAATAATTTCTCCAGCATCAACTTTCCTAATTATTAAATAAACCAGTTTAATCATCAATAATTATTCTAAACTTAAAAATAATCCTTACAATTACTCCCCATCGATATCATAAGTACCAGGTTCTTTAAATTTAACAAAGACTACTTTGTCTAGATTGGGAACATCAATTTCTATTTATAATAATAATCCCATTTTAAAATTAACTAGCTAGTAAAATTTAAATAATTCTTACATATTTTTTCAAAGCTCTATTTCTACACTTAAGAATTTGACTCATTATCTTCACTTTCAATACCAATATCTCTAAAATTCTATGGCAACTTATTCAAGATGTGATTATGGAATATAGACTATCTATGAGCAGCATAGCTTTAAATGGATAATAAATAAATAAAGTAAATAATTAATAGAGTTAATAGTTATTAGATGAATAGATTGATAGATATTAATTTACTCTTTAACAAAATCCTTTTCTTAGATATTGAGATACTCATACTTACTGTGTTTTATAATATTCATGTAGTACTTTTATATCTATTGTATAATATTATTGGTTATTTATTATCTAATTTCCTTCAAATCATATTTTACTTTGTAAAGTCTTGTTCTTGTATATAGTTTTATTAAAAATTTCACTCTTTCACATTCCTCTTTCATTAGGTCTTGTAAAAACTTATTCTTTGGTAGCTAGTACTTTTTATCATCGTTGATGCTTTTCTCAATATCTTTAATTTACATTTCCTAATTATTAAATAAAAGAGGATTTAATCCCATAGAATAAATATCATCTACTTGATTTAATTCATTTTTAATTTATAAAATTGAATTTATATTTATCATTATCCTTGACAATTTAACAATTATTGTAAATCAATCTATACTTGATTTTGTAAGAGTTCAAATAAATCGTCAACAATAGTTTGCTAATACAGAATTATATCTGGGCAATATTTTTCTTATGTAATAACTTTAATTATTAATTCTATATCTTAATTAAGTCCGCTATCCTCCTCGTCATTATCTTGATTTTCGCTTGCTAAATCTGCAAAATCATTCATTTCATCATATAAATTTTATGAAGCCCCTTATCTGCTTTATCTAAATGTATTATTTTTCTTGTAGCGATTGCTGTAATTTTCAGTTTCTTCATCCTCTTCATCATCTTCACCTACTCCTTTTCTTACTACCTTCTTGTCAAATTACCTTTTGACTTCTTCCATTTCATCTGAATAATCTTAGCTCATTTAATACTATTTTAAAAAACACTCTAATCTATCTATGAATGAATATAAAGCTTATAATTACTTGTAAAATTTGTTTATTAATTAACTTGCTTGTTTGTTTGTGCTTGCTTGCTTGCTTGCCTTCTAACTAATTAATTACAATCAAAAATATCCTTTTTTGATATTATAATTACTCTCTTTGCAAAAATTTCTTTGATCGTTGATTGTGGAGGTAATTTAATATGAATTATAAGATTTTACTAATTTACCGCTAAATTTAAATAATGAAGGGATTAATTAAATCAAGGACCATTTATTAATTAATTTGTATTTATTAAATTCTTTAAAGTCAAATATGTATTTTAAAATATGATAAATTTCACTAACCATTTTATTCTAAGAAATTGCTGCATATTTTAGCTTAAATAAAATGAATAAAATGTAAAGTAAATATAAATTTGTATCTAAGTAGAATAATCTATCTCTATTAGTTTTTTACATTTTAGATTAGCCAGACATTTAAATTGACTAGATTTTATTAATAATACTCCTTCATTAGAAGTTACTTTTGAACAATAACAATCAAGAAATCTAATATTATTCTTGCTTTATTATATAAAATATGATGTTATTTCTTAAAGATTTTATTTTGAATTTGAAAAAATGCTTTAAGATTTATTTTGTATGAATGGAAGTGCATTGAAATTGAAAAGTACTTAAACTTTAAAAGTGGAATAAAGTACGTATAATTAAACATTTAAAACAAATATTATTTTAGAAAATTTGATATATTTAAAATATGGACAATTAATGTTTAGAACAGAGTTTGTAAGTAAATCAACCCATTCTTAAGATACCAGCTTCAACGAGCTTAGCGATCTAGGGAGCAAGAGAAGGATCGCTTAAGATCTTAGCAGCTTATTTAGGATCTTATTGGAGAGACTTAAGAGCATTTTGGACTTCAGGAGTTCTTAAGATTCTTTGGATTTCGGGATCAGCCATAGCGTGCTTAGCTCTTTCTTCTTATTCCTTTTCATCACCACCACCTTAATAAGCAGCAGTTCTGGTCTTAATTAACAATTCCTTTAATTCTTCATTATCAGGTTGTAACTTCAAACCCTTTTCATAAGTATCTAAAGCCTTGTGGTATTCCTTCAAGGCGAAATGACATTGACCCTTCTTGATGTAAGCCTTAACATAGTTAGGATCGAGTTCCAAAGTCTTATCTAAATCTCTCAAACCACTGGGGAATTCCATTAACTTGACATAACAGATACCTCTGTTGCAGTAATATTTGGGATCATTAGGACTTCTCTTAACACATTCGTTGTATTCTTGTAAGGCAGCAGGGTATTTACCTTCTAAGAATAAAGCCTTGGCTATTTATTATTTTACAATAAAATATTAATTTCATGAGAATTTAATTATTCTTATAAATACAAATATAGAAATAAAATTATTAATTACCCTTTTCATTGTGTTCCTCAGCAATAGTAGGATTTATGTAAGCAAGAGCATCTAATTCCTTCTTTTGCTTTTCAACTTGCTTCATTTCGAGCTTAACCTTAGGGTTAGAATCTTCAAGAAGGGACTTGTCATACCAGATCAAAGATTCAGCTAACTTATCTTGCTTGGCAAGGATGGAAGCCTTTCTAGCATAGATCTTAGCAATCTTTATGAAATCCTTAATATGGTTATCATCAGAAACCTTCAATGCAGTTTCAACAGCTTCTAAGGCAGCATCGTAATTCTTTTGTTCAATGTATACGGCAGCCTTGTTATTGTAATAGAGGATTTCAGTGGGGCATAATTCGATAGCCTTGTTGTAGCATTCCAAAGCCTTTTCGAAGTTTCTGGACTTGTAGTGTTCATTACCTTCATTTTTAACTCTTTCATGTTCAGGAAGGTGAGAATCGTGTTTTTAAGGAGCAGGCTTATATTCTTCTTTCTTAGGAGCAGGCTTAGGGGCTTCCTTCTTGGGAGCATTATTAGTGAAAGATTCAGGAATTTCTTCTTCCATCTTGAAATCATCATGTTCTTGAGTTTGAGGCTTCTTTTATTAGGATTAATTGCTATCTTGGAAATTGAAATTAGCACCAGGAGCTCCGGGAGCACCACCTTAGTTGAAAGCGCCACCGAAGTCAGAAATAAGGAGGTTGAAAGCTTCACCTAAACGAGGGTCTTGTTACATCAAAACAGAGAACATTTGAGGACTCTTTTTGAGCATTTGTAACTTTGTCATGAAAGAGGGATCCTTTAACCATTCAGCAGTTCTAGGATTAGCAGCCAACTTTATCATGATTTATCCTGCGATGTTATCAAACTAACCACCTTCTATTTATATGAAATTAAATTGATTAATTTATGTTTTAAATTAATATTTATGATGATGAAATAAATGATTTATATCAGTTGAGAATTTGATTAATTGAATGAGTGAGTTTATGATTGATTTGTTGAAATTAATAGATTGATTAATTAATTCTTTAATTGAATTGTGCGTGAATGTTAGAAAAAGATATACACATTATTTAAGCTTATTTCATTAATTAATTCTTTTTATTTCGAATATTGGTGGATTTAATTAAATGATATTCTATACAGTTTGATTAAATCATAAGTGACTGTATATCAGTCTATCATTATTATTATTTATTTATTAATTTGAAAAAGATCTTCTGCAAAATAATTAAAAAATTTTTAGAAATTTTAAATATTTCTTTTAATGCATTAAAGATAAACAACTCATCTTCTTATATTTGTGTATGTTTATTCTTTGAGTGCTTTTTTACTCGAAAATAATCTCTCTCTATTTGTAATAAGATATTTCCTATCTTATCCTTCTAGATTTTTTAACATTTCCATATTCTGTTGTATCCTAACTCTATTTTTTATCAAATTCTCACAACACTCATCAAAGATTTATCTCATAAATTAAAATTATTGATATTTTTTATTACCTTCACCACCTTTGAGTTCTTCTTCAACTTTACTAAGTCTTTCCTTCAAGATAGCATTACCAGGTTCTTATTCCAAACCCTTCTTGTAAGTGGCAGCAGCTTCTTCTAACTTACCAAGTTCATATTCAGCATGACCTTTATTTATAATCAAAAAAATGTAATTTTTTAGTGCTAATTATTTGATTTCTACTCATAAAATTCATTTCATTCAGTACTACCCAAATTAAAACAAAAAAGGGTTTTTTCTTTGGTAAACTGAATAAATAATTTAAATTTTAAGAGTTATTTGGTATGAAGAGGGTTTCATAACCCTGAATTTATAAATAAATACCCTTTCTTTGGTAACCTTTGGCCCAGTCAGGCTTGAGTTAGATACACTTGATGGAATCATTAAGAGCTTCTTCTAATTTATTGAGAGAAGCGTAGGCACCACTTCTGTTGGAGTAGAAGACGTGATCATTGGGGTTGATTTCGATGGCCTTGGTGAAAGCATCGATAGCATCTTGGAAACGGTTTTCTGTGAAGGCCTTGTTACCTTCATTTTTGTAGGCAGTAGCTTATTCGAGAGACATTTATTTTAATTGGCGATTTTACTTATTTTGTTTATTAATTGCTTAATCAATCTTCTAAAATTTAATTAAATATTAATTATCTTATTATTGAAAGAAATCCACCCTTTTAATGCACTTAATTATAATAAAATTTTCAAAATATTTTTTTCGTTTCTGACGCTTGCTCATCTTCTTGTATAGAATTTTTGCAATATATAAAGAAATGATAATAGTAATGAGAGAATAATAAGTCAATGAAGTCTGTTTATTTGAAACATTTACATATATACAAGCAAGCCATCAATCATTACCTATGTAAATAAATATCTAATAAAAAACCTTATTCTTCTTCTTATCTTTCCTTCCTTCCTTTATACTTTTTGCAGAATATCTTTTTTTTACTCACTAATCATAAGAAATATAATATCTTGCTTCTATCATTCTAAAATTCTTTCCTTCAAATTATCTTTCTTTTTCTTATCTTCCAATTCTTCTAATTTAATACGAATATTCTAGACAATTGAATTTATTATATTTTTATTACAAATTCATTTCTATCATAAACTCCAAATCTCTAACTGTTTGTCCAAGATTCTAAAGCAAGCTTCCTGATAAATAATTTTTCCATTTCTAATCAAAATATCTGATTTCGCTTTTCTATATAAATCAAATCAACATTTTTTATTATTCTAAAATCCTAATAGAATTTTAGAAAATTAAATATAACTTACACCTCTTATTAGAATTAGAAATCAGCAGAATTTTATCTAATTTTTTCTTTACAAAAAATACAGTTAAACAAGTTAATTTAAAAAAGGATAGCATTAAAATAATTAAAAGTCATAATTTATCTTAAATTATATTTTAAGATAAAATAGTCAGTCCATCTATCCATATTTGTTTAAAAGAGTGAATTATTTATTATTCTAGCAAAGATGCCAACCAAAAAAAAGAGAGTATCAAATTGCAAAAATAAAAATATATTTATATTAATTTATTTAATAAGAATTATATATTTTCTATGAAACAATTAATAAAATAATAAACCTTTTAGTAAAAGAATAAGATTATCTATATCTATAATGATAGGTAAAATAGATTATTGAACTGTGTTTTGATTGTTATTTATTTATTAGAATTTAATTTATTATGTGAAAAATATCTGTTAATAATCAGTAGAATGGTATTAAATAGTTTATTAATTTATAGTATTAATAACGAACTAACTAATTCTACATAATCAAACGATGAGTTAACATTCCATTTTTTATAGGGTATCCTTTATAACCAAAAACTTAAATTAACCAATTTCAAAAATATCAACTAATTTTAATAAATGATTACATCTAGGCTACTAGACTAATTCTAAATATAAATATTATTTTAGAATAAAATATTCTTCCTTCTCAATAAGGTATTTCTTTCATCTTATAACTATTAGAGATTAAGATTAAATATTCATATCACTTTATTAACTTCAAATTAAATCTATATGAACGTAATCAACAATTCAATAATTTACAATCTAATTCTCAATTATTTCAGAAAAGAAGAAATTGATGATTCATATAGCTATTTAGATCCAATAATTGAAGATATATTTAGAAGTTTTTAATTTGAGAAGTAACATTATAAAGATTTATAAATAGGAAATAATTGTTTACAATTCATTTTTTGAATGATGTCTAAAAATTAACTAGAGTTTTGAGTGTTTATTAAAAATATTAATTAAATAATCAATATTTATTATTATAATTATTAAGATACTATTATTTTAATAAGCAAGGAGTTAAAGGAAAGATTTTTTTTAACAAGGATTCAATCAAATATTTGTTTAAAGAAAACATTTTAGAAGGGAGAGTATAAATAAAAAGGAAGGAAGGAAAGAAAAAAAGAAGTAGAAGAATATGATCAAGTATCTATTTAACAAATGCATGAAATTTATAGGGATTACCCTAATATTATTCTTTTTATTGCTCTACTTAATGATATTCTACTCATTCATATATGATTTATGCTAGATATATTATGTTTATTATGAGCGTAGTTTACCTGTCATTTTATCAATGATGGCTGTTGGATATTATTTAGCTTTTTGTATTTTCTTTAATTATGCTATGGCCATATTTGTGCATCCTGGCAAGAGTACAGCAGTAAAGAAACCAAGAAACTATTAATTAAATGGGTTAGATGATAGTGATGATGAAGATGATGAGCCTAATAATTTCCGTAACTTATAAACAAATAAAGCACGTATTTGCCGTAAATGTAATGATTATAAACCTCTAAGAGCCCACCATTGTAGCATTTGCAATGAATGTGTGTACAAAATGGATCACCATTGCCCATGGTTAGATAGTTGTGTCGGATATGAAAATCACAGATACTTTCTCTCTTTCATTTTTTATCTAATGATAGCAATGATTTATATTAGTATGCTTTTTGCATACATAGATAATAATCCTATTGGATTCAAAGAAGCCAAGCAATTACATACAAGAATATACCCTGCTGTTAGACTATTATCTTATGTTCTAGGCTTTGTTTTAGTTGTATTTAATTCATGGAATTGGTATCTCGCGATTACTGGATATACTGCAATCGAATTCTGGGGAAAACGCACAGATAGTAAAGACCCAAAGGAGTTCTCTTTTGCATATCCTACTGCTAGAGAAAATCTCTATTAAATATTTGGAACCAGAAGTTATTTTAAAATGTTACTACCCAGTATTACAAACTTACCTCATGATGGTAATTATTAAACTTATTTTTAGAAAGAACTAATTTGGATAAATGTGTTGATATCAGTAATTAAAAGACAAAATTTAAATTTTTACGTTTTTCAATTAAAAATATGGTTAGTTTGTCTTTAATTACTGCACGTAAAGAGAAGAT
Source organism: Tetrahymena borealis (assembly GCA_000260095.1). Classification (NCBI taxonomy): domain Eukaryota; phylum Ciliophora; class Oligohymenophorea; order Hymenostomatida; family Tetrahymenidae; genus Tetrahymena; species Tetrahymena borealis. The sequence goes on along the minus strand of JH651231.1, from coordinate 425,052 downwards.
CTAAATCTCAATTAATATAAAAAACAATAATTATTAAAACAGTGTTAAAGAATAATAGAATTAAATAAGCTTTCACACAATTTACTTATAATTTTCTAATAAGGTTGGGCAAATATTTATTCTATAAAATTTTAAAACCTTGTAGAAATAAAATAATAAAAGCAATTCTATCAACTAAGAATTAATTTATCAATTTTAAAATATATTTTATCTGTTTATTAATAGGAACTAAATGGGAAATAAATCAAGTAAGTATTTCAACAGCAAGACGTGATTTAGGCGATATAGAGGAATAATAATAAACAAGGAATAGAAAGAATATTAATAATGATGATCATAATGATGAATATGATGAAGAAGAATAAAAATTTGATTCATTTAATCGTAATTATGTTAGGAATAATAATGATTTGTACAATGAAGATGATATAGATGGGGGATTATGAAAGATAGAATGAAATTAATAAATTAATAATATCAATTTATAAATTAATTATCTTATAGTAAGTAATAATATGTGTATATTTATCTTTCATAATTTACCACTCTAACTAAATTCATTTTAGATTCTCAAATACATTTCATATCATTCAATCATTCATTCTTTAACTTTCAAATTAATTTAAATGAAAAACATGTTTTCTTATTATACAAACTCAACTCTCTCGTTATTATGAAAGATCTACTTAATACCTATCTATCTATCTATCTATCTATAAATCTATCAATCTTTCTATTTACTTATCCTTTTATTATCTAGACAATCTGTGATTTATCTAAGCTTGCACTTTATTAAGCTGAATTATACATCAATCAAATTCTTCAAAATTAATTACAAGTAGGTGTTTTTACCAAAATAAATAATAGAATAATAAATAGAAACATAAAATGGCTGAAAGAAAAGTTTTAATTAAGTATTATCCTCCTGATTTTGATCCCTCCAAGTTGATCAAAAATAAGCGTCCTCTAGATAAATAAGATAATGTGCGTATGATGCTTCCAATGACGTAAGATATTTATTAACAATCATTGCATTCAAACTATGATAATTATTCTAAATTAATTTCATTGTATTTCAAAATATTAGAGTACGTTGTAATACATGCGGTAATTATCTTTATATAGGGACAAAGTTCAACATGAGAAAGGAAACAGTATAAAATGAAAGCTATTTGGGAATTAGAATCTATCGTTTCTACTTTAAATGCACTCATTGTTACACCGAAGTTACTTTCAAAACAGATCCTAAGAATCATGATTACGTTGTCGAGTTTGGAGGTAATTTAATTCAAGCATAATTTAAATACAAATAATCTAATTTTGGGTATTTTAAAAAATAATAGCCACTCGTAACTATGAAGCCTCAAGAGATAATGAGAAAGCAGAAGAAGTACTTAAAAAGCTTAGAGAAAATGATGAAGAAGTAATTATTGATTTATTTATTTATTACAATACTATAGTATAGACAATTACTTGATTAGCAAATTTATAATTATAAATTGTTGGAGATGAATGAATGAATCAGTCAAATTATGAATTATTAAAATAGTCAAAATAATCATTTAATTAATATATTATTTGTTATTTTATAGGGTAATGCAATGAAATTCTTAGAAAACAGAACTAACGATAGCAGAAAAGAGCTAGAAATATTAGATGCATTAGATGAAATCAGACACAACAGCAAGAAAATGTTATACGTAACACCTGAGGAATTGATCAAGCTTACAATTAAAAATTAAATTGAATAAGATGTTTATGAGGAGTTAGACGATGACGAATAATAAAAACTTGAAGAATTCCTTTAGAGTCAAAGAGTAAAGCGTATTAAAGATGATAATGACGATTCAGCAAATGATACTTTAAGTACTATGAGTTTTATTACAAATGATCCTCCCAAAAATGAATAACAAGATGATCGTAAGAAATAATTCAAGCATGTCTTTACTGTCAAGAAGATACAAAAAACATCTGAAACTGACTCAAAGGTGAAATCAATAAATAATGGAAATAGTGATAATAAAAGTAAAGATAATAATATAAATCCTCTGGCATTGTTATAAAATTACTCTAGTGATAGTGAAGATGAAGATTGAGTCAAACGTGTATACTTACATGCTAATATTTAATTAAAATGTTAATTTATCTTGATACTTATTTGTAAAATTTAATTTATTTTTAGTCGTAAATTTCAATTAAATTGTTAATTTATAATATTCTAATATCAATGATTAACTTTTTTAAACGAATTAAAAAGATAATGAGTGCAAATTTGTTAACTTTAATAGATTAATATTTCTTTATTTCTCTTTAGTCTAATAGCACTTATAGATTTTTTATAACTGATTCTGTAGATATGATAACTCATTAACACATATTTATACTTACTAATTAACATTCATTCATTCTTATTCTTGTAGAAATGAATGGATTAAAGTAGCAAATATTATGATCAATTTTTTATTATTTAGCTACTGTGTCATATAAGTATCATTTAGCGGATTAAATCATCGGTAATTAATATACTTTAAAGATACTACTAATTTTTGATTTTAAACAGACAGAGTAAAAAAAATATTGCTAACAAAATCTTCTAATAAAGATGGATAATTAAGGTATTTTTACAAGGAAAATGGAAATAAATCAGTAGGATGAATGTTTTTTCATATTATAAAATAAAGCTAATGAGAGCGATGACATATAGAGGCTAATCTATTTTAAAAAGGAATAATTTTCAAATTAAGCAAGAAAATAATGTAATTGCTATTTCATAGCTTAGTTTTTGGCACCATAAAAATGAGAAATATTAAATAATTTCTTTTATTTATCAGATAGAGATTAGATATTTTAGAAAAAGAGAGTTAAAATGATTGCTGAATAACTGCTAACAGATGAGGATTCAATGAATTCATTATAAAATAGAAGCGGCTAGAATAATTAATGCGAAGATGAGCAAACTATCTACCAAAATATATAAATGATGAAATCATAACATATAGATTAAGTGAGAACATCTCTCAAGTACTTTAAGAATTTAGCATCAAAAGGTATAAATAAACAAATTATTAAATAGCTTCCTTTAAAAGGTTGAAGGTTATTTACTTTATTTTGAAATAATCAGCGGCTAAGTAAGAAGGGGAATTAGACATAGTAAGATAAATGGTAGATGCAAATATTATCTATGAATTGATAGATTTATTTAACTCAACTAAAGATTAAACTGGAAAGTATCTTCTTCCAAATGATATTGCTGTAACAAATTAATTAGAATTTTATCTAATTTATTACCTATTTTTCATTATCAATTTCTAATTCATATTAAATTTTAATAATTTAAATAAATTAAGGCTAATGGTTTATATGTGCTAGCTATTATTGCTTCAGGAGATGAATCGTTTATTAATTCCATTATAAATAAGAATGGTTTAACAATATTTAAAGAGTATTCTTTTATTACTGAAAGTGAACCTTCTCTGCTCTCTTCTGCTTATTTAGGTTTAGTTAATTTATGCAGTTTAGATAGAAAAGAAGTTCGCTAGCATTTAAAAGGAATAGGATTATTAGAGCATATTCAAGCTATTATAGGTATTAGCAATTAATTTAAAAATAGTATTTAATAATACAAGAAATAAATAAAAAACTATTGATTTTATTTCTTTTAATTTAAAATATTATATTTATTTTTAAAGCCTTTTAAATAAATTATAAAAGTAAATAATATTATGAGACTTTAATAAGAAGAATATAAGCAAATGATAGAAAATGGTGTCTGGTTAATTAGCGTTCTATGTTATGACCCCCCTGAGTCAGAAGCTGAATTTAATTAGTTATTTAATACACTCCCACTCTTGATATCCTGCTTGAATACAGAAAATATTAAAATTATCAAAGATGTAATTTGGATCATTGATATTTGTCTCACTTAGATTCCTCAAAAGAAGACCCCATAATTACAACCTGATCCTTAGTTTAGTGAAAAGCTTATTAATTTAGGGTTAAGTTAAGCTTTTCAAAAAACAGTAAAGTAAATTAGGATAATATTTTGAATTAGTTAAATGAAATTAATGGAATATTATGTAAAATTTTTTAGGATAGAAAACAAAAAGATCAGAGCATAGACATTTAGAGGTTTAAATAAATTAATGAAGCTGAGTTAGGCTAATTAGATAGATAATATTTATAATCCTGAATAGATCAAGTATATACTGCCCATATTAAAGAGCAAGCTAATTCATAATCAGTATTATGCTATCAATTACTTGAATGAGTTGTGTTATTAAAATAAATTCTAAGATTTCATGTAATAAGATGATATTTTAAAACAATTAATTTTGATTGTAGAATAGAAGCAATCAGACAAATTCACATAGCTCATATTGCAATCAATTTTAAAGGTTTTTGAAAATGGTAGTGCTCTTGATATTAAAAGAATATTTGAAACTGGTTTACTGGTAGTGTTAGAAACCACATTAGAGTATTCAGAGGAGGGAGAGAAGAGTGCTCCTCAAAACATTATTCTTTCATTATAAATACTTCAATAAGCTTATTAACATGCTTCCTCAAATAATATATACCTTGTCAGATTATAAAGAATGTCTTTAGAGAGATATCTAAACAGCTTATAGACACATCCATTAGAGAATATTTATTAGCTCAATCTTGAAATTCTAGAGAAATTCTACGAAGAGGCTTGAAAAAGAAAAAATAATGTGAATTAATCTCCTTTAATTTTTATTGCATTGCATGTTTTTCAATTTTAAAAATAATTTTATTCAAATATAACGTAATAAATGTATTAAACTTTATTTTTACTTTAATTCTTATTAACTTTAATAAAAAAACTACATTTGAATTTTTTAAACTATCTGAAAGTAAAACTATCACAATATTAATAACTTTGGATAACAAATATATCAATTAATTATATTCATAGGAAGTATTAGCATCTTATTATATAAGAACAGTAAAGTAAGTACTGAGATAAATAAAAATTTATGGTTTGAGTAAATATAAAGATTAACAATATTCTATAAAAAACAATGTAATTTACAATATTACCAAAATAATAATTCCATTAAACAGACAATTTCAATGCTGAACTAGCTTTTATAATTTTTTAATTATGAAGTTCATATTCATTGATTAATTTAAATATGATTTTAGTTAAAGTGTATGAAGATTAGGAATAGCTTGTAAACTATTATAAATGTATTATTCAAAATAACTAGGATCATAAATTATAATGTTATTAAAACGAATATCTAGTTCTTTTAAATTTGTTAATTATTTAATTCCACTGAAAATCATATTTGCGTCTGCCCTAAAAAGAGTATCCTCAAGACCAGTGAATTCATGATGAAAGAATATTTTAAGTTGAGATAATAGAACTAAATATTTAAAATTTAAAAAAATAGTTGTCAATAAGCTATAAGAAAATTATTCATTTTTATAAAAGAAAATTTATAAATATATCAGCTAAGGAATATATTTGAGAGATAAGCCTAAAAGTATAATATCTTAAGAGTGCTAAATTCTATCTATTATTAATTCTTTTAACTTAAATAAGTTTTTTAAGTACTCACTACTTTCTTAATTTTAAAACAAATATGGATAGTCTATTGTACTTATTAATATTCTCTCTAGCGAATCTAAATTAAATATGCACTTAATTAAACCAAAAAGATCTTATTTGGCATTAGTATAACCTGCTATCTCTAGTTTTCTGAGACTTTTTAATTAATATAAAAAGTTGAGGATATTCTCTTATAAGTCTTCATTTTATGAATTTTTTATTTTAAAAGATTATAATTAAGTATTTTATTAAACTAAAAAACCAATTATTTTCAATTGTTCCAAATTTTTAATATTTATTTTTAACTTTGTTAAATTTTTTATATTTAATAAATCCTCTCCTAACCTTATTTTTACTCTACAATTCTAAATCACTCCTCCTTCTACAATCGTTAGTTTCTTTAGTTTGGATTAGGCAGAAACTTTCTCTCCTATTATAATATCTTGATCATTTATAAATTTACTCATAATTAAAAGCTTTAATTTCTCTAAGTTTTTAAGCTAAAAAATACAATTTGATAATTTTGTTATAGAGAGCAGCTATATACCTAGAATTATAAAAAGCTTTAATATTTGGAGATTATTTAAATTACTCAAGGATTCTACAAATAAGATTAATTTATTATCACTTAATAAAGATGATAATTTTATTTCAAGGGCTAATAGATTTTAAAAATTTTTGAAATCGATGTCTAATTGTTATTACGGTTTATAAAGATTTTCAAAATATATATCAATTTTATAGTCTTATATTTATGATATTCCATTTAATAATAATCCAACAGCTTAGATAATTTAGCAATCTATTTTTATTAGAAGAGAATAGTGCAATTTAATTAAATTATTTAGACTCTTCAACCCATTACTAATAGATTCCGCTCCTTCTTTAGTAAGTGTTAATAGATCACTGCTCAGTGAAAATGACTTTAGATTCTTTAATTCTAATAAAGTTTAACCTAGTTCAAAAAATATATCAGAAAATACTGGTTTTTTGGTCGTTGACTTTATTGTAAAATGTAGAGTCTAGAGATTTTCGAGATATTTAATGTTCTTCACTAATTTAATTACTTCATTGAAATTATTTTTATTTTTTTAAATTATTCTCATGTCTAATGAAATCAGTTTTTTAAAATTCGTAATCTCTTTTTCTGCTATACAAAGCTACTCTCCTTCTAACTCAATATCAATTCTAAGACTTTCGTGATACTTGTAGGTCTAAAGTAGAATTTCTAATTAGGATCCAATAAGAAAATTATTTAAATTAATTCTACTAAAATTCATAAATAACTCTCAAATATTAAAATCTTTATTATTTTAAATTCTAAATTACTGTTATTTTTTCTATTTGATAAATCAAAATCAATTTAATTATTCTTCTAAAATTACAAAGTTTTGCTAAAATAAAAAGATCTATTAATATAACTAATACTATTGAATTTTCCTCTCAAACATTTAATATCTTTGGTTTCAAAATTATTTTTAAAAACATAAAAAATTGAAATTAAAAAGATTCTATAAGATAAAATGATAATAATAACAATTAAATAGATATTTATAATTTTAATTTAGTTAAATCTTAAGATAAATGAATATTTAAATTTTATTCAATAAAGAACTAATCTTTTTAAGTATTTTAATTTTTAATAAATGCAATCAAATTTTCCTAGAGATGAAATAGTAATTACATTTATATGTGCTAAGACTTTTAAACTTGAATAAATTTCCTTTAAAAGTTATTAGTAATCAAGAATTTAGTATCTTTTAATTGATAAATTTAAATTTGTTAAACTTGTTAAATGCTTTAATCCTTGTGACAATTAAGCATATGATTTTTCATCCAATATTTTTTTAGTTATATTAAAATCTTAAAAGAATGTTAACTAACAATATTATAATATTTTTAAATATTTAAAGGAATTGAAAAGGATTTCAAAGCAGTCATTTTCTAGAATCTAAGAACAATTTATAGATAATTCTAATTTAATCAATTAAGGCAAGTACTCAAATGATAAACTAATTAATTTGATATCTTATACATAATTGATATTCATAAATGATAATTCTTATAAAATATTTAGATTTTTAATACAATCTAAATTCTCTTCATTTTTAAATTTAAAAGGCTGTTCAATTATTTATTAACGTAAATTTTAAAAAATATTATGATTGCTAGTATCTATGTTTAAAGATTTTAGATTTAACATATTTTATAAGGATTCACCAAACATTAATTAAAAATCTTCATTTGTACCTTAACTAGAAAAAACTTAAAGGTATTCTAAACTCTTACATTCCTAAAACCAACTTCCTAATTTTTTTGATTCTGGAAAGAAATTTGAAAATTATATAGTTAATTTTTATAATTTATTTAAGTACTTTAGTTTTTCACTTAATGTTATAAAGTTACAAAATTTATCCGTCCTGATGATTAATGATAAATCTTTTAAACTAGAATTTTAAGAAATGTTATCTCCAATTATAATTTAGTTTTTTTCTTTTTAAACATCAAGCAAGTATATTCCATAAAATAATTTCTCTAGATTTTAAAGCATTATAACTGAATTAAATAATTTAGTTACATCAATTAATGCTGATTTAGCTATTAATTCTAACTTTAAATTTTTTAGTTAAATTAGAGTTGATAGTGTATTATCTAATCCTTTAAAATTAATGTCTTAATTAAAATAATATTATCCTAATGATATTTCTAAATCTTAAAGATCAATCAATTTATTTAGAGAAGAGAAACCTTACTCTCTTGATAACTATTGAGATTTAAAGGCTTTTAAATTGAGCTTAAATTTATTGATTTATGACTTAAAAGCAAGTTACTTAAGAAAAGCTTATATTTTATTTTATAAAGTAAAATCATTATCAATTTTTAAAGACAATTCTAAATTATTTAACAATCTTAGATTAGATAATCCTGAACAAATAGATTCTAAAGCCTCTAAAGATATTGAACTAGTTATTTATAAAGCCAGTGAAAAGGAATTTAAGTTTTATAAATAAAATAGAATATTTCCTATCACTTATAGGGCTTAAGAAAAATCGATACAATCATATCTTTAAATAAAGGTAAACGACAAACTTTATAAATTTGTAAGAAGTTTTATCCTAGAAATAAAATTTGTTAATTATTCAGATCTTTCCTCCTAAATTTAATTAATCCGGATCTCCAAATTAATTAATTAGTTCATGTTTTGTATCTAATTCTAAACAACAGTGAGTCTAGAATAAGACAAGAAACTGTTAAGTAGAAGATATTTTGTTAACTTTTAGTTTTAAAGCCACAATTCTTATTATGATTCATCTTAAGAATCTCTTAAAGTAAGAATGTTGCTATCCATATTTTTTAGCATATTTTATAATTTAAAGTTATTTTGCTTTTTTAAATAGTTTTTTTTTAAGCTACAATATTTTATTTTGTCTAAGTGAATCTATTTTTACAAAAATTAAAATAATAGCTATTTAGCAATATAGCCAAAATTTTTTAATTAAAAAATAATAATTAATTTTAAAAAATTATTGCGTAAATTAATTCATAATTTGGAAGTATGTCAATTTGGGCTAGCATTCCCAATCTCCTTTATATAATGATTATACTTCTATACTATCTTATATAAAAATTAAGCAAACCAAATTTAAAACATATAGAAACTTAATCTAAATTTAAAAAAATATATTCATATAAATTTTAAGTCATACATTATATATTCTCTAAAAGAAGTGATGAAATAGAATCTAATTTATTAAAAATTTATGATTCACAATCAAATAATATTACATCATCAAATTCCTAAGTTTTCATAACATTCTCCAATATTATAATAAGCAATTTTAATTTCAAAATGATCATCTTTGTAAAGTTACTATTTCATTTTTAGCGAAGGTAAAAAATACTTTAAAGCCTCCTCAAATTAACCTTAATTTTTATAGCATTCTCCAACATTATTGAGAGAAGAAGCGATTTGAGGATTATTACCCTCAAAAAGTTATTTTCTCATTTCCAAAGAATCTAGAGAATATTTCAAAGCTTCTTCATAATTCTCTAAGCTAATAAAACAAAGCCCTATATTATTGAGCAAAGTTGCTATTTATGGATGATTTCCGCTATAAATTTTTTTTATCATTTCAAGAGATTATTAAAAATATTCTATAGCATCTTCAAAATCGCCTAAATTATCATAGCATAGAGCAATATTATTTAGTGCAGCTGCTATTTGGTTATCATTACCTTAATAGAGCTACATCCTAATCTATAGAGAAAATTTAAAATATTTCAATGCTTCATCAAATTGATATAAACTCTTGTAGCAGGAGCCTAAAATGTTTATGGTATTATCTATTTCAATGTTGTTGATATCAATAATTTATTCTCTCATCTTAAGAGATTACAATAAATATTTAATTGCTTCTTTATAATTACCTAAATCTTTATAACATGTTCCTATGTTAAGAAGCGAGGATGCAATTTACGGATGATTATCTTTGAAAATTGATTTAGCCATTTCATAAGATTTTAAAAAATATTTTAATGCTTCTTCAAATTATCCTTTACTTTTGTAGCATTAACCAACATTAAAAAGAGAGTTTTCTATTTAAGGATGGTTGCCTTCAAAAAGGGATTCATTCATTTATAGAGATTGCAGGGAATATTTTAAAGCATCTTCGAAATCTCCTAAATAATTGTAGCTCAAACCAATTTGCATCAATGATGAAGCTATTTGAGGGTGGCTATTCTTGAAAATTTAATTTGACATTTCAAGAGATTAAAAGGAATATTTTAAAGCCTCTTTATGATTGCCTAATCTATTGTAGCAAGAACTCACACTATTGAGATAAAATGCTATTTTATAATGGTTTCCATGAAATAGTTACCTAGAAATATTTAGAGCTTCCAAACAATATTTTAAAGCCTCCTAATAATTTCCAAGCTCTTTATAAATTAATCCAATATTATTTAGTATAATTGAAATTAAAGGATTATCTTTATGAAAAATTTATTTTAGCATTTCAAAAGATTCTTGAAAATATCTTAATGCTAAGCCATAATTCCCTAAACTATCATAGCATTCCCCAACATTATTCAAAGAGATAGCAATATCTTTATGTTTTCCTTTAAATAACTTTTTTGTTGCTTCCAGTGATTACAAAGAATATTTTAAACCTTATTCAAAATCTCCTAAATTTTAATAGCACTATCCAACATTGTTTATTGAAGCAATTATTTCAGGATTATTAGTTTGGAAAAATTATTATCTCATACTCAGTGCCTCTAATGAATATCTTAATGCCTCTTTAAAATTACCTAAACTTTCATAGTATTCGCTTAAACTATTCAATGAATTAGCAACTTGAGGGTGATCTCCTGAAAAAACTTACTTTACCATTTCAAGAGACATTTTTAAATATTTAAATGCTTCTTAAAATTCTCCTAAACCGTTATAAGATAACCCAATATTATTTAAAGCAGCAGCAATTTCAAAATGGTTTCCTTGAAAAATTAATTATCTCATTTCAAGTGACTGTAAAGAGTATTTTAAAGCTTCTTGATAGTTGCCTAATTGATAATATGAAGATCCAAGATTAATCAGAGATTAGGCTATTCTAGGATGGTTATTTTAATAGAACTATTTTGTAATTGAAAGGGATTAAATTGCATATTCTAAACCTTTTTCAGCTTCACCTATGGAGATATAGCATTATCCAACATTATCAAGTGAGGAGGCAATTAATGGATGATTACTTTAATACAGTTATTTTGCCATGTTGAGAGATTTTCTACTATATTCCAAAGCCTATTCATAATACCCTAAATTTTTATAGCATTAACCAACATTATTTAAAGATTATTCTAAATCTGGATTTATTTCTTTAAACAATTATTTTCTCATTTAAAAAGATTCTAAAGAATATTATAATCCTAACTCAAAATCCCCTAATTTAATATAATTTACTCCTACATTGTTAAGTGAAGTTGCCGTTTGAGGATTAATATCTTAAAAGATTTGCTTTCTTATTTCAAGAGATTCTAATTAGTATTTAATAGATTTTTTAAAGTTACTTAAATTAAAGTAGCAATTACCAATATGATTTTGGGTAGTTGCAATATCACATAGGTTTGTTTAAAAGAGCTATTTCTAAATGTTAAGCTATTATAAATTATAGAATAATTAGACCTTTTAAAAATAGGGAATATCCTTATTATAATCATACTAGTAAAGCCTATGAATGGTTTAAATCTTCAAAATATATTATTTAAAAAAGGCTTCATTCTCTTTAACATTAAATTGTTGTAGCACTAATTTATGAAGTTCTATACACTCATCACGGTCTTTTATGTCGTTTTAAGTCATTTTCTCATTTATTATTTTTTCCAATTTATCTAAAAGAGTACTTTATTTATCTTATTTGTTTATACTTCTATATTTATCTATTATCTTTTGAAGAGTTTTCCCTAATGCATATGAATCAGAAGGATAGGAAATTGCTTCAGATTCTAAACACTGTTCAGGAGGAGCAAATGATTAAGTCCTTCCTTTGAATTCAACATTTCTTCCCTATTACTTTTATGCCAAACCGAAGTCTGAATAAACATAATCTCCATTGAATGTTTTCAGAACATTTCCAGGTTTGATGTCTTAATGCACAATGTTATAGTATCTTAATTCGATGAGCCCATCAAATAGATCAAAAATAATTTTTAATAGATCGAAATCTGAAAACGATTTCATAGATTCTAATTCATCTTTAAGACTAAATTAACATTTTTCCATAACCATAACAAAGATATTATTTTAAATCTAAATGAAGTCTTTAATGGAAAGCAGATTAATAGGAAATTTGATGGATCTAATTAATTTAACTTCTTATAAAAAATCTTCTTCATCAATCTCAAAATATATTTTAAAAGCTAAAGTTTAACCAGTTTCTATTGATTAACCCTAATAGACATCGGCTTCTCCTCCTTATGAAAGAAATTCAGTAAGTAGATAATTCTTCTCTAAAAGACCTTCATATACTCCAGGTAATATATTCATTTAGTAGTCATGGTTTGGTATAAATGAAATTTACTTAAAATCAGACACTTTACTATCATAGCCATAAGATTGGTAATTAATCAAGTTACTATTCTAATCTTAATTTCCTTAAATTTCTGTTTATTCTTATTAGGTTATAATTTATTTAGACATCTTATTAATCGCATGGTCATTTATTTATGAGATAGATGTATTTTATAAAACAGAATCTTTCAATTATTAGACTTATTATTTTCTCCCTTTTTTAATTGTATTTTCATTTTAGTTTTATATTTCCTAAGTTATCATTTATTTTTAAATCCTTTTATAGACAATTACTATCAATGTTACAGAGAGATATAATTAAGCTTTAAAATAAGCAATTTTATTTAAAATTAAGTCTATAATAATTATTTTTTCTATTAAAAAATATTTTAATTTAAATTTAAATTGTTTATAATTTTTCTAATAATTTTTGCTTTTTTTAAGTAAAATATTGCCTAATAAATTATATACAGTTATTAGTTGAGAAAATGAGTCAATATTTGTTATAAAAATCTTTTAAGATTCAATTTAAAAAAACAATTTATAAAATAAACTACTAATTTAATTCTTCTAATAAAAGGATAAAATACAATAAATTGATATTTCTAATTTTAAATTGATCAATTTTGGTATTGATCTGAATAGATTAAAATATCATCTTCATAGAAACTTATATCTTTGCATGTTAAATTTTGAAGATTTATCAAGTTATTTCTCAATTACTCTAAATGATTTATTTTACTAAGAAAATATAATTCTAGTTTAAGATATTCTAAACTTTTTTAGTTGAGTAAAGATGATATAACCATATTTGTATTCTATTGAGCTTATTCTGATATATAGCATTTTAATAAAATCTTTTTCAGATGATTCTGCTTTAAAAAGCAATTCTAAATACTCGGAATATTTTCAGAAATAAGTGAAAAAGATAATTCTAGTACTTCTAATTGTTAAAGTTAAGATACCCCATTGAATAAGATATTATAAGGATTTTAGTTAAAGGATTGAAATCTGAGTGAAATACTTTTTAGTAGTAATAAATTAGAGAGAGAATCAGTAATTTATTTTATTTATTAATCATTAATCTTAGTATCAAATTAAAGCTTAATTTCTTAAAGCTGATTATTATTAATAATCATCTTTCCTAAATTATCTATGCCTTCTAGTGAAATTTGTAGTAATTACAAATCTAAATAGTTCAAATTCTTAAGATATTATAAATTTTAATCAAAATTAAAGATATTCTTTGATAAGCTATGGTTATCTAGACTTAATTTAATTTTTTTAAGGTTTGATTATTATTTGATTTAAAATCCAAAATTAAATCTTTCTTGAATTTATTTGTAAATAATAACATAAGATGCATTAAATTCTTCTAGTTTACTATGAATAAGCAAATCATCTAAAATAAAGATTAAAGGTTTAGGCTCGTTCCTATCATCACTCAAGTTAAGGTCAAGATTTAAGCATTTAAGCTTTGGTAAACTCAATATAGATTTTTTCAGTTACTCCAATCCTTCATTGGTGATATTATTCTTATCATTTATGGAAAAACTCAAAACAGAAATATTGGGTAGATTCTAAAAACTTTTAGAGACTATACCTAAGCTATTTCCAACAATTTCTTCATATATTCTCAAATTTAAATCTAAATTTTATAGGTTTTTCTGAATTTTTATAGGATTCAAAATGTTCTATAATATATCTTTATTAAATTAATTTTCAAAAAATACAATTTCAATTTTAAGAGAATTAAGCATTTTAAGATTTGAGATTCCTTTGTCTAAAGCTTAAGATCCTTCTAAATTTAGGATCTTTAAGTTAAGAGATAGTTATTATAAATTATCCAAATTAGATAAGCTTTATCCAAAATTATTTAGATAGTTATCTAATTGATGGGAATATTGTAATGATAATGAGAGGGAGAGTTAATGTAAGGATTTAAGGAATCCAATGCTCTCACCAATTACTGATAGAGGCTCAAATGACTATAGAGAGTATTCTTCAAAAATAAGATCTAATCCTTTTAATTTTTATAGTTATCTTATAAAATTATTCAATACTTGAGATTTAGGTAGATCTAAATTGCAATTAAGCGATAAATATGGATTATTCAGTTAATTCTAGATTAATTATCTAATTTCATTTTCACTCTAATCATTGCTCAATTTTAATACTTGAAAATCTGTTTTAGAATATAGATCTTTATTTTCTATCATTTTAATTTTATTTTAAATCTTATTTCTTTTATTTTTAATAAATTTATTTTATTATGATTTTAATTCAAATTTTCTCCTTTTGATAATTGTTAAGATTTCTTACATAAATAATGATTGAATTTTTATTTTTTTATCTATATGAATTAACTTTCAGCAATTAAATAAAAATCCTTTCACTATTTTTTACCCATAAAATAGCTTACAAAATAACCATTATAATAATAAATTAAAAAGAATAAAGTATTGCAAATATAAAATTTAACTCTCTAATAAGAAATATTAATTTAAAAGATAATATAATTTTCAACATTTAAAGGATACAAGTCTAATATTCTTTCTAGCTACTCTTCTGTAAGATATTTCTTCAAATAGATACTCTGTTTACATTGGTATAAGTTAAATAAATATTATTTAATTTAATTCTTATATGCACTTTGTAAATTCTTGTAAATAGATTTATAATAAGTGCTAAGGTAAATAAATGATAAAAACAATTTCTCTTAGTTATTTTAAATTTTAAATCCCCTAAGCGATTGCAAGGAAATCTTCATATTCTATATAATATTATTCGGATTTGATCTAAAATTATTATATAAATCTAAAAACCCTCAAATTTATCAGCGAACTTAGACCATTTCCTATCTATTTAATTCCTTAAAAATCTATTGCACCATCTATAGTAATCTCCAACAAAACAAGTTATGAAAAGCTATATAATGGACAAGCAATATAGAAAAATTCAAAACTTTGTTTATTTTAAATCTGAAAAAACTTAATTTCTTTAAGATTTGTAAGTTGTACTAAATTTAATTAGGCAATTATTAAATTATTGTAATTCATTTGATCGAATATATCTGTTAAATAAAGCTTTTCAAGGTTTTTTATTTCAGAAATTCCTTTCAATAGATATAGTTGATCATTTTTATAATTTGGATTTTAAGGAATATTTAATTATAATTCATTTAGCTTTTTTAGTTTAGAAAGCGAATCTCCAATCTATTACAATGAAATCTAGTTCACTTGATCTAAAATATTGAGCTGCAGTCTTTCAAGGTTGATACTAGAAGCTAGCCAGTTTAGAAAAGTATCTTGATTTATAATTCCGAATTAAAAATAAAATATTTCCAATTTTAAATCAATTATATTTTTAATATTCCCTATATCATTACCAAATTATATCAACAATTAATTCTTAAGATTCCCATTTTAAAGGAAAATTGATAGCTTTCTTATCTTAGATTGTTTAATAACCTTATTTCCTAAAACAAATGGTTACTTTCTTTCATATTAAACACAAAATTCAGCTTCGAGTTCTTCTAAACTTTCTAATTAAAGAAATCCATCAAATAAATCTTATACATCAGAAGCTGGTATTAATAAATAAATCAACTGAAAGAATAAAATCTTTAATTACTTTAAGTTTCTTAAATTCTCTTATATTTTTGATAAATTTTATTTATAAATGTGGATACCTATTCCTATTTAAATTTTTAGCTCTTGTAGGTTAATAAAATTTAATAAATTTAAATCAAAAGAAAACGATTTAATGCTCTCTGCTTACTTGCATGTGGCAATCTTAAAGGATTTTAATAATTTTAAATCATCAATTCCTTTGAAAATCTAGCATAAAATAGAATCATCATCCTTTGTATTTTAAAATTACAAGAAAATATAAAGCTCAGAAAGTCTCTAAAGTGATGCTAATCCTTTTTTAAGAAAAGAAGCCCCTTCTATTTCCAGCAAGCTAGATTGGTATAATTCAAATTAAAACATCTCTAGATTTTTAAGCTACTCTAATCCTTAGCCTAATTAAGAGCCAAATTATTTAAAAGAAAAGTAAGTTGATTAAATTTCTATTTAAAATGTTAGCCTCTTTAAATCTAAAAGATATTTTATTGATTCCGCTAAACAAATCAAAGATTATTTTGACTTTAAGGAATTTCTCTATATTTTTAAAGTTAGTTCTATTAATTAAACTTAGTGCCTTAGCTACTTTCCTAAAATTGAAACTTTCTTATCTTAAAGGTAACTTTTAATATAAACATTTCTGTGATATTTTTAATTACAAATCATTAGTTCTATTTAACTTTCGTCATACGAATTTTATAATGAAAGTATATTCTTATCCTATAAACCTAATACATTATTGTTAATATTGATTTCAAATTAGTTTTTAAGATCCATTTCTTATAATTTAAAATTTTTTTTTGTTGAATAATTTATTTTATTTAATTAAAATTGGAAAGTATTAATTCAAATTTGTCATATATTATTAAATTTGTAATATGATTATTAACCATTTTTTAATTTGAAAAAATTTTAAATCTTTTGTAATTTTGATATTAATTTTATAATATTTTAAAATATTAAGCTATTTTTAAGCCTCATATATTGTAGCTAAATTCTACCCCCCCCCCCCCGTCCTCTTTAATTTTATCTCTTTTCTATCCTTTTGGATGTGCATTATCTTTATTTAGTTTTGTCTGAGTATAAATTCTAATCATTCAATGTTTAAGATTTTTAATTTTCTAGATAATTTTAATAGATTACATCCCCGTAATTTCTCTCCTGAAAGCTAAAAGTCTCATCATTATACTTTTATCCTAATCCAAACTTCTTTGTAAATTTAGAGCCTAAGTTTATTATGAAAGAATAGAAATAAATTTAAAGTTAGATATTATTAAAACAAAAAACCTAATTAATTAATGTGTATTTACAGTTAAATCATCAGTCCGTTTTTATTTGACCCAAATATATGCAGGAAAAAAAAGAGAACTGTACTTATAATTAAGTTTAGTACTTTTAATAAGCCTTGCTTAAATTTAATCTTCTAGAGAGGTTCAAAAAATTATCTTTTTTATTATATCCATACACTAATAAATTTTCTTACTATGTTTTCTTTGAGAATAACACAATGAAAACTTTTCCCTTAAAATATCCTTATCAATTAACTACCTTCAACTTGTATTATACAGCAAAGGTCTATCTCTTCCCTATTAAACCATTCTTCTAAGATTAACTTTTTATATCTTTATCTCTTAAAGACATACTTAACTAACTAGTCTAAGTATTAAAATTATCTATGCCATTATCTCTAATTTCACTAACAGATCATGAATTATATTATAACAAAAAGATTTATTATTGAAAATAAAACATAGACAGAATAATTTAAGGGTTTTATGTTCTAAACCAAATTTAACTGTACATTAGGTTTTTACTCCTCAAAGTATGACAAAGGATATTATTCAGTGAATAACACACATTCAAATATTTGTTTATTTAACATCATATATTCAACATAGGTATACCAACTTTTGAAAAATATTTTAATAAATTGAAAAAGTATTTTAAACAAAAAATAAGAAGAGATTAAAATCTCATTAAAATTTAAAATAAAATAAAATTTTCAAACATATAAATGCATGCAATCTCTTAATCATAAAAAAATATATTTCATATCTTATTTTAATTAATAATTATGAAGGAATAGTATTGATTATTTATCTTATTATTTTAAAAAAAGAAATTCTTTTTTTTATATCCTTAATTTGATGAGAAGTCTATCTAAATTTTGTTTGTATGATTTATTCAGAATATATTTGTGCGATAAATATCAAATTTGACTAGCCTTTATAATTTTCTAATTGCAATGATTTTGATAGTATCTAATGTTATTGAATATACACCAGCTTTTAGGCAAATATTTAGATTTTTTAGTTCTTTAAGAGATGAAAAAATATCTCTAAAATGTATGCAAAATGTTTCATAATAATGATTTTATAAGGTTTGAAAGGTAATATCAAGCTCTATTAAATTAGTTAGAGATTTAATTTCTTTCAGTGGATTTCTTTATGAGTTAAATAAATAGTCGGATAAATATTTAATTTTCATAAATTTAAGATTCTTTAAGAAGATAAAGCTATTGCAAAGTTAATTAAAGGTTTAGGAGTTATTGCGACTATCAATTTCAATTTCTAATTAAATTAAGTGTGGTAACTATCTTAAACACTAAGCCATTATTATATATTGTTGGTTCACTACTTCTGTTTGGGTGCAGACAAAAGTGAGACCCTTTAATTTTAATAAGGATTAAAAACAATCAGTGTAACCATTATTTTTAATGCAAGTCAGCTAATTAAGTTATCCTTATAGGTGTAGTCTTTCAAGATTTTTCATTTTAGATATACATTCTACTATTCCTAATTTTCCTATTTGACCAAATTTATATGAAACATCTAAAATTAATTCTTTTAAGTTAATTAAGTGTTAAAAAGAATTGATTAACATATTAGAAATTACTTCCTATTCACTTAAATGTAAAGCTAATTTTGTTAAAATTTTACTTTATTAGATTAAGAGTTTAGCCAATTTCTCAAAGTTGTAACTATTAATTTAAATATTTGATTGTAATGAGAATTCTCTGAGATGCAATAGATTCAATACACCCTTATCATTTATTTATATCTTGTTTACACTTTTATTTAATAATTGTTCCTTATTAAATTATAGAGATAAATTTGTAATATTTGATTAACTTTTGTTATTAGCAAACAAGGTTATATTAAAATCCTCATTACTTTCTAAAGGAATTTAACAACATAAATTTAAGTTAGTTAAATTTTTCAATTCAAATAAGCTGTCAAAAAATAATTCGTAATCTTAGAAATTATATTTGCCAACAAATGATTTAAACTACAGATTAGTTAATTATTTTAGCTACGTGATTCCTTCTTTTAATTACTTGTAATCTTAATAATTTTTCATATCTTTATTCATTGTCATTTTAAGATGTATATCATTTAATGAATTTAAATTACTAAGATCCTATATCAGATGATAGAAAATTTTCTCATTTTTTTCATTCATTTGAAATTCTAAATCTAATTTGAGAAATTTTAAATTATTTAGTCTTTTAATTCCATTATTTAATGATACTGATCCTTCAATCTATAATTTTTCTGTTTAAAAAAATGTTAAGGAAAGTAATTCTAGTAAATCTAGCTTTATTAAAGTTTTTTCTAACTCTTTTGCAAAATCTGATAAGTTGTTTATTTAATTTTACTCTATAATTATTGATAAAGAATGAAGTTGAGTTAATGAGGATAGGAATGAAGTTATTTCTATGATTGGTTGAATTACTTATAGTGTTTAATTATTCATAGTTAATGATAAATGATTTAGTTATGTTAAGCTTTGAGTATTCCTTTTTATAAAAAATATCTCTTTTTCTGAGAATTAGCTTGTAATGATAGCAGATTTATGGTAATAAAAGGATTAAACTTTTTATTCTAATAAAGAATCATCCATCGAAGAATTAAATATTTATTTCAACGTATTTAATTCGATTAATTACTCTTACATTATAGAATATCTTTATTTTAAATAACTCTTTACTTTTCTCTTTATATTATTTAATTATCAAGCTAATTTAATTTACTTATTAATGAAAATTAAAGATATGATATAACTCAATGTAGTTTATTAAATTTAATTAATAAATTAGAGGGAGTGATAGATAATCATAAATTATCCCAATCAATTTAAATTAAAAATTTTAAAAAAGGATAAAATTAATGAAAAAAATATAATTTGAACTTTAAAATACCCCCTCTAATTTTTTCTAAATGAAAGAGTGTATGTAATTTTGATAAGAAAATAATAGAACTTAATAAAAATTTAATATATAAAATTAATGGTTATATTTATAATCTTAAAATTAATTAGAATAATAATCTCTTCAAGAAATAAATATTTTCCTTATTTAATATTTTTAATTTTTAGCATATATTTATTGAAATGGTAAATAACATAGAAATATTTTTACAGTTTTAGATACTAAATTATGAAATAATAGTTAAATTAAAATATAATTTGATAAAATCATCCATACTTATTCCTTAAATTAACTAATCTTTTTTAATTTTTTATCAAAGTAACAATACTCTATTCTTATTTAAATCTTTTTTATTAGAAATAATTAATTAAAATTGTATTTAAATTTTGATGATTATTTAATGATATAGAGATTTCTTTTAGTAAAATGAGTTGATTAGAATATTGAGTATCAAGAGTAATCTCTAATCCAACTAAGTTTGATAATTCTTTTATACCTTAAGTAATTTAAATAATTTATTGACTTTCTAATTCATATTCTCTATATGCTCTAAATGTAATTAAACTTAGTTTAAGATATTTTAACTTTTGCAAATATTTCATATTATTACCTATCAATTATATCTCTTCAACATATTATAAAATATCAAAATAAACTGTTAGTTTAATTAGATTTTACAAATATTTTAAAGAATGTCCAAAATATAGAAGATTTAAATTAGTAGGATAGTCAGAACAGGTTAATTCAAGCTCAGTTAAATTTTTCAGCTTTTAGAAGCATTCAATAAAGTCTTATTCCTTCATTATAGTCAAGTAACTTAACTGACATACTATTTTTAATATTTAAAGGTTTTCTAAATTAGAAATAGCATTAATTACTGGATATTATGAGCTATCTTATCCAGATATGGCAAAATTAAAGGATAATTCTTTTAATTTTAACCAATTCTTTAAACAATCTACCAAAATTTAACCTTACTAAACATTTTTATTATCTTTTAAGATTAAATGAAGTGTTTCTAATTCACTACAACTTGTTGAAAGGATTTTTAGATTTTATTCACAAAATTTAATTTATTGTAGATCCATTTTTAAATAAGTCAACTACTTTAATTTGTGAAATTCTTTCCCAATCTTTAAGGTTTGAGATCCTTTCACACCTGTAATATTAATATACAATTTCTTCAAAATTGAATAGTCATGAATCATTTCTCCAATAATCATTTCTTCATTTTTTAAATATCTATCCATCAATAGAATCGTTTATAGTTCTTCTAAATTTGGTAACATAAATAGATTACTATAAAAATCAGAAAACTGTTAATTATTCAAGTTAAATTAAAATATTTCTAATGAAAATTTATTCAAGTTTTAGAGATATTTAAGTGATTGTGCTAAACTAATAATACCTATATCATAATCTTTAACTTTGTTATCAATTCTTAAGTTGAGAGATTTTAATTTTGAATAAGATTCAAAATCAAATAATTAAGGTTATTATGTAATATCGTTTTTCTTACCTTTTAAAGAATATCTATTAACAGTTAGAGATAACTCAGTCAAAAAAGTGCTCTTTTTTAATGGAGATAGTAGCTTTTTTAGTAATTATTCATCAACTTGGGAAAATAAATAAATATCAAGACTAAAAGAATTTAACTACTTTAATTGCTTAATTGCTTTTTTAAGAGATTTCATACCTTCTATTTGAAATTTTGCATTGTGAAATAGTTAAAATGATAGTTTTTACATATGATTGAGTTTAGCCAACCCTTTTCCTAGTTCAATAAACATTTCATTAATATTAATTTCTGAGCTCTATACTTCCAAAGAAAAAGAAAAACTTTTAAGATTTGTAAGATTCTCAATATTTTTTGCTAATTAAACTAAAGACTCACTACTAGAAATAGAATCTCTTTTTATTAGAATATTTATAGAAATTAACTGTTTTAAATTTCCTAATTATTAACTTAAAAATAATAATTCATCATTAGGTAAAAAACTATTGATAGTTAGGTCTTAACAATACAATAAACCCTAAATTAATTTTTATATCTCATTTTCTTTTAAATTTTATTCAAGTCTAATATTATTTCCCTCCAATTCTTAGAAAATTATATTATTTAGCATTTTAGTTAAAGATTTTAAAGGCTTTATATTTTCTTTCAATTTTTATTTATTTCAAATTTTTTCGTTTAATTTTGCAAATAATTAAATACAACAAACAAATTAAATTTTATTTAAGATGATTAATAAAATGGAAAAATTTAATGTAACATAAATTTGGATCAACATATTTTTTAAATTAAAGTTCCTTTCTATTATTACTTAATTTTTTAGTTTATAAATTTTGATTATTTCATTTGAAAATAAATAAAAGATTAAAATTACAGTAGATTTAGATATAACTACGATTTGAAAAATAAAATATATAACAATAAATATTTAAATCATTACAATTTTACAAGTCTTAAAATCTTTTTATACATTCTTTATTTCAATTATCCTGAAAAAATACATTAAGCAATTTTAATAAATCTTAGATTCTTTAAATTTTTCAGAACTTAAGGCAATATCCATTCTATACTTTTTAATATATCTCCTAAAAGCCTGATTTCAAAGGAGAATGTCTATAGATTAGTTAGATATTTAATTTGATTAATAAACGAAATGATATCCTAAGGATCTTATTTGCATAACTAAAAAGATTTAATTCCTAAGTACCTAAGATTGGAGAAATTGATAAAGCTATTAGCTAAATAATTAAAGTTTTAGAATTTAACAGACTAGTCAAAACTAATATCAAGTATAGTTAATTCTGGTATAATTAATAAAGCTTATTCCCTTTATATACTTCCCATAACATTTACATCTTCGTTGATATTTTATAAATATATTTCTTTCAAGTTTGATAATGTTTTCAAGTAGTAAGGAAACCCTTAGTAATTTTGTATGTGGTTTAATCTCAGAGATTATAAATTATTAAATTATTTTACAATTTCTAGCATGTCTTCTAACTTACTATCTTCAAATTGTATAACATATAAAGATAAGGATAGATCTTCAAGATTAATTAAATTCTTCATTGCTAATGCAATGCTATTAAAAGTATTAGCAGAGATGGAATCTGTATTAATTAAATGCAGCACTTTCAACTTTTTATTATTTTAAATCAGTTGAATTAATTTATCTTCTTAAGAATTACTAAATGATAAATAATTCAATTCAATCCTTAATTCTTATAAATTTTGAATACTTTCCATACCATCGCTAAAAGTAATATTATAAGTCTGATAGAAACAGTATTGATATAACCTTAAATTAAAGTTCTTTAATTGAGATAAATAACTCAAATTATTCTTTACTATTATGCTTTGGTCACAAGGGAAACTTATATTCATTTAAATATGTAATGTTTCTAAATTCTCAAGCCAAAATAATTAATTTAAAACCTAGTTTACTTAGGAGCTATTCAACTATTAATCTAAAATATCAATAGATAAAGATCTTAAACTTTAAATTTTAACAATAGAATCAATCAATCTCTAAAAGTTTTTATTATTATTTTTTACTTCACTAGAGATTTTTAGTTCTAATTCTTAAAGGTTAATTAGGTTTTTAGAAGGGAATCCCAAATCTAATTAGAAAACTTCATACCCATTTTAGATATATAAAGATAGAGATAGTTTAATAAGCTATTTTATTTTATTAACACAATTCAGCAATAATGATATTATTTTTTAATTGCATTACTTGCTCGCTAATTAAATAGATAAATTTAAATGTACTAAAAGCTTCAAATTAACAATTCCTGAATAAATTGATAAAATTCCTTCTTCTTGTAGCATATCAGTATTATCAAAGGCCAAATCTAAGTATTCTAACTATTTTAATTATTTCAATGTTTTTCCTAGTTCTATTCCTATATCATTTAATTTCAAGTATTTAGTTTGGTAATGTAATTAAAAGGTTAACTTTTTCAAATTTATGAGTGAATTCACACTCTTTATTATAGCAATTACTTCTTTATCTGATTGCAAATAATAACTCTAAATGATAATAATTAATTCCTTTAATTGCACTTATGAGGTTAATTGTTCTCCAATTAACAATAATCTCTAATCAAATAAGTTGGTAATTACTTAAACTTTTCTTTTACACTCTAATTATAATAATTACTGCTTTATCTAATTTTCAGATGATTATTATTTTAATGTAATCTTTAAGCTTTCCATATGATCCTCCTAAGTTTTAAATAAGTATTGTTTCAGTGATATTTATTAGCACATTTTTACGCCCTTTCTGGTTAGTAAATAGATTTCTTTAAGTAATAGATTTTATCTAAATAATTATCAAATAGAAATTGATTAAAAAGTTTATACTAAATAATTGTTTATAAAATTTGTGTCTATATTTAATATGAAAAATTCCTTTTTATTTGTTATTGTATTTATTACTATTTAATTAGACTCCTCTAAGAAATTTAAAAAAAAGGAAAAACTACTTATTTATTCCATATTCTTTGTTAAGTAAAATATGGAGTAAGAAAAAAGTAAAAAATGAGGTAATGTGGTATAAATAAATATTGAAAACATAGATAGAATGATAGATATTGATAAATATATAAATAAATTATTTTTCAAGAGATTATCTAAACTAGTCTCTTATTCTTTCTTTTAGTGATATTTTACCATTATTGTATTAAGTCATCATTGTCATTTATATCTATAAAATATAATTAAATTATATTTAAATATTGTGAATAGGACAAAGCTTCAAATAACTCAATAGGATCATCTTTATTATCAAAATGAAATTAAAAACAAATAGCAAATTCTGATAAATTCCTTAGCATTTTAATTCCTAATGCAATCTATTTCCAACTTTTGAATAATAGTATATTTACATCATTATAATAACTAAATGATAAATATCTCAGATTTTCTAAAAATTTAAAGCTTTCTGAAAGACTTTCAAAGTATCTATTTTGTTAATTTTGTTAAATATTTAAATCTAATCTTTATAAGTTTTTCATAAAATAAAAAGAATCTCCTATAGAATTAAAGAAATTTTTTTCACTTATTAAGGATAAATCTTAAATGGTTAGGCTTTTTAAGCTTATTAATTATTAAAGGTATTCTTTCATTTAGGTAGATTAGGTTTGAATAATATTATCATCTACAAATAATTATAAATATTCTAATTTTTATAACCCAGCACTGCTTTTGAGAGATTCTAAATATTTAATATCCAATATATTATTTTCCTAATAAATTTGTAAACTTAATTATTTTAAACAATTTAAATTCTCAACATATTTTTCAATTTTTATCTATGAACTAATGTTTATTTTACAATCTATTTGTAATACTTAAATAGATAAACAATTCTGAAGTAATTTAAATAATCCTTATTCTATAATATCCACTAACCTTATATTCATGAAAAAATAAAATTCAGTAAGCTTCTTAAGATTAGAAAAATTTTAATCTAACTACACAGTATGGGTATTTATATTCTCTTCAAATTCAATACTTAAATTAATATGAAGTCTTTACAGCTAACTGTTTTTATTTATACTTTATCCAAGAGTAATCTGACTTTATTACAAACAATAACTTTACATATTAATTACTAATTCTGTTAAATTATCAATAGAAAGCACACCATTTACTAAGCTGATTAAGTAACTACAATCAGTATGAAAATCATACATAACAATCAATAATTTACTTAAACCTTTTAAAGTAAGAAGAGAATCTTTGAGCGAAATCAATCCCTCTTAGCTGAATATTTAAGTCTACATAAACTTTAAATGAAGGGAGTTAAGATTCTATAAATTTGTTAAACTTTATGAAATGCTTTGTAAGAATTCTTAAGTAATTTTACCTACTTATTTTATGTTTAGACTTAAATGTTCCAATGAATTCAATTTTTTAAATCCTTTACATAATTGTGCAAGAACTTTATCATCATTGATAATTTTAGTTAAAATCTAAACTATATGATAAGCTCTTTAACTACTTCAAACACTTAATTCCCAACTTAATTTACTTAGCTTCTTCTACAGTAAAATAGCTAACATATACATCTAGGTTTAAATATTTTAAACGTTAGATGCTCTTCAACTTTTCTGCTAAGTTTTAATAAAATGAAGATACCTTTTAGAAGTTTATTTTTAATGAAAAATATTCTAAATTTTCAAGATAGTGAAGGTTTTGAAAAAATAGAGATAGAATCCGATCAGCAGCTGATGTAGGGTAAATAAATGTAACATCTAAGCCTTTCAATAGCGATAAATCCTTTAAACATGTTACCAAATTTGTTGATATAATTTCATCAAAGGGACATATTATTTTTAAATATAAAAGGAATCTTGATTAGTAAAGAAGTTTGAATGTCTGAATTAAATCAATTGATTAACTAAGATCTAAGTAACCCATATCTGATTGAATGCCTTGGATGAACTGTTTATACTCATACTCACATATTATATTAGCTAGCATTTATTATTATTTATTTTTTTCTTTGTTTGTAAATATTTATTGATTGATGATATCTATTCTAATTAAACAAGTATTCTTTTTTATACTTACCAATTAAATATTAAAATATTAATAATTTTAAAGGATAATCTTAAATAAAATAAAATTTAGAAATAATATATTTTCTGATATTAAAAAACTGTATAGTCAGCTAGTCCCTTTTTATTTTAATAATAAAAGATATTTTTCAAAACTTCTTTAAAATTCATAAAATTTGGAGAAAGAAAAAAATGATATGATTGAGGTAATATTGTAATAATATATTTATAAAACAAGATAAAATAATAGATATTGATAAATATGTAAATAACTAATTTTTCAAGAGATGATCTAAACAAGTCTCTTATTCTTTCGTTTAGCAATATTAGACAACCACTATATTTACATTAAATCGTTATTTATATCAAGAAAATATAATAACATGCTATGTAGATTTTATGAATTGGATAAGGCTTAAAATAACTCTATTGGATCTTTCTTGTTATCAAAATTAAATTATAAACAAAAAGTAAATTCCTATAAATTCCTTAATATTTTAATTCCTTATGCAAGCTATTACCAACTTTTAAATTTTAACGCCATAATTTCGTTATAATAACAAATTGATAAGTATCTCAGATTTTCTAAACATTTAAAGCTTTCTGAAAGACTTTCAAAGTATTCATTTTGTTTATTTTATTAAATTTCGATATCTAATTTCTATAAATTTTTCAGATGATAAATAGAATCTCCTATTGAACTAAAGAACCAGCTATTTTCACTTAATGATTAATCTTAAATACTAAGGCTTTTTAAGTATTTTAATTGTTAAAGATATTCTTTCATTTAGATTGATTAGGAAGAAATCAGATTATCATCTACAAATAATTAAAGAGTTTCTAATTTTTATAACCCAGAGTTGCTTTTGAGAGATTCTAGATAATTAATATTTAAGTCACTTCCGTTATATATTTATAGACTCAATTCTTTTAAATTATTTAATTTCTCAAGATATTCTTCAATATTTTTTTTTGAGTTAATTTACATTTTACAATTAATTTCCAATACTTGAATAGATAAACAATTCTGAAGTAATTTAAATAGTCCTAATTCTGTATCCACTAGCATCATATTCATACATAAAAAAAAATCTGTTAGTCTTTTGAGATTTGAAAAATTTTAATCAAGTGACACTGTGTGTGAAATTAAATTCTCACCATATCCATTTCTAAAATTAATATGTAGTCTCTACAGCTAACTGTTTTTATTTATACTTTTTCCAAGACTAATGTGATTTTATTACATGCACTTATATAATATATCTGTTACTAATTCTGTTAAATTATCCATAGATAGCACACCGTCTAGCAAACTAATTAAAGAACTTCTATCACTATTAAAGTCATTCATAACAATCAATAATTTACTTAAACCTTTTAAAGTAAGAAGAGAATCTTTGAGCGAAATCAATCCCTCTTAGCTGAATATTTAAGTTTACATAAACTTTAAATGAAGGGAGTTAAGATTCTATAAATTTGTTAAACTTTATGAAATTCTTTGTAAGAATTCTTAAGTAATTTTACCTACTTATTTTATGTTTAGACTTAAATGTTCCAATGAATTCAATTTTTTATATCCTCTACATAATTATTCAAGAATTTTATGATCATTGATATTTTAGTTAAATTCGAAAGTATATGATAAGCTCTTTAACTGCTTCAAACACTTTATTCCTAACTTAATTTACTTAGCTTCTTCTACAGTAAAATAGCTAGCATATATATGAAAATTAAAATATTTTAATTGCTAGATGCTTTTTAAATTCTCTGATATGTTTTAATAAAAAGAAGCTAAATAGCAAAAATTTATTTTCAATGAAAAATATTCTAAATTTTCAAGATAGTGAAGGTTTTGAAAAAATAGAGATAGAATCCGATCAGCAGCTGATGTAGGGTAAATAAATGTAACATCTAAGCCTTTCAATAGCGATAAATCCTTTAAACATGTTCCCAAATTCTTTGATTTAATTTCATCTAGGGGACATATCATTTTTAAATATAAAATGAATCTAGATTAGTAAAGAAGTCTGGTTGTCTGAATTTAATCAATTGATTAACTAAGATCTAAGTATCTCATATCTGATTGAATGCTTTGGATGAACTGTTTATACTCATACTCGCATATTATATTAGCTAGCATTTATTATTATTTATTTTTTTCTTTGTTTGTAAATATTGATTGATTGATGATATCTATTCTATTTAAACTGATTTTTATTTACTGAAATTTATTGTATAATAAAAGGTTAATTTACAAGCCACTATAGATTTTTATTTTACCAATTTACTCCTATTCATAATATCTAATAAACAAGAGGGTAATCATTTTTGGAAAAAACTATATAATTTTGATCGCTTAAAATCTAAATTTTTTAACTTTGTTTATTTTAACAAACCATTTAAGACTTGGCTTAAACTAAATTTGGAGTTAGAAGTGAGTATATGAATGAATTATACAAGGTATATATATAGATATAGATATAAAAAATAGTTAATAATGGATAGATGTTTATTAGTTTTTAAAGAGTTTATTTTTCAAGAATATATCTTAATAAGTCTATTATTCTTTTTTTTAATAATATTATCCAACCATTACTTCTTTTCTGAAGCTTTTACACCATAAAATTGTAGTTTAACTATATTTAAATACTGTAAATTAATTAAAGCTTCAAAAAATTCAATAAGATTCTCTAATTGATAAAATTTACATTAAAAAGTAATTTAAATAGATGACAAATTCTTTAATTTTTTAATTCCTTTTGCAAGCTATTTCCAACTATTGAATAATAATTGATCTACTTCATCATAATAACAAATAGACAAGTATCTCAGATTTTCTAAAAATTAAAAGCTTTCTGAAAGACTCTCAAAGTATTCATTTTGTTTCATTTGCTAAATTTCAATATCTAATTTTTATAGATTTTTCATCTAGTAAAAAGAATCTCCTATTGAATTAAAGAACCAGCTATTTTCTCTTAAGGATAAATCTTAAATACTAAGGCTTTTTAAGCATATCAATTATTAAAGATATTCCTTCATTTAGATTGATGAGGATTAAATCAGATTATCATCTACAAATAATTATAGATTTTCTAATTTTTATAATCTAGAGCAGCTCTTGAGAGATTCTAAGTAGTTAATATTTAAGTCGCTGCCCTAATATATTTATAAATTTAATTATTTTAAACTACTTAATTTCTCAAGGTAGTTTTCAGTATTTTAGTTTTAGTCAATCACTACTTTACATTGAACTTTCAATATTTATATAGATAAGCAATTCTGAAGTAACTTAAATAATCCTTATTCTATAGTATCCACTAGCATCAAATTCATATTTAAGCAGAATTTAGTAAGCTTCTTAAGATAACAAAAATTTTTATCAAGTGACACAGTAGGGGTAAATAGTCTCTTTTTTAATCCCTTTCTCAAGTTAATATGAAGTTTCTACAACTAACTGCTTTTTTTTATACTTTATCCAAGAGTAATATGATTTTATAGCATACCAATAATTGATATGTTAATCTTTAATTCAGTTAAATTATCCATAGATAGCACACTCTCAAGCAAACTAATTAAACTACTTCCGTCACTATTAAAATCATCCATAACAATCAATAATTTACTTAACCAGGTTAATTTAAGGAGAGAATCCGACAGCTAAATCAATCCCTCTTAGCTGAATATTTAAGTTTACATAAACTTTAAATGAAGGGAGTTAAGATTCTATAATTTTGTTAAACTTTATGAAATACCTTGTAAGAATTCTGAAGTAATTTTACCTAATTATTTTATGTTTAGACTTAAATGTTCCAGTGAATTCAAATTTTTAAAGCCTTTACATAATTATGCAAGAATTTTATTATCATTAATACTTTAGCTAAAACCTAAACAATATGATAAGCTCTTTAACTGCTTCAATGACTTTATTCCCTATTTAATTTGCCTAGCCTCTTCTATAGTAAAACTGCAAGCATATACATAGAGGTTAAAGTATTTTAAATGTTAAACACTCTTCAAGTTATCTGCTAGGTTTTAATAAAAAGAAGCCATGTTGTAGGATATTATTTGCAATGAAAGATATTCTAAATTTTCGAGATAGTGAAGGTTTTAAAAAAATGGAGAAATAATCTTATCAGAAGTTGGCGTAGGGTAAAGGAATATGATATCTAATCCTTTCAATAGCGATAAATCCTTTAAGCACAATCCTAAATTTGTTGATTTAGCTTCATCTAGAGGACATATTATTTTTAAATATAAAATGAATCTTGATTAGTAAAGAAGTTGGCATGTCTGAATTAAATTAATTGATTAACGAAGATCTAACTATCTCATATCGGATTGAATACCTTAAATGTACTATAAATACTCAAAGTTATCATTTTTTTTAACTAACATTTATTTTTCTATCTTTAAAAAGACCCTTTAATAATTTGTTCGTTTCTATTTTCTTATTAATTTATAGAAAAGAACTAAATTTTAAAATATCGACTAATAAATAAATGATTGTCAGAGATTAAAAGAAAGTAAAATATTTTTGTTATTTGTAATTATTTATTCAATAATTTATTTTTCTTAAATCAAAAAGCTTTCTCAAGTAGATCTCTCCATGCTTACCTCTTTTTGTTTTGATTACAAAGGGTACTTTTGAAATTAAATAATAACTAGCTCTAATTGTTAATTTAAATAGAATAACAAGAGAACCTTTTGAACTTTTGTAATTGTTGACTTAAAAATTAATACTTAGTATTCACCTTGAAAATTTAGATATTAGTTTAGAGTAAATCAACAAATTTAGTTTTCTTCTTTTTAAATATTCTTTTTTATGAAAGCTAAATTCCAATATTAGAAAGTGGAACATTAATTCTCACCAAAAGTATTGCATAATTAAGAGATATCTAAACACTTAGGCTTAATCTATTGTAATTAATTATAAATAAATTTATATCTTAGTTAATTAATGTAAAAAAAAGAATATTAAAAGAAACTAAAAGAACAAAATCTAATTCACATTTTACTTTTATTATTATAATGCAAAAATCTTTGAATTTTAAAACAATAGTATGTGCCAGATAGGAAACAATGGAATCTTGAGTATTGGATAAATGCTTTCTTAATTACCTTCTCTAAGTACTCTATTCTTAGATATAGGGTATAATTCATAAATAAATAAATACAATTAATTAATTAATTGTTGATTGATATATTAAAAGATATAATAATTTGAATTCTGATCAAATAGCAATATTAGCTTCCTATATAGGGAATTGTTAACTTATTTCCTCTCTTACTTTAAGATTGAAGTAAATCTTTATTTTAATTATTCTAAATTCATAAGTAAGTTTTTGTTCTTTTATTATAATAAAGTTGTAACTAGTTAAGAGCAGAAGATTCAAGAATATTGGGATAAGAAATATCTAAGTGCTAAAATCTTAGACAATTAAGCATAGATGCAGTGTATTCAAATTAAATAATAATTTAGATTTAAATTATGTATTTTTCCTTATCAGTTTAGTTAACCTTAAGTCAGATGGAGCAAATGAACTTGTTTCTCAAATTGCTTATTATTAAAATTTAATTAATTTATCTATAGGTCTCAGGTTTTTATTTCCTTTTTAGTTCATTACTTAGATTTTTACTGTTTGAATATTATTAAACTAGGAACAATCAAATCTGTGAATAGGGAGCTTAAAGAATTGGAGAATAGATATCAAGGTGCCCCAAATTATCCTCACTTTGCCTAGATTTATCGTACTTGAAAAATTGAAAAATAGAAGAAAATAAACTGATCCTTATTTTATTAAATAGGTAAAACTAAATTGGTGAAGTTGGATCTTATTTACTTGGAAAAGAAATAGCAAAATGTTTGAGTCTTGTTTAACTTTATCTTTTGCTTGAGTATTTATTTGGTTTTTAATTTTGGTTCAGTTAAATATTAATATCTTTTAATAATAATTAAAGGTCGAATTAAATTGGATAAAAAGGAGCATAAAAACTCTTAAGTGAAATTGCTAAATTACCTAATCTTATACATTTATCTTTGAAATTATTGTAGATTCATTAATTCAACTTTACATTCTAATTCAATATTTTTCAAAAAACAAAACAAAACAATATTTTTATAAATTTTATAAAAATTCGAAAGTTTTAAATTATGATTCTGTAATATTTTTACTAAATTACAGATCAACCTCTTTCTTTGCTCCAAAAATCTTATATTCCAGAAGGAATTTTTATTTAAAGGTAGGGTAGCCTTTAATCCACTTTTTCTTTTATTTACCCATAAAATATTTTAAAGATAAAAGCTTATTTTTCATAAACTTTTTAACTAAATTTATTATTAAAAATTCGCTTTTTAAAAATTAATTTTTATTAACGAAATTAATTAAATTCTCATTAATCTTGGCTACTATTTATTAAAAAATTCATAAAACCAAAATACCTACCAATCAATCAATCCTTTTCTTACCTTTAACACTTATTCATAGAATCTATTAATTTTATATTTTTTTATTAGTAGAAAAGAGTTTAATAATAAAATTTCAGTTATTGGATAAGAGATTGCTAATGTCTAAAAACTAATAGTATTAGAAATCTTCTTAAGGTAAACACTTAATTTTTGACACAAAAAAAACTATTTTAAAGTAAAAATAGGATTTCAGATTAAGTGTTGTCAACTCTATGCTAAGAATTAACAAAATGCTAGAATCTGAATAAATTTCTTCTAGATCTTTCGTATAAATAAATTCATTAATGAATAGATAGTAAATACTTTATTTATTATAGGGGGAATTCTATAGAAAATCAAGGGATATCCTAATTAGGTTAATTAGTACACCAATTAAAGAATTTATAAACTTTAAAAATTAATTTAAGGTGACTAAGTTATTATTGCTATTCATTTATTTATTACAATTAGCTGGAAATAATAAATAATAAATTTATTTAATTAAAAGTGATAACAAAATAACTGAATAAGGTTGCATCGATTTAGGAGAGGGATTATCAAATTGCTAAAATATAAAAGCCCTGTCTATTAAAATGGAGTATGAATTATTAATAATTTTATATTTATGAAAATAACTAACTGACTAATTAACTACTTTATTAATTTATTATTAATAAAATATAAAAAGAAATAATTCTATTAAAACAATTGGTGCTTCAAATTTAGTTGCAAGTATCTTAAAATGTGCTAAATTACAAACATTATTCTTAGATTTTCAGTAAATTAAGTTTAATGATAGATAACATGATGTATTTGTTAATATTTTTTTACAACCCTTTTAGAAATAACTAGATATTTTAAGAATTTGTAACTAACACTATAAGATCATCAGTTAAAAGTTTTAGGAATATTCATTCTTTCAGAATAAATTTAATGTAATTTTCATTATCAATAATTTTCTTTAAAAAATTAATGCTTTTATCAAAAAAAAAAGGTTTAATCACTTTATAGATCTCGTAATTTCTTCGTAAATTAGAAATTATTTTCTAAAAAATAAAAGTTTGGTAACTATTGATGTAAATAATTACCATAGATTTTGAAGAATAAATTTATCTTTATTTTATGTATTGATCTACTTACAAATCAGTATACATTGTTACAAATTACAATTTCTCTATTTATTAATAATAATTTATTAGCTCATATTTAAGTAAAGAAATAGTTTTTATAATGATAGCTATTATTTTCAAAAGGCAAAAAAACATTCATTCTTTATTAAGATTAGTTAACTTTAAACTTAATATGATTAATTAAAGAGAACGTTTCTCAATATGAATAATTAATCAGTCTTAAAAATCTTTTATTAAGTTAAGTTTTGAGTTCAATTGCATTAAAATTCTTTAAAGTAATGAATTTTAACTATTTTAATTAAATCACATGCCTAATCATATCATTTGTTAAAGTGCTGATTAGCTAACTATTTCGTATGAAAAAATTGAAATAAAGTTCTTCCAAGTTCTATAAGCTATTTAACTGTGATACTAAATTCATAAACTAATTATGATTAATTAAATCTTTGAAATAATTGATTTAAGTTATTTTTAGGTACTTTAACTGGTTCAAGGCAAGGAAGCTCTATCCAATATCTTCAAAATTATCAAAAGGTGTAATTTACGTAAGAGAGAGTTCAAGTTTAGTTAAATTAGTTAAAGACTTAAGTGATCTACCAATAATTGTCATATCATCTTGAAATTTGTTTTAAATTTCAAAAATCAAACATAATTCTTTTATTTATCCCAATTTTGCAAAGCAGTCAATTAAACTAGATCTATAAGCTCCAAAGTAGCTTAAACTTAATCTTACATTTAATTTCTAAAGATTTTACAATTATTAGACTCCCTCAGCTAATCTAAACTTTGGAAATAATCTGAAAGAGTCAAGATGTAGATATAATTCTTTTAATTTTGTAAGACTAGTAAGTGATTAGCAAAATTCTTCAGAGTATTATTAATCTTAACTTTAAATCTATAATTTGAGCTCTTCTATATTGGAATTCTTATAAAGAGAATTCAAAACGGAAACTGAAGAAGAACTTAAGCATACATTCTCTATTAGAAAATTAAAATACTTAAGCTGTGAGAGATTTTAAAAGCTTTCATCGAATGTTAATGTGTGACTCTATTAATTTTTAGAAATATCGATAAAGTGAAGGGTCAATCTTTTAAGATTAGAATTTTCTTTAATACTCTGAATGATTCTAATATCTTCTTTCTTTAGAAGGAATTTAAAGGATATATTAACCTCTAGCTCTTACAAACTTTGAATATTAAAGAGACCATTCGAAAGGTCCTATAAAGTTTAAGAATCCGTTTCAATTTTTTTAATTTTTATGATAATTTTTTCAAGATTCTTTAAATTTGACAATTTCTAATTAAACTAAGGAATTGTTTCAGTCTTTAATATCAAGTAAAATTTAGGATCTAATACTGATATTTAGAAATTCAAATACTAGAGATTTGATAAATTCTATAACGCTAGCCTATCAAAATCTATTATTAAATTCTATTAGATTTTGTAACACTTAATTATCATCTCAAATTATTATAGATTAATTAAATCTTTTACTGATTTCATAAACTTCTCAAGGATGGCAGAGGTATCTATATTAGTATTTTAATTGCTTAAATCAAAAGACAATTAAGTGAGCTTTGCTAAATCTTTTACTCCTTTTATGAATTATTTTGCACTTTCTAAATTTAGTTAATCAAACTAGTCTAATTTAAATCTCAATTTCTATAAATTTAATAGAAGGGATAACCCCTTCCCTAAACTTTGAGAGTTTAAAATTAGGTCGTTAGAATATTTTTATAATTAGATATCTATTTCCAATTATTGAAGATTTTATAATTTTTCTAAGCTTTCTCCAAAATAAAATAAAGGTTGGAATGTTGATAAAGTATTCGAAGAATACTGAATATTTAGGGATTATAACTATTACTGGTTTTATAGTAAAGTTCCTAAGTCCTAAGATTAATTATTATCTAAATGGCTGATAATGGTAATAAATTTATGATTTAATGAACCTTTAAGGATGTTTTCTAACTAAACTTTGCTTAAAGAATTTTAAAGTTTCAAATACTATAAACTGTTATTTAACATTTCCGTTTCCTGTTATTTCATTTGATATTGATGTAAATCTATTTCTTTTTCTATTTTTCGAATTATTCTCTCCAAATTTTATGATTAATATAACTTAGTTTATTATTAATACTTCAATTGCTTTTGCTGTTTAATAATAATTAAAGCAAGTTAAATAAATAATTGTTAATTTTCATTATTGAGGGAATAATGAATGATATTTAATTATGATTTTCTGTTTTTAATTATTTTAAAGGTTTAACATGATGATAAATGTAAACAAAATACAATGAAAACGTTCATTTAAATAAGTAGGTAATACTATCATTTTAAAATATTAACTAATCTAATATTATCCTTTGCTACTTTTTAAAAAATACTTGGTCTGTTTTTACCATGTTCATTTTTAAAATCACGGAGATAGATTAGTCTTAAATTTTACATTAGCTTAAATGAGTTGATAATCTCCTGGTGAATCTAAGATATAACATTCTCTAAATAAAAGAAGTATAGAAAGATTTAGTTTAAATTTACTAAGTATCTTAAACTTTTTATGAAGCTAATAAGCCCATTTATATCATTATCATCAATTACAGAATTATTAAAGTAAGGAAATGCAAAAATAAGTTATCTTAAATTACATAATTATTTTAAACCATTTGCTATTTAATCTAATCCTCTTAAATTTTTAAAATTCTATATTTGTACTTGTAAATAATTCAATGATGGAAAGTGCATCAAGCTGTTTCCGATCCATTCAAAGCATTTCTCATCTATAAATTGGTTGATATTAACTAGTTCCAAAGTGGTTAAGGAAGTTAAGTTTTTTAAAATTTCAAAATTAAAATCACCTTAATATACTCCTAAAGTTTTTAAACATTTTTGTAAATATAGACATTCTAAGTTCTTCATTTAGGAAATTGCTTTTATTACTGGAAATTAGTATTCCTAAAATGTTTCATTATCAAATAATTTTAATTCCAGCTTCTTTAACTAGCCAAGATATAAAAGGCCTTATCCTATTTCTTCTAATACCACTATTTTAGGCTAATCATATTAAAGGATTAGATAAAGAATTTCTAAGCTTTTACATTCCTGCAACCATTTGAAAAGATTTTTAACTTATGATTAATCAATTACAAATTCCACAATTTTTAATTTTAATTTCTTTAGGTTATTAATTAAAAATAAAGAGGTATCGAACTATAAATAATTAATCTCTTTGCTATTTTCTTTGTATATATTTACAAAATCAAAATTTAATTTCTTAAGATTCGAAGGTTATTTTTAATGGTTGGTTATTTAATTCAGCTAACTTTAAGGAGTTATTTCTAGAAATTTTATTTTCGCCTCTTCTAACATCTTTAATCCTAAAATGGTATTGAAAAATATTTCTAGTTGTTAAGAGGAAAAATGCAAGTCATTTAAAAAAACTGAGAGTATGGTAAGATTATGAAATTTGCTTAATGATTTAGATAAATCATCTAAATTGAAATTGTTTAAATAACTAATCTTTTTATAAGTGAATTTAAAAGTCGTTAAATTAATTAGATTTCCGAGGTTAAGAGAGATCAATTCCTCCTGACAATAGTAAAAATTCTCAACAATCTAAATTTCTAGAGTTTATAGTTGCATAAGTTCATTCAAATTATAAAAAGCTTCTTGAATTATATGATAGAAGTCTATATTATCTACAAATATTAAAGAAATAGACAACTATTTCAATTTATTCAAAAGTCTCATACCAGATAAAATTTACTTTATCCCATTAACTTGTAAATAGCTTGCTTATTTAAAGATAAGGTTCATATTTTCCAATTTTTAAAGAAATGACAGGCATTCTCCTAGCTAACCAGCAAATAATTCAAACTAAAATTTACGACTCTAACCCATTAAATCAAGAGAAAAAGAATTTAAGTTTGACAATTTTCTGATCCCATTTGTAAATTCAAAATAAGAATCAGTCTATTCTAATGCATTTTGCCCAACTATAAAGCTAATATCTTAAGTTTAAATAAGAATTTATAGGTACTATCCTATTTTACCTAAAATGCCACTTTCATTTCCAACAATTTTTATACTACTGTAATAGGATAATCCCTATAGTAAACCTTCTATCTATTTTTCACTAACATTTTAACTTAATTTAAGCATGCCCCTACTTGATTGGCTCATAACTTAATCTGATAAACCAACTTTTTAGATTTTAAATAATCTTCTTTTTTTCTTCTAAATTGTTGGTTTAGTGTTTAAGCAATATCTAAAACTATATTATTAATTAAAATTAACTTAAATTCAACAAACAAAATAGATAGGTATCTTATTTACTACTCTAAAGATGAAAAAAATTTAAACTAAAATAGATCTATCTTTTGTAAAAATATCCTATTGTAAAATAAATTTTTTAGAAAACGATTAAGGGATAGAAAAGAGGGGATTCATCTTTATTTTTTATAAAATTTTAATATTGAGATTTAGGTAAAATATTAGTTTAACTAATAACGAATTAAAGTTTATAATATTGAATTAAAGTAAAAAAGTGTTTACAAATTAAATCTAATATGAGAAGTATTTTTTATTAGTAATGGGAGTGTGTAAGATTAAGATGATCATATCGAGAATGATTATGCTTTGAATAAAATAAGCTTCTATAATTGGAATTATTAATTTATATTGATAAAAGATTATATTTTTATGCAGTATAAATGTGTATTTTTTGTGAGAAAGCAATATTGTTTAATTAATAGTATTTTTAGGTAAGAATCAATTTAATATAATAATAGTTTATATCTTAATTGATATTTGTGGTTAATTTTTCAGGCTGGTCAATATTCTTATGATGGTTAGCTTACTAAGATATTTAAATTATCGCATTCTCACATCCCTTTTAGATGAGCATTATTATTCTAATTTACATTAGATTAATCAGTTTTTATAATAATGAATAATCGTTTGATATTACTGAATCCATGTATGAAATTCAGAAATCTTTAATTAAATTTCCAGTAATTTTTTCTAATAATTCATATCTTAATTTTAGTCAGTTTAAATAAACATTCAAGCATTTATTTTCTAGATTTTCTTATTGCAATGAAAGTTGGGTATTTTCTTTCTTAGATAGTAGGATATTATACAAAGTATATGATCCTATAATAAATACTTGTAAAAAGATATTACATTCCAAAATTAAAAATAATCTCCTTTATAAACTCTAATAATACTATTTCTATATGCTTGAGCTAAAACAATAAGGGAACTGGATGATATTGAGTTATTATAAATTTTAAATTAAAAATTATAAACCAGAGCAGTAAGAAAACAATAAATTTATTTTAAAAGGATCTAGGAGATGAGAATATCAATTAAGTAGCCAAGTTATAGTAAAAATAAATCTGTAATAAGAAATTAATATTATTAGGGAGGAAGTAGAATTTTTTGGCTAAAGGATATTTAATTTAAAAAAAAGTTAATATTTCTCGCGAATATAATAGTTCTAGCTTATTTTTAAATAGAGGGAGGAGTTTTTAAAATTATGTGGTTGGTTTGGAATAAATTGATTTGAAAAAAAGGAATTATTATTATAGATAGAGTGAATTGGATTCAACAATTAATAAATAAAGATTCTTCTTTTATCTGTCTGTATAATAAAAAGCAAGTAGCTTATGTTTAAACTAGTTTATTTTTATTCTTTTGGACTTGTTCTTTGAAATTACATTGAAATAGAATCATTATTTTTACTATTTTAATTAGAAATTAGATAAGTATTCACTTTAAAAGAAAGTTTGTAAATTCAAAGGAATAAACATATGATGAGGTTTAATTTCTTTCAATCTATTTGTATTTTGGCTTGGTAAAATTAATTAATGCCCAATTTGATAGAAAATGAGAATAGCTTGTAGAAAAAGCAATTGAGAAAATTATTTGATTTATAAGTATATTGAAGATAATATCAAATAGTGTTATTAGAGAAGATTTTTTTTCAGTAAAAAAAATATCAAAGTAGATTAATACAAAAGGGTTAATAAATTAATAAAAAATAGAGGCTAAAAGAGATCAGATTTTGTTAGAGTAAACTAACAAGGAATTTGTTCTGAATAAATTACCAATTAAATGAAAATATCTCTCTATTTACAATATTGCGAACTTTATTTTAATTTAAAGATTCAGAGATTTTAAATTGATAATATTTGTGAGAGTAGAATTATTAGTACAGAGTAGAGTACCTTTATTAATAGAATAAGCATTTAGAAATAGTCAAAAGTTTATTGGTCATAATGCATTTCAGTAATACATACATATTCGAACTTAATTTTAATAAAAAAATTGCTCAAAGTCAAGATACCAAGAAAACTTAATTACAGTTTATTAAATTCCTGTATGATTGATTTTATCACCTCTTTGTGATTTTTTAATATCAATTTAGAGACCTTTTCACAATTACAATCACCGCCACCACCAAATATTACTATTATTTTTAAATATACTTATGGTATTATATTAAGCTTCATTAATTTGCATGAATCCTAATTGAATGTTAAAAAACATCGAAAAATTTATAAATTCACATGTAAATTGGTGTTCTAATGTTGATTAAACTCTTATTTTTACTTTCAAGCTAAAAGATGCTTAATTTTCTTGAGTAGGAAATTTTGTTAATATTAAGTGAATTCTATCTCTTTTGATTGACTGATAGATAGATAAATAGATACTGTGATTTCTTTTCGTTATTTTATTAGAACTAAGTTAATACTTAGTTCGAATTTCCTCAAATCTAATATAACAGAACTTTTCAAAATTATAGTAGGCTTAAAGGGTATTTTAATATTTGCCTTCATTAAATACAGTCGTAAAAAATGTCCTGTTGATACATTAATGTAAATTAATTTAAGATATTCTTAACATATAGCTGTAAATTCTTTTAAATATAATAAGAATAGAAGAATTAGTGAGATGTTGATTAGCAGCCGACCAGAACTAAAATAAAAAGTAAACCAAAAACTCTGAAAAAGATACCAATTAATAGAATTTGCTAAAAGAAATAATGAAATGTATTTCTCTTCATAAAATGATTCTCAAATGTTAGTATAGTGATAAAGATAGTCTCTATCAATAGTTGCACGTATAAATAATAATTTAGTGAAAAGTTAAGCAACAAAAAAACTATTAGAGAATCTTATTTTATTTATGTGGTGATGTGGAGTATCAGGAGATTAAATTGATGTGAAAGATGCTCAGATTCTAGAAGGATAAAAACAATTAATCCTATAAGCATACAACTTTTTAGATAAATGTAGAATCTATCTATGTATCTAATTGTAGATCTAAAATAAATAAATTAAACGAATTAAGGAAAGGATAAGAGCATATATTACGTTGCTTAATTTCTCTCTAGAAATTTTTAAATTTAACTTTATATATTTTCTTTTTACA
The DNA here is from genome assembly GCA_000260095.1 of Tetrahymena borealis. Classification (NCBI taxonomy): domain Eukaryota; phylum Ciliophora; class Oligohymenophorea; order Hymenostomatida; family Tetrahymenidae; genus Tetrahymena; species Tetrahymena borealis. The sequence goes on along the minus strand of JH651231.1, from coordinate 382,986 downwards.
AATGAGGATGTTTTAAATTGAAGGGAGGTATTTATACAACAAATATATTATTTTTGGCATTATTATAATATTAGTAATAGAATAATCTAACAAATATTTATATCCCTTTACAATAATCTTTAATAATATTAATACTCTTACTCCTTTTATTCGATTTCATCCTAATAAAAATTAAAATTTATGTTAGTTAAAGATAAACTTTAATTCAAATTTATCTGCAGCACTCTATGTTGAAAATAAACCAGCAATTTAATACTTAAAAAACACTCCAATATTAACTTCTCTAGAAAAAATGAAAATAATTGTAGCTGATTATTTCATTTTTAGAAGAATTTTAATGAGATTAGAAGAGGAAATAAGTTATTTGAAATTCAGAGAAATTAGTGGCTTGAGTAACTGCACTGAATTATATAAATTTTTTTGAGTGTAAGTGATTATATCCTTTTAGTAGAGCGATTTTCTAAAACTGATGGGTGATCATCAAAAAAGGGTAAGATATAAGAAGAAAGATAATTAATTGTCAACCTGCTTATTTGTTTTACTTAAGAGTCTAAATAAGATTAAAAATTCGTATCAACTTATTTTTTCGATTAGATTTTGATTTATTTTATATCATTTTACTATGGTGGCACATTAAAAAAAGAGTGCTGAATGAACAAGATTAAATATTAAAAAAGGAAATCAATCAATCAGGTTAAAGAAAGTGATGTTTTGAGGAAAGAAAAAATAAGAAAAGGTGATGAAAAAAAGCAAGAAAGGAAAACTCAGTGAAAGAAGAAGGGAAGAGAGTGAGAAAAAGGTGATATTGATTGAAAATAATGATGAATGCGTAGACTTAAAGAATAATGAATAACTATTCCTTAGCAAATTACATTAAATGAATAATTCACATACATATTCTTTTAACTAAAAAATAAAAAAGAGTTTGAAAGTGTTGGAATTACTTTAAAAAGAAATTAAAAATAAAAAAAGAAAGTTAAAGAGAAAGAAAAGAAAAAGAAAAGCAAAGCAAAAGGAAGAGAAGAAGTGTAAAAAACAATAAGAGTTAATTAATAAGTTAATAAGCACAGTGAATAAGAGTGTGCAAAAAAAAAACTAATCAAAGAAACAAACAAACAAACCAATAAATAAATAAACAAAGAAAGAAAGAAAGTAACAAGATAGAGTAGCTCTCCAAAAATATAAATAAAAAAAAATAGCAAAAAAGTCTTTAAAACAGGTGAAGAGAATATTCACTTTTCTCAGGATTTTTATTGATTTAAAACAGCTGAATTAAAATTACGCTAAATCCACCTTTGAAATATCATAGAATAAGGATAATAAAATAAATACCAAGGAAAAGGAAGACTTTTGTTCTTCATTAATTGGCTGACTGACTGACTGACTGATTGACTGATTGATTTGATTTTTTAGTTTGTTTATTTGTTTATTTATTTACTTGATAATTGATTGATTGATTGATTAATAGATTAATTGATAGATCATTTGCATACTTTAAGAAATACTGATTGAAGATTGTGAGAAATACACACATATATTTTTAATATATATAAATACACATATCAAATAACTTAGATAACTCTCTAAAACTACTTCTTCACACAATTTAATATTCTTGCCGCCCTTGAGAGAAGGCGCCATTACGAGTTGCATAGAAAAATATCAGATAGGATAGATAGATAGTCATTTCCACTTAATAATTTATTGAATACTGCCCTAGAGATTAATAGCACTCATTATTATTGCCTTTATTATTGACAATAAATAGATCTATTAATTGTTGCTGTGAAAATTATATTATAATCTCCAATTCTGCTTACAAACAATCAAACAAATCAGCATCAACAATTCTGCTTCGTCTTTGAGAAAACAGAAATATGTTGGATAAGAATTCACCTTTATATGAACAGATGTAGAAAGATTCCCAATCATAAAAAATCTACTCTGTGCAAACTACAGCAACTTCAAAATATTCAAAACCTGCTCATAATAAACCAAACAGCTGCATACCTAACAATGTTAATAATCTCAAGCAAATGTAGGGCGATCTTCATGGTGAAGGGTTATTATCTTCTAGATCTGAATAGGGATTTTTGGATGGGAAATTTCAGCAGAATGGGGTAATGAGCGCACTTGATACCTCTCATAAGGATGCGTTAACAATGATTGCCTCTTCTAATAAATCGACTCTAAACAACAACAATATAAATAACATCAATAGCAATAAACTCAATACTTCTTAATCGATGCCTTTTGATAATAAATTGTATACTGATAATGTCAAGCGAAATTATTGCGACGAGAATTAATTCAACAACGAAGAAGATGAGGAAGAGGAAATGAACATAAATTGCAATGAATCTGATGGCTACAATATCAACAATAATTACATAAATAATACCAATTAATCTATGAAAGGATTGTACAAACGAGATGTTAGTGGACAGGGGAATATAGAAACGCAGGGTGATGAAGAGGATGACGAAGAAGATACAAGCAGTGAATTCATCAAAGAATTACTCTAAAATGAAAAAAAACTCGCTCAGAGAATTTACTGCTCAGAGATTAAGGCTTTAAAAGTTACAAAAATATTCAATGATCTTATCTTCTCCATGAAATCTGAACTACTTGCTTACCTTACCCTTGAGGATATATGTCGTTTCAAAAAAGCCCTGTAGTACTATTTGGGTAGATCAGTAACTAAAACAATTGATGCGTAGATTCTGAAACTGGTATGGACATCTGGCTGTACTGTGAACAATCACTTATTATGGGACACTCTAATAAACTATTCATTTGTTAAGGGATAGTATCCTCACCAATATGAAGTACTTACTTTTTATATTAAAATCAATTAGATTATTATTATTGTTATTATCCATCCACCACAAAAATAAACAGCATTTTTCAAAATCTTTGGTATATTTCTACTCTTCTATTCAAATTTTTCATCTATTTCTTCCTTATTTTTTTCATCAATAATATTTGGGAAGTATTTATTTTTCTTCTACTTGCGGATAAATGATGATGAATTAGCGGAAAGATTGTTTACTGTTGGGATACTGTTTGAAACTTAACAAGTAGGATAAGATTAACACAACAAAATCAATTTATATAATAAAGATTGATTTTGTATAAAGAGTTCTGACTTAATCAATAAAGACTAAATTAAGTTAAATATTCGAATGATATAGCTGAATTGCTATTACGTTTACCTGATATTTTTGGTAATTCAACAAAATTTATTCACACATCAAATAAGAATTAAATTTTGTTGTCATACGAATGTTTTTTTTAAATTTTAATACGAAAATATATATAAAAATACTAATTTAGGTGGTAGTAGGTAGGTAGGTAGCTATATCAAAAGTGGAAATTAGCTCTAAATTAACTGACATAAATTATAGATAAAAACAATCTTTTATTTTGCTAAATAGAATATTATTTAATTTATCTATGATAATTAAACAAGACAATAAGTTAAGAAAGGAGGAGACTATTTTGAGATAAAAAATATATCAGAAATATTACAAAATAAAATTATAAAAATTTACTGTGTTAATCTTCATTAATCCTCCTCGTCAAAGAATATCTTTTACAGCTAGCTAGCTACCTATCTTTAGAAATACCAAATATATATAATAGCATGCTCCAACTTTTTTATTTCATTCATTGATTCAGGATTAATTTACTCCCAAAAAAAGATTGATTAATTTTTGAACTAAAATATTCTCTGAGGATTTATGGATATACCAGGAATACCACACATAGAATCAATTTGAATCTAAATAATATTTAAAATTTTACTGAACTCTTTAATTTTCAAAAATATTTGAATTTAGAAAGCAATTTTTATGTTCGAGAAGATCTAATTTATAATTTCTTAAAACTATAGAAACTAATGAAGAATATCAATGTAGAACATGATAGAAATATTCGTATGGATTTAGATAGAACCTTTCCAGAAAGAGATGATTTCCAAATATAATCAAATTAAAATAAGCTCTTTCGTGTGCTGAATGGATTATCTTACTCAATCAAAGATATTGGATATATCCAAGGGTGGAACTAGATTACAGGATTGTTTTTACTATACCCAGAATTCCCTGAAGAGATGGTTTATTGGATAATTAATTACTTAATGCACAAGATATCTCTCAAAGATCTCTATCTTTCTATTCAAAATGCTTACTCAACTTCTCCCTCTGAATCTGCTTCAGAATAATTACATCATACTCCTTAACCAGCATTTTCTATTTAAAATAATATAAGCAGCCATCATCACCACCACAGTAACAACAATCATCACAATAACCATGCTCAAAACAATGAAATTAGACATAAAATATTATCAAACAAATATAACTTTGATGATAAAGAGAACGATTATATGGGATTCAATAAGAGAGATGCAAATTAAATAAGTTGCAGCTCTATTGAAGATAAGTAAAGCAGCATTTCTTCTGATAATCATTGGGGAAACTAAGCAGAACCAAATGTTTTGATTAAATTAGATTTTCTTACATATGCTCTTAAAGTTTTTCTGAAGGTGTATCTAAATTCCGTTTACAGATAAATCGAGAAGACAGACTATACAATCTATACACAAAAGTGGTTTACAGTACTATTTTCTCAGCAACTCCCTCCAGATATTGTAATAAATTTTTTTGATTTAAATAAATCTCGAATTTCTAATAAATAAATTCATTTATCAATGCTAAGTGGATAAAACAACCAAATTTTTATTCTTTTACTTTTAAATTAATGTAATTGATTTATTTCACTCAAAATTTTTTTATTTTTCTGACAGAATTTATTGATAATTTGTCTATCCTCAAATTCAAAATTTTTTCATTTTAGAAATCAATATTTTTTATTCCACTAGCTTCAATTATTGTTAGTTTATTAGTTAGTTAGTTAGTTAGTTATCTCTAGTGTTACGACAAACCAATTTATTATCTAAGAGAAGTATAAGCAAATAAGATAATTTTCTTTTATCTCTGCTACTAGGATTAATAAATTAGCTATTCAATACTAATATTTGGAAATATTCTTTCATCATCTTTTATTTTCCTTAATTGAATTTTAAATAATTTAAATTATTCTTTTTCTTAAAAATAGACATTAAGTTTCTTTGCTGGTATCATTTTACAAGACTGGAACTACCTGATTAAAATGGCTCTAGCTGTCTTCGATATATTCAAAGATGAAATTCTTTCCAAAAATGATCCTGACGATATCATGGAGTTATTTTACGACACCTTTGAATTTACTAAGGTATTTTTCACTTTAATTACATTTTAAATATTAGAAATAATGAAACTTTTTCAAGAGTGCTCAAAATTTCCAATTTAGATTTTGAAAAGTGTAACCAGACTAAATTGAACAAGATTAATCTTACTTACAAGTTTGATAAAGCTTTAGAATAAATACAAATAAGAATATGATTATTTTTCATTATCACCTATTCATTTACAAGAAATCCTTTACACAAAATTAATTTACGTTTAAATTTTTTCTGCCAAAGTTGCTGCTAAAGACATTTTTAAACTTTAAGATCAATTAAATTTTTGATTGATGTGTATTTAAATTTCATTAACACTTAAATAAAGTTATTTTGAATTTTATTATAATAGGAGTAAGTGTACAATAGCATTTAAAAATTTGAAGTAAGTAATGATTAGCTATTCTAAATTATGCATTTATTCGAAGAGTAAAGTGATATCGACAATATCTAATTAATCGATGGCAGGTTTTATAAAGTAGAGCAAAAGTAGCGTAAAGAATATGGTAGTAGTAATAATAATAATAATAATAGTTAGAGTGGTAGTTTCTTTGAGAGAGTTGGAAAATTCTTCTCATCTAACAGTAAGCAAGAATCCATTTATTATTTTGAAGAACGTAACGAGATTAAGTACAATCCTATTCCATAAGGGGCAAACTTGGATGAGAATAAATTTAGCGAAATAGTTCACTTCAATAAAATGTGTTCTAAGAAACTATAAAAGGAGAATTCTAAATCTCCTTTATTTAATAATACACATGGACTCATCGAATAAAAACATTCTCACCAAGCTCACACATAATAGACAAATTCAAATAATAGTAATAATTAAAATAATCGCCCATTTCTGGAATAAAAGACTGATACAAGCAGAAACTAGCCTAACATATAAAATAATTTACTACCTCAAAATAATTTTAAAGCTTCTCCTAACTTCAACATGAACTCTAGCATAATCTAAGCTTAATAAAATTTAAAGACATACAATTAAAATCATCAGCCACATCAATAAAACTACAAACCATTTCTAAGCAACAATTAATTAACTTCAAAAGAAAAAGAATTCGACATCACTCTTCAATTTCAATCTTAGTGAACTTCATCATTAGTTTGAGTAAATGTGAAAAGGCTCAACTAAATAAATCTTTTTTAGGTTTTATATTAGGTATTCCCTTCCTCGCGACTATCAAACTGTCTTATTTGAGATATGTTTCTAGTCATATTATATTATGCTTTTATTCACTCACCAACCAACCAACCACCACATAAAATATTATAAAATAATAAATAACCATTCATTTAATAATTCATTCATTAATTCAATAATTCCTTAATAAAAAATAAATATCAACAAATATATAGAATAGTTAGTTTATCAAATCCAACTTCTTTTTTTTCTTTTCTACACTCCTAATAAATCAAATATTCAGCAATAATAACTCATCCTTCTGTAGAAATCACTCAACTTATCTAATGGGGAAAAAATGAAACTAAATCAACATCATCATAGCTTTAATAATCTCTCACCATAATTTAAATAAACCACTGTTAATTGTATATTCACAATATAACTAACTCCCAAATTGCTTAAGAAAGTATTAGCAGCAAGCACTCTGTCAATTATTGTATAAATAAACTAAAGAATCCTAATCAAAATAAGAAAATAATAACCATAATTATCTCTCTCTCTCCCTCTCACTCACCTTTAAAATCCTTAACATTTAATATATGTTTAAATCATCTGCTGCTTATAAATTAGAATTCACTATAGTAGATTTAACAAACATATCAATATATAAATAACAATCAACAACTTCCCTTCTAATTATATTCTCCTTATTCTCTCTTAAACAATATCTAAATCACTTATACTATAAAAATTCGCACTCAAAGATCCAAACCAGGTCAGAAAAGAAGAATCAATTTCTTCTCAAGAAAAGGTTTCTCAATACAGTTAATGCTCTTTCACAATCTCTTGTCAATATTCCTCAAACAATCAACTTATAAACCTGATTATAACTAATAAAAAATTAAGCTATATTATATAAACCAATTGATTGTGAAATAGCGTCTGTATTACCTTCTCTTGTTTTTGATTCTATCTCTTCTGATTTTCTCCCTCAGCGATTGGATCTCGAATGTAATATTGTAATTCACAAAAATGAACTAAAAATAAATAATTCCATCTATATATTTCAAAATTAACCACCATCATTATCATTATGATTTAGTTTATCATATTTATCTTCAATGATAATAACTATTAATATATCTTATTATTTCTATATATTTAAATATTTTTATTACTATTCATTCACATTTTCACAGAACCAAACAAAATCTTTTCACTTTTTTATTTATTCATTTACCTTTATTACTATTCAACTTTTCAACAATAGTTATTTTCAATTATTTATTCTATCACGACCGTGTTATTTCATTTATAAGTTAATATTGTTAGGAGGGTTTTAATTAAAATTAAATATTTTATTTCCTTATTTCATATTTTAAAATTAAATAATTTAAATTTACTTATTGAGAGTATTTACATTATTTCTATTTAGGGACGTAGGATAAGTTTAATAATAGCATAAAAATTATCTATCTATTAGATTTAATAAATTCTTAAATTTTGCATGTTTTATTAAATAATATAAAATAATTGAATCAATTGGTTTAAGAATAAATTGACTAGCTCACTAATTAATTAATTAATTATTTATTAATTTATTAATATTTTTGAATAAAAAAGATTTTCTTGAATAGATTGATATAAAGATTAGCAACTAGAAAGATTAATTGATTGATAGATAGATAGATAGAAAGTTATTTAGTTAGTTAGAAATATGTTTAAAAAAATTTTATTATTGATAGCCTTATTACTTTTAGTTGTCAGATGCGATGTTAGAGAATTGAAGGAAGATAATTTTATGGGTGCCAAAGTTATATTTAACACAATCCATGACGGTTATCATTCATTCTTTGTAGGTCCAGTTTGGAATTACTAAAATAAATACTTGATATTCTAATCATGCTAAGAAGAGACTACAGCAAGCGTTTAAAGATAGTTCATGGACATCGTTGCAGCTAAATTTCCTTATAATGTGTATGCCATTCCTATCTTTGTTTTTGAACCAGAAATTAATTATAGTGAATCCCCTGAAACAAGAGATATTATTTTGACTATTGTTAGAAAATATGGCCCAGGACTTGCTGTATAAATTTCCATTAAGAAGGAAGATACTGATGCTTAATAAGATTGGGTTGAAGGTTTCCTCTAACTCTAAGATTTCCTTAATGAAATGACTCATAAATTTGGTTAAAAAGGGTTTGATGAAGTTTAAAAAATAACTAGCTTTTTAGGAAATTCTAACATTTGCTCTAAAGTTTAAAGCCCCTGATAGAGTATAATAATAAAGGAGAATCTTTAATAAGATGATGAGTCTATTAATCTACACGTTATAAACAATAATTATGTTAAATATTCAATCAAGCTTATGTTTTTTATTTAATGTATAAATAATTATTAATAATTTTTAAAAATCTTTTAAATTCTAATAATCTATTATTTTTTGTTATAAGTAGCTTTAATTCTATTCTCAAAAAGCAAGTAAACATACAAATAATAATTATAGCAATTAATTTATTTTCGTTTCTGATAGAACCAATGGTAGAACTTATTAATTTATTTTTCAATATTTTTGAGATTAGGATTGCATTAAATCATTTCTCTAATAATAATAATAATAATCAATAAATTATCCAAGAATGGATAAATACAGTTAATTTAAATGTAAAAAAGTAATAAGAAGGATATATTATTTATTTTATCTAAAGTGATATTAAAGTCATACAATATCATCATAATAAAATAGAATTTAATACTTTTAATAACCAAATTTATATTTAATTTATTTATTAAGTTGTTTATAAAGGAAGTGAAAGTATTTTTTATTTCATTAGGTAGCAGGATCTGTTCCCTTGAGGATGCTGAGGAGATCGTCCATGTGTTCATTGCTGAGACCCCACATGAAGGTGCAGTGACCATAGTTGTATTCCTTGAACCAGAAGTTGGGAAGTTGAGTTCTCATCCAAGCAACATCGGTTACATCAGCTAAACTATCAGTAGAACCAGCAAATAAGTAAACCTTTTCTTAGATCTTAGATAAGTCGTAAAGGGGAGCCTTGGTACTATGATATCTCTTCAAATTCTCAACAGGACCAAAGTCATAACCTTAAAATTTACCAGATCTAATTAATTATTTCCAGTGTTCCATGTTCATCAAACTGGTACCAGCAGGGTCGTGACCAACGAGGACATCCATTCTCTATTATTATAATAACATATTAAGACATGAGATTACATTTCTAAATTTAAATCAGTTTGATCATGAAAAATTATAGGCTTTTATACTTAGAAATATCATGTGTTGATAAAAAGTTATTTATAAGCCCTTAAGTTTTATTATTTAATTTATTAAAAGTAGAATCTACTTCTTTATTGATAATTAGTAGAAGATAAATCTATCAATCTTATGTTAAAGTAATTAAGCCTATTAAAGATGAAATAAAAAAATTATTAGTAGGGTTATACCTTGTAGTTATCAACCTTGGGATCAGTATCTGCAATAGGACCAAGGAAAGCTCTGCAAAGCTTACCAAAATAACCACAGAAAGTTTCAAGAATAGGGTGCTTCAACCAGTTGAAGGCAAAGACTTCATGAATGCCAAAGGCATACATAAACCAATCAACGTTGTAGTCAGCGAGAGCAGTTAAGATCTTGCTGTGTTCATATTCAACTCTAGCAACCTATTTAAATGTAATAAGAATGAGTCTTAATATCAGTATTTTTGTATCTAAAAGGTTAGATCAAGTTAGTTAAACATGGATTATTAGAATAAATTGAAGAAGTAGAAGAAAGTTTGATGGTCAATTTTAGATTTATTAAATTATTTATATTACTGAGTTGATTTTCAGAAAAAAATTAAAAATTCTTAAACGAAATATTAAAAGAATTTCATTAATTATTAAAGAAAGTTAATTATTGCATCACTTAGATTTCAGGATTTACTATCATCTTAAAATTGTAATTTAAAGGAGAAATTAATTCTAACTACTGTAGAAATGATTAAAAGCTGTTAAATTCAAAATAAACAATCATTTAATTCAAATAATTACAGGTCCAAAGGCAGAGATTTTGTTAACATACTTGAGAACTCCAGGATTTCTAGTAGCTAAGGCAATAAACATACTGGTGGAACCTTAGGAATGACCAACATAATCAATCTTATCAAAACCAGTGTTATTGGCAATGTAAGCAAAACCTGCAGGTAAGTCATATTTAGCCATTTCGTCAAATGAGAAGTTCCAGAATTATTTGTCAGTGTCAGGATTTAAAGTGGTGTGATTTCTACCAAACATATTACCTCTACTGTTGCCCATCCATACATCATAACCAGCATTGGCCAAGATGAAACCTGGAGCCTATTGATATTTAAATATTATTCTTATTATTAAGCAAATTAATTGAAATGTATTGAAGTGATAGTGATTATTCAATCTATAAACACTATGGTTTTATTCATTTTTTATATATCCATTTTTCACTTACTTTGCAAATAAAGAGCAAAGTAAGTCTTATATATTAGATTGAAAAGTTTTTGAAAAGTGAAATATATATTTTTTAATGGAAATAAGTAATATTTTTATTATGTCAGTTGTGTCTCTTTATTTTAGTAAATTAATTTAATTACAAGCTTTTCTTCATTGATGATCCAAGTATCAGAGCAATCTAACAAACCATGTTGAACGAAAATGGGTTGTTTTCCTGGAACAATCTTGGTGTTTTTAGCTTAAATACGATTATACTTAAGGATGTAACCATCTTCAGTAGTGACGTAATGAACTTCAAGAGGGTATTTGTGGTAGGCCAAATACTCAGCAGTAGGTAAGTTTCTATCAGGACTAGGGAGTCTCAAATTTTGATCATTGCACAAGCATGTTGCAGTCAAACAGAGAACTAAAATAAGAAGTTTATAGTTCATGTTTCTTAGATTTTACGAAAGAGATAGTTTGATAAATGAAGATAAGATTCTGTTGCTTAGTTAGGATGATAACTTTATAATCTATTTTAAGATTAGTTGATTTTCCTTTTTTTAAAGAAATGAGTTTTCTCTTTTTTCTTTATTATTTGTGTAAATGAATTATTTGTTTTTCTTTCACTATTTTAGGCCAATTAATAACCAGCTTCAAGGTTATTTATATAAACCCTCAACTAGTTTCTAATTCTTTTACTTCTTGTGTTTTCTTGTGAAAATGCAAAATTTAATTAAAAAATTCAAAAGCAAATAAGTAAGTGTTGGAGGGCCACCCTATAAATTTTATTAAAATAATTAATTTAATTATGAAATTGATTTTGATTTTGATGAGATCAATTACATCTTCCAAGAAAACTAGTTGTATAGCAAGTATATCAAAATTTCTTTTGTAATTAATATTTCTAATAATTGGTCTATAAATTGTAAAGACTCTTTATCTCTACCCAATACTTTATTTAGTACTTTAATTATCATCTTTAAACAATAACCAAACTCAAGGTAGTTCAATTAATAAAAGAAATTACATCTTTTTATATTCAATATTTTTACAGTGAGTGGACTTAATTAAAAGTGACGTCTGGAATTTGAAAACTCTACACAATAAATATACTTAATGTACGTCAAATACAAAAGTTGAACGTATTGCATTGTTTATCATTCTTATAATTTTAACACCTAAATTTCTGTCAATGCCGTCTCTGCTATCCATCCTTTTACTCTATTTTTAAATACTAAAAACAAAATACCTTTTCTTGTGTAAACATTTTTTATTGGAAATTTTAAAAATGGAATACCCAGTTTATATGAAGCTCTTATAAAAATAAACTGAAGGTAATAGTTTTTTAAAAGTATTTTACTTAGAATAAATATCAATTCAATATATTTTCATAATTTGCTTTCTTATTTAAAAAATTAAGATATCTTTTTGGTGAATGATTAACTTACACATTCTTTTGATGACTGCAATTTATTTTAAATTAAAATCACCATGAAAATAATATTTAATTTGATTTCCTTATTTTCAATTATTATGTTTAGATCAAATAATTTAATATAAGTAATACCTCTTTTTTGAATAAATTTTGATATTAAATAAAAGAAAATTGAATTAAATGACTATCATTTAATGATTAAATCTAGTTTATGTTGATTTAAGTCATTTAAATATGGAATTTAATAATACTTTAAAGTATAGAAATACTAATACTATTTGTTTAATGTGTTCTTCTCTATTTTAAGTTTAGTAGAAATCATTCTTAAGAAAAAAATGATTAAATTTTAACAAAAATAAGGGTAAATTTTAAAGTAAATATGGTATTATGAATAGGAACTTTCTAAAAGAATTAAGTAAAAATTTCTTTAATTTTTGATTTAAAGAGCCAAAAAAGTAAAAATCAATCAGGTATAAAAAATGATTTTGAATACAAAATAGTAAATTTCAATTTACAAATTATTATAGTTTTTCTCTCTAATAATTTATAATAGCTTAGAACATAAATAAAACATAGATTATAAATACTCCAACATATCCTAAGAAAGACGAATTAAATATGTATTTATTTATTTATCTATTTATTTATTTTACTCTAATATAATATCAATAAGTATCTATTTTTTTCGGCATTGATGCATTCATAATGTATTGTTAAATTTAAAACTCTTGACCTACTTTGATTGAATTGAATTTTGCTTTTGAATTATTTATATTCATTTTTATTACAGTAGAAGATATACTAACAATAGAGAAGTTAAGTTTTTAAAGGATTTTTTTAGTGTTTCTTTCATGTTAATATAAAGAAAATATATAAGAAAAAAACAAAAAGCAATTTTATAATAGAATATTAAACATAAACACAAAATTAAAACATTATACAATAAAATGCATTTTAAATGAAAGTTATGTTATGCTAAATGAGGGCAGCTCACCTTATAGACACGTAAGAATGTAACTATAGTAATCTTTTTTAAAGAAATCCCATTAATTTATGCATTTTTTACCTCTAAAAAACAGATATTTTTTATTTTTAAAGCCAGAAGCGAATTCTATTATAATTTAGTCTCTTTAATCTAATAATACATGCTTAGAGTAAAAGAAAATGTATGTTTCCTCAAATTTTTTTACTACTTCTCCCTAAGTAAAAACCATTTTTAAAAACTCATTTTTTTGATAAATCAATCCATTTCCAAAACTTTAAACTCTTTAATTCTATTGTAAAATAATACTTAAAATTAAAATGATTAGTATAATAATATTGTAAAATAATTTCCACTGCTTTTATTAATGTATGTTAATTCACTGCAGACACTTTATATATCAAATAAATTCTAATTATATGTTTCCTCCATTCATACTAATAGAAGATTGTTTAATCTCTATATAAATTGAATTCAATAGATGTAAAATACTCTTAATGTAGATTTTTTAAGCAAGCCAAAATCACAATATACTAAAGAACAAAAGTAAACATTTCTTAGTCTTAAGAGATTAAGAAAAGGGAAATAAAAAGCTAATATTTCTAGTATAAACTTTGCCTATCAATTTATATATTTATACTTTAAAACAATTTTCTTCTAAAGGAGATAATTTATAATAATTTATTAATAAGAAACAGAATATTTTTAATTACTTATCCTACCTAATATTGTAAATTATATTAATAATTTCAGTAAATAAACAAAATATTTAAAATTTCATTGATAGATTTAAAATAAGTTAATAATGTAATAAAATTTAAATTCTAATAAACTTAGTAATGATTATATTTTGAATTTTAAATCCTTTAGCTTGATCTTTTGTGGGAATAAATCCTTCATTCCTAGAATAAATTCTATATCAATATTCTATGAATGGGAATATTAATTTCATCATATGAGAGCTTATTTAGTAGAGTATTGATTAAAAATAAAAGTGGAGTAAACAAATAAATAGTGGGATTTTTAGTACAAACTTGTAATGGTGAAATTGACTTTGGAATATTTATTTAAAAAAGATGATGAATAATGTATGGATTTCAAGATATTCTTAATCAGTAAAGATATTATGTAAGCAAAATAAGTAATGAGTATCAAAAAGGTGAATAGTTTTAATAATATAGAAGATCTAAATTTTATAAAATTCAATTAATATTAGAGATTAGAGAAGATGTGCAATTCAATACTTATAAAAAATGGGATAAATATGTAAATAAATGAAATACTAATTGAAATTCCTTAATATAAAGATTTTATAAATGTATATATAGTGAGTGAGTAGATAGATGATTTTTCTAATTCTATTTAAAATCAAGAAGAGATTTATTTTAAACCCTTCTACCTATCTATCTACCTACCTACCTACCTTTGTATCTATATCTAGTTAAATTGAATGGGTTAATGTGCAAATATAATTTTGATTATTATATTAAAAAGTATATTGATTGATTGATTAATCGATCCAGTCTTTCTTTATGTCATAGTTTTAATTATTTGTGTTTTAGTTATATTTTTTTAAACTCACAAAATGATGGATGATTAATCATGCTCTTCTGGATATGAAAATGATGAAGTAATTATAGCTTTTCTATATATAAATATATATTTTTATGCTCAATTTTTAGTCTATTCATCTCATCGTCTCTGAATCACTCATTTCCAAATTAATTTATCAGTTATTATGGCTGATTCTATATGATTTTATATTTTCATTGCATTAATTAGCTGTTTCTAGTAATAAATTCAATTTTCTGTGCAAATTCTTTGACATCTATTCTAACTAATATTCTTCTTTTTCATCTATTTTTTTATAAAATACAGATTTACATTATTGAAACAATTCATTTAAAATTTATATTTACCTTCAAAGCGAGCTTACTTCATGCTAGATTTCTTAGGTGCTTCTGTACGAATGAGAGAGGAGTGGATTGGATCTTGATTGATTATTCTTGACATTTATTCAGTATTCTTAATCTTAAAATCATTTTTATTTTTTAAGGTGTCAAGAGTATGAGTCATCATAACAGGAGGGTTGTTCTTTTGCTTATTAGACATCTACAACTAACCTTTGTTGAGAGAAGAAATGGAACTAGATCCTTGAATTTGAGGAGTGATATTCATTGAAATTGTAGAGATATTATTAGAACTAACAGAGGGAGTACGAGTTATATTGGTGTTCTAATTAGCGTTGTTAGCATTAGAAATATTACTATTGTTATTATTGCTATTTTTGGTAATTACTTCTGAACTACGATTCATCTTCTTTTGGATTTATTTTTCTAAATTTTAGTAGTTAGTTGATTTCTAAGTAGAAGCAGAAGATGGTACTAGATTTTATTAATTGTAGAGGTTGTACATAGGAACAGGCGATGGAGAGAGTGATTGAGAAACAGAAGATGAGTTATGAGCAGTATTTGAATTGTTAGAATGCTTGCTATATTAATCGGTATTGTCTCTTGTGTTTAAGAAATTGTTTTCTAGAGTCTTCAATTAAAATTTTTGAGTTGAACTTTATGATGTAGTTGTGGTTGGTTGGAATGCATTAATTTGAGGAGAATCAATGCGATATTACACTGTGTTGTTCATAGTAGGAATAATATCAGATTATCTTAGAGACAGATAACTATTTCCACTATTTCCTTTGCTTTACTTAATAGAACTTAATGGGAATTGAAGTGGGGAGGAATCTACAGAAATACTTTGAGGAGGAACTTATTATACCGATGTGCTTTCTCTATTCGAGTTAGGAATATTTCTAGTACCTTGCTGTCCCTTAATTGGAGTAACTTTTGGAGTATCTTTTCCTTTAGGAATGATAGTACTTTGATGTTTCTTTTGCTTTACTTATTATGAAGGTTACTGCTATTATTTTTTCATATTGTTAGAATATCCTGTTTGGGCATATACCTATACTTCATTTTAAAGGCTAGTATCTTCATCAGCAATCGAAGAAGACTCTGTGTTTTTGGCATTGACTATTTTTTCAAGATACTCAAATTCACTCATTTCAGGATCTCCTTCATCTGTACCTTCCTACGAATTCTAATATTATAAATTGGAATTCGAATTCTAAGAATATTGCTGTTGTGATCCTGCTTATGCGGCTTTCTTCTAAAATTTCAAGCTCTATGTGCTTCCTTGATTGTTGATACTGTATTAGACCATAGTATTTGGGTTGTTTAAGATCCTCGTTTAAGATGGTGGATTTGAGTGAATTTACTAATTTCTTCTTCCTCCCGAGTTTAACTGTTGCTAAATCTAATTATTAATCTAATTCTTCAAATTTAATTCATTCTATGTTATTCCTATAGTATTATTTCTATTTTTA
This sequence comes from Tetrahymena borealis, assembly GCA_000260095.1. Lineage (NCBI taxonomy): Eukaryota > Ciliophora > Oligohymenophorea > Hymenostomatida > Tetrahymenidae > Tetrahymena > Tetrahymena borealis. Next base: position 366,304 of record JH651231.1, on the reverse strand, counting down.
TTTAAAATAAGTATTTAATATTCAAGCTTTATATTTTGTAAAAATGATCATCATTTAATATTTACATAGGATATTGGATTGTATTAGGTAATATTGGATTCTTTGAGTAAGAAGGAGATGTTGGGGTATATTTTCCGATTCTTTCTTCTTGAGAGTCTTGAGTATTCATTCTGTTATCACTTTTGAAATTCACTTGCTTCTTGTATTATTGTTATTACTGTTGCTTGTTGAATGGTCTAAAATCATGTATTGGGTTAAATGATCTTGGTGTATTGTTGTAAGAAGAATTCTCATAAGAAAAGGCATTGTGATCAGATTGAGGAACTTAAAGTTTAGTGAATTCCTATTAAGTTTTAGATTGATTTTTAGTAGATTAGATGTATCCGTTCTTCAAGTGCATAGGTGTGGTCTCAGAAGCATCTGTGGTATAAAGCTAGCTTTTTCTCTATTAGGCACTATCAGTACTTAAATAAACTTATTTAGGAGATTAGATGTTCAATGAGTTTTTATGAGTTGTTGTACCAGAGGTTGCTTTCTCATAGTTAGAATTACGAGTTGTACCACTTTGCAAGGGCTAATATTTTAAATATGATATTTATTAATTTATGTAAAATTAAATTTTTATTAGATTATTTTTAGGTATTTTTAATTCGAGTTTATTTCCTTTTATTTCGCTTCAAAAATCTTTTTTTTGAATTTGATATTTTCTTGGTGTTTAATTTACTAATTTTTTTGTTGATTTTTTGTGAAATTAATTATGTTTATATGAATTAAATTGTTTATTCTTCAAAATGCATAAATCTAGACCAATCTCAATCTAAAAAGTAAATGTAAATAAGTTACGCCTTAATCTGTGGAAATGTGATGTGAAGGTGAATTTGTATATAATTTGTTAGTTGGTTTGTAGGTGCTTTTAGCAGTTGATGGAGTATTTATTTAAATACCCTACTTCTTGTGCTATTATTGAGCTAGTTCATTATCTCTTTCTATTTCCCGCTCAATTGTTTAGATTCTTAGATCTAACTCTTCCAACTCATTACGCTTGCTATTAGTAACCACACTAGTGCTATCTTTCTTCTTTTAATTATTATTGGTGCTATTAATGTGGGTGCTATTTTTAGCCTAAATTTAATATTATCCTGTTGCATTAGTCTAAGATGTATTAACGCCTTAGAAACCGACAGATGATCTTAGATTTGCTTATATGAGATAGCTGTTAGTCGAGTTATTAGGGTTGTTATTAGCATAATTAGAGAATTGTATATTGCTTGTGTTGCTTTACCCAGTTATAATTGCAGCTGCTGTTGCAGCAGTAGTAGTTTAAGAACCATTTAAATGCTTGCTAGCCATTAAATAATTGCTTCCAATAGTTGTATTATCAATCTTTTTCCTATCAATAAATCTTTTTGTGTCAGCATCATTTTAGCTCCTTCTATTTGTGGCTGTTGAAGCTCCATTTGCGAATTTAGTTTGAGTTGAATGAAGATTATGATTAGCTTAGGGAGAATAGAACCCTTATGAAGTCATAGGTACATTAGTAGATGCTCTTCCGGATGGAGATAATTCAAATCTACTAATTCCTTGTTAAGTACTATTTGCAGCAGAAATTTTTAGATTTTACTATTGAGTTCTTTTGTTAGGAGGAGATAAGAAAGGACGCTATTAATTAGAGTTTGGTTGAGATTACTGAGTGTTCTGTACTAAATTATTAACATTTGATTTATTTTGCTTTTAATAAGAAACTCCCTATCCTGCAGCAGCTGATTGACCTTATTATTATTCATTTTTGAAGTTTTACTTAACTCCTTAAGATTTATGCTAGCTAGGACTAGGAAAGCCTTGGTTTAGATAGATTATATCATTATCTTCAATAGATCTAGCATGTGAAGGTGATTGGTTCTAATTGACGACAATAAATTCGCATGAACGCTATGTTTTTATTTTATGCTTTTGTGGTACAAAATTGTGCATAGGTTGAGTATCTTAAGTATTGTTATCTTCAGTTGTTAATCTACTGCCCCCATTTAAAGTAGTGCTTTAGTACATGTATCCAGACTATGTTGCAGATCCCTAAAACTTTGACAAGATTTAATTTCTATATGTTTGGTTCTTTGCACTTAACTATCCATTCTAATTGGCTGAAAATTGTCCCTATCCCTACAAAGCAGTTTATTATTATGCTCCATAGGTTCCCAAACTACTGCTACTCCTTGGATTGCCTTATATTTTCTTTTATTGATTCTTCTTCTACTAAATTTTCTTCATCATATCGCTTTGAATCTATCTAAACCTAATATTATGAAGTTGTTGCAATATAAATAATAGTAAAACTGGTAGATTGAAAAAGTTGAACTAAAAATGTATCTTAATTCTTGGATAGAATAAACTAACTTGATGATTATCTAAAAATATAATGAAAATCAATATCAATTCACGAGTTCTTTCAGCTCTCAAAATGATATGCTAGTTTTTCTAAAGATAGTTTTTAGTTAATCCCAAGTAATACTGGATGCAATTTAATATAATTACCTCTCTTCATAAAGCTTTGCTGCATGTTCATCGTCTAGCTGACTGAAACGCATAGCTTTCCTTTAATATTCAAAAATTATAAATGAAGAATTCTTAAATTTTCTTTTAATCATAATTTTAAATATTCCAAAAATGATGAGTAGATTACACGTATTCATTAGGGTCTGAATTATGTTGCTCATTATGTGATTGCTATTAATCTATTTTATTTATCAAAAATAACTTAAAATCTTCATCTTCAATTTACTCAATCAAGGTATCAAACGATTCTCAATTCATCTAAACAACTTATTTAAATTTTATTTTATCCTCTTAGAGATTTTGAGAAGAATTACCTTCCATGTTTGCAATTTCTGCACTCTCTCCTTCCTTCCTTTTTGATAAATCTGCTTACTTATTGGAGAACTCTTATTTATTTATTTTCTTTATTTTTTTTTAAATAATGATAGAATTCGTTTATTTCTAGTTGATTTGTATTATTAAACTTTATTAAGAGCGATCTCCTTCTTAAATACTAAAAAAATCAATCAAATTTTTCAAGTAATACAATTTATTTCCTTTTATCAAATTCTTTATTTATTGTTTGTCTGCTTATAATTAATTGGTTGCTTAATTGCTTGAAAAAATAGTAGCATATAAGCATTTGCAAAAGCAAAATCAAGTTATTAATTTTATCAAAAAAATTATTGAAATAATAATAACATTCACTATGTGTATTTGCAAACAATCAATCAATCGATCGATCATACATTATTTTCTTAGTTTGTCAGTGCACTCCTTTAGACTAATATTCTTATTAAAAAGCAAATTAAGTGAGAAGTCAATTAAACATGCAAGTAAGCTCTAATTCTTAAGTCTTTCTTTGCTAACTAATTTAAATATAATTAATAAATAAATCTGAATATTTTTAAGATGATATTTTACATTTTAATAAGCCAATTAAATAATATTTCAATTAAAGTAAATAATAATTAAAGATTGAGACAGCTTCTTAATCCAAAGGAGTATGAAGATTTTTTGATTTACCAAAGCATATTTACTGAATCTATTATTGTAAGCTATCCAATCCAGTAAAAAATTTAAATCTATTTTTAATAAATTTATGAGGAGAATTTAGGTATTTTTTATAACCAATCATTGCTTCACCCAAAAATTTTATTGCTAATTTCTTCAATCTTTGGTAAATTTTATTATCAAAATTAGTTTACGTAGACAGAGTGAAACAAATTTCACCCACTAATTAATTCAATAGCAATTTAATTTTCCTATTCAACTTTATTATATCCACAAAAAAAACTTTGATATCTCTTACTGCTATTAATAAATTAGCTTTCTTTCTATAAAAATCAACTACATCAGAAAATGCCTGTTTATGGAGAAAGGTATATTTTATTAGATTGAATAAATTCTTCAATTTATTTTATATTTCATTTGTTGCACTAATTTGTTGCTTTTATTTGATTGATATTTTTATTAATTATTTATTACATTCCTTCTTTACGAATTTATTAAAATAAAGTAAATCAAACGAATGATAAATATCATTTCATATTGATATTTAACATCAAAGTATTTAGAATATATAAATTATCTATTAAATTACTTCAATATTTTATTAAAATCAATTTAATTTACTTTTATCATTCCTTTTATAATTATTATTTCCCAAACTTTTTCTAAGTAAATTCTATTCTGACCTATCAATTTTATTTCTTACATATTCTTTGTTTTAATTCTCATCTATAATTTATTTATTTTTAAATTAACATTTTTCAAAGAGAGCTATAGTTAAATTAGAAATGAAATTTAATTTATATTTGATTCATCAGTAATAATATCTCCTTCATACTCTGTTTATAGTTTAAAATCATCTTAAGTTATTAATAAATTTTCTTCTAATATATATAATTATTATCAGGCTAAATACCTGAGTGATGAGTGAGGAAGAGAGAATTATTATGGTAGAAATTTAAACCTCTAAAATATCTTAAAATTAAAATTATTAAAAGTTCATATAAATTTATGTAATAAATCTAAATATCTATCTATCAATTATAATAAATATTTATTTATATTTACTGAATTTTCTCATAAATTAACACCCTTATAAATTAATATCTACTTTTTTATTACTTTTATTTTGAAAAGTAATTTGAGAAATCTAACCTTCTAATTAGTGATGGTTATCGTAAAATAAATACAGTATTTAACTAGAAGTGTTAATAATAATAATTTATTTATAAGTTTATCAAAATTAATGATTTCCATCAACAAAATACATTAAAAAAATAATCTGATGGAATAAGAGATTTGAAAAAAAATAAAAATAATTCTATTCCTTAAATTATTAAATTAGGATATTTTTAAAAGTGAATAAATTACAAAACAACAAGCAATGATAAAAAATTAGGAATCTTTAGATAATTTAAAAATAAAAATGGATTTTAATTGATTTGAAATTATATTAAGTGGTCAAAATATAGTGTAGTTATCTTGATGATAGGTTTTGTTTACTTAATCAAATATTAAGATACATACAAAGAATTAGAAGATATTATAAGTCAATAAGAAATTTAATTAATTAATAAACATATATCATCAAAATAGTATCAATGTCATAAACTGTAGGTTTGATTGTTCCTCCTCCAGAAATTAGAAGTAATTAGCAAAAAATAGGCAATAACATAAATAAAAATATTTTACTATTATAAAAAAATAGCAATCATTGATAAGACAGCTGAATTCGTCGTTAAGCATGGTGCTGAAGTTGAAGAAAGTATCAGTTAAACATAAGTTAACAATCTTAGTTTCAATTTCTTGAAGAGGAATGATCCTTATAGGCCTTATTATGACTCAAAAATTGCAGAATTCGCAAGATAGTTTACTCAAAGTAATTCACTTTCTAATATATTAATAGATAGGATTTAGTAAATGAATGAATTGCCTTTCATTTTTATTTGATTTGAAGAAAAAAAGCAGAATTAATAGATATGAGTGTCTAGAAAATAATATTAAGCAAATAAATAAAATGAAAGACTGAAAATTAAACAATTGATCCAAATATAAAAATTTAAATTAAAATGAATTTAATAGTATCTAATTTTTTATTCATTTGATCATAATTGTAATAGTTACTAGCGAGTAAGTAGAAGGAAGAAATGAAATAGGTGAATAAGAATAAACATCAACTCCTGCTGCTGCTGCTCCTAATTAAGCCATTATTTAGAATTAGTTTTTGGCCAACAAGGATAAACTGTTGAAGCGTCAAGAAGAACCCAAAGAATAGATTAATGAGAAAGATTTAGAAGTTATTTAGCAAATAGAAACTCCTAATTATGCAATTGAAATTCCAAGTTAATTGACAAGCTTAGATTTAGATATCATTAAACATACAGCATAATTCGTAGCCAAAAATGGTAAGAAATTCCTCATTTCTCTTACAGAAAGAGAAAAGCAAAACCCTCAATTTGATTTCTTAAAGCCTACTAATTCCTTGTTCAGTTTCTTTATCAGCTTAGTCAACTCATATTAGAAAATTATTTAAATTAAGAGAGATCAACTTGATAATATTATATAGAATAGTAAAAGTAAATAAAATATCTACAATTAGGCTGTGAGAATCTTCGAATTCCTTAAGTAAAAGAGATAGTAAGAAAAGAAGTAGAGTGAATTAGACAAAGAAGAAAGACTTCTTAAAGATTCTATAGATTGGAATGATTTCTTTGTTGCAGAAACTATCGATTTCAATGATTCTTTTGTAGCTTACACTCCTGCCTCTTCTATTAATCAAAATGTTGCATCTTAAGATATTCCTGCTATTGCCGAAATTCCTGCCACTCCTATGTAAGAAGAAAAGCCTAGTAAATATTTATATCTTTTCGTAAACAATAATCCTATAATAACTATCAAAAAGCAATTTAAAGTATCTTAAAACAAGTAAAAAAGCATGTAATAGATTATATTTGGATATTACATTGTTAAAAGAGGGAATAACCAATATAAAACCAATGAAAGAAATATTTTTTTATATTTTCATTCACTTTGAATAAGGGTGAAAGATTTACTAGATAGTTAATATGATAGATTTAAGATAAAATAATGCAGGAAAAGTTTTGTTTCTTTCCAAAATATTTTCTTTTTAAATACTAATACAAGAATTCATAATATTATTAGGATTATTTTATACAATTTATTTAAATTTATTAATATTTTACTATTAATAATTAATAGAAGAGCCTATTAAAAAAGAAATTCCTACAGTTGTAGGACCTTCAGAAATTCAACCATAAGTAATTCCAGAAGAAAACATGAAGATTAAGACTGATTATAAGAGATAACAATCTAATCAAAGAAATGAAGTTACTAAATGTTAAATTTGTGGTCAACTTATTCCTATTGATGAATATAATAAGCATTTAGAAATTGAAATGCTTGATCCTAAATACCAATAGACAAAGAAGGAATAATAACAAAACAATAAGATTGTCTCAGTCGTTCCTGATCCTTAAATTATTTAAAATCTCGTTGAAATGAAGAAATAACGTCCAGATATTTTTGGTTTTGCTGAAGAACAATTCGAAAAATAGATTGATAATGAACCCACCGTTCCTAACAAACAAATTTGGGATGGTTAGTCTACAACTATGACAAGAACCACTGCAACAGTGGCAATGCTTGCTCAATAAAATCGTAAAAAATACGAAGAATTGCAAAAAATGAAAGGCCTCATTCCAAATAATGATGATTGTAAAATTTAACATTTTTAAAATTTGATTCTTGTAATTAAAATAAATTTATTTGAAACCAATAGAATAGAAATAATCCTCACAAGAAATAGTTCAAACAAGTAGCAGTAAACTTTCTCAACTTGAAGAAGGTATTTCTCTTGAAAATGAACAAGGCTTCCTCATGAGAAATCCAGGCCCTGTCACATTAAATATTAGAATTCCAGAAGATATTGAAAGAAATGCTAAATTGACTGGCCAATTAATTAAACTCACTTTCTTACCTATAAATACCATTCAATAAGTTAAATAGGCTATTTCAGACAAGATAGGTAAATATTTAAATTTAAAAAAGTAAATAAGAATAACCATATTTTTAATTAAAATAGGAGTTGATTTGGAATAATCTAATTTAAAATCTACCTTGTTTAAATCTCTAAAAGGAGAAAAATCACTAGCTTTTTACAATCTCTTTAACGGATCTTCATTAGAGCTTAATTTAAAATGAGAAAATTAATAAATACAATAATGAATTGAGAAAGAATGTTTATAAAAGAATTGATGAACAAATATACAATGAATTAATTAATTTGAATGAACAACAAACAAATTGATTTTGTTGTAAGTTATTGTAGATAATTATAATCTTATATCTTTAATTCAATCTATTATATTTTATTGTATCTAATTAAAACCATCTTGGTTTTTTTATTATCTTTCATTCTATCTTTCATTTGCTATTTTTTCTAATTCATATCAATAATAAAAATATATACTTAATTATTTTTAAATACAGTTTCTTCTCTTCAAATTCTTCAAATGAGATTGAATGAATGCTTTCCCTTTTGAATAGATAAGTATTCTTATTCCAAATCTATTTAAATACTTAAATAATTTTCTTTTATAAATATTATTTGAAATAATTATTAGCAATAATACCTATACCCCAATTTAAAGAGCTATTTTTAAGATATATTTTTTATCTGATAACCAATTCATATCAAGTAAAATGTAAATTTGATGGGTTAAATAATGTATATCTTTGAATCTATTAATTATTAATGTAATCTAATATTGATTTACTTTTATTAGATATTACTAAAAAAAATATTAGTTAGTACTTAAAGAATTCTTTTAAAAATTGCACTTAAATAAACTATTTGAAAAAGATAGATAGTAATATTATAAATGTTTAAAAAAAAACTATTGGCTTTAAATGATAATGATAAAAGATTATAAATAAATAAATTTATATTTTGAAATAATCAAAAATATGTTACTTATTATAGAATAATACTTAACTAGTGCAAGAAGTTGAATATTATACGCTGCATGAATTTTAAATTTTATGCAGTTAAGCAAATAATCATTAATATTTTATGGTAAATTTGATTGATTGAAGTTTTAAAAAGGATTTTTTCTTTACTTGACAATTTCTTCAGAAATCTAGGTAAGAATTATAACGCCTTATAAATTATCATCGTTTTTGAGTTAATTTGTAGATCAAACAATAAATTTTAAAAATGTTAGAGATTAATTAGAATTAGCACTTATTTTAACTGGTAAGCTATTTTAATTATAGTGCTTCAATTTTTTTTTTGGTATTTTTAACATGTAGGAATTGTATTCACAACTATTTAGTGGTTTATATCCATTCAAGGTTTCTCAAATATTTTTGGTAAATCCATTAATATAAAAAAAATAAGTTAATTAAGAATCATTGTTTAAATTTAAAGGTAATAAATATAGCTCTTTAAGAATTTCTGTTTTTATTAATTGAGGAATAATACAATCTAAGATAGTTAGTTTAAATTGGCTTACTTATGGATAATAAGAATCTAAATAAGGGAAGAATTAAAAATTAATAAGGAAAAAGTGGCAGGTAAACATGATTGAAAGGATCTAAATTAATAGAGTTGTCTAATAATTATTATGACTAATAATTTGTATCTTTCTATGATTCCTTATTTTCTATTGCTGTATAATAGTTGCTTTAATTTCATTCTTTTATTTATTACTATTTGCTTTTTGGCTAGCCTTCAATTTTATGGATAGATAGATCATCAATTACTTTTTATTAATTGGATAAAGGATTTATATTTCCAAGAAATAAAAAATAAAAATTATTTATCAAAAAAGGCAAGACAATTCAAAGCAAAGATAATCAAATCAAACTAAGCTACACAACAAAGAAAAGCTTAATCAAGCAAAAATCGATTAATCAAAGTGTAATTAATATTAAAAAGAGTCTTCAAAAGAAATCAAAAAACTTATTAGAAACACCATATAATAATCATTAGAAAAAAATTTATAAACAATAAAACAAAGAAAGCATAAAATAGATACATAAACTTGATAAAGTTAAAAGCAAGTAGGTAATCAAACTAAAACAAAGAAAGACTATTGAAAAATGTCCTAGCAATAGATAAATTACGTCCCTCAAAACCAACAATCTCACCAATACATTCAAGGAGGTCAATATATTAATAGTAGCCAGAGTGTAGGAGCTGACAGAAGATACAGTGAGAAGATAGCACCATAAAATATAACAACCACTGGTCCTTCCCGTTTTGCAGCCAACTCTCCTATGATTAGAACTCCTAAGAACTAGAAGGTTGTCTATGTTACAAACAGTGGTTAACAATAAGGATAACAAATTCTTACAAGCTAAGGTATGATTAGTGGTTAATAGATAGTTGGAGGGTAATAAATTATGAGTGGCCAACAATTAGTAGGAGGACAATAAATTTTAAGTGGATAACAATTAGTTCACCCTCAATAAATAGTTACAACTGGTCCTTTAATCTCTACTAGATCCAGTGCTGTTTACCAACAAGTTGAACAAATTCCTTAAATTATTACTAACCTACCCACTTAGAATCTAACCACTACCACAGCTTAATTAATGAATACTTAAGGTACTAACGTCATTATGACAAGTTCTCCTCAACCTATTTAAGTTGTTAAAAGTGTTGTTTAAACTCCCCCTCAAGTAATCCACACAAAGCAAGTAATTCAAGCATCTTCCCCTGTAGTATAGACTGCTGCAATTACCACTGAAGTTATCAAAACTAACTAGCATCTCTCTTACTCTTCTAATGACGAGCTTCTCGTAAAAGAATTAGAAGCTTATAAGAAGAAATGTGCACACTTGGTAAGATATTATAATATAATTTACCTTAAAAATAACTCTTTCAGTAGAAAAATAAAATTATTTTTAAGCTAGAATTTTCTGTAGAATAATTATCTATAATAATTTTTAAAAAATAGATATTTAATCGTTTTTCTAGCAAAAAGATATTCATTTTACCTCTATTTAAATTAAAATATTCGGTTTTTTAAATATCCTAAAAAGAAGATAATTACCTATCTAATATTGCCTCAATTTTATCTATAAAATTTTTGTTACTCAATAAGAAAACAAGAAGGATTACTCTAGTTGAGATAACACTTTGAATATTCATTTGAATTTCAATTTATTACAGATAAAATGTTTAGATTATTTAATAACCTAGATATCAAAGTTATTTTCTCAAATCTACTATAAATTTAAAGGAATATAAAGAAATTTATAATAGAATTGTTTTAAAAGTTATTTTTAAGGATATTCTTATTAAAATCATCATTTTTAAATTTATTTTTTAATTATAATCTTAGGAAACTCATATCTTGTAATACAAATAAAAATTTGAAGTTGTTAAAATAACAGAAATGTAATTGACTGAAGTTTTAACTGAAAACAGAACTTTAGCCCTATAGATCAATGAATATCTTATGCAAATCACTCAATACAAATAATAAATTGATTAATTGAGTCTTCGTTTGAATTAAGTTACTATCTTTGAATAGGAGTACAAGAAAATATAAGACCTTTATAACCAATAACTCATTTATATTGACTAATTGAAGAATGAACTAATTATGAAGAGTAATAAGATCTAAGAACTCCTTCATAAGTAATTTTTTGATTACAAACTAATAAAATTTTATTAGAATTTAAAAAAATTATTTTATTTGTTATAAATAGGGATGAAGAAAATTAAAGAATCATCTAAAATTTAATGAATTAGATTTAGGGTATGTAGAATTAGCAAGATGATTAAGTTAAGAGATCAAAGAGAGATAAGGATAATAAAGATAAAGAAAATTAAGATAAGATAGATGCACTCAACTAAAAATTAGCAGATAAGGAAAAAGAATTGCAAAACATTCTCTTTGCTCTTTCCAATTCTGAAAATTCAAAGATTTAGGGAGATCTTTAACTTAAGAACTTGCAAGATAACATTGCTTACCTTTAAGTTGAATTGAGAAATAAGGATGAATAATTAAAGGCCAAGAATGCAGAAATTGAAAGGTAGAAATACTTTAATTTTCACTACTAACTAAGATTTTAATATTTATTAAATTTTTAAATAAAACAGATTAAGAGAATAGTATAATAACTTGTAAATCAATATCTACTAATTCCAAAATATTGAGTAGGAAAAGCAAAGGTTGCAATAAGTCATAGATAACAAAAATTAAGAAATCGAATAATGGAAGAGATCATTTGCTGACCAAGCCTAGAAACTTGATGAACTCCGTGCATAGGTTGCCAATATTTATATTCTCGAAAATAGAATTTAGAATCTTTAACGTGAAAATGAGGGTCTTAAAAACTTAGTTGATCAAAAAGACGATGATGTCAAGCGTTCCAAGAAACGTGAAAAGGATTTAGAAAAAGAAGCAGATGACAAAAAGGTTCTTATGTATGAGAAATCCTAATTTGAAGTTAAATTGCAATTATTAGCTAGTGAAATTGAAAATCTCACTCGTGCTCTCCAACAAAAGTAAACTGAAAATGAAGATTTAAGAATAAAATTATCTTAAGCTCAATAGCAAGTTTATTAACTTTAACACAGCGAAACTGTTGTTATCAGCCTAAATACCTAGATCACCAACATAGAAAACGAATTGAAAGCAGCTAGAGAATTATCATAGAAACTTGAATATGAAAATATCGGCCTCAAAAATTAAATCACTGAAAGAGATTTCAAGATTTAAGGGTTAAGTCAAGACATTAATAATTTGAGATTAATGTCTAATGAATACAATCAAGTTAGATAGTCTGTTAATGAGTCAGAATTAAAAGTCATTAGTCTCAGTTAGACTATCAATAACCTTAACATTAGTATCTAATAAAAGGTAATTAACTTTTTAAATAAGTATTCACTTTATATAATATGTTCTCCTTAAATCATTAAATTTAATTTACCCAAATTATCTTACCTAAAATAATTAGGATCATGAAATTGAATATTACAGAAACTCTAATAGAAGCTTAGCTGAAGAAAACGAAAAGCTTAAGAAGTAGATTTAAGATTTATAAATAGCAGTTCATCAACTAGAAATTACTTTAAATGAAGTAAATATCCAACTCAACATCTACAAAGAAACTTCAAGCAATAATATGAACCTCTACTCTCAAATAGATTAGTTGAAGATAAAACTTACCGAAACAGAAATTAAATATGAAGAACTTCTCAAAAAATCTAATTTTGATAAGGAATAATTTGAAAACAAACTAGTTCTTTTCTCTACTGAATCTCAAAGAAAGGATTTCATTATTAATGCCAAATAATAAGAAATTGATTAACTAAGAAACTAATTGATATCTTTCACAGAAATTCAAATCTAATTCTAATCCAATCAAGACAGAATTTAATACCTCTTGTAAGAAATAGATAGACTTACTGCTGATAACCAAGCCTTAGCAAAGGAACTGGAAGCTGTTAGACTAAGATATGCTTAATTTGCTATCCTTGAGTTTAGAGTTCAAGAATTACTCATGAGAATTGTTCTCCAAAGTACTGAAATTGAAACTCTTAGATCCTTAGTTAACCAAAAAGGATAAGAAAATAATTCCCTCAGATAATCTCAACTCAACATTTACAGAAATTGATGAATTGAAAAAAGGTTTTTTGTTATTCCTGCTTAATTGCAAGACTATAATTGTCAATTAAAATTTACAATTTTATTTGTTGGGTATCTTTAGAACTTTTGTTGTTATTGATATAATTCATTTATGCAAACTAATATTTTGTTCTATTTAAAATTTAAATAATCCATTTTATTATTATAATCTTAAAATATACAACTAATTAAAGCTCTTCCAGAAATTAAATTTCTCAAAAGTTGAAAAGTTGGGTTATAAAAAAGAAATTTGTAAATAAGATTTGTAATTATAATATTTCTGAGGGTTAAAATAAAGAAGGGAATATAGTATATTAATTTATTTCATCATATCAGTTATATTAAATATTCAATTAATAATTAATAGAATTTCTATAGCTAGAACTAGAGCTATATCT